>CAVNZL010000025.1:57500-760000 GCA_963693355.1 Pontia daplidice | reverse complement strand
TTAAGATAACTTTTAATATTGTCTTTGATTAACATAACTGTTACTCATTTAAAGAAAAACACTTTATTAATGGATTTAAGTTATGAATTATATATTTAAATTTCGCAAAATACATAACTTAAATCCGTTAATAAAGTGTTTTTCTTTAAAAGATAACTTTTATTATAAGCTTTTGTCTCAACAAAAGGTATCCAGAACAAACCATTTTACATTGGCATTACAAGCATTGGTAATGACTTATTAATAGTAACTTTTGAAACGTAACTTTCGAATCAAATACCCGTAATATAACAAAAATCAAATTAATTATATGCAAAATCGAGCTGGTTGAGTGGAACGATGTTTAAAATTTGCATATATTCCATTTAATTAACATGAGTAATGACAGTACATTATTTAGATCAGAGTGTAACCAAACAGCTATTACATACACGCTTCGTGATGAACAGAGATTATTAATTAACGTTTATACGACAGTGTCAATGAATAAATCGTCATCCATACTATATACTTATAGCTCACAGAAATATTAATTTGTAATTCTTGAATATTTTCATCAAAATACTTACATATTTTTTTATTACCAAGTCTATACAGATTAGAATCAGGCATTACTTAGCGGAATTCCATAGAATGCAATTCTATAAGACCAATTTATTTCAGGAAAAAACCCTCAAACACACGACGAACGTTTCGCCCCGATACTGGAGCATCCTCAGGATGTTGCCTCTACGAACAGCCTCATTTGAGTGACGTGAAATAATTGTATACTATACATTTTATATAATGATAATTATTAAATGATTTTATCGAAGCTGTAACTAAATTATTCAGTACTAAACAGTCGAAGAGTGGCGTGGCAGGTACAGCTCCTCTAGTGCCGGGAGTGTCACGAAACTTTTCTTCCCCGACCCCCAGTCGGCTCAAAGGGCACACTATACTATATAAACTATAACTATATAAACACACAAGCGCTCATTGGACATGGCGGGTTCTCTAGGTGGATAGGATAGCATGGTTTCACGTGCAAGGACGACCCGGCATTGACCATGTGATAGCAAAACTGTAGGAACAATATTACATTGCCTGTTAGTAAAAGGTAATGTAGTGATAGGCGACAACTTAAAACCACTGTGATGTACATTGTGTTAGGATTTTAATTAATTAGGTATACAGTAATTCAGTAATAACATAAGTGCTACTTATTCGAAACAAAAAGGTTATTTTTAAACATGACAGTCCACGCCTTCCGACAACCCGCGCTCGAATGAATCTTCTAGGAATGGCCGGTAGATGTCGTACATGTAGGTAGGTACAAATTTAGATATATTGAATAAGCGCTTAGCCGCCTTTTAATAATAAAAACTGTGAACAAAACAAAATTAAGATTACTTTATGAAGATATCCTAACAATTGTGTGACTGTCCTTTGAGTGGACAAGCTAGGTACCACTTGGAAGCGAAAGTCAGCGGTGTGTGCCGAAAATGCAAGGGATCTCGCATCCAACAAAGACACAATACAGAAATTTATGAAATACTGTTGTACAATTGTAAATATAGTTAAAGAAACAAATCCAAATTATTTTATGTATTATAAAGCTGGTTATACAGAAAAATGTAATTAAAATAACATACGCAAATAAGGACTCTTCCGCTAGGGGAGGAGGGGTGCTAACTTATTTATAAAAAACTACCTATTTCTATTAAATGATATATTTTTAATACGACGCAATTAATTATTAATAGAAATGCATGGAGCAATGGTCATCTGGTCCGTCTCCGGTGCGGTTATCATTTTGTTGATATCTGTTGGCTGTTGGAGAGAGGTTATATTTATAAAAATAATAAATGTTTTGTCAGCAGTCATAAACTATGATTGGTTTACCTCGGCTGACCTGATTATTTTTATATTATTAAATGGTGGATAGCCAAAATATATCTTCTAAATTTTAACTTGCAATATGTTACTTGCATCATTTATACAAAGTTGTTAAACAAAGCACTTCACAATACTAAGGTTATTCAGAATGAACAATAGTCAAGCATTACTCGGGGTTCGTGTCAATGTCAGTAAATCAAAATGGCCGCATTTGAGCTATCGCAGCCGTTGCCCTGTGGCTGGTGGACTTAATACGACACCCGCCTGCAAATGGTGCTAGGAACACGATTTGTCATCTTGAACAGGGCTGTTACCTTATATCCGGGGCTATCTCGAATAGCATATTTTAAACGCTAAAGTTTTATATTTTTGAATCATCTTTAACAATACCTTATTACAGTTACAGAATCATATTTCGTTTTCAATAAGCAGCAGTGATAAATTGCCACATTACGTTAACAAATAACTCGGATATAATGATTGGAGCCTATTAAAATCTGCAATATTTACGGCACCTAGTGCCGCAAAGTTGGTATAACAAACGGATATCGGTTACAGATTATACCAACAATTTTATTTTTGAAAAAAGCTATAGCAAATAAAAGCTAAAACAAACATATTCGTTTCGATAGATGTTTTTCTGTTTAATAACCTACCGCCTGACAATCCCCTCCAGCTGTCAGTGGTTCCTACCTTTTCTATAACAACAGCCGACCAGTGAGGTTTCTATCAAGTGTCGGTATTTAATGAGAATTTTTATTTTTTGAGTGATGCGATAGTAATAAAGTCCTCAAAATAGTCTAAAGTAATACAAATTAGGAAAAACCCATTCTATTTCGTCCAGACAAGTCCAGCTACATATAAAATTAGATTTTTAATAACACGATTATTTGCTAACCCTATACCAAATCCGTCGTTATAGCGCCGCGTCTGTTTGAACAACCTCTATTTACTCTAACTTCGTCGCGATTGTGCTCGCTCTCAAGAATTTTCGCTGTCCACATCGGAAATCGATTACTGGAGGGAGCTTCGGCAAAAAATTCAGTATGTTTATAAATTCAGGCAATGTAAGAGATAAAGCTGTGTGTGCGCCCTCATGGTCCATAGAAAGAGTGAGACAAATAGAGATATTATTAAAAGAGAGAGTAAGAATGAAGGAGAAATAAGGGAAAAGAACCAGACATTGCATACACCATGGTATCTCCTACATTCTGAAGTAAACTTAATACAATGACACATTTTAGTGGTAATAGTCATATTAATTCGTAAAGTGCTCCATAACACATTATGAACGTGAACATTTAAAAACAATTCACTTATTATGTTTAAATTCTTTTATTATGAAGATAAAAATCTCACACAAGCCGTTTGGCCTCAAATATTATTCACACACTTACATAATAGAACATTCAAAAAAACAAATCAAGCACAAAGCTGCAATCGCTGAAAAGCTCAAAACGATAGATAATGTTACAAATTTCATTAAAGAAGCAAATTCTTATCTTCTGTTACTTCATAACTATCTGTATTAAAATCTAGTTTACCAAGGGAGGAACTGTCTTCTCTAACACAGGTGATACCAAGCCGAGAAGCCAGAAAGTCTATTGTATGGTGTGATTCTTTGTTGTTAATAAAAGTATTATTATTAAATATCACGAGCGTATTCACACCATTTATTCAATGACTATATACTTTTATAAGAACAAACGGGAGCTTACGCTAGTTTATGAATAATGTTATGATTAAATCATCCACGTCGGGTAATGACCCGAGGGAAAACCACATAACTCTTGAGCATTGTTTGTATTTACTAATAAATATTCAACAACCGACCTATTTGCACTTCGTCGAATATTACTCAAAAAGTGACGTACCGTCTGATCTATACAATTTTTAACCTTCAAATTTTGTAATAAGCTCTTGGAAAATAAAAAGCTCTATCTATCTATTACTTATTTTCATCCTATATTTGGAATGCATAGATTTTTGTAATGGCATATTTAACAAACAATGTGTCAGTTGAGGTATTTATCTTATATCGTGATTCGTAATTTCGTCACTTACAAAATAAACTTTTAATTACCACACGAGTAGGTGTATGTTATAAAGCCTTTGTGGCTCCTTGATTGTATAAATAAATTATTCATTAATTATTCATCCTTAGATATAATGTTACAATATTCAAAGTAAAATTCACATAAAATACACTCGACTCGTTATTGGTGCAAGTCATTAAACTGAGTGTACACAATTCTCAGACGTGCCATAAAACCCAATGACCCAATCTAAATTGATTCATTAGAAATGTATACGGGGTAGCTTCTGTGACATCCACTTCCAACAAATCCTTGGGATTTAAGCGAACTATGAATTCTTATATCATTCAAAACGTTGACAGTCATAATAATAATACGGCGTTTCAATCCGAAGCATTTTGTTTAATCTGCGATACTCGCGTTATTAGAATACTACTTGGTAATATCGCGAACCGGGGTCGACTTTTAAATTGAATCCAAGAAGACGAGGTCTGCGCGTTTTCCACTAAAAATCTCGTTGAGAAGAAGAGTCTCTATGCATCTTCTATCAGATTTATTATGGAGAGCGGTTGGATGTGTTGCTTGATACCTACTGAATTCCATTATTACCAACTCCCCATATATATGAAACATATGAATATAAGTAATATAAAGAAATCCTCATATCCGTATTGAAATAAATTTAACGTAAACAATAAAATGTGAAATATTTTAAGTGAGGAATCAAATTATGAATTCAGCACACATGTGCTTCCGGTAACATGTTGAGCTACACTGTTGCATTTTCAAAGTGCATTTCATTCAACTAGATTAAGAATAGAGTTGCGAAAGATGCAATAGAACTATTCGTAGACAGTAAATGTATGAGAATTAAGTTATCCTTCCTTTTACTTAAAACCAAAAGCTTTCTTACCAAAATAACTCACAGCATACACTTTATAAAGATATAACGTAAATTGACCAAAATAACAAGTAAGCCGTTAAGATCTGCGAACTATTCTGCCGTGCGGTACCAAAACGGACGGACATGATTGTCTTAAATAATCCTCAAAAAAAATTCGGCCACAGCATATCTATATATTATATGTAAGCCATTTTATCGCTTATATTATATATATGACATACTTTAATAAGTGTATTTAAGAGTAGTATTGCTAGATACAATGCATTTATATTATGGGTGCTAACAGTCCGATAGACAAAATATATTTACATTTTATAATTACATATAATAACAGACAAAAACCAACTAATATTGTAAAATATACATAAATTTTGTAAAATACATAACTTAATCCGTTAACAAAGTGTTTTTCTTTAAAACCAACTAATTTGCTTACTACTGAAATGTTTGGCGGACAGACTATGTGATCACATGATTGTGGCTTCTGGGCCGGGTGCCTATTTGATAATATTCAGTTCTCCCAACTATAATATAAATCTATATAACTTCGAGATTGGATATTTCAATTCTAAACCCCGACATTTTTAAAATCATCAATGACCGCATATTAGTCCAAATAATCTTGATTATATTTAGATTGTAAGAGCGGTATCATTATTGCCACTTCCCGACTCGAGGTCAACATAGGATCATTGACCTCGATGCAACTATGACCTTTTTTATCGATGTAATATAATTTGTTATTAATAGAAATACAGCGGTATTCTAACCTTGGAAAAACGGCTTTTTAAAACTAAATTGAGATACATGGACCGTGATAGACATTTTATACAACAACAAATATAAAAAAAAAACAGAATTCAATACTTAAGGTATCTCCCATACAACAAACGTATTTTTTATAAAACCCTATATTTTTATCCAGTCAGATCAAAAACATACATTAACTGTAGTCGACGTATAAAAAACAATATTTTTCATTCAGCTTATTATAATTCGATTTTCTCACATTTTCTATTTAGCTATATAAGTGTGAACTGTATTTCATTAAAACACGCTACATTTTGCAATGAAACAGATCACGCTTGTAGATTTAATTTATTTATGTTTTCGTGACTATGGCTCAAACGTTGAAAGGAGATAGGAGCTTTAACGTTTCCACCACTGTACTCTGGTCTTTGTGCTATTGGAATAAGAGTACATTTTGCCTGATTGATTATGCTTGGGGTGATGGTAAGGTATTGTGTAAGGTCATACCGTATAGGGCGAGTTTCATCTGTACCTAGGTGCATTATTGTATGCATTGATAACGTTGCAGCGAATGTGATACAGATTTTGTAAGACCTAGGTCGTAAAAGGTTACACTAAAGTGAATAGTAATGTAAACTGTATATTTTGAAATTAATTGCTCCGACGTATGAATTTACAGATTTATAAATTGTTATAGCTGCAAACTAAGAGACGTTCCACTATAAGTCGAACAACTGACTGACACAAAGAACTCAAAGGCTACTATCCAGAATTAGTTTTGAACAGAATCACATTCAGGATGTGATCGTAATAGTATATGTCGTACCACTAAACATAAAGGATATGGAGGATTTTTAATCAAAAATTAGGATCATACTCATATTACAGTGGCGACCTATGAGACCTTTGTTTGTTTAAACAAAACATCAGTTGTTGAGTACTCTTTTCATTTATAAATTAGGGGTAAACGGGCAGCAGGCTCACCTGATGGTAGGTTATACCTTCGCCCATGGATAAGCACAATGTAGGAGGCCTCTCAAGTGCCGGCTCTTGAAGGTCCCTAAGTTGTATTGGTTCGGAAAATATTTGAACCAGTCCACATAGCGGTCGAAATTGTCTTCTAAAGCGCTCAGTCGTGAAACAAAATAAACACCGAATTAATACGTATCACGAGATATTATAATTATGAACGAAATACGCCGTATTTGTATCAACTCAATATGTTAGTTTATATAGATCTGTAATAAAGCATTTTATAATATAAGCCATTATTAAAACGTAGTTAAGAAATAGTTTGTTGCCGTGGTGATATAATATACTATTTTAAAGGACCCTGCTATTAAATATCTTGTAATTAAAATCTAAATTTACTATTAAACGTTAAAACTTATCAACGGAGCTTTTTACAGCAACTATACGAGTCTTGTAATTCAAGTTGAATGGCGCCTACTCATGGATAGCGTGACGTGCGACGGAGACGGCAATATCACGTCTCATTCGCACTTACCACAATAAAAACTAATCTTTTCTTTAGGAGATAAATGACCGCTTAACTGGTATAATAGACTCAGATGTGTAGTGAAATAACTTTCAATTTTTCTTATACGATCTATGAAAGACATTCGTGATCTATAGATCTTTTTTTAAACGATGGATGGTCTTAAACTAAAAAGCGTGCTCTGTTCATTATTAAAATATTTATAAGTAGAACCATAGTTCTAATTGCACTATTGTAATTGCAATATTTTTTTTAACAAAGAGATTGCCCAATTACATTATTTACATTCGAAGAATTGAGTGTAACAATGGCGGTCAAAAATAAATCTCTACAGATCTTTATACATTTCATATTACGATAAAAAGCTCTATAAGAACATGTATCGATAAACGAAAATTTGATAATCATTTACGAGGCCCCAAACATAGTAATTTAGCACCGCATACAGATACTAATAGACGTTCCGATCTAAAACGCTAAAAATTGTCGCAATAGGTACAATGGGTGACAATAATTCACTTCCATTTCCCTTGCACCGGCACATCGCGAACACGTGAGATGGGGAGGAAATTGCGTACTGTATAAATCATGAATATACGACAGGAGAACGAATATTGTAGCGAATATTTGGTGTCCGGCGAAGTACGGCTCGGATTCACATTCAGGTTAAAAAAAAGGAAAATTAAGTTATCGGCATTGTTATCTATATATATATATATATAAAATTATATATTTATATAATATAAAACTAATTAGTCAAATTGTATTTTAGATATATAAAATGACTTCTAAAGGCCGATTCAATTCTGAATTGTGATATAATCTAAAATATATTTAATATAAATAAACTTTATACATATATTGAGTGCAATTTCATTGCCGAATATTCAATATCCGGCGAGTATAGCAGCTAATTATGGCCATATTAATTATATGAATGTTTAGTTTGAAATAACATGACGCTGGTCCTATACATAAATCTACTAATTATTTAAAAATGTTATGACAAATTTTGTTTCCAGTTCCAATGTAATATAATAGTTTATACTGTATAGTTTTTCAATAAGAACATTGTATCAGTCCATAAGCACTCAACACTTGGGAATCGCTCAAAATAGGACCGATTCAAACATTTTTATAGTATAGAAATTGTATAACTTTTGGTAGTGCATCTTTTCACGATTATACTAAAATACGAGACTTACGGGAAACACATATACATTACGTGCAATGTTAAAAGAACTACCAGTTACCACTTAGTTGGATTGTAATTTCACCAGAATTGTATGTGCCATATTTTGTGTCTTTGTATTTTCGTTTAAAAAATAATTAAAATAACTTTTATGTTCTTTCTTGTTGCGTTTTTCACAATAAATTTATTTCTTTACCTAGTTGTGTTATTTAAACATTGTTTGTAAACATAGTCAAAACAACAAAGATTTGATTAATTTCTGTTTAAGTTCGCAAGCTTCGAATATCCGTGTTAGGCCGAACAAAATAACGCATTTATAATGGAACCATCACTTGTTTGTCGTTATACAACGTGCAAGGAAATGGAAGGTCGTGCGAGCTTCCCCCGACACTCAGGTAATTCTAAATCAATACTCGACCGATCGTTTAAGTCCCCTTCATGAAATGGGAGCGTTTTTGACGTGCCGCGGCCCGGGTTCGGGAGTCTACAGACGATACTCAATTCCAACGATTTCTTCTAAAAAAAATTACTTCGTATGTACGTACAAATAATCTATTTAATATTAATTAAATCCTATAATTGTGTCAAAATCATAATCTAAAATCCTAACGGGAATAATGTTTTGTTTCTGAATTTATATTATAATAATACGTCATATTATATAATATAATATAAGAATATGCTTCACGTTATTAATGACAGTCGATACAGCACTTCCAGGTACGTCTAAAATGTGTAATATGAAGCGTCTTAACGTAAAATTATAAGGGTATAGTTCAAATTTTAAAGACCGTTAATCGCAGCGGTGCCTTTGATACAAAATAAAGTAATCAGAGCGGTTCTCACGCAATGTCGACATCTGATAAACTGTTTCGCTTAATAGATTAAGGCGTTTTAACATTTTTTGGTATGTGTATGACGTATATGACATCATGTATTTTAGAGGTACGTAGAGTACATTAGAGATGAAGAGATTCTTTGGAGATAGTCTTGGGAACTAATGGTGTGCATTGAACTAATTTTTGTATTGTTAATTTATCGGGAAATGCTATATCAATGAAATCGGAACACTTTTAGCCTTGGAGGCAAGCTATTTATAGCTTTTGTTTTGGGTGCTAGCAAAACTGATAAATATATACATAGATATTTGTAATAAATACGTAAATAACTCTCAGACAAAAACAACCAGGGATCGAACCAGGAACCCACTGTTCGGCAGACCCAAGCTGACTATTGCGCAAAATGGGTCATAACCAATACGAGCATAAATTAAAAAAGTAAAATTTTCAAGGAGATTTTTTAATGTGGGGGAAACCGAAGACACTAATATAAACTAATAACAGTCGTAATGTAAATCATACAGCACCGACATATATCGGTTTATATATTACATAAACCGCTCTCCTACAACCAAATTGTTTTCCTATATTTTCACATTACGTGCTAGTTTTGTACTGGTACTAGAATCTTGGTCATTGTAACATTTTAATATATTTACGACGGTTTTAATATTTAAATTAGGTATGATAATCGTGAATTTGTACTTACATAAAAACAAAATACGGGTTTTATCGTCTTTAGATCAGTATTAAGAATTCGATCAATGGTGTTGCCACATTATATACCGAGTCGAATTCAACTTAACATTAACTTAAGATACAATAGCAATCTGGCCAAGTGAAGTTGCGACGGCAACAATAATTAAATGTACAGTATCGTAGATTAAGAAAGCTTTTAACTCTAGGGAAATAAGTGTTGATGAGTCATTCTCAAACGGGAAAGAGGCGTCCTCAGATCTTATTATTACAGCTATATATAATATATAAAGACCTTATTAACACATTATAAAGCAATTATCTTCGTTTGTACAGGCATGTGTAAATGGAAATCAGAATTAAATGAGTTTTCCATACTTTCGTTTTTGATTTTTAAGATTTAAAAAATCTATATCGCGCGTCCTTCAGCCGTCATGGTCAATGAGACTCGTTAAAGTCTCTTTATGAGTCTCGTAATAAACGTCATTAAGTCCATTTCTTCATTTGACATACAACAAAAACCATATACAGGTTATTACTTTGTGAAGGAATAAAACTAATCAATAGTTTCTTATGAGCACTTTAACCTCAGCCAGGCATGCTCAATGAAATCTAATACTAAGAAATTTTCAGTCCACATGCAAAGTTAATCCACAAACATTACAAGCTCAGTAATGCGTCAAATATTCGAATGAACGTTCCTTTTCCTAGTACTCATTAATTACAAAGAAAACTTTTTCATAGTTACCGAGAATTGAATTTAAAAACTCGCTCACGAATTCTGAATATTGTAATACATTTGAAGTTAAATTACGTCGTTACGCAATTATGTTTTATTATAATCTGTAATATCTGTATAAGCAGAAGGTAATTTCTAATGTCTAGTACAATGTCAATATACTAATTGTCTATTTCATTAAAATTGAGAATCTTGTCCCTACGCGACGTCAACACTAAAGTACAATTTTGCAATCGAGTATTTTTTTATAAACCTTTTAACCTAACTACAGATACTGGCCTGACAAAAACGCTACGCTAAGGGTGAATAATATAATTTACGATTTGACAACAAAAGCTGGGAATTACTCGAAATAACCATACGATTATAATAATGATGCGCACCAATAAAGCTTTTGGGTCGAGTATTCTTTTCATTTTTATTTCTTCATATTATTATATATACTTACAGAGGGGGAATTAATCATTAAACCACCAATTACAATATAAATAATGTCTAATTGTTTAAACAATACAAATAATTCTTTCCCACCAAAGAAATTAAAAAAAACTCGAGTATTGCGATAATTATTATTTATTTATATAAATCACGCCTGCTTTCCATTAGGGTAGGCAAAGACCACGGAGCTCCACTTGCTACGATCCTTGCATACCTCTCTTGCTTCTTCCACACTCATTAAAGTCACCATACATTCTTGTTGGTTATGGGTGCTTTTGACCCTTTGACCATTCTGAATCTGATTCAAAAATGTTTGGGCAGGTCTCCCAGCTCTACCCGCACCACCAACACTCGCTTTATATATCCGCCTTGTAAATCCATGTGGCCGATCGTGGTGCTACCAGCGAAGTAAAATAATAAAATTTATTTATATAGCCAACAGAATTACAAATATAACTGAGCCAAACACATTCTCAATACAACATAGCATTGAGTGAATATCGTATGTCTAGGAATAATTAATTTAGGTTCTATTTGGAACAAACAAACGAAGGTTAACAAAGGCAGCCAATCAAACACGGCTAAACATAGCAAACGTATTTGAACGAGCTTAGACTCCCATACAATCTGCTGAGACGCAGCGCTCCTCATTTACACCGAACCATGATCATTTTAAGGACTTTTAGAAAACATCAGTTGTATATTTTATTACTCGTTTAATCGTTAACATCTTAAATCAAGTTTATAATAAACAACATATATCTTCTTGTATTAAAACATTAAAATTATATCTAGTTTAGCCATGCGTAGCGTGCGTTACAACATTTTTCGAAAACTGTACAGTTTCCAATTAGGCATAAACGTATAAGACCTTTTTGGATTGAGGACCCAATGTCACCTTCAAGCAACTCAGGCGTTACTCAAGTTATAAGCATAATTAACAAAGGTCTGGAAATTATTCGCTCCCCTCAATCTGTGTTCCTTTGACTTTTTATTACTTAATTCTTGCTTATTTAAACTGAAAGGTCTTGTAATAAATTAAAACGTTGACAAACTAAAAAAATAAACAGAGTCGCGAATTGTTCAAAGCAGTTACGCTATGGTTTAAGCAACTATAGTCGATGATCGCAGGCAGACCGAGTAGGGATTTGATATGACCGAACACGCACCAGCCAGAGCTTGGCCACACTCCTCGGCCCTTATCAATTAGTAGCATTTATATAGACAAACTTTCATCACCAGACAGTTAAATTGGAATTTCCATCAATGTACATATTTGTGTTTAAAGCTCTGGGACAAGAATATTCACATTCATATAGAGGAACAATCTTTCTACTCCTAAATGAAATATTAACTAAGAGAGAAATAAATTATGTTATGCAAATACAATTATGAATCTTCCATGCCTGCTATGTTTGGGTCCGCTTTTACTCAAATATACCCTTGTTCTTATTAATATCTCGTCACATATAAGCAGGACTACCAATCCAAAGCTCTTTATCCTGCCAAGAATTATCGAACGAGAACAGAAATGCATGAAAGTTTGCAAGCATTGTCAAAGTTTTAATTGGCTCGCTATGGCTTTGTCGAGGCTGGTATGGTTTAGTCAAAAACTTCTCTATCGACATTTCCATTGCGAAAACGTGAATTACTCTAGTGATTAATCCAATAGTTCAATTATCGATTATTTGAAACTATAAAAAGCGACATACTGTTATATTAAACTATCTCGAAGCCACGCCCTACAAGACACCCATAAATCCTAAACTTTGTCAAAAGGTTATTAGTTAGCAAGTTCTTCGATAATTTTCCAAAGTATAGACAATTTTTGTTAGTAAATCACAAGCGACGCGTGGGGCCGTCATATGGGCACCCCTCGTAACGCCAGTGTAATTTGAACCCCGGCATCTTGGGTAACATTTGTTAGATTAAAAAATTATAATTTGTTTATTGGATAATAACTAATAAGTTTAAAGTGAAATATGGCCTTTCGAGACTTTAAATGTGTACTTTAAGTGTTAAATTTTAGTTAATATAACGGGAGCTTTTTGTATATAAGTGATAATGTAACTGTTTCTATGCCTGTGTTAAATATAATTAATTATATTTTAATATAATTATTAATTATATATTGGTAGACGAGACCTTATACATATAAATACTAAAATCATTTCGATCTTATATTTATACCAAAACTACTCATAGCTGAGATCGATGATTACGAACTGAAAAGCAGTCTCCATTACACTGTTCACTGATACATCTATCATCAAGTTTGCCGTCACACGTGAAATTACTGTCGCCGCTAGTTTGGTTTGAAAAGGAATATAAATTTTAGAATTGCTAAAATCAAAACGATACTTTTGAGTTTTATTGCAAAAAAATTCAAATTTTTTAAACATATTACAAAAATAAGTAAATTATTATTTAAAAATAACTTTCCGCTTCGATATTTTTTAATACGCATCGTTTTATCTAGTGCGATCACTAATATATATATATAAACTTCTCCATCAAATAAAACAAAGCCACCCCTTGTCTATAAGCTTAGTTCCATATACGGGTTTGTTCTACACGAGTAAAAGCTAGGTTAATTATAAAACGGTTTACTCTTTTATCATTCGCATAAAACCTTTATACAGTCGGTTAAAAGCACAACTAAGTATAAAAGCCTGACGCATTAATTCCCAGGACGACTGCTCAAAAACCAATCCGGGCCATGTTTTGTCGTCACTCATTCAGAAAACATCCCATTAAATATTTTTTTCCTTCCAAATCTAATGTCGAGGGTTGCATCCCATATGGGACTGTGGGACCGTATAATTTTGTCCTCAATTTTACAATAATAGCCCTTAACACTCGCATGTTAATGATAAAAATCCTTTGGTATTCTAATAAGTTTAAGATGGACCAGACCAGCTGCCAAAAATGCAATGCGATTTCAGCCCCCCGAAAGCAATATTGAGTAATAATAAATTTTAGTATTATAATCCCCACTATAGAAGGGTTTGAAAATAAACACAAATCATACGACTTAAGATTTTTAACACGAAAAGTCTTTTTATTTACAACATGTTACTTTTAATTTAAAAAAAAAACCTAGAATCCTTAATAATAAAACAGACGAACGCGTTACTCTGAGTACAAATAGGTATTTTGTACTCAAGACTACGATTTTTGATTGGCTTGGTACTGAGATTCACTCACAAGTTGCTACTTGCTCGATACAGAACATCTACGTACGCATATACTATGTAGCGGCGTCTAGTTCCAAAACATATATTTACCGAGAATTGGAATTCGAATAACAAAACAATTTTAAAATAGTAAAACCCTTGCTCATATATATCCAATGGTAATGTGTTTAGATCAGTGGGTTGAAGTAATCCCGATGTAATATGTTCTGAATTTGCGAGCTTGACTGGCTCTTATTTAATTTTAATTTATACTTTGTGTTTCATTCTTGCGTAAAATCCCTATTGTAATTCTAACAACGCCGCATGTGAATCTGTTTTGAATTACAGTACGCGAATTAGGATTAAAAAGAACTCGTTTTGTAAAAAATAAACAAATTTCCGAATGTAAAATTGTGGATTTCATTTACCACAACACTGTCGCGGTAATAGGCAACTTCGCGTTTGGTAGTTATTACAATCTTTAAATACTCGTATATATTGATGAAAATATTCAGAAACAGCCAAGAAATACTACAATAATGAAAAATATTTGCATTAGGAAAACATTAATCGAATTCACAAGTAAAATGTACAGAAGCACTTACACAAAAAGATTCCCAAAGAGCTAAAATATCTTACATACCCGCAAAGACTACTCGATTCAGCGTCCATTCAGCAGTTACTGTCTAGTATACAAGACCTCATGCCCCCGCCCCCTCAAGGAGCATCCACCACAAATGGGAGACAAATTCAACTTTCCGCGGGTCTTTCTAAACTGGTCGCATAACAATAGAGGTGCGAAAGGGGTTTTAAGCAAACACTCTTTTGTCGGGCTCATGGTTGGTAGGACGCGTTGTGCAAATAGATTATGATGTGAGAATCGTAGCCGACGTTTTAATGCCGGCCTTGAGGAGGTAATGCTACGTGCGTTGACACGGTTCTAAATGGTGCTTAAGCGCGGCTTGTGGGAACTTGGAAATACGGGCAACGGAATTCGGATTCGGAATTACAGCAAAATTCGTACTGGGAATAGAATATTTCTTGGAGCGTCTTAGCTCGCGGGATGTCTATATGGATGATTTCCTACAGCTGCTGACCTCAACGTCTTTTATACATAATTGTACCAGCCTAAGAAATAACCATGACTATTAAACAATTTATGTATAGTGTTATTGAATTCTGCAATTTAACATCGTACTCTCGAAGTTTCAACGCCTTTCTTTAAGTACAAATGTAAAAAATTCCGAATGCATTTTCTATTATACCTCATTCCAAGTTTGATATTGTTCATACAATTCACGCTTCAAAATTCACTGATCCGCCGAACATTCCCAGTCCCTCTAAAAGTTTTAATTCGCTCACGTACTACACATAAGCGCTCAGACATGACATTAGCAACAATGGGGCGCAGGGGGCGACCCCATCGAGTTTGTGAATATGGTGTATGTCAGTTACCTACAATTATAAGGACCTGTGCAGATGTAGAGGGAGAAACGACGCCCTTCGGTGCGGTATTAGCTACTATGTTTGTAAAAACCTTTTACTCTGACGACCTGAGAATACCAAGCGAAAAAAATGGTGTTTATTATTATATTTAACTCATACGCTATACTGCTGGATACTTTTTTGCTTCGAATCTTAGCCTCGATATGAATGCTTATCCTAAAAATGAATATGTTAAGTATATACTTTAAATAATATATGTAATCGATGTATATACATCATCCTATCAATATTTTAATTCTTAATTAATAATTAATAATTAATGTAATTTTATTTAATTAATTAAAATTATATTAATAAAAGGATTAGTAGTATGTATCATTCTGAAATAAGCTACTATATATTGTTAAGTTAAATTCTTCAATTGTTTCTGCATAAACCAAGCTTTGTTTGTAGGAATTTGGATAAACGATACTAAAAGTATTGTGAGCCATTAAAGTTTTTCTATTTAAATTACTATACGAGCTTTTTGTAGCTTCACAAAGCTCCTCATCGTATATAAAACTTTTAAAAGGATTAGTAGTATATATTATTCTGAAATAAGCTACTATATTATATTGTACAGTTAAATTCAATAGTTTTTGCAATCAAGCTACGTTTTTAGGAATTTAGATAAATAATTATTTTATTATTGTGAAGCATTAAAGATTTTCTATTTAAATGACTATACGATCTTTTTTGAATCTCCACAAAGCTCCTTAACGTATATAAATAATGTAAATTGGTAAGATGAAATCATTTGATTATTTTTACGTTCTATCGCGTAAAGATAATAACGTGTGCGCAAAGCCTATTAGACACACGCTAGTATCCGTTTTATAGAACTTTTAATTGCTGTTTGAGTTATAATAAAACTTTATTGTCCCTCGCTGCAGGTATCGTTGACAACGCTTTTATGACAAATTTGATTTATGACTGCGTATTTGTTTTAAAACAATAGACATATGTGTAATAAAATAAAAAAATTGCATATTATATAATCGTAATTAATTACACCTAACCTATACTTAAATATAAAAAAAGTGCGTAGTCTGACACAACTGCTCCGAATTGTTTTATTTTTAGTTGATCTTTTGTCTTCTATAGACTATATAGCATAACGCTCGCAAACTTACAAATGTTACTTTGCTTAAAATGTACAAAATGCAATTTGAACTAATGTAAATTAGTTGAGACAGCGTAAGAGCAGGCTAAGTTCAGGAGAGGAGGCTTTCTTACAAGCTATTAACTGTTCAAATAGTCACTCCGAGAGCTGACATAATAATAAGTGTTAGCGTCGCGTGCCGGCCTCAAATTGTTGTCATTTTTTAGTGTACAAGAAAGCACTTAAAGTTATTGTTTTCGTGTCAACACGGGCTGAAATATTTCTCAACATTTTCCAGTTGATTGCTCATCGGCAATATTTTTAAATACAGTTATTACGTTTTTAATCCACTTTCAAATACTTCTCAATTTGACAGGATTTTTGTTTGGGGATAATTTCGTCATTTATGAATGGATTTGGTTAAGTTTCGCTTAAAATCCTTTACTTTTTCATTATACTAACAGTTTAACTAACATAACCCTACGAGCAAAATACTTAGCATTCATTAGAACAGACAAGAAACTTCACTACCATTATATATTTTTACTACAAACACCAAGTAATAAATATCGTTAACTCAGTTTTAAGTGACACAAAATCAAACTATTTTTAGACTGTGCAGATAACCACCATAGTACAGAGGCATAGTTTAATTTAATCAAATCGCTTACTAAACAAAAAAGCTCCAAAATTCAAATCCAATCTTTACTTATATTTCGATATTATCGTACACGAGACGTTAAGACGAATCGGCCCACCGACAGGCATTTAGCATGACACCAACCAAAGAGCTTTAAAAGCGAAACCATCTAAACTTCACACGTGTGTGTGGTAAACAGAATCGCAAATTCACTTCACATACACTACTCAAAACGATAACAAAGGACTTCCATACAGACTTGATAATCCCGCGGTGAATGCCTGTTTATTAATATCCCCACAAAGAACTGGAGAGCTTACATTGTTCGGGTTTTTGTTTCGCATTTTCGAAAATTGCATCTTTATTGAAGGGAATAATGAGGCTTATTAAATAGTTCTTCAATATGAAACCATTTCCGTTACAGAATATTAAAACGGTATATAAATGTCTAACGGAACACGTTTGTATATGAAATGTATTATGTAATTCACGGAACGAAGGAGATCAAATATCGATTGTTTTGATGATAAAATATTTTGAGAAACTGAGCTTTTAATATTATTATCTAGGAAAATAACTTAATGTGTACTTTTCTGCGGAATTGACGAAATTATCCAGTTTGTTTTCGAGATAATAGAGGGCCCTCAGATTATGGGACCTTATTCAAGTCACTAGGTTTAATTAATACAATTGGAGAAGTTTTCAGTTTTGAAGAATTTTTTATCGATAAATTTTCTGTGCTGGTGCATCTACAGTTTCCTTACAAGCATATATATTATTCACGTAAAAAGGGACTGGACCAGTATACACGAAGTAATCCTTAAAAAATCGCAAATTATACCGAGACATTGTGAAGGTTTTGCCAATTCACAATTTTCGAAATAAAAAGTTGCCTGCGTCGGGGATAACTTTGCTTTCCATTGATATGAATTTAGAATTCAGTATCAATACCTTCAGAGTAAACCTCTTATTACAGCAAAATAATTTACTGATTAAAAATAGCTACTAAAATATGGTCTTTGATTTACGCCGGTACTAAATTTCTTCCTATTAGTTTCTGTAAATACATATTATAACATTGTATATTATTTTAACTAAAGCGTACAATGAAGTCTTGTATATTTATTTTGCCTTTAAATGTTTGCCAACGCTTGGCTATACTACATACTTTTACTTTGGAAAGCAGCTTTTTTGTTTAGTGTGAACAAACAATCATTAAATAATAAACACAAATTAAAATGAAGATTTCATTATATGAGGAACGCAACTGTTGATTTCTAGATCTAATTTGTTCATTGAAATATATAAATTATATGGCTCCAGCGTTTTTGGTGAAAACGAGTTTCTGGAGATCGAGGAACAGATGGGATAACGCCTCGGATAACTAACGGGAACACAAATTTTAAATTTGGTAAATATATATATTAACTTAAACTTAATTCTTATCATTAGTCGCGATAGCAAGTGCAATTATGTAAATCATTTTAAGTCACAGATAACAATCTATGAAACGTGAGACACTTGTATGAATAATGTTTGAATTCAAAGTCGAGCCAAAGGCTGACAGTAGAAAGAGACGAACCTACACGACAGAGAGAAAAGATGTCAACAATGAGCCATAGTTCGTGCAGTAACGTGATCATTGAATGGATATGCATGCGCAAACATAAGAATTGTTATTAAAACCGGCGACACAGGACTTTAAACCCTAAATCTATGATAATAAGGTATAGAAATATATGAACGTGCAATTCAGGTGTCCAATGCATTCCAGTGTCATTGACTCGATTATTATCGTGAAATATTCGACGTTCATGGCGTTCGATAAGGATAACTATTAGTAATTACCCAAAGTGTTGCGATTGGGTCAATACATATGACGTCATAAACGTTCCCAATCGTATATATTCCGACTCATCTATCCTCTTTCAATTTTGCTACATTAATTTATACTATTCAGCTTTACAGACTACAACATTTATAGATGTTTGTTTCTTAAAAATAATTATAATTAGGCAATAAACTGCGACGCAAAAGGGTTCTATAAAGGGTTCTATAAGGGTTTACTGAAGTAAATATATACAAAATATAAATATTAATTTAAAGAGATTCGCGATACAACCACATGGCATTCTCGGAGGTCTTAGCTTCGATTCAAAAATAAAATTTCGGTTAAGTAGGGCTGACGAGTTGGCAAATGAAGATTAAAATTAACTACATATTTGAACTCAAGAGGCATATATTAAAATGGACTCGATATTTTTTCAAAGACAATATGTCATCAACGTTAATCTTGATCTATGTATAGTAATTAAGGTTCTACTCGATCGAGGTTACATTCATTATTCATAGGCCATCAGTCAGTACCAATCATACGCTTTATGTATTTTCATGATTCTTCTTGAGTTGAAGATATCATTTTTAGATTATAAAATGTCATACAAAATTATATTATATAGTATCATTTATACAACAGTGCCTTGTGATCTTGAAATGGTAAATAAGTCGTAAAATATGTTCACAAAATCGTAGTGTACTCAGCACTTTCGTAATTAATCTAGGAAATTGTGATAAACAAATAAATAAATGGTGTTCATACAATAATACAGCAAGTTGGCAGGCTTCTCTGATGTTAAATGACAATCGTGGTTAAAGAAGGAAGGTTTCTACAATCAAACTCCAACATAAAAATTAAACTATAAATAGTGGTAATATTTGAGACTGTGAACGCGCTTTATTCGATTCAGTAAATCTGTCAAGTGGGCAGGGCGCCACATGGTGTGCTTATCGGACAATAGGTGGAGCAAGGGATTGCTTTTGCATCCGTGTGGGTACCACGAGGACGGTGGGCAGATTACATCGCCGCGGTCACTGATGTCACCTGACGCAGGCCAGTACAAGACAGAATTGTGTTGTGGACAAATCAGTAAGGCTATAAATAGGCTTAAGTGTTTAAATAAATAGTGCATAAAGGACAGTGATTACTAATTAAGCAATTTTGCCAAAGATACTATTCCCCCCCCCCCACGCGCTCCCCCGGGCGCCAGAGCCACTAGGTCAGTTGAAAACTATGCCCTAAAACGACCAATAAATAATAATATATAATGACTAGTCACACGATCCAACAATTGAAACCCTTTACAAAACATCCATTGAATAACATCTATGAAAGGCAAACGGAAAATTTCTTAAATTATCAATGTACAAAGCAATATAACGGTAATAAAATTATAACGTAATTGAATTTGTATTCGCGATGACTACCAGACTAGTAGTGAAGCATTACATTACACAAGAATTTCTATTGTTTTCATAGATAAAATATGTAATAGTTAACGAGACATTTACTATGATGGGTTCCCACGGTGTATTTAATGCAACCTAAAAAGTCTAGTGTTTAGAATTTGATCAATGTAACTATTGAAAGTTGAGACGAAATTCCACTTTACAAGTGCCTCTGAACGTGCAGTTTTACCCGCTATCACTATGTGGAACTAGCACGTCGAGGTATTTTCGAGATTCTTAAAAACCGACAACACAATCGCGAGCGTTCCTATCGGGTTTTCACGATACAATTTTCTAGCTGTGGTATTGATGATATCAATAAACCAGTTGTATATTTAACTATTTTATTAATCGTTGATTTTAATATCTGAGCTTTTTGAGTTTAAATAGTCGAAGCTTTACGCAAAGCTCATTTGGCAAATATTCTAGAATAGGACTGAACGATGACTAGTTCGCCTATTTGCACCCAATTTAATGCCAAAAGTCAATCGATCAAACTAAATACCAATCGACTAAACACTACTCCAGGGCATTCATCATTAATCGAGCTGTCACTACAACTCATATTAAAAACCAGCGTTAATTTACACTCATTTGTCTCTTTCTGTAACAATAAGTATTTTTCTTTTGTAGTACTGTCTCCATTCTAATATTATAAAGGAAAAATTTGTATGTATACGAATAATAATAAGTAATTTAAAAAAAAATACATGTAAATATAACATGGGGAAATTAGTTTTTGTTCCTGCGGGATGCATTTGTGTATAATAAAGTTAAATCGGGTCACATTCTTTATGTATGTTTGTGATGTAATAATACAATAACTACAGGACCGATTTAAAAAATTCTTTTCCCACTAGAAAACTTAGTAATATTAGTAAAAATGCAATACTAATATGTGAAAAAGTTCGTCATAAAAGATCAATCGTGTCCCGCTCTCGTGGGTCGATACATTGTGCATAGGTTGATCAATTTGAGGGAAACCGCAGGGAACAGCTAGTGAGTGATCATAACATATACGAGCAATAAGAAATTCTGAAGTACGTACGTACGTACGTAAAACTTCATTGAATTCATCCATTTTAATTACAACTCCGAACGTCTTTATTTTATCGCTAAGCCACAGCTATGATGAATGAAGGAAAAAAACACTCAGCGTTTAGTTATAGAATTTTTCCATAAATATGGTTAATAATTCAAATAATTTACTATATTTTTGGAATTTGGATGAAAGTTGTTATGAACGGTTCTTAAACTTAGGTTAAGCGGCGACCAGTAATAATAATGCTTAGTCAGCGAACCCTCTTGTCACTGTGAGCGGTATCACTTAAGATCAGGTGAGCCTGCCCATTTACCCTCTATTTAAAAAACAATTGAATAATACAAATCTCGTCTATTAATCACTGAACAAAACGAATCAGAACTTCGGTAAACCAATTTCAATATAAAAAGGTATCACGATTTGACCCACTGCCTCAAATACGCTCTACTATCACATAATGTATCTGTTAATAATGGTGATGTATTGGGTGATTGTTAGTCAAAATTCGGATCGACCCAGATATAAATACTATATAACGTACTAAATTAACGTACTAATATAATCTTATATGTATATAAAATTCTCGTGTCACAGTTTTCGTTCCCATACTCCTCCGAAAGGGCTTGACCGATTCTCATGAAACTTTGTGAGCGTATTGAGTAGGTCTGAGAATCGGCTAACATCTATTATTCATCCCCCTAAATGTTAAGGGTAGTCCACCCCTAAATTTATTTATTTATTTTTTAGACATAATTTTTACTTTATATTTTTTTATGATACAACATACAAAAATACATACAATCCTAAATATTCACCCTTCTACGATCAACCCTTATTTTTTATTTATTAATTGAAAATTGAAATCACATGTATGGCAAAACAACGTTTGCCGGATCAGCTAGTTATTAATATAAAATAGTTATAGAATACCGGTGTGCAAACTTGTAAAACGACATTGTCATTTGTATTCAATTTTATAAAAAAAAGCTTTTTATAAAAAGTTTACTGTGACTAAAATTTAGTAAAATCTATAGTAAGGCGTTATTAATTTCATATTTATAATATTTGTATGTAAATTGAAATCTCACAGAGAGCAAAAGAGTAAATGCTTTTACAAATGCAAGAAAATGTTTCACTATGAATGTAAATTTTGTCTTATTATTAATAATACAAGGTATTACTGTCCGGAGCCTGATCTAAGATTACTGTGGAATCTTAAAACGTGCTGAGGGGAACCTTCGCCAAATATAGGCAGATCAAATGCCGAGAGGCTTTCTAAGGTAATCAGATGTCCTATTGCTAATAGCTCTCTTGTTAGTCGCTGTTACGTGACTTTTTACTACACAAATTAATTTTGAACATCCCCCAATACCTCTCATATTAATTCACATAATTGCTAGAGTTATTACTTAATTAGTATTTTTATTGCACCTTGATAAACACAGAGGTCGCTCACATATAGAGATACCATATTTAATTGAATTGTGTGCGTTAAATATTCTAAGATATAAATATAACTTTTAACCATTTCTAATTATTGAAATCTTATAAAGTCGTGGTGAACGGATGGATGATTGGCTTAGACCAGGGAACAAAGTCGGGGAAGATAGGCCGATTAGGGAATTATAAAAAAAAAACAATTATAATGCAACTTAAATTTAATATAGGTACACATTTCGATTTACTCTGGTCGCTTTCTAAACTGGACGCGTTTGAGAAAATTGTACAATTTCGCGACTGGCAGGTCGAAATAAGCGTGTTCTACGTACAAACATAAACACGGCGCGGCCAAAACGCTCTCATTTCACATTCCACGCAGATACAGTTACGGAATATTGGATAAGCGATTATGGTTCGCTTCAACCGACTTCAAATAATGTGGATCATGTCATATTTGCCAAATATGTTTAAGTCGGCATGATGGGTTTGATTATAAGTATCACTGGAGAAGATAGAAGTATTAACTGTAGATAGAAGGTGCTTTTTAAATAGGTGACCTTTTTGACAGTGACTATTTTCAAAAAATAATAAAAAGGGTTGATCGTAAAGTAAAAACTTAGGTGATGCTGTTATCACTGAAAAATAAAAATTAGAAATTTTGTCTAAAACATAAAAATTTTGGGGTGGACTACCCCTAAATTTGTAGATCAATAATAGAGGTAGCCGATTCTCAGACCTCTCAATACCACACAAAGGTTCATGAGAATCGTTCAACCCGCTTGGAAGTATGGGAACGAAAACTGCGACACTACAATTGTATATATAAGATTATTAAATAGGATATTTTCGAACACAACGCAGGCAAGAGTTTTGATACCTCAAAGGACAGCAACTCACTTGCGAGTTATCTAAATGAAGTATTATTTCACATCGTCTATCAAATGTATGTGTTATGTGTTTCCGGTGCCGATATGAAAAAGAGACATTTTGTTAATTCTGCTATTAGCCTATTAAATTATATAATAGTGGATGAAATAGTCAATAGTAATATTAAACAACACTTTGCTACACCTCTCGTACTATTTTGCAATAATCAGAATACATTTGGAGCAGAAATTAATTTTTATTGAAATGGTGCCCGCTGTAAAACCAAATGAAACTGATATTTCGGTGTAGCGTAACGCTCACACTAGTAATTAATCTTACATAGTAGCAGATAAACGTATTTTAATTCTTGTTAAAATTCTGTAATTACCTAGTTCAAATAGACATTCTACATACAAAATGAATGTGTGACAAATCTCCTTGAACTGCTAATACAAGAAGTGCTAACACTACTTATTTATTAATACCTATTATACAGACTAAAGCGATCAAATATATTAAATAACAAATGTCGAACATATAGGAACCCTCTGGTCGGTACAGTGACCATTACTCCAACTGGATCGTCAATATCATTACTCCACGCAAAACTTCTTTATGTTGGAATCAACAATCAATCGTTTCTATCCTGAGCACCTTTAGTTTAACGGTGCAGTACCTTACTATTTCATTACAGTTTTATATAAAAGAGTATGTTCTTCAAAGAACAACAGTGTGAACACATCATATTTGAACGGTTCAATGATTTGAGTTTGCAAAACAATCGCAACTGCCATTATAACCTGACCTGACCTATGTATCGACGTTGTATTGGCACGCGTATCATTCGCTACAGATAATGACATTCCCTGTGTTTGGGTCCTTGTAATGTCATGGAATCCCATAGATACAGAATATAAGTTTATGTCAATAGAGTACAAAACGTTGACGGCTCTATAATCTACTAACGTAGATCAAATTTTGTTGCTTTGACAGTGACATATAAACTTTAATCCAGGACTATATATTTATGACAGCTAGAACTCTATATTAAACAAGTTAAACTAAAAATATAAGCGTCTAGCCCAAGAATACACTTTGTTACAGAATATAGTCAACGCCACCAATACCTGTCGACAAAAACACGCGGTAACCTGCGCGGGCGCATGGCGAGCACACTTAGGTACGCAGCGCACACATACAAGGCTCCTTTGCGGTTGGACGAGCTAAGGCCAAGTATGCATTGTAACACTTGTATTTGTATACTTAAGTAATTGGTAAATAATTTGCCTTCTATGGATTTGAAACTACATTTCAATCTCTATCTACTTATATATATATATATATAATATTACTTAATCTAAATATCTTTAGACAGTTCTTCGTTCAGGAATTTAATCTATTTTTTAATTCCAACGAATCAGTTCAAGAACAGTAAACCGATTTATAAAAGACTATATATACCACATAATAGTTAAATATATTTCTCAATAGTTATAACACATTGCCCTTCTTCGAATTTGTTATCAGTTTAGCATAGACTTTTATATGTAACCTTTTAATGAAATAGACATGTGAATACCTACCATAGGAGGTTCTATATACGTTTGTAACAAATAAAAACCTGCTGTTTGTAATATTCAGAACAAAACGACCCATTTTCTGTTTGATTTACATAATGCTCATATTCTACATAAAAAATGTGTCAATACAAGGCATAATATCTGTATCCTATATAAGCCTGTATTACAGATGATACAAATGAATGATGTAATCATTTTATAAACAACTCAATAACATCACAACTCATATTTTATGTAGCATAATTAAAAATTTGTAATACTCGCCCGAGAATGCCCTTAAGCTTATAAATAGTTATATAATTTATAAAAAATCACAGTTATATTCTTAAATAATCCATTTAAAGTATTATAAAAATGTTTCATACAACAAACCGTGTATCACCAGCTGAGCTATACGACCTTGTACATGACAGACGGCTGTGCATACTAAGCTTTTTTCGACGAGGCCGCAAATTTACGTGTCAATAGCATTGGAACATTTGCATACAAACTATTTGGAAATAGTTTTATTAATAAATAATCTCGGGCGTAGTTTGAAGTGTATTTCCTATGTTATGCCAAAAGACCCAAGGAAGAAGATTTGTGAAGACAAGTCTAACTAAAAAAACACTCACGAGCAGAGAAACGAGAATATGAGTAATGACCATAGTCTAATGTACAAGTTCCATATGTTATGACGTTTGGCTACCACTCAATAGCAAGTGGGAGATAGAATAGCATCTTTATATATCGTATATTAATAAGAAAATAACATTGAGGTAATGGCTCATCTGTTCTGAAATCTAGAACATATGATAAAATCACAAATACTCGAGACACTCTTGGCTTCGTATTTTGTGTCAAGTTCTGTTCCAATAAAAACTACAAGTGACCTGACGTCGCATTGATTCTCCTGTCTGCATACGTAAACGTGATAATTTGCTAGAAAATGTTTCACTCTTTTATGACGACCTGTATTCAATGATAAACTCGTAGATGGATTAACAAAATAATTTTAATCAAGGAATAGATCTTTGTTCATAATGATAAACTATTAACATCAATCACGGATATATATGATCAAGATATACGAGATTAGAATTTATCTCATTGCAACAAGACTTAGTGAAGTCTTGTTGCTGAATAGATAGTGATCTATTAATGAAAAAGAATGTGTTTTGTGTAACGTTTATATTTTATATTAATTATATTAAAGTATTCCATTAACAATTTGCAGCAGTGTTCTGCTTCATCCACATAAATTCATAAGCGTGATTGCCTATCTATCTCCAATATATATAATTACAAATCACTTTTGAAATAATGCCATTATTTTTTGTAATATAACAAATACATATATTTCGGCGATACAGTTAAAGATGGAACGGTAAATGCTAAAAGGGAACGCGTATGTTTAATATTGAAGCTGTTTGAAGTATTCCAAGATATTTGATAAGGCCTCAGCAGTTTTGTGGTCCCCTGTCTTATGAATGTTAAATGATCGTGAATCGTCATAACTTTTCTAGTCTCGTTTTGAGCGACCTCAAAACCGAAGGAATATATATAGGTACAATTAGACGCTTACCTTTTTTGTTTGGTGTATCATGTCTCCGCTATATGTGAGCTGATTATGTGTGTGTGTGTGTGTGTGTGATATTCCCTTTGGTTTTAAGTACATTAACTAATTATAAATACGAATAAGAATTATATTGATTTTCTCGGAGAGTTTTTTTTAAAGGTATAAGTTGTATAAAATGTCAGTAAAATATGTTGTATATAGGAAATTGTAATAATTTACTTTGTTTCTCTCTCATATTTGCGCTATGAATCGGTCATACAGCAAAAGGCTGAACCTATCATTTATTTTACTTAAATCTAACAATGTCGTCTAGGAAAGCTATTAAGCGAATTGTGCAGATACCTTTTCAACATACCCGATCTCATCGTAAACCATAGTTAAGGAAATTTATTAAAAAACGTCCAAAAACTTGCTTTTTGCAGCAACTGCAAGCCATTGTGATTATTAGTGCTGTTATAATGAATGTGTAAGAGATAGGAGATTATAATTTACCAATTTACTAGCAATCGACACGCGCTGTTTGTAGAGGCAACATCCTGAGGAAGCTCCGGTGTCGGGGCGAAACGTGCGTCGAGTGTTTTTTCGCGAATGTTGCTTTACTAACATATTATTGGTCTATAAGAATGTTATACTATGGACTTCCGCATGGTAACGCCTTTTTCTGTTTATTAAATAAGAAGAGTGTAGGAGAGTATTGAATATACAATTATAACTTCGACGTCAATAACGTATAGCTTTTGAGGAAGCCATATGAGAAGAAATACATAGTTCTTAACTATGAATAAGAATTCATAGTTCTTATTAAGCCTCTTAGCTCTTATTATCTTTCTAATCACGACCTTAAGATCTTGTGATGTTTTCAATCATTAAACTAGGAATAAATGCCATATAAAAAAAACGGACAAGTGCAAGTTGTATGCGAGGCTCTTAAAATATTAATATTAATTCTGTTTTTAATATTAGTTATTAAAGAAATACATCATACATCAGTTCCTAGCGGTTCATGAGACAGGGAAGTGAACAGTAAGTCCTCAGCAATAGGTCTCCCTATTCTACCTTTTGGGTAAAACATATAAAACAAACTTCCACTGAGCTCATCTCAAAATCATCGTAAAAATTCTTTAAATTGTTCTCCTCAGCTGCATCAAAACTGCGAAATCATGTCAACGACCTGTTTTATAGGTCAGGTATGACTCGTTAGGGCATCCACTACACCTGGGAACGCTGACTTATCATTTCAACCGTTCATACGATCAAATATAGTTTCAAAGGTGTACATTTTAAAACGATTTGATTATTAACATAGGGAGTCTTAGTGTGGGGTAGTACACCGTTAACTATCATGTACATATATACTAGACTTTGCCAATATTTTTTTCTTTTTTTAGTATACATATGTACTCATATGTGAAGCAAAAGCTCAAAAGCTCACAGTTTAGCGGATGTTTTGTATTTGTAAATTACAATGTAGGCTAATTTTCCAATTTAAATATTATTTATCAATTTAATTGGCATTTCACTTTGATAAGATAAAATTATACTAGTAGTAAGCGTCTGTAACAGATTAATCATTGAAATAAAAGTTTGTAAAATAACAATGTAAGAGCTAATTTTCCTATAAAGATCATGGTGGTTAATGTAAACATTATCATTATTAATTTTACAAATTTGGATTTGAAATCCACCTCACAATAACTAAATTAGGATCAGGAATCATTTAAATGTGTAGCTAACGATAACTAAACCATACATTTCCATCAATTAAGTTCTACTATAGTAAATTAGCATTTCAGAACTAGTATATAGAGATTTTTATAACACGAGCACTTTCCTTGGTATTTTAATAAATAATGAGGCGTAGAGCACGCGCGTACTTCAATGGCCGATGTACTGTCAGCAAAAGAACCGGTTTCAGTTAAAGGTATTAGATATCGCATATCAGGAAAAAGGATATATAAAAAGCTCAATATTTAATACAGATTCATACCCAAAAGTTTTTCTGTGAATCTAATGTAATGCGTTGCAAAGTAATAATACGCAGTGGTATTTTTCAGGAAAATGCAAAGTAAAATCCCAACTGAATATTATTTAAACTAAGGTACGTTTTCCAAAAAGCGTAACAACATTTATTGGCTCGAAGCCTAAGACTTTATAAAGTTTTAAAGTTCTATGTCCTATGAGGCAACAGTGAAATCCATAAAACTATCAGCTTGCCATTATTGTAAATAGCCCGTTCCTGACACGCTTCGTTAAGTCAATTTTCTCAAGATATAGTTCACGTAACATTGATACAATTCCTCTGGAACAATTGCTTGGACAAAGGTGGCATATCAGTCCGACGTGTAGTAAATTTAAATTTAGATTTTTACCTTTATTCGTAAACACGTTCATAAATTAAATTATTTTTCAATTCACATTAGGCATACGCGGAAAGCAGGTGTATAGTGTTAGCTTACATTTAACTATCTCCTTGAACATTTAAATCTTCAAAGATGTGCGTATTCGTCCGGTGAAGCGATTTTGCGGACAGTACATAACTGGTTTTAATCGTACGTCTACTTATTAAAACCGTATCCGGCTCAACTTGTATGAACTGAATAGGCTATTTTAATCTTGCGTCGGTTTTACGAGATTTATCAGGTTTCAATTTATATTACAATTACGCAAAATTTATATAACATACACATATAAAAACGGTCGGTTAGCTCCATAGCTATTATACCTTGCATTATGGGTGCTAACACAACTATACAAAACTCAGTCAGAGCTAAAAGTTATGTGACATTAGTGTGATTAGCATCGAACTAGGGAACTGCTTGCCAGTCCGGACCAAAGCGGTACTGGTTCGTCAAAATCGTAAAATTTAAAAAACAATTTACAACCTGTGGCCATAGATTTTTCTGTTGTCACTGTGGAGCGTATCAAATTATTCTGCGCTCACAACGTTATTGGTTTATTATATACAGTACCCAGCATTCCGGAAACATGCTTCTTAAAAGGACATAATAGTTTTAATATTATAATTTATTGCTCACTGACCAATTGTTCTCTCGTATGGACGCGATTCGATTTTTTTGCGCTGAAAAGTGTTTTATAAAGATCGAATGTGAGTATTTTTAAAGGCTTTATTTGCGTGGTACATACATAACATCGTAAGATACTATTTTGGATATTAATCACATGTGCCCTTATCATAATGATTGATGAAGCTACATTTTAGTTGATAATCGCCTCCGAGGTCCATGGGCTGCTGACAAACAATATAATTTATATAACAAACTAAATAATGATATGTCCGGGTTATGGGAAAGTCATTGTTACCATTATAGTATGTCTTTATTTCTATTTATAAGACATTAATAATAACTATTAACATAATTAACATTACCGTACCATATAACAGTACATAAATATCAACTCTGTATTACATAATTATGAGAGCAATAAGACAAAACAAGGTACGTAAAACACAGTATTAATTTCGATAAATATCGTTTCATACAATAAATCTATAAAAATATCATATAGACATACATCCCAAGCTCCTTGCGTATTGGTAACTATATTTCCGGTGAAATCCTTACTTTAACTTAGCAAATAATCGCCTACATATATTCTATAACAAAGAAGAAAGAAACAGTCTTCATTTAAATATATATTTTTAAACAAACGGGCAAGAGGCTCACCTGATGTTAAGTGATACTGCCACTCTTGGACACACAACGCCTATTAACATATTTTGCAATATGCTAACCTGTACTTCTTCAAGGTCGAGAATTAAAACGAAAGTGTCAGCAAAGACTATTTAATATATATATTTAGAAACAAATAATTCCTAACGAAATATACGTTTGCAGAGATCCGTAATTTTGTGAAACTATTTTTGTACCACTGATGTAAGTACTGAATTCTAGCAAATATAGTTTATTGTACATAAATAAAGTCTGTACTACAAATAAAACTAAAAATTTATGTATATAAAAAGTATAGGCTACGAAATAATTCACTCTGAACCATATCGCATTACCTAGTAAGTCATAGCATAAAAGCAATTGGTACCCCCTGCCTTATTATCTCAAATATGCGCGAGGCCGTAGCTACTTTAATATCCTTCATATTAAAACATGTGACCCAAAAGTGACTACAATCGCAATTATTCAAATTACCAACATACAAAATTACTTTCGGATGTACAACATTAAATCATACTACCACGGCACTCTTTGCCTCTAAATACACGTTCAGGGACATTTTATTGCATTTTTAAATGAGCCAATAGTTTTCTGATCATGGCAGATATTATATATTAATAGTATTAGTTTATTACTAAATGTATTTTTATTGTAAAAAAAACTGTGGGGTTTCTGCGCACACAGATTGAAGCAATAGGAATGAGGCCAATCGGAAGGCAACATGAATGAGTTGCGGTCTAATAATAATGATATATTTATTTGCATAAATCATATATATATATATTCCATGTTCAACAAATAATGCCAAGATGTACAGTTAGAACGATTTTGCCGCGCAGATTGAGAATTATTTTTCATAATATAAATTGACAATAATTATCAACTAGCTGTGACAGTAAAAATTATATTTGCCAAAGTTACATTGCCGATTGACATACTTACAATACCAAACAATGCATACAACGTCAGCAATGAACATTCGTACAAGTGCAATATTTAAAGTAATAAAAGTGGGTCAGCGAGCATAACAGCCAACTCCACGCTGACTCGGCGGGATTAAAACAAACCACTGGTTTTGCAAATATAGCTATGAAATGAGCAGTTCCGATACTTTTATGGCTTTACAAGTATTGATTTCTTTTTATAAACCAACTGACTATTGAGTCGATTTATTAAAATGTTACGGTATAACGTTATTTCTTTTCAGTTATTTGAAGTTAAAATTTTCACAATATCCCAAAAAATAACTCAATTAATTAAAAAATAAGAGCTCGTATCAGTTATTTACCGCCATTTTGCGAGTTATACAATCTACATGACCTGGGTTATACTGAGATAAAATGCGATAACCATAATTAAATATTGGTCAGTAAGTTTTCAACAAATCAATTTGACAGCCTTAGAATGAACTACATCCCACAATTTTTTTCATGAAGATTTTATCAATTCAATTAATCAATTTTGTGCTTCTTAAATTGTCTTACGCAAAACTTCCGAATCAAATTGGAACAAAACATTGTATCAAAAGGGTCCGAGTGACGTTCCATATAGCAATAACAGTTTCTTCAAAAAGAAGGATACGAAAGAACCCAGACGAAACCGCCTTGAAATATTAGTAAAAACTTACAATTTTTACGAATTATTTCAAAAGTTAAGAAGCAGCAAGTAGAGCGAGATACATTAGCATAATATGATAGTTCATGGCGTTGTTAAATTTTATAGCCACTCGGTTTGTGACGAGTGCCTGCTCAGTTATTGGGTTTAGGGCGTTTGGAATATTCACTATTAGTTATTTTTTACATCGATTTCTACAAAACGATAAGAAACACTCTGGGAAATGAATTAACTTAATCACAGTACCGCACCGCAAACTCTCACAGCATCAACCTTTCGGCCGCCCTACACTTATTCTTCTACAATATATTTTTGTTATTACATATCTATTCCTCATTTATATAAAAAGAACATATAACATTTAATTTACGTTTGACATATTTTGACAACTGACATCTTTTGTCTTAGTCTACCGTACTTCACCACGTTAAAACACCTTAATGGATTAATATTTTTTGGAAAAAAAAAAAAAAAATCCGTTAACAAAGTGTTTTTTTTTAAAAACCAGGAGGTGTTAGAAACCCAGTTGTTATGCAATCCTCATCTTTATAAAAGACAATGGACATCGTTGCGTTGATACATCCAAAATGTTGACGTGCTTTACAAAGGATTAATATTTGACAAGGCATCGGCGTTAAACCCAAAGTTGACTGTGAACGGACCCAAACACGGCCGATTAACTTATAGAAACTTATTTAACAATCATACATTTTCTATGAATATATACAACAACAATTACCACAGCAAATGCAATTAAACCATACATAAATCTTTTCAGGATAGATAGATGATGATGGATAAAATATGGTATATTTGACATTTTCTCATGATCATAACAATATAACTTTTTTAATAAGGGATCGCAAAAGCGATCTTTCAGGCAACTGAAATGTAAATATATCTGTAGCAGTTACAAGGAATTACATCGAGCCTTCTGTACTCTTTGAGGTATACATGAGAACTAACAAGGTAGGTTGGTGCAACTGAGCCGCCCAACTCACGACATATACCCATGAAACTTATAACCATCGTTATTATCTAGTTTCACGACTCAACATAGAATATAAATTCCAAGACTCATCCTGTAACTCAAATATATGGCGATCGTCAATGTCTATATTTGTAGATTCCAATATGGTCATTCATGTTTGATCCTGTATCAAAACGTGCGCGCTATTAAAAACTAGTTTCATGATCAATTTCTTCTCCAGTCTCTTGTCGATTCCAATACTTTAGTGTTTAATTACAAACACTTTCTGTTTAATAATTGTAAGTGCTTAAGGTACTTTCTTAACTAATCTTTAAATTTTAGATCACAATTTAAACAAAAAATATATGAAATCGTGATTAATTGGTATAATCTACATCACAATTAAGAAACGACATCTTGAACAAAAAACGCTGGTGAGCCAAGAATGAAACAGATTTGTTGTATATAATAATATCAGGACAAATCGCAACTAGCCTAGGGTATAACTTGTATTTTAAAACAACCGATACACATATTATAGCCGAGAAATATATCCATCAAAGTTGACCATGCCGGGAATTAAACTCCAACTGAGTCATAAAACAATCAGATACATTTAATACCATCCACAGAGATTGACCACAGGACGGAACGAAAAAGCAAGTAAGCCATAATAGGACAACGCCCGTTATACCGAAGTATCCCGTCTTTTAAAACACGTTTTGACTACCCGTCGAGTCTGTTGCGATAAATTCATTCACAAATGGATCAATGGACGCGGTGATTAAAACATGAGAACCTAGTGAAGCATATTTACGAATAATTATTTATTTGTTTACAGCAAACACACTTATAATTCAATAACACACAAATAGGAGAAATTGAATAAACATTTATAGCAAGCAAACAATTAAGAAAGATATATAAGAAGGTAGTTACAAATGGTGTGTTTATGTGCAAGTGTGTTCGAGTATTTTATTAATTCATAATAAAAATGCTATTAGAACTATCAAATCGGATGAGCGTGGAAAACTTAATACATTGTCAATGACACCTAACGATGATCTACATTATCAGGACGCTGCGATTTCTAATAAAGTCGCCATTTTTCTCACCGTATCGATGATATTAAGTCCCAAAAATAAGCCACATATACAAACGAGGCAGCAAAAGTTTAAACATCTTAGTATCAAGGTTAATTAAAAAGTTAATTGTCAAAATAAGTTCTGTAAAGCGCGAAAGTCGGTAAAATTTAAAAAATTTTAATACGTATATTTAAATTTTGCAAAAATACTAATAAAGTTTTCTTTTTTCATTATACTAAGATGTTTATAATAGACAATATTATCAGAGTATCGTCATTTAAAAATAATATTCACCATTGAAAATGGAGTACTATATGGTTTACAACATATAAAAATAATATGTCGATTTGGTGAGTAGACACAATACACCTCTATAGCAGCATCTACGTCATCTTTTGTTTCTCTCATTTTTATTACCTAATTTTATTCTTTACAGTTTCATTTATCATGCATCCAGTGTATCAAGGGAAAAACTGGCTTTTCATGAGTTACACCACAATTAGTAATTCTTTGTTTATGAAGTATTATTATGATTACCTAAGACGAACCTAACGGTACATGTTCTAAAAACATATGCTGATATTGCAAAGAGAATATATATGTAATCTATAGATAAACTCTAAAAACGGCACAATTGACAAAAAAAAAACTATTGGACAGATTCCAATGCTACCGACAAATATCATAAGATATCAACAAAGCCTTTATGTCTTATAACTCTATGACAGACTATCTGTAATTTTTAAAACTGTATTATCATTTTTTTATTATTATTTTTTTGTCTCCTGTCTAAACTGTAACTCTCTTTCTTCTTTTGCCATTTGTGTACTTGTTCTCTTTACAACCGTTTTTAATATCTCCTTCTCTGTTTGGGTTGCCTGGAAGAGATCGCTTAGTTGCGATAAGGCCGCCCCTTACACATTATGTATATTTCTTAATATTGTATCTTAAAACTATGTTAATATGTGATAAAGTATTAAATAAAAAAATATTGCAATACGGGAAAATTAAACTGAAATTGTTGCTAAGATGTCCACGGACGAACTATAGTATTGTGTGTGTGTACATTCAAATGTCTTCTTTATCAGATCAAGATGCTAATAATACACGAAGAAACAATGAAAATCTGGCCGACGTGTCTTTGCCACTGAACTCAATGTATAGCTTCTAATGACGCAATAACAATTTCATATTCCATAACGAGCATTCGCTGACCACAACTGTTTAGCGAGAATTGAGTCTAGACACTGATATTATTATTCAGGGACGACATCGCGCAAATGACTGACACTGCGTGATGCAATGTTGCATTTTAATATGCATCCATACGATTATATGCTAGCATTAAGTGTTTTTTGTTTTTGTTATAGGGACCACACTTCATTGGGTGGGCCCTTCGATTGAGAAATATCAATGTTGGAGCAAACACAAAGTTGTCTAATTTATAGAATCAGGCGTTACTTTGCGGTAGACCACAGTGCAAGACTCTAGTGAAACCTGTAAAACGAACTCTGTTGGTAGAGGTAACTTCCTGAGGATGCCCCGGTGTCGCAGCGAAACGTGCGTCGAGTGTTTACGAGTTTTTCGCGGAGTATTGCTAGTAGATTGGTCTATTAGAGTTTTGTACAAATTTGTTTGTTATTTATCTATTCAGAGTTTAAAAAAATCAAAAAGACAGCACGGTACCGATTTGTAGGACATTTTTCTTCGTCCGTTTATGAGGTTCTAATCGAAACTAAAATGTATATCACGTTATAAATCTTTGTTATTATAAAAAAACGATATGCGATTTATGTCATAATCAAAATTAATAGGGTTTCCTTAAGGTTAATTGAAAATCCATACAAATTTTGAAACTATGAAATTTAGCAAATAATACTGCCTTAGTATATAGAACATGACAAATTGTGACTTATATGTGTAATGAAATCATAAAAACAGTCTTAATGCAAAGTACCTCCTGTACTTGTACTACTACAGTGATTCGGTTGTTTAATTAATGGTGAAAGTTCTCAGTTTATGAGAACCTTCATCACATTGTCTACCACCGGCTACGTATTATCACTTTTTAATGTATTACAACGCTTCAAACTTCGCATTCACATATTTTATTGTGGTCAGTTAACAATAATCAGGTTACTCTTGGACTCCGGCCGTGTTATCACGCCCGATAACCTGCCACCTGTCAGATATCTCGAGTGATGGATGTTCTGTGACACGAATTCAACCAATAATTCACGATTATTTATGTTATATATTCTTATTTTGCCGTATAAAAATAAAAAGCTCCAGAAATGGAAGAATGAATGCTTACACAGTCGTATTGGAATTCGAAATGTGTCCATTACTGCATAATGACTGAGAACACTTTCGACAGTTCTAATGTCAGCGGTAACGTATTCTATATTATTAAATTAAAGTTTAGATATTAAAATGAAGCTTGAAAATCAAATGCCACATTTTAAGCTCTAATAAGCTTTCACCTACTTTAGGTCTGTGAAAAAGACACGGATAATTAAGTTAATTTCATTAATCAAATCCAAATCATCAAAAAAGCTACAGAAAAAATTTAAATGAAATGCTTCTCGCAGAGGGTTTCTCATATCTAACAACATTAAAGATGACTAATTGATGACCTGGACTGCCGAACGGACATCTATGTGATGAGCATATCTATAAGCTGAGTGTTATTTTAAGTATTTATAAAAACTACATAAGTCTGGATAATATTATCAAGTCTTGATTAGCCATAGCGTTGGAAGGAATAATACAATTAGACTTACCGACCGTTTGTCGTCTAAATAGTAAAACCATAAGCATATCTGACTAGACAAATTTATTTTTGTAATTAAGTGCTGTAAGCCACCGTGTCATACGGAGAAAGCGTAATAAATCGACGCAATAAAAAACGTTAAACAATAGACGTTAAGGTCCATAATGGATTATACAATTTCGGAGCCGGCCATGCGTGAATCATGCCGCGTGATTACATCATTTTAAGGTCAGTGATAACTAACGAATTTAACTGTGACAGATCGCCACTGACTTCAAAGGGTCTGGTATGTTGCATTACTTTTCGCTGCGAAAAGAGGACAGATAAACGCGACGTACTACGACTAAATCCCACATCAAAATATGCTGCGGGGTGCGCATTTAAATATGGTTTTTATCTGAGCTCAAGTCAATAGTCAATAACTAAAACATGATATAATCGTAACAAACTCCCCAATCATACTCCGCGAAGTCATGATCAAGCAATACAAAATAGAAATCGATGTTAAAAATTTCTCTCTACCAGAATTACTCTCTTCGATTCAACAATCTCCACCCAGGGGCAGAGAAAGACATCTAACATAGAACGCCAATTTAGCAGTTAGCTATAGTTTTATGTAGTGTTTGCTACTGCGCTTGAAAACAAAAGAGTGCTAATGAACAAAGCTTGCCCTGTCCCGAGATGTCTTGCACAACGGATTTTATTATTCTTAAAACTTATATATATTAGAAACTACGTTTAATAAAATTCTACGATGTAGAAGTATGTTATATTCGTGAAAACTCGAAATATTTACACTTATGAAGTAATTGGAAACTAGATAACTAAGTTATATCTACTAGCTAAAAAGTCAAAAGTCAAAGTCAAATTTATTTATTCAAGTAGGATCGTTACATGATCACATTTGCACGTCACTTAAAACTAAATTTATAGGCTTGTTCACTAACGCGCCCGAGTCTGAGAAGAACAAGCAAGAAACTCAGTCGGGTTTGTCTTTTCTTTTTTTGATCATTCTTACAACTTATAATTTTTAGAACAGGAGCAATTTAGTCCCAAGCACTTCTGTCATTCAAATAATCCGCGGTCCTGTAATATGTATATACCTAATATATCTATATTATAAATCTGACGAGTGGTTAAACCCGCTTATCGAGCTAACTACTGGTTTTTAAAAATTCTTTTCCATTCTAAAGCTCTCTAAGTCGACAGCTGGTTATATTATTAATTTAATGTTTGCAAGTATTGCTGAAGCGATACGTATAAAAAATGTATTTATAAAATGATCACATAACCTGCATGTAAAAAGAATCATTCAATAGTTACTGACAAATTCCCGCAACCGAGACACGTCATGTTATACGTCACAATTACCTCACCGTTCGTCGACAATCGATACGAATGTTTCCACACAATAATACCATACAATTAAAGTTTAAATACAATTAAAATCTGTAAAAACCCACGTTACTAATGAAATATACAATTCTCGAAATCTAAATAGAAGAAATTATCGAATCCTCAATGGAATCATACATGCGAAGATATATTATTAAAAGTTTCCACGCATCTCAGACTTATCAAGTCCAAAGTAGTTTTGATAAGGTATATTAGTCCAATTTTGTTTAATCTTTTGGTTGTCCTTGGTTGCGTCTTACATTTATCATGCTCAGTTTTAAAATATATTTCTGAACACTAAGATTATTTATATACATAAATTTGTATAATTGTTTAATTCCCATGTGATGTGAAAGCGACGATGTATGAAACTTCAATGCTGATACAAGTCCAAAGTGCTGGCGTCGAAACTTTAGCATACCTCGGTAGTACAATCAACATTGCAGAAACGATCCTTGTTTGTAGTGCAGAGCATATTAAGGCTTTACTATTAAAATGTTATAAACATTATAATTATTATTCTTTATTGACATAAATGTTTCTTACATAATTTTTGTAAAGTCTCTGACACCCGAACAAGGCTAGAATGCCCGTATCTCAGATGTCAGCGGCTTCTCCCAATATTTGCGGACACAAATAGTGTCAAGAAAGCGTCATAAAAAGGTTCTTTTAACATAAATTAATGGGTTTACATTGTAACATATCAAAACCTTACAATAGAAAAAATAAACTTATATTTATTTAAATATAATAAGAGCATTTATATATGTATATTATTATATAAATAATTTATAATACCTAAAAAATCAAAAAGTGTATAAATGAAATATATATATATATATATATATATATATATATATATATATGGAATATAAATAAATAAACAATATATATAAACTGTTATATTAACAGATATATAAAAATATTAATTCTGATATAATCAATTATCAGTTGCAATATTAACACAATCTATTCTTACAAAGATATTTATTATAATTGTCTGTACTGTAACTCACTGGGGTGTAGATTTAAACTAATATTATTAGAATATGTATTTCTTAAAAACAGCATATGAATGTATAATTATAGTATATATCAAATAGTCCCGAAGATCAATATGTATGTGTATTTGTCCGCCTCTATTGTGTCATGCGCGGGCGCAAACAAGTTCTCTTACGATTCCCCTCACACGCCTCAGGAATTCAGACTGCCTTGCATTCTTCAATGGGACCTTGTCAACATGAAACAGAATTGTTTTCTGGAATGTTCTTCGCCACAAACTGCATAACGGCGTCAAAGAATAGATCGAGTTATAGATGAAGATTTGATCGATTACTTGAATTCAAAGTGTTTAATGGAATTTCTATTGCTATAATATGTATATATATATATATATATATATATGTATAAAATATATATATATATTTATACATATATCTATGTTGTGTTCTTATTAAATGCACATAGATAGTATAAAATAAACCTTATGAAAATCCTTTTTAAACATTTTATGAAAAAAATACTGTAATTAGTATTCTCATACGTATTGTGAAGGCTGTATGCATTACCACTGTGCAGGTGGATGCACCTGCGAAATTTTTAATTTTGACTTGTATTGCGAACGTTCACGCTGACTGCTTTGTATAGATTGTAATGTTACTCGGTACCTGTGGCTTTGGCTGTGTAAGCTTTTAAAGCTCTGTTAAGTGCCTGGAAGAAAGTTAGCATGTATAAATAATTTATCTTGGAGCTAACTGCTACGTGATAATCTCACGAATTACGAGCGAATCGAAAACATATGTTTTTTGTGGGAAGCTTGAAACAGTTAAGTGAAGTTATAATGTGATCATGTGTGTGTACGCGAGTGAAACCGCGGGGAACAACTAGCATTTATCTCTAATCGTATATATCTTGAAAAGCAGTAAAGGGAAAATCATTCCCTGCGACCGGACAATCTGTGTAAAGTGTTGCGATTATTTTACTATATAATTTTTATATATGCGATTTGAATGTTTGTTTTTAGTAATAGTCGGACGTCCGTGTTTCATCAAATAAATTGGGGTAATATACTAGTTTCAAAACTGCGAATTGCGTCTTAAATTATATAATAACGAGTACAATACCATTTGGACTCAGATTAACATAGGCACAATTTAAGCTTCAAGAGCAAAAGTATTCAACTCTAGAGTTAGTATGCTTTATAAAATTAAATTCATTGTTTATGATATAAACGCGAGTGACAACATCCGATGAACGCTTCCTCTAGTCAAACCTTTGATGATTTAATAAATGAAATTTAATGTTTATAAAACTCACTCTTAGTTGTATATAAATCTCTAAATATATAATTAACAAATGTAAAGCAAGTTTCGTTATGAGTGTTAAGGGTCCTAATGATTGATAAATATTAGCTGAACCTGAACCTTTGAATCTAAGCGCTCCGTCCTGTTCTCTTTGAGTACCCGCATCATCTGCCCTATCATGTCTTAATAGAGTTTTATTAGGCACTTTGTATTTAGTTCCTCTAGAAGACAGTTTACTTGGTCGATGAAAGCATTTCATGATGATAGTTAGGTGATAGATAGATCTTTGTTGTACGTCCGCGATTTAAACGAACGCTCTCTTACCATCACCATTTCCAATAAAATCGTACTTTTCTTAAAAAATGGGGTTTATTTTCAAATCCATTATTGTTATTTCAATATAAGTTTATACTCAACGTCATTATATTATTATCAGTTCAGTATGCGTTAAGACGTAAAAATAAATCTTTATTAAAACACGAACCAAATATTTTTTTTAAATGTAGTTCATCTATGTGTGTAAGTGTGATGAACTTCAACCTCCTATTTTATAGAGATGTATGAGAGCAGAACTGCGTTGCAACATTTAATTTTTACATGTAATATTTTCGATGAGAATATTTATCAAATAACGAACAAAATAAAATTGACTTTTATTAACAACTGTTACTTTTTTAAAGAACAACACTTTATTAAAGGATTTAAGTTATGTATCTTTGCAAAATTTAAATATATTTATTAATTTTAAAATAATTTAAATATATTTAAATTTTGCTAAAATAAAAATTAAATCCGTTAATAAAGTGTTTTTCTTTAAACGAAAAAATATTGAATCTGTAATATTGGTACAATAAACCATTGTTAACGAACTATCAAAGTATCAATTAAGATGACGAATCAGACAGCTACACCTAAAGTACTTGCGTTAGATGAGACCGTAAATTTCAGGTCAACCTTGTATTTTTACCATGTAACTTGATTACACTTACGATAAACTAAGATCACGATCTCCCAATCTCATCGAGACTATCCGCATTAGTTGAGGTAAACGTCTGATTAACATAGTCCCGTTCCAATCCTTATACCTAATCAGGGTCTAGTTATCCCTGCATTTATGTCCTTATTTGTACGGGTCACTTTATAAGGAAGTATAAATTGAACGTCCGACCGAACTTGAATGTTTTTTGCGGGTGGAATTCTTTATGAGACTATGTAAGCGTTTCTTTAAGTTCCTGTCGTCTTCAATTTATTTTACTATCCCTTTAAATCTTATTTTTTCCCTAATATATCGTTATAATTTTTGCTATTTTTAATTGTTGCATCTCTGCCTATATACAATATCAATACATATTGTGGTTGGTTGACTGGACTAACGTTTTTTTGTTCCTCTATTTATATTTATACGCCAACTCACTGTTTGTGTAATCTTAATAAGTAAGCTGCAGAAGTATATTATGTTACTTTATGAATTATGGCAAACAAATCGGGGCTCAAACACCATAAATTCAAAAATAATTGTTTTACTGCAGATAAGGAGTTCACCGCAAATACAAGTATTATTTATGTATGTATGAGTTAGCACCTAACATATACATACTTAAATATATGTATAAAACACCCAGGCAAGAATTATGCTCATTTAACAAATATTGACCGTACCGGGGATCGAACGCGAGCCTGTGTATGATCGTATTTGCAGTGGGACGTCAAATTGGATTACATTATCTATGCTCAAACCAAATGTGAATTTAGAAACGAGGCATATTTAATGAAGAAGTTTGACGCACTGTGTTCACTGAAGCACATTTCTATTGACTATTTTCCACCTATCTTTTATAATAGAACCAAATTTAATAATAAATAGTTTAGTAAAGGAAAATCTCCGAACTCACTGTTCAGTCATCATCTACTGTTGCAGATAATTTAATAGAAACAAATGAACAACACATCCATTGTACAAGCAAAAATAAACAACTGCGTATGGTATTTCTTTATTTGTAACACACAACTTATATCTCAATGGGTCCTTCACCCTCTGTATGAGATCTGTCGTCAGCCGCAGCATCAATGCATCTAACTGCTGACATACATAAACAAACACACTGAACACTCTTATAGGAAATATACAGCGTAACTTTTACTGGCGTGTGCGAAATCCGAAGCTACAAAATAAATAACATAATGGTGTAGGGGAGACGAAACCCACACAGACGATCTAATCGAAATGTAAATAATAACACACGTGTTTCAAAAATGTATTCGACTCTCGACAAAGCATATTGATTTTTAAAAATTCCCAAAACATAAATCACCACAAAATTTCCATATAACTTAATAGTCCGCAGTACACGCTTTCGCCATGACGTCATTGTTCTCATTTCGTTTATACCACAAACGGTCGCCCTTGAAGTCTAAAAATAGAGCCCTTAGAGTTCTCCTTTATCTTTGAATGATGCATCTTTTTGTACATCTGTTTAGTTTTATTTACGACCGCAACAACGATGTTTTTAAGGCATTTGTTTTATTCGTAGAAAACAACCGATATCTTTAATAACATTTAAAACGCCTGGTACCGTTTGAATGGGAGAAGATCGCTACGCTATACGTACGTTAACATTACAATAGATACGTATTAGTACCTACACTAGTATACGACTGATCTATTGTACGTACGTTACGATCGTACTAAAATAAATTCTTTCAATTCATTATGTGGCTGGCATCATTCTAAAACATTTTTTTATCATTAAAGAGTATCCTGGTAATATATTAGTGTTTTTTTTTTCAAAATATTAGTTTAATGTTATATAGCCATGTTGATCATACTAAATTTAAAACTGTATAGATTATGTAGCATATATTCGTTACAATATAACCTCTTAATAGTACAGATAGTAAAATAACTTTCGCAGGTAAAATAATTAATGCAGGAAGGACGAAGAGGTTAATTATCCGCATCTCTCTAACTGGTCCACAAACATCCCGTGGAGGTGACGTGGGAAGCAAAACCGGTTCGCGATGGAATTTGGTTAGTGTTTCGTGATTCTAGCTATCGATAGCCGATGCTGTATGTCTTGAGATCACGACTTATAATACGTTGTGTTCAAAAAATATGTATAAGCCATCCAACATGTAATTGTATAATAAATGCAATGAGGAATTCAGAAGGATAATAATATAAAAATGTATTATTCGTTAATTTTTGTCTCCTCTAACAAATTGCGTTCACGCCCATGAAAAGAGACAGATGATTGATATTTTAACTGATTGTATTTGAGATTTATAATATATCCTATTAAGTCGTCTTTGAGGTATATGTGAAATATTATAACGTAGACAACGTGTTTGTACAAGTCTGTAGTTCTGCTTAACGAATTATATTCGTCTCACATTAAAAGCAATGATAAAAATTAGTTTCTCAAACTATTTTTTAACATCTTCGTATCAAAGACAATACTTGCTTAATCATAATTTATAAGTATATTCAGTTAGAAATCGTGTTCCATAGGATAAAAAAATCTCAGAAGGCTGTTTTTCCTAATGCCTTGACCAATTACGCCGTCTTTAAATACAACACAAAGTATTAAAAATAACTACACATAGTTCCTAGTACTAGATAAGTTAAATAAGTCTCTTATTAACCGTTGTCAGGTGTTTTACCATTTCATTTTTAATTTAACTATTGTGATTTATGTAATTTATAAAATTCTCGTGCCAACTGCTTGACCCTCCAAAGGGGGGCCCTTTTTTTTTTTGGGTGAAAAAACGCCTTTTTCCCCCCCCAAAGCCTTTTTAATTTTTTTTTATTTGTCTATTTTTATGACAAAACATACAAAAATACATACAATACTAAACGTTCACCCTTCTACGAACAACTCTTATTTTTTATTTATTAATTGAAAATTGAAATCACATGTATGGCAAAACAACGTTTGCCGGATCAGCTAGTATAACAATAAATAAGGTTAAAGTAAGCAGCCGAAATTAGTAACCTTTAGAGATTTCTTCGTTGATCGATAACCTTGCCCCGTTATCGTATTGGGTTGCCACGCTGCGCCCGCGTCGAATACCACCGCAGTTTTTACAACGGCCTTTGTAGGGTTGACACAAAATTAAACACATGTATTGGAATTCTTTAGACGTTACATATTTATTTGTTCACTAATTGGCAACATTACCTAAACTTACAAAATCAGCCTTATCTCAAACTAATACCAAGCCTTGATAAGCAATAACCCAACCGGGGGGGGGGGGAAAAAAATTAAAACAGGGCAACCAAAAAAATCGTAGGGGAACAAGAAAAAATTCGTAATATCAAGAAATTCGTTGAACTGAGGTTTGTTATGTTGAGATTAGATTGGTCGATAATTCGTTATAGAATTCTTTACAAACAAAAGCGTGTCGATACATTTCGAGACATTAATCACATTATAAGATTGAGTTATATTATTGGTGGCCTTTATATAGGTTGGGTTGGCAAAATTCGTTAATTAGGGAGATATGAATATTTTTCTTGATAGTTGAAAATTCGTTATTTTATATTGACTCTTATGGTTGGGGATTGAATTAGTAAAATAGAGGGAGGCGTTATATTGAGGTACGTTACATTAAGGTTGCACTGTATACCTATTTTTATTTATATACTAAATCGGTAATCATTAATATGCAACCACTGACATGGTGTTTGGTTAACGTCTTCGTTAGTAAATTTACGTATTTCGTGTAACAGCCCTAACAGCTAAGCTATTTTATTGATTCGCTGTCTAATGTCTGTATGACTCACGCTGATATGAATATCTTATAATTTATTCATTGAATTGACCGTTGTGGTATTCTTTTGAATCAAAAGTTTGTTTTAGGTTACATAAAGAAATTAGAAGCCTTCAATATTCTCTCTTTTTCTTACAGATATCGATAACCAACATCTTACTATTAAAAGTACATAATTCCAATTGCCCATCGTAGCTATAGGACTAATATCATTCATGATAAAAAAAAAAGTCGCTTTCTCTGTCCCTTTGAAACTACGCAACGGTTTTGATTTTTTTAAAAAAGCAAGAGGAAGGTTTATATGTATAATAACATCCTTACATAGTAGGAAGTACTTTTGTAGTTTAGCAGTTTTAATATTCGTATAATTACATTTTTTCCGCTTACATTGCAAACGCAGGCTGAACCCTACGAGTTTTATCAAAATAATGTACTAGTATTGACATGAAAAGAAACAAAACGGCCCCTTTTTTTTTTTTTTTTTTTTTCAGGCAACAACTTTTCCCCCCGGCGAAGCCGGGGCGGGTCGCTAGTTTAATTATAAAAACACAACAAAACTTTTAAAAGTTGTCTCGTTCTAACAGGTTGTTTACGCTGTGGGGAAAAGAGATAAATACACAATTGTGTAATGATGATATTTTTATAAATAACGGTATCTGTATCAGAAATTGATTAAGAACTGAACTTTTAAGTTTCATATTCCAAAAACTCGAAGGTTTACTTTGAGAGTGATTGTTGTAACACTATTTGATTGGTCTGAGATTATTTCTAAATGCTAAAATAAATCAAATCTTTGAACAAAATTCTACGTTCGGCAAAAAAAACTCACTCTTAGCCATTGAGAATAACCTAAAAACAACGTTTTACTTGTATATAGATATGATTTTTTGTGAAATTTTTTGACTGTTTATACTCATAACTAAAAAATATAACTTTACATCGCGGTAACCCAAATCCTAGACTTAGCACACAGCTATGTAAACACGATGGATGGATGTTTGTTACTCTTTCACGTAAAAACTACTGCATCAATTTTAATGAAACTTTACAATAACATAGCTTATACATCTGAAGAACATATAGACTACAATTAACAGGGGCAATGTATGACTTTTGCAATATAATTAGAAAAAATCTATGACCTGCGAGCTATTCTGGCAGTTAGTAACATATATGTCATGAAAATGTTCATTTTAAATAGTCCTACACAGAAAAATCCGGCACAGTTTATATCTATATCTAAGTGTACGTCATTAAAGCTAAAATAGTGAAGTCAAAAATTTGATTTACTTCAAATTATATGACAATTTCAACGTCATTATGTTCTTTTCCACGCTACTTACCCTGCGCAGACCAGGCCCCATACTAATACGAATATAATTTTAACAAAATAGTACATATACGAAAACAATCAAAATGGCTACAAAAGATTCATTGGGCCGTTCGAAACCAAAACACGTGTCGCCGTCATTAAAATTATAATTAGACGTTGCACTCGACCCACACACAGATATAGCGTGTAATACGATAAAAATAGAAACTAAAATTCAATCGCACACATAGCGATTCAATGTTTTACAAAGACAAATATCAATATTACAAAATCCTCGAGGCGGTGAAAAGCTTACCATCTTTCGCATGAAAGTAAACCTAGTATGACAAATATTGCTTACATAATAAAAGTATAATTATTATTAAAGCTGAAAATTTCGCACAAAACAAATCCCTAATCTAATTATACACGTTCGACGGGGCATTAACAATTAAATAGGAATTCGTCAAGTCTACACATACTAATGTATACGCGAGGAAATGGTTTTGGGGAAATCGCTGCCACTCATTCTGTGTTTCTTGCCAAAAAGGTACTTATTTCAGCACATTACCTTATAAAGAGAGAAAAATTTGTACCTATTTTTGTCTGCTTGTAACGAAGGCCAAAAGTACGCGCCGGTTTAGCAATCTTACCAAATGATACATTGTTCCAATTTGAAAAAGGCTACATTTCTCCTTGTAAAAGCCGAAAGTTGAATGTCCCTTTAGAAAAAATAAAATATCTTCCTTCGTCGAATGCGCTGCCGAAACTATTAGCGATAGAACAAAACCTTAATGTACCTTACAACAATAATGAAGGCCATAGAATGTCTATTAACCAACCTCAAGTAGGAATTTGTCCAATACTTAGTATGTCACTTCGACGCCATTTAAACTTTAAGGAAACTGCTAACCGAATTCAACCATGCTATTTATGTGTTTATATTATTATACCTTGTCCAAAACCATTTAATACCTATAAAATTTTTAAATAATTAAAATTGGTTACATTAAAAGTATCTGAATTCACAAAATCAAAGTAGACAAAACCGCCATGACCGACTGGTTAAAAGACATGAATTACAATACAACGTTTGCCGGGTCAGCTATACTAATAATTTTTCATAACTGTTCTCATTAAAGTAGCCGCAGATCATCCGAATGTAAAAACGAAATATATATAGAATAGATTACTCAAGAAACAATATTGTGGTTTTACCATAGAATGTCAAGCCATGACTCGTACAGCAAAACAGGTTATGGGACCTCATTACCAGACGTCGGCGGTTTGGAATTTCATTAAATGACCGCCCTTAGCTCAACGCCGGAGTCTAAATTCGAGTTTTAATATTGTACAATTTGACACTGTTACGTCACTACAGCTACGCCTATAGCTGATGAACTCTTGGCAATGGCATGTGTACTTAATTAAAGATGCCCTCCACTGAACTGAATATAAAATAATAAATTCGATTAGTGTCCCGAGGCCAATCGGATGAATTCGTATAAATTGAGGCTTAAATGCCCTGAAACGTCAACTTCCATAGACTTTACTAAATACTTATTGAAACTATACTTCATCATACAAGAACAAAGGCATTTAGTCATATTTATTAAAGAAAATATGTTTTATCTCATATTTAAAATTTTCGTATCACGGGGGGCCAACTGGAAACCCCCCGAAACGGCTTGACCGATTCTCATGAAACTTTGTTCTACTTTTCATCTGTAAATTTTTATATTTTAGACGAAAATTGTTAATTTCAATTTTTTTATGATACAGCATACCAAAATACATACTAATACAATGCATTGAATATATACTATTCATTATTTCTTTATATACCTATATAAGCTAAGCCTTTTCACATAATTTAATATTTTAGTTATTTCGACATCAAACATCTTGATTAAATGTAATCTTCTTGAAACAGAACTTAAAAAGCGCAACGGGACCGATCTAATTTTATAAATAATGAGGTCAATGCCTTTAACACAAAGAATACATGTCACAGCATGTCTATAACAAAGAACTGGTTCGCTTGCGGTTTGACCATCGTTGACGACGAAGTACTAATTTTAGTACCTATGCGTCAACTTCGCTTTAATTCGAGACATAGTTTATATCTTTGTACTAAAGATCAAATTCGCTAATCAATGAATAGTTTTGACCGACCGTGATGCAGGTAATATTTTTAAATCTTCTTTTGTTCGTATAACGGTCAACATGCAACATAAAGGTACGCATAACGAATATAAACTGCCTCTATTTTAGCAACGTAAAAGCCGAGGTTGGACCTTTGGGTGTCAAAGTCGAAGCTTTCCGTCAAGCAAAAATTTAAGTTTATTCTATCTTGCCGAAATTTTAGAAGAAGTCTAAGAGACCTATTTTACCAGCACGTGTTTAGTCTATTAGAATTTTCTACTATGGACTTCCGCAAATTAACGCCATTAATTCCATTAATTATACGTAATTCGTTTTAAAAGTTCTTTAAATCATTTGTTACATTTAAATTGTTTCGAAGGACAGAAGAGACAAAATCAAAATCTACAAACGATTGAGTCCAGTTGATAGAGGTTGTTTTCGTTTTTACTTTACATAAGATATTTATAAAAGAATTAATGAGAAAGACATAAATCATAAATACTACCGTTTCGAGAAACAAACATAAGATAATTAAAATATTGATAATAAACAAAGTAAATACGCCGTTGCTCCAACTTTAAACAGCTTTTATCATAGCCATTCCGTGGTAGTTTTATTACAAACCCTATTTTACTATTTTCACCTCTCCACGTACTCGACGTTCGTTAAAAGTGAGTGTTCAATAAATCTGCATTTAAAAGATTCCATCGAATAGATTAAAATCTTTAATCCATAAAACGTTCCAATAAAAATCCAGCCGTTATCGTAAATTATACCAAAACGAGTCTCTCCATTCCTTATTCCTATTGATATCCACTGTAATTACTATATTACATCTTATTAAAAGCTACAGTTAGTTACGGTAATTTAAAACATAGATTCATATTTTTATCCATATTGGAACTTAATATACATAACCTATAATTACCTATTTAAATGTCAAAAAAATCATGAACCAAAGTAGAAAATATTTGCATTGTGATAACGTTCCTTGAATATAAGTAAACAACTTAATAATGTTTAAGAATAATGTGAATATTAAACTTTCCGGTTATGCAGTCAGTTTTTGGGTCTTGGCTTCTCATTTGCCCCCTTTCCCATTAAGTCTTATCAACGAATTTGTAGGTCAGATAACTATGAACGCAGTGGGCTCAATTAGGTAATGAAAAGCTGTTAGATAAAAGCCAAACGCCTTGGCCGACTGTTGAAGTAACATATTCTTTAATTTATTGCTGACTAGGAACTATAAACTATATCAGATACAAATAAATAATTAAGTGAATTGAACTACAGCCTTGAAGTGAAGTAATTAATCTATAGCATATTAAATTCAATAACAATTTGTATTAAAAAAAAATGCCGTGAAAATTATAAAATACAATTACAAACTTGGACGTGCATATTCTTAAGCTCTTGAAGTTCTAACGGTTCTCACTAAATAACTTCATCACAGAACAGAATTATCAAATGAAACACAAGCCTATCCTTAAAAATAGTTCGAATTACAACTGTAGTATAACGAGTACCAAAAACGTATCCCTATGCGATTCAATATCGATAAACAATTCTAATATATTCTTACAATATTGGCCGGGAAATTGAGTCAGAACATAATTTATGCCGCAATAAAGCAACAAAGGCAATCAATGGAGCATTTCATGAAATGAAACGGAAGGATGCGTGAATCATTGCCAACGTCGCAAGTGTTTCAAAAGTCGGGAGATTTATTTATAAGTATGAATATATTAATGTCACTCGTGACCAATGTTTGTATAATTCATAAGCGATCGTGTACGTCGATGATCTGGTCTGGCCACTAATCTTCTAAGGCTCATGTAACTTATTTGAATCTGTATGTTTAAGAGCACAATCTTATTAAAAAAGGATTTTTGCGAATTTGTCATAAAATGAAAAATTGTGAATACATTATCTGTTAAGCTGTTGTTTTTCCGATTCTGTTTAATCTGTGATGATAAGTCGATATTTTTTTGTTTTGACAAGTGATAGACACACAGAAACGGAATACGATACCTGAGTGTCCGATTGAAGCATCCCTTGTCCATAATGATAATGAGCTTTAAATTTAAATATAAAAGATGTCTATTGTTGGAATTCCAAAGCCAGATTTAGTCGTGTGTACTTAAAGTGTGTAGTAATTGTGAATCAGTAATATTATTTTATTTTTTGTAACTTTTTATTTTAAATACTTTTTATCAAAGGTGGTTGGCATATTTATATATATTGTCTACTAAATAGTAATTATTTAGTAGACAATAAGGATTTCTGTATGTTTTTGTTTAATGATTTAATTTGCATTATTGTTTAAATGGCTGGTAGTCCAGAGGTCACTCCGGGGGCACACTGAAAACCGGCGCTTCGTCGACAAGGCCTATGCCTGGACGCACACTCAATAACGTGGCATCGTTTAAACTTTAAACTGTTTACTTTCCGAATCAAAGATCATATAAAAGAAATTTTATTTCTTAAAATTAACCAATGCCAAAACCAGATATTTCTTCTATATCAACTAAAGCATCAATACTGATAATCTATCAATACTTTTAATATCTGATAATGAATAAAATAAACATAAAAAAATAGATTTTTTTTACTACCTAACACTATAAAAGCACCAGCAAAGATAAAATAAATTTTATTTCAATCAAAAATTTGTTATTATGACAATGGTTTATAAGTAGATGAACTTTACTCAAATAAGTCCAAAGCAACAAGTGCATACTTGAGTGTTCAACAATCTCTCCGGTGTCTGCTTCGTGAGAAATGATAATAAACATAACGAAGAAGTACCGAAGTGTGTTTCAAACGAATTCTAAGTTGAATGACGTCACTTATCTTATAACCTTTATCTCGTAGACTAGATAACTCATGTTGAAAATATCCAGCTGAGCTGAAAACTTCTGAAAGCTGATGAGCCTAAACTTAACTAATTTTAAATTGAAAACACAATTGGAATTTCAAAACCTATTGGATAGTTCTAAAAAGGATGGCCATATATAAAGGTATTAACGGACGTAATATTCTTTTACTGATGATTATCACACAATCAAATAATATACCTTTTAAAGGATTCAAACACGATTAATTATGACGACGTAACGGGTGCTTCTCAGCAACTATGGTCCACACACACACACATGTTAAATTTGTCTTATTTATTTATTTACTAACCCAAACAGCGTGATGAAACATATAGTATATAATTTAATTGTTACAACTAAAGCCAAAATAGGGTTACAATATATATATATAAAAAGACTAAATAATAATACAAAAAGTCTTTTTCCCGAAGTTGCCATATTAACGACATCTATTCCTTTATTCAAAGCACATTATTTAATCAATATGGAATTTCGTCTGGAGCTACTTTGCAACCAGCCCCAACAGGCAATATACCATCAAGACAACAGTGGCAAGAGTAATTTCCTAGCTTATTAGCAAGTCTTTTGACCCCACTAATGTGATTCAACATTCACTGATTAAATTCAAATTCTTATAAAACCCCTAGCGGAAGGATCAATTGAGCCACAATCGAAGGATGTCCCTACGGAATTTATGGTCGTGATTTCAATGTATAATCACCTCTAGGGCGTAGGCACACTCTTTGAATATAATTTGTTTCTTGTCGGTTCTAAATTATCAGACCACTCCGTTAATATATGTAAATTAGTATCAAAATGGACTTGTCTTGTTAATCGTATGGAAAATGAAGCTATGATGAATTGTAGTTGTAATACCCTTAACGAAAGAACTTTCAATTAAATATAAAATTACTGTATATTACATTGTAATTATTTCATTTTGAAGTAGGAAACAGATTTGGAAATTAAGCTAACTACACCTACTAAAATCATTAACGCGAAATTAAAGTGTGAATGCAGCCATTGCACGAAAAACAACTGAATGGATTTAGTGAAACTTTACAATAATATAGCTTATACTATTAAAACAATTTATACAAGTATTATGTGTGCATGATGTAAAATATCAAGTAAATAGGGAAAAAATCACCTACATGCGCTGCTAAGACCGCTGGAGTTACACACATATAATGTATGATGGGAATGTGTATCATAAAAAGGTACAACATAAGTCTATCTATCTATAATTACCAAAAATAATAATTTATTATGCAATTGTAATTTTTAAATGCTTTATATTACATACCACATAATATGTTTAATATATAATGGGGGGGGGGGCCCCCCCAAAAAAGGGGGGGGGGGGGGGGGGGGAAGAAAAGGGGGGGGGGAAAAACCCTCCCCACAAAAAAATTTTTTTTTTTAGAGAAATTTTTGGGGGGGGGGGGGGGGGGGAACCCCTATTAAAAAAAAAAAAAATAAAAAAAAAAAAAAATTTTAATAAAAAATTTAAAGCAAAAGCTTTAAATTGCATATTCATTCATATACCATTCTTACCCGCACTACGCCCTTGACTTGCGAACTGGTGGTAAATGTAAATTTACGATTTATTTGTTTAATTATGATTAATTAATTTGTTTATCTTGACGTTCATAAGTGTACATGTTTACCTAAATGAATAAAATATATTTTGATTTGATTTGATTTGATTTATAGACAATTATTACAGGCTACTCCAATACAACAGCGACTTTTTTATAAAAACCGTAAGCTTTTTTATATAAAAAAAAATCAATAACAATACTCAATTATATAGGTTTATATCAATATATACGGCCTTGTTATAACGTATCGGCAATAAAAAAATTAGCTTGCATTTCTAACAGTACTAACAATTCAATCATTAGTGTTGATTAAGAGCTGTCAATCAAGTTCACGAACGCATGAACCTTGGCAATAAAACTGATTTTCACATAGCATGAAATATGAATTGATTCGGTTCAAACCATATTCGATTGGCCTCAATCGTGCAATTTCGGTGTTAAAATTTTATTATGCTACGGAACGTATCCACGCATACATGTATGGTTGATTATAGCACGCCGATTGCAATCAAGTGTTTATACTAATTTTCATAATCTATTTAAAGAGGAAAGATTTGACTTATTGAAACCAACGCAAGCTTGAATATTTGTTTAGAAAAAAATCGATATGCGGCAAAACAACGTGTAAAGACAGTTAAATATGATTTTTTGACATAATTGAATGGTTTTAAAAACTTTACAAGAACCTACATACCATACCATACATTTGACGGCTGCGCGTAGCTAACAAGCAAAATTTATAGTATACTCAGCGCAAAAGTAAAGACCCTATTTGGTACAGTTATAACATTTTTTCTAAATTATTGTCCATCAACTCTGGAGGTCACCATTTAAAAGACATCTTTAAATCCTTATACGAAATTAATGGCACAAAACAAAAATCTAAGTTTTCAAATTTAGAAAAAATGTTATAGCTGAACCAAATAGGGTCTTTATTTTGCGCCAGTTACTTTAAAAGTAATTGTAGGTACGCCAGCCGTCATCGGCATATGTACCTTACCGAAACCGTTATAGTAATTGTGTCAAGAAACGCATAAAGTGCATATCTCAGCGAAACAAGTTCATTAAAGGTCACACGAGCGCAATTTCCATGCCAGATGGCATACGCACTAATTAAAATCATAATGAATCACAGTTCCACCAGCGATGTCACAAGATTCGAGCACCAAGTTACGTTTAGGTATATAAGAATGAGTCAGATGTTATTGGAGCCAATTATAACAAATATTGGACGTATCTAAACAATATTAAGATCTATATGGATCATTCACTCTGGAGATACTGCTAAAGATCCACTAAGTAAACCATACTATAGTATACGATTAAGGAAACTCTGACGCTCATATGACATTTATAGAATTAAGTTTACCAACCTGTAGTGAAACGATAACTATATTATTTATTTTTTGATACTTATTACCGACAATTTCAGATTGCTTCATAAATAAGAGTTAACCTTGGTTTCTAGGTCATCTTGAAGTGGGTTAGAGTTTTGGTCGGTAGGTCAGTAAGGAATAAAAATGTAGATTTTTCAACCAAAAACATAAGTCTGAATCTTTAAAAAATTCTATGAAATAGGTTTCGAGTTGAAGTCAAAATGGTTCGAGATTTATACATATTACTATTATTATCTAGATATGAATAAAATGAAGAAGCTACTACTAGGTTTTGTAATATTATAATGCTCTTGCTACATTTATATTACACGACGGATTGTTACAGTCTTAATAAATAGACCAGTATGATAGTTAAGACTTCACTTCATTATATAATATGTAGTAAAAGACCTAGCAGACAATCCTCGGGTACTGCTACTTGCGATAATAGAGATACTAATCTTTAAGTTTTTCACGTCGGTCAACTTGCTATATGAACGTCGGTATTTGCAGGAATCTATGATCATAGTTAGCAAAATTTTACATGCCGTTTAAAAAACCCATGACTTTGAGATAAAATTTGACCGCCGCACGATTTGTCAGTCATAAGAACTACGTTTCAAAAAAATTGAAGCACATAGATACGAGGTTTGAAAGTCAAAATGCGGTGACATGCAAATCCGCCACTCGAAATGCCTGCTGGGACGGGTGGGGTAACATTCCTAGGTGGTAGGGAGCGGTCATTGACCGTCCTCTGACGCAGCTCGCGATATACGTACAGCATAAGGTCAATACGGCGGAACCGGTTCTGTCGAAATACCATTGTTCCATTGACGGCTTTATATAGATAACAAAATCAATTACAGAACAACGCGCGAAATGTAATTCGCGGCTAGCAAACAAACTGTAATTGTAAGAAGCTAACAAATTAATATGTGGTAATTTTGCTAAATGCAATTCGGTTTTCTTTCCGCTTAGCGTTGCGTTAGTTCGTAAATATTTAATGAGCAAAGTGTAATTCACTAATGAGTTTTACATTTTGTGATTAATTTCAACGTGCACTCATAATTCTGCGAGGCGTTGCACAGTGGTTTCATTAGAACAAGCTAGCTAGACAAAATTATTTATTGGGGTATTTTGCTTCGTATGGCTTTATTTTGATGTTCTAATGCGGTTTTAGCACCAAACACCCAAATAAAAAGAGGTAGGGAGAGTCACGTGCACCAAAAAGTACGTTAAAGTTGCTTAAATACCTAAATAATTCAATATTTCTCAACACGCATTACTCACACTATCATTAAAACACATATTCATCACATTAAAGAGTATATGGCCGTACTTAGGTAAATAAAACAAATAAATAATAAATAAATTGTTATATTTCTAAATCCTGTATTTAAAATATCCGCCACTTTATGTAATATTTTATGTATCAGAGGATCCCAAAAGACAGGCATTCAGCCTAGTTTGGGTCCACCTCAATGCTTGTAATATTGTACAATGTAAAACTGTGTGTGAAATAAATAAATAAAATAAATAAATAAAAAAAAAAAAAAATAAAAAAAAAACAGAAAAATGATAGATAAGGAACACATTCTTACAAATTAATTAATACAATATTATTTAGAACTCTTTATTTAATCTACATCACTAAATTCTTCTTTTTTGGAGAAAATAAACTTAATCGGTCGACAATACATGGTGGAAGATGGTCTTGGATTGCAAGCAATGTTACATATTGTCACGTAATTGAAGCGGTACGAATGAGAACACAAATAAAAACTCATATGTGCTCAGGTGAATTTGTTTGTACCTGCTATGACTGGAACTTCCATCGCACCCCCATTTGCTTATAAGGGATAGTGAGGAACAGGAGTTACAGATTTTAAAACTTCATACTGGAAAATTAGACGTTAGAGTTTTATTTAAAATCGCCTGAAGTTGAATATCTGAAGCGTTTCGTTTATAAAAATCTCTTCCTCAGGAGAGTAACATTCAATTTTTGCCTGCCTAAACTATAAAATGATGGGAATACCTGAGTCGTTATGTCCATTTCTTGTTTGTTTATATGAGTGGTTGTAGATTTGGCATCTACGTAAAGCCAAAGCCTCTTCCTTTGACAAACACCTCGATTATCGGTACACCCACACTTGCTTTCATATTTGGATTTTCAGGACTTTGATGCATCTTTTATAACAGATGCCAAGTTCCGAGTCCAGACAATGGCTGAAGTTAGAGCCACCACTAAGGTTTACATCCCGTGTGAAGAAGGTGTAGCGCTCCTTTCGTTTTTTGACTAGCTCCAGTAAAATCCACCGATGGACGCCCAGAAACCGAAGTCTTACTTGATGATGAGGGGAGTAGTAGATGGATGTTGAACGTAAAGTCACCAGATAACCACTCAGAATTCTTAGTCAGAAAACATCGCGACGCTTTCCAGAACTTCCCATTTCTCTACAAATTTGGATGACAATCTTCCAATTGTCATTTTAATTTGGCAGATGCTTCCGTAATATTCCCAAGATCACGTTTCATGATAGAAAGTCATATAGTCTACTATTACGATTCTCTTTGGGATGTTTTGATTCATCAAAAAACTCCATTTTTGAGACGGAGAACTCGTATTCTGAAAAACAGACAGAATGACACAGTTGACTAAATGGGGATAAAATGAGTAAAATATAAAAGCTAACAGATATGGTGTAATACATATCATTTTCAGCCCGGGTACAAAAGGGTAAAGTATTTCTAGTCCAATTAATTCAGAAAATTGACAAAAAATAACATATCTTTAAAACTCTAGGTATTTAAAAACAGTGTGGTGAAAGTATATTATTTTCTAACTAGAATTAAAAAGTAATACCTTTTACTTGAAGATCCATCACTAACACTTTTCAAAAAACTTAAACTACTGACATAGTTTATTGATAAGCGCAAAAATGAAGTAATAAGTATTTTTTACCTCTTTCTGTTATATGCTCATTATCTTATCACTTAATTACATTGAAGAAAACAATTAAGAATTGGGAAGGTAAGGGGAAGTAAGATAGGAAATGAAGTGATTTTGTAGTAGTTGATGAAAAATGGGTGGCCAGATTATATATTATATAAGCCATAACACGGCGGAATTCGATAAATTCCAGCGATAATGTAGTCTACAATCACCGTCTTAGTGCCATTTACCTTTCGCCCGACGGGTAGAGAATACTATAACATAATTTCATACTAATACACAAAATCCAAGTCGTTTTATTTAAATATCCTCATCCCTTACTTTCACACTATTTACGCTGCGATAAGACACATTAGTGTTAACTAAACAGTGTAATTACATTTTGATATAATGATAATAGCTTTATTTAAATAATAATACAAACATTTTTAGAACGACATGACAGTGCTATAAAAAAATAAGAACAATAAACATGTCTGTATTATATGGACCCCTCTCGGGTAAAAGCCTCCTCCAAAGAATTCCTTTCAGTAGGTTCATAGGCTTAGTTTATTGCGAGTTGTGTTATATTTGGCAATTCAATTTCTAGCATACATACTCTCTCCGATATTCCTTTGAATTATTATTCTTTTCTCTATATTTTTTTTGACTAAAATATAAAGATTTTAATATACGACTACTAACATAACATTTCTATTGATTTAGTCCTATTGTTTTCACTGCATTTTCCGTCAATCTACATACAGTTTTCCACTGAAGCAATATTATTTTTAATGTTTTAAAAAGAACACGTAAAATATGTTATCGTGGTAACCAATGCTACGTAAGATGGTAGAACGAGCCAAACAAATTAGTCATATATTTTCAGCCAAGCACCACATTGCAATTATTCTAAAACACATGACTCATTTGGCACAATTTAGGTTATCGTCGAATGATAAAAGCTAGAGTAAAACCCAATTTCTTATCAATTTTATCAGCTACACAAGATATTATATAAACGTTTTACCTGTTTGATAGTCTGAATAAGACTTCTAAGAATCATTAAATATACTATTTCAATATTCCTTTGTTAGCAATACATAATGACACAAATTTATACAACTAACGTTTACGTGACTAAGCTTATAACTTTGAACTTGGTTATCAAAATTTAAATGTATTTTAAAAGTCAAATACCTATTTTTTATGTATAGATTTCAAATGACATCACTTATGCAAATATTTGTATAATATAGTACCTATAGTCTACTTACCTTGAATTCCATTCGCGGAGGTCAATCTCGATTTGATACTCTGTTCTAGCCATGTTCACAAATAGATATCTCACTACCAGATTTACTAAGTAAGTTTGTTTAACTTATATTTATATTATATATATTTCTGCTAAATTAATAAATGCATCGATAGGCTGATCAGCAAAAAACACTAGTTCCTATACGCACTCTTATAAATCCCAGGATGCTGTTTAACTCAAATCGAACTACTCTCTTGTGAATGCAGATTGTTGAATGAGCATTAATTAATTTATAGTTTATCACTAAGCCCGCGTTAACTGAAGTTTATGTCATGTGTACTTACTCTCATATCCGGCCGTCCACGTCCAGAGGGACACCATCGCCAGCAGCCAATGATACATTAGGCCTTCGATCTTCCAATAGAGAGGGGCGTACAAGGGTCTCGTAAGACGCAGCGCCATCATCCACACGACGTAAGCGGGGATGCAGTATAGGTTGTTGACGACCGCGAATGCCAAGCGGGCCGCGACTCTCACGTACCGGCTGAAACAGCAGGGCCACGTCGGTTCATCCTTGCCGCCTCGCAACGCCCCGGGCGGGACAACGTACAAATGAGTGAGTGACAGGGACCCGTGGGGACCACAAAGCGGGGCCTAGCGGCGAGGCGGCAACGCAACCGCGTTCTCCCTGCGTACAGCTGCCGAAGCGCGGGGGCTTTCGTCGGACGCGGACAATGGCGCTGCGCGAAATGAAACACATCAATACATTCGACGATATTTATTAATGGAATCGTTCACCGGATCACTGTCGGTTATTTCATTAAGTAGACTGCGAGTATAAATTTAAAAATGAACCCGACAGCGAGCACACCACTCGCCGGCGAGCTTACATGATTGCAACACACATTTTACACCGATCGACGTAACATTAACTCGTACGCGAGCACACATAGACATACATACACAATTTTATAGTTTACGATGCATACTGTGGCACGACCGCGGCCGGTCGGATTCGTCGTGTAAAATTAATACAAAGTTCATTATATAAAATTAAAAAACGACATCGGACCGCTGAAATTATACAAAAATTACAATATTAAAGACTGTACACTATCTAATATATACAATATTTGCCAGCAATAGATATGTGCGAGGGCAGTTATATACAGGGCGGTGGGCGGGGCCCGACGCTCAGACATTGTAGTCGTGCGCCATGAGGCCGTGCACCTGCTCGAGGCGGTAAGCGAGCCGCTGCTTTTGCGAGAACTCGTCCTCCTCGAGAGTTACCATAAGCTGCTCGTTGTACTTCACCGCGTACGCGTACAGCTCATTCAGTGCACAGTTCGTATTGAACTCCTTCGTGTGCAGCCGCGACTCCTCCGCCAGCATGGCGTTCATGTCCTGGTCGGAGATCGCAGGCATCAGCTTAATATCAGCATAGTACCGCTCTACCCATTCCTTGTACACCGGAATGTCTTTAGCGTAAAGAAGCTTAGACGAAGGGGAATCTTTGCCTAGAATATGATCGGAAGTGGAACAAGAATCCATAAAAGTTTGACCGATTACGGATAAGCAAGAGTCGACGGTATTCGACTTGTGCACATCGAAAACAAAATTGGGATTTTTAATTAGGTTAACCCAGAAACGGAGTGGCAGCGAATTGCTTTTCCAAGTGTGAACCACTTCAGGGTCGGATATCGCGTGCTGAAGCGCTTGATCGTCAAGAAAATCGAACATATACTTTATTGCGAGCGGCAAAGCGGAGCCCCGATGCGCAGTACTAAATATAGTTTCAAATAAATCATCAACGAACTTTTGCAACGTACCCTTGGTGGCGAGCAGACGCGTTAGATATATTTCTGAAACCATTTTATTTCCTCGCTCTCCCTCTTTATGTGCGTCACCGTCGTGATGTCTCACGAGATGCCAGTATTTAAAGCCGCCGCCGTGCTCGTATTTCAGCGGACTGGCTGGGGGACTGGCGGAACCGTATTTACCCCTGTTAAGCGTTTCGTAAGTGTGCGATTTGTCGTTCTTTTCCATATTAGATAAGTTATAGACCGAGCTCTGTTTAGCAACTAGACTGAGACAGGCCCCGTCCGGCACGCGGTAATGGTTGAGAGTGTTCAGCTTACGCCATTCACCTTCACATTTAGTGGTGCTGTCTTCGTCGTACAAAATTAAGCGGCCGCAAGCGCCCGTTCGCCACTCCAAATCTAACTCGTCACGACTCGGCCTTTGCGAATACGGTGTAGCGCGGTAAATTGCATCTAAACACTTCTCCTTTACTTGGCTAATCGTATCACAGTCGAGAACTTTAACTTGCACATTTTCCGTGGGAGCCTCTAAGCCACTTACGAACAGTGTCTGTTGCGAAATGGACACGCTAACGGTCATTGGTTTGAAATCGATCGACTGCCTAATTAGTTTCTCCTCGCTTAGTGAATATCGTGCCTCGGAGGTTATAACATCTACGGGCCCTTTGTCTACTTGACCTTTCATAGATCTAAACAAAAGATAAAGTGGCTCGCCGGCGCACTCGCGTAGGAATTTGTATAAAAGAAAAGTGAACCAAGCGCTAAGCATTTTCTCAGCCACGCTCTCAGTTCTCCTCAATAATAACTTCGGATGACTTTTGCTCTCCATGCATTTCTCAATAAGCTCGGCTAATAGGGTCTTTAAAACGTCCGTACAATACTCCATCTTACTTTGCAAAGTAACCATTATAAGTGAAGCCACATTGACGCGGTCGCGCATCGAAAAATATCTATTACTTTCTAAAGTACGAATAAATAATAAAAGGAATGTTTTATGTAAAATTAATTGCCCAAACATCCGGAGGCCTTTCTCTTTCCTCATAAGCTCTGGGCGCTCCCATTGGAGAACGGCGTGATCGTCTATATTGGGGAACAATATTTTCATTGCGTACGTACGATAATCGAGGAAAGGTATTCCGCCGGTTATGTCTCCCGTCAAATCAGTCATTTCAGTCTGTAACTCTGCGAACGCCTCCTTGCACTCCGCAGCTACTCTTAATTCTAATATATCCATTTGCTCTTGCATATTTTTTAAAACTCTAATATTTTCCGTTGATTTACGCCTATACATAACTAGAAACACGACAAATACAAAAATGAGTATAATAATACTTGCTACAACACCGAATAATACTGGTTTACCTATAGCAGCCGGGAGGCCAGCTTGAGAAGAATAAGATAATTTACCTATTTTATAGGTAAGCGCCCGGCCGACTTTTACGACGACCTCGGGCGTTTCCACCCCGTCAGGCAGCTCGTCACGGGACGGGGGTCGACACGTCAGCTGATGCCTAGCGAGTGATGTCACGTTACATACACTTTCTCCGACGTGAACCTCCACATCGTTCTCAGTGCACGCCCTATCCAAATTCTGACCGTTTATCGTCAAATATTCCGATTTATAATACTTTACATCTTCATCAAATTTTTCGTATATAGGGTCCGGATATAGGAGAAAGGCATCTCCCGTTTTTGTTGTTAGATTTAGTACGCTTTGAACGTCGTCCATATTAAACCCGTACTCTAACTCTAACGGCCTATCGGGATCTAGATTAAGACCCGCGCTTTCAATACCCGGCGATTCACATATAAGATGCGTTTGAAAATCGACCCTATGGCAGGGGGCCGTGTAAGGCCGGTTGTCGTGATACACGTATATTTGTGGAATCTGAATGGAATGGAAATTACGACCCATAACTTTAATATTAATGCCTCCGGATGGAATACCTTTCGGCTGTTTTCTTTGCGACGCTAAAAGTGGGCCCGATTCAACCGAAACAACAACAGGATCCTCTATGTACTCAAATTTTTCCCGTTCCAAAGTACGCATACCATTATCGAAGCGCATCCGCAATGTGCCCATTTTCAGATGATATGAATGGCTCGTTCTACAGTAAGCTTCCTCGTGTGATACTGATAAAATAACGCACGGCAGCTCGTCAATAAACGCTTGAATATTACTTCCCGCGTTTAGGTACTCGCCCGTAATGCGCACTTTCGTGCCACCCGATTGTGGACCATACTTCGGTTGAATAGAGTTAATTTTAGGATTCACAAATGCGTAGTGATGTTTCGACTCACCACGATAGTCTGCCACGCGAACAACTACGGGCCCATCTCTAGGAACTTCTTCGCCGGGACCATCAACAGTGCATACGATACGCCTAGTTTTAATGTATAATTCAATAATGGGTTGGCATTTAATGCCAGCTATTGTAACGCCATTGTAGATATCGGATATATTACGACCTAAATTAATTCCTTCAATAGTAATATTGGTTCCACCATCCCAAGGGCCGAGCTGTGGTTTAAAGTCGATAATTTCGGGATTAGGACAAGTTTGTGTTCGATTGAGCCACACACTTGGAGCCCCGCATTGTTCCTGAACTTCACACTTATCAGATCCCTGACACCAGCCACAACCGAACTTTTCTGGTAAAGCTAAACATATACCGCAATTATCTGCCATATCGTTGCACCTATAGATTAGTATGTGCGTATTATCTGGGTTGTCTAACGGCTTGGAGCCACCCCATATGACTGCAAACGACGCAGTTATGTTTGGAGCACGAGAGGTATATGTAAATTCTACGGCTTCGCAATAAATAGTATCAGCGAGGAGTTGAGCATTAACGTGAGTGACCCGACCCTCTATATTAAACTGGCAAACAAACCTCGTTTGAACAATCAATTGACCTATTATATGAACTTTCACTTTAATAGCTTTTTTAACACCAGAAGGAACTAAAATTTCATTTGTACCATAAGAGGTAGAATTAATAGTGGGACAGAAGCCAGGACCAGAACGATAACTGGGACCTATCCTATTCACGCCTGTCACAAGGATATCATTTCTACAATTTTCAGCGGTGTCGTGTGTGCATCGGTGGCCGTCCACACACCAATCGCAAGGAAAAGACGAACTGACACACTGGGTGCATGAGCTGTACGTGTTACAATCAAAGAACGTAAAGTTAGAAGCTACAAAATCAGGTCCCTGTGTCGTGCGCACGGATAACTTCGCCGTAAAATGGTGTTGACCGGCCGGGATCGGTGGTAGGGTATCAGTTCGTGGCGTTGTACAATTAACCCCATAGGGTTTCCGTGTAGCGTTCGTTATTAAAGTTCGGTCTAAAGCTGTAAACGCACACAAAAATTGCCCATTAAGCGTCGGTAGGTTCTCGATAACTAAGTCGAGAGTTCTTGCGGTTGTTCGTTGCAATTGATTTGGTGACACTTGTGTTATAGTAGTGCAACGTCCGCTGCGGTAAGAAATCCAATACAAAGGATCCTTCGCGGCTTCCTGACAATCGGAGCGTAGACTGCACTTGTTTTCGAGTGAACACCAACCACAATAAGGATCCTTTGCACCAAGGCATGTCAAACACGATTTGTAGACGCTGCATTCTTGAACCTTTACTTTAGACACTTTTCGCTCAGTCATCACATACAGGTGCATTAATTGAGTGTCGAAAAATATATCTTTGTTCACTGGCGAATTTTCATCCACAACTATATCACTATATTCAAAAGCTGATGTGGCACTCTCAACGACGATCTTCTTAAGGTGACCTTCAGCAGTTCCGGCGAACACAACAGTGTAATCGCCTGTTGCTGTCGCAGCGACAGCTGTTAATCGCTTCTTAAACACGGCTACAGGTACTGCTTCCACCGGCTGTTCGCCGCCCAGCGGTGTATTAACATCCAATCCGCAAAAGTCTTCGCTAATAGAATGCAATTTAGTACTGACACATGAATGTGACGGAGAAATGAAGTCAAGCCCTCTTGAACCATTTCCACTAAAACAAGTTTTTATGTTCTGCATAAATTTACGTCGGATCGCTTTTAAAGAATACACACATAGAGCTGATAGATTCGAGGGAACATTTGTGTTAATTGATTCACTTTGACTGAATGCAGCAAATAATACGTCATGCTGCGCTGTAATTCCCAATTCGCCAGCCAATACAGATCCTGCTTTTCCAACAAACGCAGCTTGAACTAGATTGTATCCGAAGTTTCCGCCGCCTTCGCCCATACATGACATGGGAATTTCAGTATATGAATAGTAATTCTCATCATCGTGACATACACGTACCAATTTACTGTAATATGTATCAGAGCCAACACCCCTCAGCTGAGTAGTTAAAAAGTAACTGAATCCTTCGGAACTAAATCCATACACATAGTTTATAGGATAACGTTCACGCGATAGAGAATTGACAAACATTCGAGTTCCAGTAGTTACAGCTGTGCGAGCGATCATAAAAAGTCTATCATCTTCTAAAGAACGGCTACAAACGGTGGGCACCTCCGATCGGTATGGTGAATTACCAGTAAATGTTACTCCAACGTACATGACTTGCGACATGGGCGGATTCGGGGGCCCAGGCGCAATAAACGCTACGGTGGAAGCACTAGCATTGTTCGCAACGACCGGTTCGCGCACTTCCCTAACATCATGTGAAATATTGTTTAAATTACGAACAGAACATATTCCTTGCAGCACCGAACCGCATGTTATTAAGCGACTCGTCGCATAATCTATCACGAGAGCTTTATTCACATTGTCCGTCGGCTTCCTAACGAAATTAGATGGGCAATCAAAAGTACACTGGGAGGAATCATTGACTGGACCAGTGTCGATTCTCTGGGCGACTTCAAGATCGGGGGATAACTGGAATAGTCGATTGACGGCGCCTACGTAGACTCTGCCCGTGTTGCGGTCAATGACGAGGTGGTTGAACTGCGTCGAAGGATCGTTTTTGTCGGTGAAGATGCGCACCACGTCCTGCGAGGCGCGCGCGGAGATGCACGCCGCCCCGAGGGCGAGCAGCACGCGCCACATCGCGCGATCGCATGTGGTCTACCGCCGTCTCCCGCGTAGGCATCCACCCGCCCATCTGGAACGCGATACACCGCTCAGCCACTGGCCGCCGTCGCCACTGCGACCCCATCGCACCGCACCGCTCCGTCCACGAGTCTGTTTCTACCCACTACAACTTCGACAATCCTAACTCCAATGATCTCACGTTAAAATATGTGAAACTCGCTATTTAAATGTATCGGCTCGGAGAGGTCCAGTGCGATAAGATTACGCGCGCTGAAACCGAGGTGTTCAAGTACCCGTTTACTATGATACCAACCTATTTTACTGCCACAAAAAAGAAACCTAAGCTAAAACCATCTAAGATAACAATTTAATATAAATGAATAGAAATAATGCACAAGTAATGTACACGATGGAATGCGTAATCTGCTCGACGGATGTTTTTCAATCGCCGCAAACAAAAATAGGTTAGTACTAGGAATAAACGGGCACTGAGAGCCCCGACACGGTCAGTGCACTGATTATCAACGCCGACGAAAGCCTCAGCATCATAAAGGGGAGTAATAAAAAATCATATAAGTTGGCATGCTGTTCATACGAGGGAGCGAACGTGGTAGCGTAATAATAAACAAAAGTAAAATTAAATTTTTAACTAACTAAAAACATTGACAACATCCATTGAATACTTACAGAATTGCCATGATTGAAAAAGAACGGACAGGCTTCAAATTGATATCTTTATTAGTCAAATTCATGTACAATGCTCTGTCATAATGTGGACTCCGTGTTTAGTCCACTAAACCTGTAACAAATAAGACAGGTTAAGGCCCTTTGAGGCTAATCGAACCATTCTATTTCGTCATATAATATACCTGTATCTCCACAAAACTAAACCTTCTTTCCTAGATATGTATCATTGATATCAATAAATTTATCATTGGATTAAATGATTCAATTAAATTCCTGTCGAATACGGTTTCTATATCTGCATTAAAGTGTTAGTTATTCAATGACTTGAACGCACCACAATACGGCACGGTTAGCTGTTCATGTTTATTACATTCCCTGCCATGAGATACCACCCACTCGGCCTAATGAAATCCAACCTACGCATCGAAAGTAACGTAAAACCTATGGATACGTTACTTTATAATGAACCACTTTTTAAGTTATTAGGTAATTTGTACATTTTTGTAGAGCTATAGGAATTGAGGAAAGAAAGTCAGCCATTACGGCGCACGCGAGTCGATAAACGGAAGCCATTCCAATAAACGCCACGCATTCCCTATGCCTAGTTATTTTCTAAATGTTGTAACCCTAAACCTACCTTGGGTAAAGTTTACTGATGGCCGAATGCAATCCTTATAAAATCCTGAGATATGTTGTAAAATATCTTAGCACAATTGCACCACTTCACTAATTTGTACAATTCACTTGTTCTAATATATACCACAAATCCACTTATAACGTACACTTATAGTTAAAATCACAACATTTCATTTCTCTAAAATAACTTTTATCGAGATACAAATCCGGTTTGTGGAGTAAAACTGGCCATTACACGAAAATTCCACGACAAGAGCATCAGTCTCGGTACATCGCAATGGAATGACGTCGGTTTCGTTTTTCGAACGAGTCTAGGCGTGACTAAAGACGACAAAAACCGACAATGCCCGATTCTGATTTTAGTTCACGAATACGCCACTAGTGGTAACAGAAAGGACGATGCGTTCAATTTTACATTATTTTGTTATTCATAGAAAAATTACTGACAAAAATAATTGTTTATATAATTTTATATAGTATAACGATACAAAAATTATTTGAGTATATTTGTAAATATTTCTTTTTTAATGGAATTGCTGTATAGTATAATTCAGTAGGGTCATAGACTATATGATCTGATAATGTAAGGTAAAATGCTATTATAATTTATTAACCACTTTATTTAAATATGAAATTGCTATCGAATTTTTAAGTTGTTGATAATATAAACTTTCATATAAAGCAGCCAGGCAAACATTAAGAAGAAAACTATATTTTATTATCTATCATCACTATTTCACTGCATCAAAAGCTTAAAGTATTATAGTTGTTAGTGGATTTAGTATTGTATTTTTTATAAACGTTACATTTTATTATTTTGTTATTGCTTTATTATTAAAGTTGTCTATAAATATTTCTATTGGCTATTTATTATTTCATATTTGCTGTACTCTGTGAATTGTCAATTGCCTTCACGTTGGTTGCCGCTTCTTGCTATATTAATTAAAAATTGTTATTAATTGTGCAAACTAATTAATGACATAAATAATGGCTTCTTCGTTATTTAAACTATCCTCTATTGTTGCAAACTCTTCTAAAAATTTACGATGCGTCGTCCGTTTAATGGAAAAACGAGATTTTTCAACAACAAATGTTACAGCGGTAAGTTGCATAACAGACTTTCCTTTCAGTTGTTCTTCCAAAATCTAATCATTTACTTCTTGTAATAGACGTATCAGATATGCATAAATTGCATTTTCCGCTATTAATTATGAGTGAATGGTATAATATCAAATGCGAACTTATTCATTTCTTACGAGTTTATCCATATAGATCATTAAAAGTATACATATATATTTAACAGTCTATACAAAAAAAAATCTAAATTGTTATATAGAATAATGAACAACGGTCTTGGAACACTTATGCTCTGGTAAGATTGGAAAATTAACAAATGTATAGCACTAAATTTTTATTTACTTGTACCCTTTACTCACTCACTTCTTCAGGTCTTTGATGCAAAATTTTGCATTGTGTCAGGCATAGAAGGCTGACCACTTACTAGTTATTAAATAATATTATAAACCTGAGAATAAGACCTGTAACTTCATGTTGATGGTTTTTTGTAGTATCACTGTATTATTATTTATTATTGTTTTTCTTTGATCATTAATTATTCTTGGATTTAACCAAGTTAAATTTATTAAATCCTTGGCAGTAAGAGTACAACGGACTACACAATGAAAGTAATATTTAAAGAAAAACATTAAATACTAAAATATTTATTGATATAATATTATGTATTGAAAAGACAAAGAAGAATAATTAAATCTTTTGGTTATAACTTATATTCTTTAGTTTATAACACTGTTTACCACTAAACAAAAACAGTATCTAGCGTCTTTCATATTGATAAATTGTGTAAAGTGGATGTCATTTTCAGGCAATGGGTATAATATGTAAATTTTATCCAGGATTCCCTACCAATTATTGATATGTGTGCAAAAATCTTAATCCTGACTTCTGGAATTGCAAGTCAAATAAAAACACTAAACTATAAATAGCAGTCAGATTAGTACTTTTGAGCTCAAACACTAACCAAATTATACTCTACAGTACAGAATAGTATTGATAGATGGAGCTGCTTTGCAGCACGCTAATAATATTCATTTATCACTTATTAAAACATAAATATTTTAAGGTGTCATACTTTTATAATAGTAAGTTATGATTTTGATTATCATCAAAAAAAATTTTTACTTTTCTTTACCAAAATTCTGAGTCGAGGCAGACAAGATCGCGGGGAGGTAAATAGAGTTTTAACCCCGCTTTCTGATATTTTACGAATAATACAGAAGACTCTTGAGTATAAATAATGTAGTATTATGGCCATCCCTATAAATACCAACAAAACAAAGGTATAATATAAATGTAATGATAGTGACTTAATTAAAGTTAATTTTATTTTTAACTTATAAAATTTTTTAGGCAATGTTGATATATTTCCCAGTCATTAAAAAAGCAACATATAATATGTTTTTAACATATTATTATTATTTTATATTTTATTTGTTTTTATAATGTCTACGTAACTAGCTTGTTGAACACAACCCTATGTTGGTAAAGGTCGCTAAATTACATTGATGACCCTTACGATACAAAAGATTTCAGTTCACACGCCAACAGAATCTCACTCAGTCTATTGCAGCGATACCCGCCGCACGCGCAGTGATACAATTAAATCTATCGACATCAGAGGTTATTGCTATCGCTATTTCGCGGCAAACGTGCTTGACGAGGGTACATTCGCTAAACTTGTTTCGTGAGCCGCGATCGTTCACATCACGTTCCATTTTTGAATAGTCTGAGAATTTGACTGGCCGAAAAGAGTGTCACCTGTCATTTGAAATTGTTTATATTTGGGTTTTTATAATTGTATTTTATTAAAATGGCTTGTTCGCAATGTATGAACACCGGTGGCAAACCTGTGAGAATGGTAAGAAAATTTGCATTCTAATCAGAATAGCCTTGAATGTTTGATCGAAGTTTTGTAATGGTGTTGAAGTATGTGGAATATTTATAATAAATAGCTTGTTTGAACAGTACTCTTATCAGCGTATTGTATTATTAATGTGGTACATTGGTGTGCAGTAAGATTGATTCATGTCAGCTATGCGGACTTAAAATGAATGCTACGTTTTCAAACACTTTCTATTTAGTACAAGAAAGTTGATTTCATTTAAGCATAGTTTACTTGAATTTGGTCTGCGTTACAATTCCATAAGTGTATAAGGAAAGTTATATATACAATGGTACTATGTTTGTATGGTATTCATAGACTCTCACTGGTACTATGTACCAATGCCTGTTGGTACTGCTTATACAGTTCATATTGGGTTTTTGAACAATGGACTTCCACAAGTAATGCTGATTTAATTATTATATGTACTATAGTAGCAAATATCGGTCGATCTGTCGTACTTTCCGATTTCTTTAAAACCGAAACTAATGGTTTTTCTACTTATTAACGAACAGCTGATTTGTTTCTTGAACTTTGATTTGATAAGACAAAATGTCCCTTGAATCATATTAATCATACTATTTATAAGTATTTAATGTTATACACGTTGGGTTTTCAGAGGAAAGAAAAGGACACCATGGGGGAGCTGGACGTCCCGGATGACAAATTGTACGGCGCGCAGACTGTGCGATCCATTATGAATTTCCCCATCGGCGGCATTGAGGAGCGAATGCCTGTATGTACTTTTAAATTATACATACATTATGTAACAAATACTCATGAAGATGTATATGAGTATGAAGAATTTAAAGGCTTTGCAAAATAGATCAAAAATAAATGTTTGCCACAGAGGGTACCTATCTCAGTGGCGAATTTCTGTACTCTTGGTAAGTAGCGATATAGTTATATAATGCCTGGTAAGGTTTCTTTATACTGATATTCATGAGTCAATCTGGGCACTAACATCTTATTTTTCGCATCTCCCTAAAATATACCACATGATAAGGGTAGTCTCACACACCTTTTGTAGACAAAATTTATTAATATATAAAATTCTATGTCACGGGGTTCCGAACTTGAACTGCTCCGAAACGGATACAACATACCTCAAAAGCTAGCGTATCTGAGAATCGGCTAAATTTTTTTCACCCTTGTTACGGGTAGTCAACCCTTATTTTTTATTTATTAATTGACAAAATTTTTAGTTTCTATGTTTTTATGATGGCAAATACAATGATTCCGGATCAGCAAGTCTCTATATTATCACATTTTTGTAAAATTATATTGTATAATTGATTGTCTAACCTCAACTTAAACAAGGTGGATATTAATTTTTTTACAAATAAAGAATCAAAGAAAACAAATGATTAGATGACTTCTTTTAAAGAGCTAATATAGGAGCTAGTTCCAGCAAGATCTTGTATTATACAAAAGTTCGCCTTAAATATTTACAGTATCCAGTTATTGTCGCGATGGGAATCTTGAAAAAGGCAGCCGCCAAAGTGAACATAGAATATGGATTGGATAAAAAGCTTGGTGAGTGTAACAATGTAATTGTCAAAAATAACCATTTAGTTTGATAAATTGTTTTAATATTATAATACATACATTTGAACTTTAATAAAACAACAATAATGATGTAAAATTTGATATCGTTATTAACAAATAATATTTTAAGTAAATAAATAATTTAAGTGACCTCGCTGACTTTGTGATAAATGATATCTTTGCGGTTAGAAGTTTTTAACCATATCTATAAATAATATAATTATTTCATACTACTATAATTATTACACACATAAAATATAATATTATTTTCAATTTAAATCAGAACGTGTTCAGAAAGAAGAAATATTAAGATATATAAAAATTAATGTTACATTTTTCATATATATAAAAATGAAACCCGTTTCGGTTGTCAGGCATCACGTGTGAATGGCTGAACCATTTTCGATAATTCTTTTTTTTTTAAATGTTTGTGGAAGTCAAGGATGGTTCTTACGGAAAAAAATATTAAGAAAATCTTTCAGGAATATTAAAAAATATACATTTAATATTGCATTAAAAAACGCGCAGAACGAATTCACTCATGAGAGTGAGAGAGTCGTTTATTTCTATCCCTTTCCCTCTTATAATACGAAATAAGATAGGTCAACGAAGTTCGCCGCGTCAGCTAGTTTTTCATAAAAATTATTGCTTTTTCCCTAAAATTTTCACATTTTTCCTAAATGCTCGCTCGTATTGTCGAACAATTTTGCGATGTTATAGCTTAGCTTACTAATTAATTATTATATAAGTTAAATTTTTGAACTTATTTTACATACAAACTTTTTTCCATTCTTATAATGAACTATATACCAAAATTTTGAGTTTCCACAGAGGTTTTTCAATAACAAAGTGATAGCTCTTATTATTACCTCATGAATAAATGTTCAATTGTTTGTTAGCATAGATTGTCTATAAAGAATTAATCCGTGTTCCAGCTGAGGCAATAATGCAGGCATGTGATGATGTAATCTCTGGCAAGTTATACCGAGAGGGGCACTTTCCACTGGTTATCTGGCAAACTGGCTCTGGGACTCAAAGCAACATGAATACCAATGAGGTACCTCATTATTAAGGTCAAATATATCAGTCGTATCTACGACAACCTAAATACTGTATTTATAGGTTTTGAAAATTAAAAATAAGGTTAATATTTTTAATTTTATATTGTCTTTATTTTTAATTGAATTAAACAAAGCCAACTAAAAATTTAAACAAAATATTCTCCCAGTTTGACCACAATCTGCCGCATTTACATGGCTAAGCACATTTTTTAAATATTTAATTTTTTGTTCTTTTCTCAAACAATGGTTGTCAAGTAGAGATCACTATTGAGCTATAAGGTCGCCGGTTGTCCTAAATGTCAAGCAAAATAAATAAATGTATAAAATTTGTACGGAGACAATGTTAAACAAACAGGTCTATTGCTTGTTTTCTCGGGAATCGGTCATATTGAAATGGTATTTAATTTACATTTTATGGTGCGTATGATACTGAGTGTGGAAATATTGATGTCGGTTCCCAGCGAAATTATGAATGCTATAATAGGCTAAAACGGCATTAAATTATTTAAAACAAAGTTGTACTTAATTATTCTCCAAAAGTTTATTTTGTTCCTATATTAATTTTTGTCTATTGCGCGCTAGGTGGCGCCACGCATGACGTGGAAGTGAGAATGGAAGGGAACAAATATATACCTATTTCGATTATAAATTTTATAAAAAGGTTTAGCTTTTTATTTGTGTATATACAAAATTCAAAATAAAATGAAAACAAAAGACAGGATAAATAAAATTACGAGGTTTCAATCTCATCGTGGAATTTTACTATTTATGTATTTGGTGACTTCCAGGTAATCGCCAACCGAGCGATCCAGATCCTTGGAGGCAAGCTGGGCAGCAAGGACCCCGTGCACCCGAACGACCACGTGAACAAATCGCAGAGCTCCAACGACACCTACCCCACCGCCATGCACATCGCCGTGGCCATGGAGCTCCGGGACCGGCTGATGCCGGGCTTGGTGGCTCTGAGGGACACCCTCGCGGCCAAGGCCAAGGACTTCGACAAGATCATCAAGATTGGCAGGTCAGCAGTTTTCACTTTTTTTGACTTTTTCTATGTCTATATCCACAAAGGCGTCTATTGCGTCTGCAGTGAGCCGTTTAAGTAAAAGTGATTTAATTATAACATATTTATAGTATATACATTTTAATGTTTTTAGCTATACATTAAGGAAAATTCAATTTTTTTTTTCTGTATATAAAGCGATTTTATGATTGATAGAGTATGGTGGATGACGGAACCAAAATAGTTAGTAAATAAAGTAGTGACAAAAATCAAAACCTGTTGATGACCACACAACTGAAGTGAATCTTCTTTCCCTCCATCTGTATGTGTATATGTTTGTGTACAATATAACTTGTATACTTATACATGCTATAATTGTCTACAAATATTTAAATTTATTTTATTTTTAGTTTACATTGGTAAATTAACTGCTGTTTGCTAATCCCTCGTCCCCCGTTCTTTTCGTAACGATTACGTCACGCGTTCGCCAGCTTAGATTTACACCAGGCATACCTCCATACATTTTCCATACATAGATATATACATACAAATTCCATACATACAATTCCATACATACAAATCCATACATAAAAATTCTGTACTAGCCTCCATGACGTACTTAATAGTTTAGTTTCCTTGATTATAATCCCCGTATAGTCAATATTTGTAATTGTTTCCTAAGTGTAGAAATTTAGCTAGCCACAGGAGAAGCTGTTAATATCTCAATGTGTTCATATTAGTTTTAGTTAAACTAATTTAGGATTGTTCTAATTTTTTTAGGAAAGAGATCTTTCTTTCGAAACAAAAACTTGAAATTTTCTTTATGTACTGGAGTATATTAAACTAAAATGTACGATAAAGACCCACTATTATCTTACTAACAGAAATTTTTCATAGGGAAAAAAATATACATACACTCTAATATTTTCATTTTAAATTACATAAAAATAATTGTCAGATAATTGCTATTTATTAAGTATATACTATATATATATACCTACGAAACTGTGGTTGATTGGTGCCCATTTATCTCGCGATTTCCAGACGCAAATTAAAATATAGTTTTAAGAGCTATCAATTTATTTTCGATAATTTGACAAACCTCAAGTAGAAATGTACCTGAATTCGTGGAAGAGACCTCATCCTCTGTGCTACTTTATAATCTATTAAAATAATTTAATGGAACATTCCAGAACCCACTTAATGGACGCAGTACCTTTGACACTTGGACAGGAGTTCAGTGCGTACGCGACCCAATTAACGTTCGGAATTGAACGCGTATGCTCCACCTTGCCACGCCTGCACTACTTGGCGCTGGGCGGTACCGCAGTGGGTACAGGCCTCAACACCAGGATTGGCTTCGCGGAGAAATGCGCCAAAGAGATCTCTAACCTTACTGGTTCGTATTTTCATCAATTACAAACTTCGGCGATAGATGGCGTTAGTAGGCGTAAATATTTTAACACGTTAACTTTATTGAGGATAAAATTCATTGTGTATAAAATGGATTGTTATATATATATGTCTATCGTCTATTTTTTATTTTTATTTAGATTGAATTATTTTAATAATTATTAATTTTGTATGAATTGCATTATACGATCAGTTCCGTCGTAGTGATTATTTATTTTTTGTGATATACAAAATCATACAGGATACAATACGTCATAATTAGCACTTGTCATTGTTAATAAATTAAACTTTATATACTAACTGATATGTGAATCTAATATCTGCGAAGGTGGTTAAAAAGAACTGGCCGTAATTTACATTAAATTATTGATAATGTGATTTCTGAAAAATTACATTTAAATGCTAATTTACATTAAGTGACGTCACCAAGACCAGCTGAGAAACGTATACTGTTGTATTGTTGAGCTATACTAAGTATAATAAAGAGGAAAGATTTGACGGCTTGCTTTTATTGAATAGGCTCCGAAACTACTGGACCCATTCAAAAAGTTCTTCACTATTAGATTTTTTTTGTATATTTATTAAATTAAATATTTATTAGTCACACTTTTTTTCGATACGATGAGTGGATAAGATGTGCACGGGATCTTGATTAATGCGAATGAAACCGCAGGGACCAGAGCTAGTCTACAATAATGCTAATAAAAATTATCTCCCACAAGTGTCTCAATATTTTGTCATATAGCTTTTACAAATGATTAGATTGTAAAGTTCCATTAGAAACCATTCAGTTATTACGTCAAAGAGTAAAACATCCGATCGTTTATATTAGCATATAATACAAATGTATTGATTTCCAGGTATTCCGTTTGAGTCGGCCCCGAACAAATTCGAGGCGTTGGCGTGTCACGATGCGATGGTCGAAGTTCACGGAGCGTTGAATACGATCGCCGTTTCTTTGATGAAGGTATAATTGTGTTTTATGACCCGCTTAAAAATGCTGTAAGATGCAAGAAATTGTAATGCAGTTTGATTAATGTTGTATGGTCTGGGTGTTAAAAAATCTATTTAATTATAAGTATATATGCCAATATGTTTATCAGTTCTGTTAACTTCCAACAGTTAAGAGTATTAATAATTCATCCGCCATCAAAATATTACTTTTGTTCTGTTCTATATAATCTTACAACTCCATCTTGAAAAATGATTTTCAATTGTCGCGTCCTTATAGGGAGAAAATGCGTTCTTCGGATTTATAATACTTATTATATTATATTTATATTATAAAAGTTCCGTCCCAAAAAGGATCTTTTCAAAATCTATCCGCTGTAAAGCTGTGGTATACTCTTTATAATTCCATCAGCCAACCCCCCTCACTATCTTCCTCCATATATATTATCATAGCACCTATTGATCTCCTATCTTTAATAGCAATTTTGCTTTGGTTTTCTGAGGCACTTAGCACAGGTCACCTGGATATCATTTTTAAACAATAAGGCCACCATTATCTACTGTATACTAATAATTAGTATTTTTTGATAGTTTTGTGCAATAATGTATAAATAAATAAATCGACAATGAGGCAATTTTTTGTATAGAGAATATAAATTATACTAAAATCTAAGTAATATAATCTACAATCAAGTAAAACCGTTGTATGAATCAAACAAATGAATAAATAAATAAATTTTAATATTTAAAAACATTTCAGATAGCAAACGACATCCGTTTGCTGGCTTCAGGACCTCGATGCGGTCTCGCTGAACTGCTTTTACCAGAAAATGAACCTGGATCTTCCATTATGCCTGGTAAGAACAAATTTCTAGACAATATATATGACTTTTTTGTCTTATTTGTCACTAAGTTGCTATTGGCTAAACCCGTCTAAACAATTTGAGTTGTATTTTTATATATTACACCTCTATGCTGTTAACAAGCCTGGTATTTGGAGAATTGTAGAACTTGAAATAAATTAAAAAATTGTTAATAATTTGAATTTCAAAACAATGTTCTATATAATTTGCTATATTTAAAAATAGCCAGCCTGGTTTAATTGGCATTGAATGGTTTGGTTTCATAATTTATTTCGTAATATACATTATTTTATTTCTATAAATCTTTATTAATTACAGGCAAAGTTAACCCAACCCAATGCGAGGCGTTGACAATGATAGCAGCTCAAGTGATGGGTAACCATGTGGCCTGTACCATCGGTGGAAGTAATGGCCATTTTGAGCTCAATGTCTTCAAGCCTATGATGGTTTCCAACGTCTTGAGGTCTATACGACTTATTGGTTAGTGAAATATTCAATATGTTCTCTTGTAAATACTTAATAAAAATATCGACCCTAGTAGGAAAAGAGAACCTTGTTCGACAGTACGACATGGCCATAGCACCAACCCTTTTATGGATGGGTTTTTTTAATAACTCTTATAAACTTCTTAATTGATTGAATTAAATGGGGCACATTTTTATACACAGTTGTTTACCCTCTAGGTAAGCTATTTATAGCATATAAATAAACATATACTTACATAGATACATTTTTTAATAATTAAATAAAACCCAGAACACAGGCAATTGCCAACTCAAATGTTGACTTCACTGGGGTTCAAACTTGGAATCGGTAGTTTCATGATTCTTCCATTAGCTTTTGACAATAAGAAATTACTTAATTTGTAATAAGTAAAAATAAAATGAAATTAGTTCATAATATAAAAAACTTAAAGAATCGACTGTTAGGCGAAACAAAGTAGTCGAGTCAGCTGGTATAAAAAAATAATACTCCAATTTATATTGGAGTATTGTATAATTTTTCAATGTTTATTTCTTTCTGTTAACAGGTGATGGATGCCAGGCCTTCAACAAGAACTGTGCGGTGGGCATCAAAGCCAACACTGCCCAAATCGACAAAATCATGAAGGAGTCTCTCATGCTAGTCACCGCACTCAACCCACACATTGGTTATGATAAGGTATTCTATGTTAAACAATTTTTGTCGTCCACATATTTTTTTGTCAAGAGAAGAACTGGCTTCTTAAACACAGGTCATTCTTAGCTAAGAGCCAGCCATTCTTAGCAGCAATTTTCGGTGAGACTGTCCGCTTGTCTTCCTGAAAGGTGATAAAAAAATTTTGGATTACCTTCATCAGCTAGATAAAAATAATCCTAAAAGTAATAACAAAATCGGTCAAGGTCAAAACATTTTTATAAGATTTATTCCTTTGAATCAACGTTCCACAAAAACCATAAAAAACCAATTATATGCTTTTACTAATGGACGTTTTTTTGTCGTCACGAAAGCGAATGTGCAATTTTTTTTCTAAAATAAACTCATTTTCTTTCTTGTTTATAATTTTTTTTTTTCCAGGCGGCCCTTATAGCCAAGACAGCGCACAAAGAGGGTGGAACCCTTAAAGACACTGCCATCAAACTAGGAATCCTCACCGCTGAGCAGTTTGACCAGTGGGTCAGGCCCGAAGACATGTTGGGACCAAAATAAAACCCTAACCCTGATGACCCTAACATTTGCTGAAATTTTTTGTATGAACTAGGCATTTTGTTACATGTACTTGTTTGTATCATAAGTAGAGACTTAAATGTAAAGCCCCTTTTTTATGTGATTGCGCGTTTAACATGGAAAAAAGAGCGAATTGTGTTCATAGTGTTTGCTACAATTTTTCTGTCATGTTTAGTTCAACAATGTTAATTTATTGTCTCTGAATATAATTTGATAATTAAACAGACTTACTATGGTCAAATGAGAAGTAAAATGTCATGATGATACACATATGCCTATTATTAGGCAAATTGTGGTATGTATTTCACGTATATCTAAAGTAATATTTATTAGCATCAATCTTATATTGTACAGTACATTTTTATATCTTTTCTTGCAATCATTTTATGCAAATAAAACATACCAAACTTCTGCAAGCTTTTCATCTGTTATTTATTTTTAATGTTATATTAACTTAATAAACGGTTATGTATTTCTATTAGTGTTTAATTTATTTACCAACGATAATAATTAGCAATTTTTTAGATTGCATTTGCTAAAAACTTGTTCACAGAGCAATTCTGTTGCTTCTTATTGATAACCATTGAACTGATCCAATAAAATTTAACATATGTGAGCTGCATTTTGCGGTTTTGAAGTTTCAAATTTACATTTTTACAATTTGCTAATATAGATTGTAATAAACTAAATTTAAATTGCATATTTATATATAAATAACTAAACTAAAACTAAAGAAATGAAAAGACTGCATTTTTTATGTTAAAACCAAAATAAAATACATGTTGATGCTTTACAACTAAATATATTTCTCAATATAACTAAAAATATTAAATACATCTTTGGTAATATGACTGGAATGTAAGTGCTTTGGTTATATTAGGTAACTTACTTAAATACAAATGTTTTGACAACTAATTACACTATATAACACAATTTGTCATTTAATATATCAATATATAACTAATCATAGTAAAATTCAACATAAATATTATTTAAAAATTTAACAGCATTATTTATACAACAGTTTAGTACTAATGTTATTGCTTTGTGGTTTTGCCTAGTGTTTGTTTACACAGAGGGAAAGAGACAACTAAGTTTTCTTTATGGTGCAATTGGACCAGTTTAGTATACAATAATAATGGTTAACAACATTGGAATGTCTGTCTGCATACATATGAGGAACATTAGAAGTTTGTGGTAAATGCTAAACCTATTAAAAGCTTTGATAGATATCTTAATGATAATAGGCCATTTTAAAAAATAATTATACATTATAGTATCATATAAATAGACTAGAATTCATACATTTTAAAGCATAAACTAAATGAAAGGCAAGAGACTTACTGCTAATTACATAAATACATCTTTTATATTTTGAAATTGTTTCACAGCAAGATCAACAGGTAGGTCAAAGTCATACGGAGTTAGCCGATCAAGGCTCTGTAAGGCATCTTGGAATCCAGTATTTACAATATAGCTTGTTGATGAGTAGTAAAAATCAATAAGTGACCTACATTTTAACATAATGTTTAACCATATTACAAGTTTATGTGCATTGAGGGCTGCACAAACAAATGCCTTAAAATGGGCATCAAAACTTCTTTTGTATGGTGTGTGAGTTGCCAGTATACTTCCAATAGTACTTAATAAGCTCTGTTTATTTGTAATTGCTGTCCCTCCAACTATATCCAAATTAAAACTTTGACTTAATTTTCTAGCTGGGGTTGAGTTGAATCTATCTCCATCATTTAAATCATAATATCTAAGAATAACTTCCCATATGTGAATATTTTGGGATGTTGATGATCTTCTCAATGGAAAGCAACCAATTATAGGGACAAGAGATTTTGTTTCATGACCAACTAAACCATGTTGGAGAAGATCACGCAAATTGATAGCCAAATGACGCCTAACTGCTGTAGTTAGAGGAGCGTCATTAATAACTACACACCCTTCCTCAGACTCACTATCATAGCTATCTATTAGAGTATGTGGCCTCTCTCTTGATACAATGTGCAGAACAGCATCTATAGACATTTCCAATTTGGCTCTTAAATTACCCCAATGTGTAACTGTTGACTTTCTCTCATAGCTTTTATTTGTATTTGGTGAACAACCAAATTGTGAAACTGTAAATATTTGTATCAAAGCCGAGGCTTTCCTCATCAGATTGATTGTTTCGGCCTTAAGCTCATCATTTACTTTATTTTTACTGAAGTTTTTATCAAATGTATAAGCTTTACCAACTTTTTTTGGCTCTATCTTACTTGTTTGAGGCTTATTTAGGTCATCACTTTTCATAAGTTTTATAAATTTTTGCATGTCATCAATATGGCTCTGAAGTTTGCTAATAATTTCATCTTTAGAGAGCTGTTTATCAGCATACTGGCGGACAGCACAATCAATTTGATGCTTAAGTTCTTCTGTAGTTAGAGGCTGTTGGCAACCTTCAACGAGACTTCTATCTATTTCAGTTCGAAGATGTTCAATGAGAGATCTATGTTTTAAATCATCATGCTTTGAAGAGTCTGCTGTAAACAACTCTAGTTCCTTGAGCTGAACTTTAAGCCTTTCAATAAATCTAGCTTGCTTTGCCCTTTGACTATGGATTTTTCTCTCCAATTCAGCACATTCAAGACATGCAGCTTCACCAGCACTACCTTGGGGAGCAGTCCTAGAATCGACTCCGCGAGATGTAAATTCTTCTAACGCTTGAAGCATAGCATCCTTTTCTTCTGGAGGAGCTTTTAATATTTGTCGTAATCGGAACTCTACTTGTGCAAGGTGAGATGATAATGAAAAAACTGACGACGATAGAATTTCTTGTTCTTCTTCTAAGGCATGAATTCTGTCTCCGGAAGTCTGGTCAGGTTCTGTTTCTTCACAAAGGTTCTCTTTGGCTGCTCCCAAAGGCTCACATCGAGGTTCTTGCCATATAGGAATACCTTCATCTTCGTAATAACCCATTGAAGCCTCCATGTCTAAAATTCACATTGATTCAGAAACATATAACAGAGTAATTTGATTTAGACATAGTTTTCCTCGAGAATAATGGGTTCACTCTTAACAGAAAAATAGGATAGACAATACTTTTTTCGAATATTTTTTGGAAGACTTCCACCAGGACCGAAATCAAATGGGACTGTTTACAGTAAAATATATTTCTATAAATTTCGTTAGCAATATTCAATAGTAACACAGCCTCTCGCTTCTATCTGAGAAGGCCTAACGAATAACGATTGACGTCAGTCAGAACTCCGAAGTAAATTTCGAATCGATTCAATAGCGCTAGCGAGTAGCGGACTAGACGTCATCACAAAATACCCCGACAGTGCTGCCAACGGTAATAATATAAAATTTGCTAGAGCCCTGTAAGAAATAACTAAGTATTACGTTTCTGTATGTTCCTTAGAGCACTGTACGTCATCATAAATTGTGTAAAAGAACAACATTTTCCTTAGAATTTTAGACAGAGGTTTGTAGCTCCACATTCAAAGTTGATACTTTCAAAGTCTTAAAAGATCAAAAGTGACATTGAATTCTGAAACGATTCACTTGACCGTTATTTGAAACTTATTATTGAGACGTCTTTGTTGTAGCCCGGTGGTGGAGAGACCAATATGACTTAGGTCTTTTTAAACATACATTTAATGCAATAACGTAAATCATCAAAATATTTCACGAATAAAGGAAGTTGTTTCTAAAACTTTCCAGAAATCCCGGCCTCGTTGACCCAGCAACCACCACCCGATCACGATACGAGAAGCAGAATTATTGATATATGAAACGCATATTAATTTTCTTATCTTATTGGAAACTAAATCACTACTCTAAGTGACCCGTCTGCTCGTTTGATCCCAGCCAATTAATTGAAGATTGTGAAACTTCAACGATGAATTTATTCATGATGCATTTATCATGGAGAGTGTTCGGAGGAGCTTTCAAATTGACACCTGCAGCTGAATTCCATCATCGGACATCGTATGACAGAATATGAAATTCCATCCCATCGACACGGAGACGTTGAACGCTTCAGAAGGTACTTTCTGCCGGGCACCACCACTATGTGTAGCTGCCAAAAGAGATATTTCCGAACAAATACGATTTAGGGACCAGAAAAAAGGGGTATAGGCATCTTAAAGGCCCGCAACGCACATGTGAGGCCTCTGAAATTTCGAGTGTCCATGGGCGGCGGTATCACTTACGGTCAGGTGAGCCTCCTGTCCGTTTGCCCTCTGTATTTAAAATAAAATTTATTCCTCAGAGTTCCTAGTAGCTTCCAGGACTTTACTTCAACCTTCTACAACAATCTCTAAGAAATGTAAAATATGTATGCTAAATATAATAAAAATTTATCTGTATTGGCAAGATTCAACTGTTGCATGTTTTATTCAATGCTCTTTGAAACTTGACAGTGGATTCAAGAAATATGTTTCACTGTGGACTAAACGTGCCATAACAGAAAATCATATTCCGTTCTGAAATAAGATGTCGCAAAACGCAACGTAATTTGTGTAAAGGGCACTAGATGTCACTCTGATAAAACGCCTAATTCAAAAATAATTCAATTTTACAATATTCTTTTTACGTTTGCCTTGTTCCGGCTTCGTATGTTTGAAATTATTGTTATCTTCTGTTATTTTACAAAAATTTAATAGGTCTGAGAACGTTCCAGTAAACTAAGCAGCTGCTTTTCAATTTGCGTACGTTTTTAATGTATTTTTTCGTTTCCATCAGTGGCTCCAATAAATTATCGATTCAAAATTCTATACCGTAGATGTAAGTACATTCATAAAGAGGCCAATAAAACTTGTTAACAACCGACTATTGCCAGCTTTAAGGAGGAATACAAGCCTACAAAATAATAAATGATACAAAGTGTACGTGACCATTTTTGTTGTAAAAATTACATTGTAAATTATAAATAGTTTTTTTAAACTTAAACATTTCAACAGGCAGGCAGACGTTGTGTAGTCTTAGTAATTGGGTCACGTTTTTCTCTATGAATATTCTCTAAAGCGGAGAACTCACGCAGCAGTTATCACCAGTAACTGTAGAGCTGTTAGGGGTCTGCGATTTTACTTTTAAAATCACATGATCGTTTGTTATAACATATACCGTTAGGACTAGGTAACACAACCCTAGCCGTTGAAATTATCGCTCGCAATGGTGACGGGCGATGATCACAAGACGGGCGCCAAAAGTCATTGTTATGATTTGACATCAAAATATGTTGTCTGCCAATAGATCGGTATCAAGTTCTGGTTCTACAATTTGCTCGTCGGTGTACCTATCGTGAAATTTTAATTGACTTAATAATTTTTTTACATACATATGCACACTCTACGGAAGCTGGAACAAATGCGTTTGTTCCATGAGTTCTTATCCTTATATGGCTGATTAATATTATTTAATCTGTTAATGCTTGTATATGTGTAAATATAAGTGTCTGCTAAAATACGGATTTCGATTATGTATAAATCTGTTTTATGTCGCAATTAAAAACAAAGTTTTAGTTTTCATCAAGACGCTTCAAGGATTTCAGTTGGTTGTTGATGATAAATTGCTTTCGTTAAAACTTTATTTAAATTTTTATATGAATACCCTTCCTATATTATGGTTACATCCTGCTTAATTTTAATATAACAATTGTTTTTCATTTGCGAGTAATTCTTTATTATATAATTCTCTTTGAAGACACAATCGTCTTAATATAATAAGTAAATACTCGGTCTCGAGAACAAATCGCCCATTACCTCGGGCACGTAGCCTTTGTCCGGGAAACTACTTATGTCAAATTACAGACACCGAAGGGTAGCCGAGCTGGTATTATCCCTAACGAGGTTCGGCTCATCTATCCATTATTTAACGAGCGAGTGATCTTAATAGTTGTTTTAAGTCAAGTCATTTTTATTGTAATAGAGATTTAGAATTACATATTGTCAAATATACTATAAATGAAACTCAACTCTTTCAAACATGGTAGGTATACTATTCTTTATTCTTCTTCGCTCATGGTATATGGTGGTATATTCTCTTCGGTGCTACGGAAAAGGGTGGTGAGTTTTTGGGAGGGGATGGGACGCTCTCGTAATCGTATTTTACAGGCAGCTTATCAAATGAGTGTCCGTCTGATGTACAGACATTGAGCATTCACTTCTCGCAATGCTAGTTGTAAAGTTATGCCTGAATATATTTTATAATTATTGGATACATAGTATTACTCATACAAAATTAAATGGAATAAAAGGCATCTTCAACTAATCTGCCTTTCCCTTTGATACTATGGATAGATAATATGTGTAACATTTATTTGAAATTGTGCTATCAGCAAATATTATTAAATAATACGTGTAATGGAACGTAAAAAAAGGTGTGCGGGTTATCCAAATAAAATGAGAAACGACAATTCGGCCTACTGAGTTTTGTTACTAAAATTCAAAGTGCAGATTGTTAGATGTCGCTACAAATGTTTTCGGAACCTGACGTCTGTAATTAGGTTAAGCTTTAACTGAAGGCCATTTCTAAAAATATTTAAGTGTTGAGATCCCGAATTCTCAGAGGGGACTGACTTTCACTGAACCGAAGATAATTATTTTTTACAAAATGTATTGCTCGTAAAAAGTTTAATAGTTTGCACTATCCCTTTTTTAATATTTGGCTTAGGTTACTTACACTATGACATTTGTAAATATTATTAAGTACAAAAATTGCTAAAAGGCAAGATTTTTTTTGATGGTGTAATGTTACAGTTGTAACATTACACCCTCGTTGGGTAATCTGGTGCTAGAATGGAGCGGCATTTCAAAATTGGAGACAGAAAGTAAATAAATATTTAAATATCTGAAATAAAAATAATTAACTTCATTTTGTGAGGCGTAAAGATATACATATATATGGAAAATAAATAAATATGATTTTAAAGAAAAACACTTTATTAACGGATTTAAGTTACGTATTTTTGCGTGTCTACCGTGACCACGCACGCTGTAAACTACGTGAAACGTCGGAAAATTTTAAAATAATGTAAATATATTTACATTTTGCAAAAATACATAACTTAAATCCGTTAATAAAGTGTTTTTCTTTAAATGAGTAATAGTTATGTTAATAAAAGACAATATTAAATATGATTTTATTTTTTTATATAGCAACAATTGTTTGCTAACAGCTTTCCTTCGTAAACTGTCTTGTATATCAACTTACATAGACGAAGATTCGATTATTACATCCCAAAGAACTTTAAACGAGATTTACGAACGACTATTGTTTATTCTGAACACATTCACTCCGACATTTCAACATGGATTAAGTTTTTCTTTTTATCGTGACTAGAAAAGGACTTCCTTCGAATTCGAAACCATTTTTAATGCATTTTTTAAGGTGGAATGACACTTTGTGTTTTTAGACTTTATTTGCGTTTTCTAAATAAGCAAAAATCTACCTCCTGTTCGAATTATTATCGTTGTATGAAAACCTAATGTTACACCATAAACTTATTACAATTACGTAGATACAGACTGTGTTTTAGTTTTTACAATACACATAATACATACAATTAATATTTCTCACAGAATAATTTGTGTATATAAGTCGCATTAGACCGAATCTCGGCTCCCTACACCTCATTAGCGCCGGATATCTCTAGAGAAAGAAATGGTGGCGATTCATCACTTTGATATTTTTTTCTCGAGAAAAACAACATAGATCAAAACACGGATCCACAGATCTGATCTACCTTAAATCTTCAAAGAATTATGTCGGTCATATTAAATAAAAATATATAGTATATGCTACAATTCTTGGTCGTGGCTTCAAATTATTTGGTCTGTCCATCTGTAAGCAGTTGAGATTTTTAATGACTAATTTCTATCGCCTCTATAATAACGATTATTTATTTAATTAATTGAATCAGGCGTTACTTTGCGGAAGTCCATAGTACAAAATCCCAATGGACCAGTATGAAAGCAGTACTCTACGAAAAACCCACAACCACTCGACGCACGTTTCGCTCCGACACCGGAGCATCATCAAGAGATGTTGCCTCTACGAACAGCGTTCGATGAGTGAACGCTGCTAATTATTTATTTACTCAGATAGAAAAACATCTATTTTGATTAAAAACATTAATTAAGGCATAACAGACGTAAATATGTAGTAAAATCCATCTTAAAAAAATCTGAATTTGATTTCGGTAATACTTACTCTAGGATGATAATAATTCAAATAATCCTACTTGAAATCCATATTTTTAGTCTAATAACAATCTTCAACTCTACTGTGATAGTATTCTCTATCAACATGTACATATTTAAAATTTACGAGTGGCAATAAAAAATGTCGAAATTTTCATTTGGTCTCGACTAGCGACTATAACACTTGAACAGCAATTATTTGCTGAATTTACGCATTTACGTCACGTATTGCATCAATGGCGTCTCTACTCACTGATTGGATGGGTTTATGAATGATCAAAACACATGAAAATATTAATTAATTCAGTAGATATAACAAGAATTATTGATTAAACTTAAAAAATAGAAATTACCATGAATCCTAATTATAAAAAAATATACTGGATACCTACAGCTAAATCTTTTTTTTTTTTCCCCCCCCGGGGGGGGCCGGGGGGGGGGGCCGGGGGGGGGGGGGGGGCCCCCCCTTTTTTTTTTTTTTTTTTAAATTTTTAAAAAAAAAAAAAATTTTTAAATTTTTTGTTATTGGGGGAAAAAAAATAAAAAAAAAAAATAAAAAATTATTTATTTATTTTTAATTATCAGCTATGGACATCGAGACCGAATATGGAACCAGCTAATAGAGGTATTTTCGAACCAACACGACTTAGGTGTTTTCAAAAAAAGATCGTCGTATGAAAGGCCGGCAGCGCACTTGCGAGCCCTCCATTATTATTGTAATTGGGTGGCAGTATCACTTAAGATCAGTTAAGGTCCTGCCCGTTTACTCTCTAATTTTATATAAAAAATTTTTCAACATAATATTATACTTAAAGAAATTATAAACTGGTGTAAATTAGGACGATATAATAAAAATTCAAAAAACACTAAAATGCCAGTTAAGCGAGTCTAGACAATACTTATGTCTCGACGGTGAATGTAACTATTGTTGTTCAACGAATTTAATTATCTTAATATCTGAGTGTATTTTCATCGCACAATCTTTTAGATTAACTAGCAGGTACATTATTGTTTTGGCAGGTATTTGTTTCACGTTTAATTTTTTTTATTTAATATTATTCATTTTATTTAATATGACTTAATAAAAAAATTCCTTAAATTGGGAATTGGTCGTTCCTCTTTTTTTATCTTTTACTTTAAGTAGTTTGGACTCCTATGGACTTTCTTGCGTTTAAATAAACAAATAAATTTATGTAATCAGTAACTTCTGTGGCTGACACATTGGGTCTGATATACGAGAAGAGTTGGGTAAGATTCAAAGTCGAGACATGACACCCGCCCGTCATAACGTATAACATCATATGAATAGACTTTTAATATAATCTTAGTTCTAGCTGGATATTAAGAAAACTTATAATAATAATAATTTAAAAAAAAATTTCCAAATTGTTGAAAATTACCTGTGTATTGTGTTCTCTCCCTGGACCAATATTTTCAGAATAACCAGTAATCAATGGATCTGGAGTTTTAACTGTTTTTCAGTGATCAGACTAGTCATGACCTCAAATTCTAATATAATAAATTAGAAGAATTTGTTTGCGATAATCTATAGATTAAATAAAATAATCAATTTTACATAAAATCTCTCTATTTGAGAAGTGACGCATAAAATAAATTTCACAATTTAATTTATGCGTCACATTTTGAGTAAAATGCGTAACATTTTTATTTTTATTAGATTAACCAGTAGTTAAAGTTTGTATTAAGTCCTTATGTAGCTTTGGGTATAAGTCTCGAATTAGCCGTATCAATTTACATTATGTTCGAATGAAATTACAAGTGTTCAAGTGTTATCTCGATATTTATTAGATAACTTAGCGCTTTGATAACTCAAAGCTCAGGGAAAGTTAGCAGTAAGTTTAGACTCTGTTAGACAACTCACCTGGTTAATCAATTGTTCCAGGCTTATTAAGTTTATCTAGTCTGCTCGCAAGTTTATACTATAATTGTTCTAATTATGTATTCATCGTAAGTATTAAATTCATTCTGAAAACGTTTTATCAAATAATGAATTCAAATGTAAGTAAGTATTTGGGGTAAAATATGATTTCCGTATGTACCAACGGTGGAGGCTTTCACCCAAGATGGGATTAACTCTAATAGCAATTAATACTATCAATTTTCAATTAATAAATAAAAAATAAGGGTTGATCGTAGAAGGGTGAAAATTTAGGATTGTATGTATTTTTGTATGTTGTATCATAAAAAAATAGAAACTAAACATGTTTTTTGTCTAAAATAAAAAAAATAAATTGGGGGTGGACTGCCCTTAACATTTAGGGGGATGAAAAATAGATGTTGGCCGATTGTCAGACCTGCTCAATACGCTCACAAAGTTTCATGAGAATCGGTCAAGCCGTTTCGGAGGAGTATGGGAACGAAAACTGTGACAAGAGAATTTTATATATAAGATTAGATATTAACTTAACGATTTTAACCATTATTAAAACCAAGCTGTTTATCAGTATTAGTAAGCCTGGAACTATTATTCCTACTCTAGGAGTCGAACCAAGAACAGAATTGACAAAACCGCCCAGGTTTAATTTTAAAATTCCTATTAGGATACATATACTATGTGATATGACATTTTCCATGTCACCACACGTCTTAAACTTAACAGGTTACATTCAAGGCTAGTCAATCATTGATCTTTGGTCTCCTCGTTGTTGGATACAGAAATTAGGTCAGCCGTAAATCTATCTAATATAAAGTTTACGTAATAGTTTTTAAGGCTGCAAAATTTATTAATATCAAAGACATAAAAACGTTTATAGAAATGTCATCTTTTATATATGAACATGTCGGAGAGACTCAATTAAAATTGATTAGGATAAGAATAATAATATTGTTATAATAATGAAATCCAATTATAATAAAAAAAAAAAAAAAAAAAAAAAAAAAAAAAAAAAAAAAAAAAAAAAAAAAAAAAAGAAAAAAAGGGGGGGGGAAGGAAAAAAAAAAAAAAAGGGGGGACCCCGGGGGGTGCTGAATATATTATTAATTAATATTGGTGAAGTCGATACTATAAAGGTACAAAGCAGTTCACATTACCATTAAGCGAATGTTACGACAAATAACTTAGATAACTAATAAGACGTTAAATTAACATTTTGAATTGAATACTTGCTTTTTAATCGAATAAGAATCTGCGTGAAATTTCGTTCAATAAAGTCTGCGATATCATTGAAAATCCCTATTATTGCGAGCGAATGCGTTCTTTCGATTAACAGAATTCACAAAACCTCTACAATCAGCCAAATTGAATTGGCTCGAGCGTACGATAAACAATTCGTAAATTAATCTCTGCCCTCAAACGATTCTTTTTCTGCTAATTTAACCCACTTACCCTGGATTGCAGTGAATCTTATTCATTTGTGTGATCATCGCTTGAATAAAAGACAATTTAGGTATTGAAATATTTTCTATCCTAATCGATTACGATTAAAAGCTTTTTTGCAGCCCTGGCTACTGTTGTAAATCGTTGAAAATGGCTAACAAACATATATTGTTTTAACAATTTAGCCTAATGCAAACATAATTGTACCGTATGGTATGTGACATAATAAAAGCCACAAGAAAATTATAACTTAAGTTTAAATGTTATTTATTGGTTGCTATAATAATCGTCATATTTCCCATTTCAAAACTAGATGCACATAGTTGTTAATATAAACTAGATCGACTTATAGATCTATAAAAACTCAGTATCCTTTAACTACAGTGTAAATTTGTATAAGTATAATGAAGGTTGTAAATAGTTCAAAGGAATATTAGGAATTAGGCTAAAGCTACGAGAGATAAGACGCAAACCATAAAAATAAATAGTATTACTGATAGAGACAATAAAGTACCATTTAACGATCCTAGAACTCAGTAGCTTGTTTAACAAAGTAAATTAATTAGCTGGTATGCTTCGCCTTGTGAGAGCTTAGACCGTCTTACAAACTATTTATACGACTTCGTGCTTTCTACGGAACCAATACAGACCAGATGTCCACGGGTACTAATTAGTCTGGTGTTTTCTGTGGAGATTTCTTTTTATTATTAACACTTATAAAGATCAATGTTTTAATCACATATTCAATTGAATATTTGAATGAAATAGCCTCCTACCGATTTACCTCCTATCACATTTAAATCATGTTAACACAGCGCCGCTTATACTGCTCACACTGCCTATACTGCACTCGAAAGTATGTTGCCAGCCTTTCTGTTTACGGTACGCTATTTTTCTATAAGGTCCGCAGTCCTCAGTTTTAATAATGATGGGATTACTTACCCTTAAAGCAGCGAAGTTAGGTTAGGCGGTTAGGTTAGGCTGGGTGTGACGGACTGACCTCCTAAAGGTTATTTCTCATACACCAAGTAAAAGACATATTTCAGAGACAAAATATTATGCCTCAACAATTTGGTTAGGTCCTTAGGTACGGCATTATTTAATATCGGAAGTATATAAAATGGATTGCCCAATATATTACATTACGCAGTTACTTCGTTCGCTTTAAGAATGTTCGCCGAATTTCGATCACCAGAAAAACCAAACTGTCGCCCTCACATATGGGTCAAGTTTTCAATAGCGTGCGACAAGATTAATGACGAAATAATGGTGATTCTATAAAGGTCTATACTGCGGTTTACGCGTTATAGCATTTACTGATCGTATAGACATATATGTCCAGTGTTCGATACCTGAATTGGCACCTCCTTCTTTCGAAAATAATGCTTCTACGGCTGAAAATAAGGATTGGTAATGCGTTGTTACAAATTACATTAATCGTCTATAAAATCTAAAATAAAAGTAAAAAAGGTTTTTTAAAACAAGCTTTTATTTTATGAACTTTTTAAAAAAGTTTAACACCACATACAATTTGCTATGTCGCAAAAGCCAAATTTCGGGTGTCGTGTCGTTTGACTATTAAAATTAGGTATTGTTTTAGACTAAGTAGGTAAATATAATTACTTAAATCTAGTTCTTCCTAAATCACGTTCTCCGGAGAAAGCTCTTTCATTGAAATGAAAGCTTCTATTATATCTTCTATTTTAATTGTTGTATTGGTTAACTAATCTTGTATGTTCCGCCATATTGGAATTGGAACAACGTCACACAAAGCATTATTTGTCATTCAAACTTAAGGCGTATTGAAGTTTCAGTCAATCTAATATCTGCTTCTGTAAAATTATCAAAGAAAAAATGGAACATAATAAGTATAATTTTTTTACCATGCTTTGTGATTTATATCCCAAGGATATTAGAATGTTATAAGGACTACTTTCAAAAAGATATTAATCTCTTTCCAACAAAGTTTAATTCGTATATTTTATGACTTCGAAATAAATATTGAGACCGTTTAAAAATATCTACTTAGTATAAATAAAGTCTTTAAAAGCCCCGTTTTATTTTATTAAAAGCCAGAACAAAAACGGGATAGTCATTACCTGGGATGACCGCCCCAGGACTACAAATTCTCCCGGGATCAACAATGTTTAAATTGTTGCTGTTTATACAGCATTATCTTTTATAATTATCCGAATGTATTGAAAATTGTATAAAGTATTATTATTTTGAACAACGTGAACATTATCAAAATTATTATACCCAGTTGCACAACATTTAAAGCTTCGTTCTTTCATTTGAAGTAATATTATGCTGGCAAGCGTGTCTCAGAGTATGCAGTACTCATAATGAGAGACGATGCGTGTATAAAATTGCAACTAATTAATAAATTTTTATTAATATTTCTTTCTACATTAAAGAACACTCAAAGAGCTTATCTCGCCGTTAATCAAACGTATTGTCATATTTAATCAGAATCTTTACTTTGAAGTAATAAAATCTAATAGACCAATTTCGTTCAAGTTTCGCCACGACACCGGAACATCCTCAGGATGTTGCCTCTACGAACAGCGGATCTTAGTGAGGGTTTTTGAGGGTTCATACAATATTATACAGATTGAATATCTTCAGAAGTTGTTTCCCTTGGTTTATTAAGATGTGCACGCCATAAAAATTCCTACGTCAACTATTCTCATTTCAAATTTGTTCAGACCAACTTTCAGATTAAAATTTTTCATATTGAAGTTCTCGAGTACTTCTAGACTGATAATTGTTTAATCTCGTAGCTAGAAAGCTTGTATTGCGTGACGTAAACAAAAAGTTGTAACGCTGTTGCAAACAACTGTGAATATTCGAATTGAAAAATGCGACTGATATTTGAAATTGAATCATATTTTCGAACCTGTCAAACGCTCACGTTCATGCTTCCAACATTTTCCCATCACTAATAGACGAGAAGATAATTAAACCGTTGTTTTGAATTTATTGAGTAAGTATATTGATATATCAGTAAGGGCGGAACATAAATGAAATGACGTATTTCTTTTTGAGTGCATTAAATCCATTGGAATTTAAAACTATTCATTGTAGAAAAGTTACTCTAAATACAAAGATAATATTTTTTAAACAACACCAATTAAATCGATGGCTGTAAGTAGGGTCATTATTATAGTTAGTTAGATTTATCATTATTGATCTTAAAGAACGCTCGGTCGTCGTTCTGAAAAATCTCTCGCTAACGTGTACTGAAGAAAATATTTGAATTCGCATGTATAAACGCTTTACTAGTTCGAATTGATAAATATATTTTGGTTTATAAACGTACGATGTGAAAGGGTCATCTTCGTAATATTGTCTTTTATTAACATAACTATTACTCATTTAAAAAAAATCACTTTATTAACATTGAGTTACGTATTTTTACAAAATTTAAGTACCTCATATTCAAGGCATCACCTCAATACATTCTGTACATACAACGGTCGACCGCACACTTGAAAATGGGCATTCGCGTACCTTCATCAAGTTTGTCTACAAATATTTTTGACACGAATCATTATTTATCCAGCTGGGATTTATATTGTGCCGTTCACATTCTGAAAATGTGGTTCATGAAAGTCTTAAAATATCCAAGTAATAATCTAAGTAATTGTACATTGTTTAGGTTATTTTTAAAGTTGGGATACCCAAGGACCTCTCCTATTATAAAAAACAAATGCAAAGTCTCTTTAATATGCAGTTTTATTTACTTACTTGTTAATACAATGCCAGCACGATTTTCGCACGTCCATGCGAAGTTTTAGATCATTTATGAGTGCTGAGTTTTAAGTAGTAAAGAATTTGGTAATATTATATCCGTTACATTGAATTATCAGTACTCAGACTCGTTTAACTTACAGATATATCTCAAAGATAACAAGCTCAATTTTCCCAACGAAAATATCGAGTTAATATTTTGTTCCAGTCTGGAGCAACTTAATCTTAATAAAGAATATTTTTGTAATTTTCCCTTAATCTTATTAAAAACGTTAGCGACTAGGCATTTGCTAATGAATGGAATAAGTTTTTGTAAAGTGATCGAACATTGTTTGTGTAATTATTTATGCGTAATTTATGATTTAGATTTTAAATGTTTATATGTTGTTACAAAGAAAACTTGATTGTAAAGGTAATGTAATTCGTTCTGTAACCTCGTCGCGTTTATGTGTTTAAAAAAAAACACTTTTTCGACGAAAGTATTTTATTATATATTTATAATTACAATAATTATTAATCACTACTTATCATTGATTACTTTTATATACACCGACAGAAATTCCGCGTTGTGAGTTTGAATAGAGACTGCTCCAAAAAGTAAAATATTTAATGGAACATATAGGCGTTATATTTCTGATCGGCAATAATTTCAGGGTTCAGCAATATATGCATAACAAACCGTATGTAACAGTTTCTCTTTTTTACAATTAGTAGGACTTTCGGATTTAAACCTGATGCTAAATTACAGTATCCGACATCGAGGCAGAATACGAAAATCTATACGTATCACCAGAGCATGTCAGAGGGTCTTTCTCATGCGCACCACCGCTATGTAGAACCAGCTGCCAACCAATACAACTCAAGGTCCTTCAAGAAAAGAGCATATCATCTTAAAGGCCGACAGCGCATTGCGAATCCTCCGGCATGTGGGTATCCATGGTGAGTATGACTTAACAACAGATGAGCATCATGTCCACTTGCCTCCGTTTTAAAAAAATCATTCTTAGGTTAGACCAACTTAGTTATACGAGTCATAACACACCACCATATTAATATTTATTGCTAGTGGAGTAAAAGCCCTCGTTTATCATAATGGGTTTAAATACATCGTTAGTATTCATCTGTCACTGTTTATCACGTTTTGTTAGAAAGAGACGAAAGATTACTTTCGTTAAAGAGCAATTAGGCTAACAAATTACGTTGCGACTTACTTTGAATATTATAATAATACTAGATGATCCGGCAAACGTTTTGTCATACATGTGATTTCAATTTTCAATTAATAAATAAAAATTAGGGTTGATCGTAGAAGGGTGAAAATGTTGGATTGTATGTATTTTACAAAAATACATACAATCCAAATGTTGTATCATAAAAATAGAAACTAAAAATTTTGTCTAAAAAATAAAAAATAAAATTTACGGGTGGACTACCCTTAATATTTAGGGAGATGAAAAATAGATGTTGGCCGATTCTCAGACCTACTCAATACGCTCACAAAGTTTCATGAGAATCGGTGAAGCCGTCTCGGAGGAGTTCAAGTTCGAACCCCGTGACACGAGAATTTTATATAATATTGTGAATCTAAACCATTCCCAGATCCCCTTGAACACACACAAAATATTTCATCAAAATCGGTCCAGTCGTTTGAGAGAAGTTCAGTGACATACACACTCACAGAAGAATTATATATATAAAGATATGTGAATGATGACGTTACAGTTACCAGGTTCATACTTCGACGTGCGATTAAAAACCGCATTTAATTAAACTTCTTAATCTCATATTTCGTTATTATTAATAAGTGTATATCTTATTAATTCTTACTTTTTCTTTGTAATTATTGAAATTACAATACAATTTACTTTGTAACTTTACGACCTGTTAAAAATGTGCTGACATTTAGGGATTATGTTTATGAATTCATTAGATATTTTGATACGCAGCTTTCTGGATTAGGCGGGCTGTAAATTACTTCTCTAATTCATTTAATAAATAACCAATACTTTTTTGTGATTTTAATTTAAATTTACGTTTATGTATATATATAGTATATTTAGAACATTTAAAGAAAAACACTTTATTAACGGATTTAAGTTATGTATTTTTGCACAATTTAAATATATTTACATTATTTAAAAAAAAATCCGACGTTTCGCGTACTTTACAGCGTGCGTGGTCACGTCTACCGTGATTTTTGCAAAATATATTTAAATTGTGCCAAAATACATAACTTAAATCCGTTAATAAAGTGTTTTTCTTTAAATGAGTTATGTTAATAAAAGACAATATTATGTTTAGAACATATTCATAGAGCTTAACAAACTCTGTTTAATGTCCGTTTTAATGTCAGCCAGCCTGTTTTAATTGTATATAAGGTACGTTAAATATTTTTAACGTACCAAGTTTCGTAGTAAGGTTAAAAAATTAGTCATAGCTGTATTTAATTGGGTTGTAATTATTAGACCTTAAGTTCGCTTGAGTATTACTGAAGCCGATTAATGCAGTTCCACAAACGCTGTTTTATTCAATATTTTCAATAATAAAAGTGAATTTTTCTTTCCATTCCTCTTAATAGCTTCATTATGATGGCATAAAATGGAGATGTAAAACTACTTAAATAGAAAGTTTAAATTATACCTTATTGTGTACAATTTTGATGTGAAACTTTGTGCAAATGATCGTAGCCAAAGTTATATCATATAAAGAAAAACACTTTGTTAACGGATTAAGTTATGTATTTTTACAAAATTTAGGTAAATATATTACATTATTTTAAATTTTTCCTACGTTTACAGCGTGCGTGGTCACGGTAGACTGAAGCGTTTATATTTAAATATAAGTAAATTTAAATATACTTATATATAAATATGCAATACACTTAAATTTTGTAGAAATACATAACTTAATCCGTTAACAAAGTGTTTTTCTTTATATGAGTAATAGTTATGCAAATAAAAGACAATATTATATCATATATTAACATGGAGTATTGTTAATAATAAAGTAAGTGTTGTTATAGTTAAGAATTGTTATCGCCACAGTAATATAAGTCGATCAAATGTACCTTTTCATGCTTTGAATGGGGAAAGGAACTAAAAATAGATACTTATAGGTCGATGTCTCACGCCACTTTTTATTATTACTCGTAATTTATTATAGGTTATCCACATAATTAATCCGGAACAAACATTGTAAAAACATTGCCTATATACTTTGTAATGGACTAAACAATTCACTATTTTTGTTAATAATGCCGACGATTCGTATGCTTTTCAACGACCGTGGTTGTTTGTATAGAGCATTTTATTTAATTTTGTGATGCTCGCATTGAACGACAATGTTATACATTTTATCATCGAAAACAGATCGCATTTTGGATTGAATACATTTTGGTTTCTGACTTTGTTTTCTTTATATGAGCAAGTATAATTATAAGCATCTCAAAGGCCGGAAACTCACTGGTGAGGCCTCCTCCTCCTGCCCGTTTGCTCCCTGTTTTATATAAAAAAAAAGTATTTGTGAAATAACACAGCTGGCATTCGAATGCACATGGATATGAAGGCGTGTTCAATCATTTTACTAGTGCTGAAATTTTATAAATTTGGTCGCGATAATGTTTCGTGAGAAATATAGGTATGTATTATTTACGTTTTTGCGAGATTCGAAGCCAGAAGCAGGGAGAATTTTAAACATTATTTCGTGCATATAAAAATAACCATATTTTAAATAATAATTTTATTTCACAAAATATATCAACCATATAATCAAATATATACATTTTATATTATAAATATATATATATCAGAAAAATATTCAACCTAATTTTGAACTAAGTATATGTAACAAGAAGGAAATTTTATAAACCCAAATTTTAAGCTAAAGTCGACTGGCATGTTACCGTACGATCGCGGGTCGCGTTTACTTGTCTGGGAGTCCAACTTTGGGTCGCTGCACCAGAAGAGTGAAAGCAGAGTTTCTTTGTAGAAATTAAAACCCTGTTAGGTCTAATGGTAGTAGCAATTGCGATCTAAATATTTACTAGAATAGTTTTTGTCCTAAGCCATGCAAAGCTTGTTCATCACTAAAAACTACTAATCTGTCTAAAAGCTATCTTTAGTGTATCAATTTGACAGTTATATAAGTCAAAACAAACAAAACTTTTGAAGAATGTCTTTGGTAACTATGTAAATAATTATTCCAAGCCCATCGTCGTTGCGCTTATTGGTCCTAAAGTAGTCCTTGTATGTTATGTTCTAGGGGCTAAAATTGTTTTAATACTTATTCAAAGACTTGAATTTATTTAAAATCTATTTAGTTTTTAGTAAAATAATTCTTATTCTTGGATTTATCCTCTAGTAATCGTAGTATACAGTGTACACACGTCTGTAAACTCAATATAACTCGGTTTCTATTTACTTTAAAACCACTTCGTCTGTATTAGTTACTTTAGCCCCTTGTCAACAACCTATTATAATTAAGAACTGTCATTAATATTCTTTACATTCAGAGGGTTAAGCGGCTTTAAGTGTTTATTGACAATATATAGACGGATTAAATTTTCACAGTCTCGGTCGTTCCGTTCTCGCTCCCAGCATCCTCGTATCCCTTGACCAAGTTTTCCAAGATAAATCTTATAGTCACTTTGTAGATGTTCTCAATGTTGGGTGTGTATCTGTCGCCGAGTGTCGTCTTCGCAGCCTCTAAGAATGGCTGCTCGATTTTCTGAAATTTAAATTTTATAATTATAGAACACTGCATTAGTCCACAAAACCTTATTGTCTTATTATGAATAAAGAATTTTATGAAGTGTTTTGGCATTCTAAATAACTTGCAATCAAGACTCTTCATTATGATATAATTTAAAAATCTTATTAATAGTCTCTGGCCTAGGAAAAAAAATCAATACAGCTTACGTTCCTGCAACCTTTCGAGTTTACTCAAATCAAATCAAATCAAATCAAAATATCTTTATTCATTTAGGTAAACATGTACACTTATGAACGTCAAGATAAACAAATTAATTAATCATAACTAAACAAATAAATCGTAAATTTACATTTACCACCAGTTCGCAAGTCAAGGGCGTAGAGCGGGTAAGAAGAACTGGCAAGAAACTTTCCGCCACTCTTTTCAATCGCCAAGTTTTTAATACAAATTGTTTGAACTGGAGCAAATCAATCCCAAGGATTAGGATCATTTAAGTATTCGTCACATTTATAAAAGGCTTTATTAATTAATTTACTTTTAACAAGGGCTTTGAATTTATTTAGTGACATTCTCTAATTTCGTTGGGAGTTTGTTGTAAAAACGAATACAATTTCCATAAAGGAGTGGTTTATTTCGACCTGTTGGTCGAATCAAATTAGTTCTATTAGGTATATACGGTGAAAGTACCATTTGTTTTAAAATTGTTTAAGTTCTTTTGGACATACAACAAGGCTTCAAGAATATATTGACCGGATAATTTCATAATATTTAGTTCCTTAAATCTATTCCGTACCGACTCCCTCGGGGAAACACAACAAATACCCCGAACAGCCCGCTTCTGCAACACAAATATGGATTGAACCTCTGCAGCAGCACCCCACAGTAAAATACCGTACGACATAACGCTGTGAAAGTAGCTATGGTACACAATTTTAGCCGTATCCTTATCAGTAAGCTGTCGGATTTTCTTCACTGATATGCTGCAGAGCTCAGCTATTCGAAAATCTTATGTGTGGGCCCCACTGAGTTTACTATCTATTGTTATGCCTAGGAAAAAGTTTTGTAAAAAGTTTAGTTCACTGTCCTTAACTTTCAGGTTACCAATATCTCTTTTAGTTATTAGTTGTAAATCTAATACATTTTGTTTTATTCTCATTAGAGTAAGTTATTCACATTAAACCAGTTAACTATAGAGAGATGGAATTGTTTACATGTTCAATAATGTGTTTTTCCTATTCACTTTAAATAAAAGTGAAGTGTCATCAGCAAACAATACCATCTCATGAACTTGTTGACAAAGAATGGGAGGTCGTTTATGTAAATAGAAATAAGAAAGGCCCGAAATGATCCTTGGGGGACGCCGATTGACACCTGCGAACCCGGAGAGGTGACTATTGATATGATTTTTGGATCTTCCCTTTAAATATGAATCATCAGGCTGGAAGCTTTGCATAACGAAGTTGAAGCTTTCCAACTAGTATATGATGAAAATAAGGCCTTTGAAGGTAAAAGACGCGACTCCATAAGATCTTCCCAGGCGTTAAATATGTCCGAAATCAACTTCACACCGGCATCGATTGTGGAGCGACCCTTAGTAAAACCATATGTTTATTGAAGGATTTATTTTTATTAAAATGTAAAGAAAGTTGGTCTAGCATTATCTTTTCAAAAACTTTGCTCAACGCGGGGAGCACTGAAACGGGTCTGAAGTTTGACGGATCAGACTCACTACCTGCCTTGAACAATGGAGTAATCTTACTTAATTTCATTTCGTCGAAAGACTCCAAATCGATACAATTGTTAAAAATAATAGACAATTCAGAGCTTATTAGATCAATAACGGAATTTAAAATTACTGTTGACATACCCCATATATCTTTACTTTTTTTTAAATTAATAAGCTTAAAGGTTTTAACAATTCATTAAAGTTATATGTTTAAAATGAAATTTAATATTACATTTAGGTAACACTTTTCTAGTAATGAATCGAGAGTAGGTGAAGAATTAGGATTGGTCGTATGAGTGGTAATTTGTAAAAAACTCCTCAAAAGTAGAAGCACCTCTGATGATTTTATAATTTTCCGTTTACTTTTAATGTTAATGTTCGTTTAGACCTTTAGGATCCTATTTATATTTCAGGTAGCTTTTACTTTATCCATGCTATTTTTTATTTTTGAACTTAAATATTGTGATTTTGCAATTTTGCAATCTTTTTTGAAATTATTAGAAAACAACCTAACATTTTCCCTAAATTCTTCACTGGTGTTATATTCCTTTTCATCATACATTTCATATAATTTTAACTTTTTTCTATGTAACTCCTCATTGCCAGTCACAAAAACTTTTTTCTCAGAGACCAATAAAGCCTTTTGAGTGAATACTTTCTTGAATTCATCAATAAAAGATCTAAAAAAAGTACTGTATAAATTATTAGGGGATGAGTTGTCACACAGAAATGGCATTCTATACACCAATGCTTCCCTAAATCTACCAAACGTCATTTGTAATGGAGTTATCAAAATTTTCTTCTTTTTACATGGTTTCTGTTGCTTAATTGAATTCAACATTGACCAGTGTGATAGATTTAAATCTATTGAAAATACAAACATTCAAAGGGGCTATGTCACTATATATATTATCTATGAGTTGAGTGTGGTGTTATTTGTGGTGAATAAATTGATTCATTAAATTGTAAGAACGAAAAAGACTAAGTATGGTATACTTGATTAGAATGAAAATAAATTGAATTGAAGTCCCCACACAAATTAGCCCTTTATTACACTTTATAATTTACACAATATCTCCTCTAATAATTTTCAACATATTAAAGACAGCTGATGGAGGACAATATAGACATACAACAATGAATTCTCCAGTTCCAACAGGATATTTCTAGTTAGTTCTATGAAGGCTCATGATATCCTTTCTTTCTTTGCATTTAATTTTTTATTAATTAGGATTAAAGAGCCACCATAATTGCATTTTCTCTGCAGAACACACTACCAACCCTGTGTTAAAAAATTAAACAAAACTTCACATTTTTTTAGCCAGTGCTCTGTTATGCACAAAAAGTCTATTTTTTGGTATTAAGAATAGTTCTATTTCTAACTCTTTATTTTTAATTCCCTGTATATTTTGATGCAATACAATAATTTTTTGGAGTTATACTAATATACTTAAGAGGTTAATTCCGTCAAACAGAAAGCGAGAACAATGCAAAAACAAAATGTTAATTAAAATAGTTCTTCATAAGGTATTAATCATTATCTCATTATGCAAATCCTATCGATCGACAAATGTAGTCGAAATTATACTTGTACAGCATAAGAAAATGCTTGTATATAATACATAGTACAGAGTACATGTTTATACTAAAATTTCCTACACTAATAACTCATTCGTCGGAAGATCATAGTTTATTTGAGTGCCTTTCTTCAACCTACAGGTCACATTGCTCATAAGGATACACTTGCATAATGTTTGCCACATAATAAACACTCATTGATATGAACACACAGTGAAAGTTAATGTGATCCAAACTAGTCTGTGTATTATATATATATAAGTATACAGATGTATCAGTTGTGTTAGCATCCATACTAGAATTATTAATAACGTGTGTAAAATTTTCCATATCCCGAAATAAATGATGAGATTGATATCGTTGTAATCTGTTGTCAAAATGATTCTCTGCTATATTTTATCAAAATTATATAATCAATAACGAATTATTGGTGATATATTTTTTGGTAAAAGTTTGTACGTTAAATAAAGTATTTAGCTATATCATAATTAATGTTAAGATAAATAATATTTGGTGTTATATAAACTAACCATAAAGTTCTCAGGCTTAAACCCAGGAACCTGTCGATGTGTTCCTCCCACATGACGGACATAGGCAAAGAATGAGTCCATATCAGCCAGACCTTTGATCCCTTCATCCAAGGTATGCATCACCTGGGTAGCGTGTTCAGCCAACTCCACTGAACTCACGATAGCTTCCTTGGTCCGAAGCTCGCGGAATTTCTCAAAAAGATGGAGCAGCTCTTCGTTTTCTTCGAATAATCTGGAGGAATTATCATATCTTAATTAAAGGCGTAAACATTTTTTTATAATTATGTTCATATATGGCATGGCATATTTATGCCTATATATGGATCGATTTTAGCAGCCTTTAATTATTGTTATCATCTTGAGATATAAACGAGATATGACGAATATAAAACTAAAAATGATCGTTTATCTACATACAAAATCTACGTTAGTTGATTTTTTTTTTATTACAAAATAATGTTAAATATATCAGGAATAGAAAATTTATATGTCTGTTGCATGTTTTTTAGACATTTATTTATGTTTTGAGTAGGATGGATGAACGATTTAACAATAAAGTAAAAAGTATTGTATTCTCAGAATGGAATATGTTACTTAGTTTTGAAAATCACAGCCTACAACAGTTCAGTTTTATGCAAAGACTACAATTTTAAAATCTGAATATCTTTATATACATAATTCTTCTGTGAGTGTGTATGTCACTGAACTTCTCTCAAACGACTGGACCGAATATGATGAAATTTTTTGTGTGTGTTCAAGGGGATCTGGGAATGGTTTAGATTCACAATTTTGCCCGCTGGACAATGTTTTTTTAATAAATTTTTAATTTATTAGTACTTGTTGATTTTGGAATGTTTTACATTGGATCCGACAGACGGCGCTACCATCGCAGTGTCAAATATTAAATAATATTCGAATAATTAATTGAAAATTGTAATCACATGTATGGCAAAACAACGTTTGCCGGATCAGCTAGTAATATTATAATAACATTATAACACATGTGTCTACACTATAACAAACCTAATTCCAATTCAAAATCTGACGTTCAGAGAATCATTTCAAATACGCAATCAATTTAATTGAACAATAGCTGAGAGCGAACATGTGGAAGCATTTCTAACAGTAGTATAAAACTAATAACGCCTCATCGATGCCATTTCTATAATGCGATTATCTTTCTATTCCATATTCATACATATTCCGATTTACGCAATTAGGTATTATTCGATAAAGGTGGATTGGAGGTTCATATACATGTATAACCTCGTCAACACATCACAGGCACACAATTTAGTTTAGGATCAATACTATTATTTTTATACTTTTCAGCTAGATTAAATATTTACATATTATAACAGTTTGTCATTTTAAGTCGTGGATTAAGGAGTTTCCCTGAATTGATGGCCTTTATAAACATTTTAATAAAGTGTTTGATAAAATTCTTTTAGTCTGCGCTCACAATTAAAGGAAATTATAGAAATGAATTGTTTTAAGCGCGGATACGTGGTTAGCGAGTTAATAGTGTACTGGTAAATACAGGAAAACTAAACGAAGCACTTACACAATTATTGGTGCCTTAAGGGCTTCTCTAAAACTTGTCATACATATTCGACTCAGAGCACACGCGTTCGATTCATAATATTTTATAACTATTGCGCACTAGATGGCGCTGGCTCATAAGAGGACGGGAGGAATGTTTATGATATTATGTAAGGTGGGTCTCTTTAATACACTCCAACTACAAAGTTTGAAAGCAACATTTTTATTATAAAACTTACTGTTTCATATTTTTAGTTTCCTGTCTCAACTAAAAACCATATCACACATGATTTATAATTGTGATAGCATTAAGTGGGCTAACTAAAAATGCGTAGCCATTAAACTAATTTCGCCTTATCGTTTACCATGTAATCGAAAAAAAAAGTTTTATAAAACACATAAGCTTACCTTATTTTAAAATCGAATTTCTATCATTGTTAAACGAAGAGCAAATAACCATTGCTTGTAGAAACTAAAGTTTTTTCAAGTTACATCTTGTTTCGCGAACAAAATTGCTTTAGCATCCACTAATCACAAACTATATTAAAACAGGTATATAATCTGTGTTTAAATAATCAATAGAAATGAAACAATATGTTATTCGCATAATTCGTGTAACATGATTATTCTTTTAAAGAAAACACTTTATTAACGGATGTTAGTTATTTATTTTTGCAAAATTTAAATATATATACACTATTTTAAATTTTTCCGACGTTTCGGGTGCTTTACAGCGTGCTTAGTCAGGTTAGACTGAAGACAAAAGGTGTTAATTGTCAAAATAAGTGTTACAGGTGTAGAGAGGTTGTGTGTTATCTGTATTTAGTGACGATGCACGCTGTAAAGCACGCGAAACGTCGGAAAAAATTTAAATAGTGTAAATATATTTAAATTTTGCAAAAATACATAACTTAAATGCGTTAATAAAATGTTTTTCTTTAAATGAGTAACAGTTATATTAATAAAAGACAATATTATGATTATTCTTAGCAAACCCATTTTGCACCATTCTTGCAATTTCATTCCTTCCGTACGAGACTTTAACTGTGTAAATAGATTCATCCATTGGCCATTCTATTTAATTCTAGTACCATAAGTTGCCACATATATTATCTTTAATATACGATCAATATAAAATTGCGACATTATGTTACATACGGAAGCCCTTTTAAAACTTATGAGATCAAAGGACTTTCTTCGCGATTGTATATTCACAAGCATAATTGTATTCCCCCTGTATCTGATGGAAGGGGGCGCCAACACTTAAAAACCTACCTCAGCTCTTAGTTCGTTCTTTACCTTCAAATTTGTTTAAGTCAAATGCATTTATCATGTAAGGAGAGCATCATCGGATGAAGTCTAATTTGTATGATGATTTTAAATATTTAAGTTAAGAAGGTCTTTGTCGATATTTTAATACAGAATTGCTTTAGGGTGTTAACCTGATGGATCTGAAGGAATATTATTTGAAATTTTCTACTTTGTTATTGTCTGTGGTATATAAATATAATAACATAAACTAATGAACAATTATTAAACAATAGGATCTGTATATTTGATTAGTGGAAATCTTGAACTTCTGGTTTAAACTGTGAAAGAAAAGTGAGTAGTTGTTTCATTTCCGACCCTGAGCGATCAGATCCTGGGGAAAAAATAATATGAATACTGAGTAAAGTCGTGTGTGTAACCACAATCGTTTTGCTTAAAAGGTAGAATTTTCAATTTTACGCTTCATCTCAACATGACTACATAAAAAATAGATTAACGCCCGTTCTGCATTGTAAAGTTTTATATATATTGAGAAATATTTTTTAATACGGATGAATAATTTACATATAAATTTGCAAAAGTATAATAAGAATAATGTCCAATAACACTTCTTACAAACTCTAATAAGGCGCTGACACTTTGTTAATGTGTTCTTTCAATTATATAGAGAAATATAATGATATTACTTTGATTTGGGATTTGAGGTGGGATCAATATTCCAATTTCGGGCAATAGAAGTTAATCAACATTTCAGTATCGTTTTTCTTCTTTTATCAATTTTTGCAGTTATATAGATTAGCATATTCTATATAATAATATCGTTTTAAAAACCGTCATAAGATAGAAAACAATTTAATTATCTTTCATAAAATCATATATATAATATTCTCGTGTCACAGTTTTCGTTCCCATACTCCTCCGAAACGGGTTGACCGATTCTCATGAAACTTTGTGTTTATATTGGGGAGGTCTGAGAATCGGTTAACATCTTTTTATCCCCCCTAAATGTTAAGGTTTTTTCTATGATACAGCATACAAAAATACATAGAACCCTAAATTTTGGCCCACTACGATCAACCCCTATTTTTTATTTATTAATATTTTCGTTGAACTAAAAAAATAATTACTAGGAATCATATGTATGGCAAAACAACATTTGCCGGGTCAGCTAATAATACTTATAAGTTTCTCGTGTAGTAGTACTCATCAATCATGCAGCAATGATCTCGTTTGATCGATTATAGCATTACATCACTGTTTAATTTAATTTTACTTTTTCGCTAACTTCAATGTATACGAAATTTTATATTAAATACGTTTATCTAAATATTTGGCAAACGTGTGTAAAGTTATTTTTTTTAAATAAAATATATTTTTTATAATTTAAAATGAGTAGAACAAAAACATTATAGAACATTAATGGACATAATTCAAATAATTCACTCCATCTTTCGTTGTTAGAAAATACAAATATTTCCCATCATACCAAGAACGTGATTGCTTTTACGTCATACGTCAACAAAACGGTCCACACACAAAAAATTGAACATGAATTAGATGAAAGTGTTTACGAAAATCTATACGTTTTTGTCATCTGTCATTTCGTTCTAAATTTTCAAAGAAATCGAATATTGTTTCCTCTGATTACCGTTTTACATACTCCGTTGGTCTACATGAAACTCAGCCAGAAAAAAAGTTTTATTTCCTTGAACTTTCGTGGATAGTTGAATGATATGTCCTTAAAATTACAAGGGTCATGTTAAAGAGTTTAATCCTGTATTCTACAGATATACTATAATTATCATAGAAATTAACATTAGGTCAAGAATAATTAGACACTCGCGGGAATAAAAGATAATATTCGCGTATTGGTATAACTGGCTTCCTGACACAGGGCAGTCTTAGCTGGTAAGCCTGTGACTTTACTTTGTCATTTATATGTGATTAATATCATGAAATTATAATCAAGAATTATAATCAAGAAAATTAGTAAATACACTCTTTCTAGAAAATTATGTTAAAAAAATAGACAGTTCAAGACTAATCCATATAACCGTTGTTGTTGTTATATATGTCATTTCTAGAAAATATTCCTCTAAAAGCCTATAACGATAGGGAAAAATTACGTCACAAATGAATTTTTCTTTCACCCACGTAATAGAAACTTTCGATATATGTAAATAATGGTAATTCTGAACTACTATGTACACAGTGATTGGAAACTTTCCTGTGGAACAAGATCCCAACATTACCAACGTATATTTTACGAACGTTTTGGGAACATTCGTATTGTTGCAAGCAGTCTTTTACAATATTCTTACAATCTTAAATACCTTTGCATAGTTTCAGATAGACATGACATATTACGCGTACTGCTTATAAACACTATGAATATAATGAACGAGTTATATTTTTCAGAATAATAATGATTCATAATTAAACAATTGTACTTTCAGATCAGCATGAAAACTGACAGAAAGTTATAATAGATTTGTTCCAACCAATAAGAATATATATAGCCGGATTTTCACCGCGTAAAAAGGGAACAGCTGAGCAAAAAATGGACGATCCGTTTAAAGATATCCTTACACTTGTTGCTTTTGAGTGAGATTTGTTTGTACGGATTTTCTTATTTGGGCTCACAGTCTCCATAAATGTGAAAAAGCCAGGACTTGTTAATGTTTTTTATGTGATATAAAATTATCTATTTAAAATAAAAGATTGAACTGATTTGTCTTTGCTAAATCTTATTTTGCATTATTATATAAAATATAGGACATACAGAAAAACATCTTAGCTTTAAAATATCGCACCTTAAGAATAAATATTTCTTGTTTGGATGCACTGAAAACTCTACGCCTCTGTCATCACTTACTTGACAAATAAAATAATTCCTGTCTTCTCAATCTGTCTAAAAATCCCTTTCCAAGAAGCGAGCATACAGTACTGCTGTTTTGTGGTGAGTGGTGATCTGGGATCTGATGGCGGTGGTGGTCGATGGAAGGGATCTGAATGGAACTCAGACGACGCCAGTTGAGAGAGCTTACAACCCATATTCAAACGTACCACTGAATTTTAAAAATATAAGGCTTGCTCCAAGATAAAACTGAGTACCATAAACTTCACTTCATGTAGAAATGCTTAATATGTTTTGGAAGAACGCATTGTCAAACTGATTGTATTTTAGGCCAATAATCACTTTTTTATGTATACTTTGATTATAAAAAAATATTTGATTCGTATACGACAGAATTTTCAATAAGTTATCCAGAATGGTTTTAATACCGTTTCCTTTGTGTTGGTTAATTGTGTTAGGAACCGTTATTAATTTGATATACGTGACTAGTGACGCGAGCCGCGAGTTTTTTATAACTGATTTTTAGCTCTTGAGTTAAGAAATCATCTAGTGATTCTATTAATTTATCGATATTATTTTAACCGTTAATATATGTCAATAACTCATTTAAGTTGTTGTTTTGAATATTGCTATATATATTTTTTATTATAAATAAATATTCTCTTGTTAGTTTCTTTAATCAACACGCTTATTTTGATAATATGGTTCAATAAATTATTTAATTGAATAAAACACTCACTATTTGTAGTCTATAAATGCTTAATAAAACTATGATATAACAGATTCAATGTTTTCAAATGAAAAACGGTTTTAATTGGTCATAATATCGACAAAGTGGCATCACTAAAACAATTCTCGGACCATAATATTTATGACGCATCACAATTGTATGATAATAATGTAGTCCTTTTTTGAAATTATGGCTGTCATACGTCAGAGCGGGCATTCTCTCTCCTAATTGGTCGTGATCCTTATACCTTTGACATACGGGTGAGTTTGCAAGCTTAGATCAAAGATTAATTGGTATGATATACGCACTTCAATTGTTTTTTTTTTTTTTTGAGCGCGAAAGTATAGATCGAAGTATAGGTATTTTGGATAATTCCGATTTTTTCACAACACTAAACAAATAATTATTTAATTATATTTATTTATTGAGTTGACATTTTTATTTATATGTTGTGTTGTAATTGTTGTAAATTAATTGTTGGCCGTTGTCAACACTGGGTGTTAGCACATTAGAAACATATAAACACTTTTTAAAATAATTTATTTCAAATTAAATAACAATTAATACATCCATATTAATAATACAAACATTCACCGTTTAATATTATTTTCTACTCGCAGCCTGTCTAGACAAATGACCCGTACTCGTGAGACGCTGAGAAAATGTAACCTGCTGTTACCATGGTTACGGTATTTCATATTAAAATAATGGAACTAGGTTTAGTCAACGTTTTATAGTTCAGAGTTAATTTTTTGCAAATATGCGTACAAATAAATTATTAATTATGATATAAGCAATGTTTGGTATTAGCAAGTACATTTATAAAAATATAAATAAAAACATTTGTAGGGACGAGAAAGAAATATTTTTCTCAAGTCTAAATCAATGCAGCGCTAACTGATGAAGTTAAGTTACCCTATTTCATTATTGATAATAGTCAAATCACAGCGACATACGAAGACTTTTTCAAAGGGCTCCGCAAACGCACGCCTGTGAGTAAACACACACACCAATATTAACTTACTCTTCAACCAAAAACTATCTAATAAAGTCGATAGAAATATCAGAAAAAAATTAATCGCTTGATTTTTTTTCCACACAAGAGTGTATTAAGTCCTGCATTAGCGTCTCACCCAAGAGCTTCTACTGTTCCACTGAACATATGATTTTTCGAAAACAGGTTACAGATTAAGCAGCAAATCAGTTTTAAAAAATGAACGTATATTCCAGCAGTTCTTCTTCAATCTTTGCCATTTGCCAATATTAATATAGACAAAAATATTTGCTATTTCATCCTCCTCAAAAATACAGCATAAATAGATTCGACCCGTAGCTTAGGTGTAATCATATTTTGTATGGAAAATCCTAATGTCATTCCTAAAAAGTTTTTATAATGGAGTACCTTTGTCTAAAAGCCTCACTGATTGCAATTATTTCTTCAATAAAAAATAAAACGCGGAGCCCTTTCACCTGATGGCAAGTCTTAATGAAAATAAAAATTCAATTTTCCCGTTAAAAGTGAAATAAATTTTCTTTGTGATCCTGTATCTCCCCCGGGAATGCAGATAAGTAATTCGTTCAACGCCTCGCAATCTGAAAATTTATTTCAATACGTGAAAGCACTGGAATACGTTTCTTTTTATATTACATATTTTGTATTATCAAGCAAAAATAAACTTAAACACCTTCTATATTTATGGTAACGATCAGACAATCAACAGGAATCCATCTAATTAATAGAATCAGGCATTACTTTGCGAAAGTCTATAGTAAAATTCTAATAGACCAATTTAATAGCAATACTTCGCGACTAAAAATCTCTCAAACACAACTCTTATTTCGTCCCTAAAGCTATTTCGCCTCAGACGTGATGCTAGTCAATTCGTCTATTAGAATTTATAGGACTCCATCCAATTAAATAGTATCATATTTACATAAGTACACATTAAGCGTAAAATTCTCTTAGACACATATACTTAGAAATTAAAGCCACAAAGTTCATAAAACCATTATTATGCTCACAACACAGTGGATATTACTATAAATAAAAATAATCACACCATTTAAATCTCTAGCTCTTTATGTCTATGATGGCTAATCTTTGAGTCGTCTATAAAATTATCTCTAATAATAACGGCACAATTCAGCTACGAAATTTAATAAGATACTAATATAGTGATTTAAGTATGGGCAGTGAGAGTCTTGACTTTAGGGTGAATTTATGATGAATTAAATATTTTGATTTCTAAGTACGACCGCTAACCTTTATGTTAGTAAGTCGAAGTTATTAAAAACAAAGGCAGGGCGAAATAAACGGATTGGAAGAACCCTTAAAAGCCCTATAATAAAAACTTCTCTTCACTCAATTGAAGTGGTTGATGAATGTATCGGGTTAAAAGATCTCGCTAGAAAAGCTACAGCTTAAGAAACAATGCAAGCATAGGAAATTAATATATAATATTAACATATTTAGACATCAAGAAACTTTAACTAATTAACATTCATTTTATATATTTTACAGTTGAGGCTTGATATATTTGGCATCAATAGAAATACGACTCACCATAAGTTATAGTACAAATAGGGTACTGAACCGAAAAACGCGTTAAACGAATTCGTTAATCGTAATTGAAGCTTCAAGTCACACGCCATGCTCGTGTCGTCACGGCACGTTACCTCGTCAATCAATATTCGCATCCTAAGCTAACAACTCCTGTTTACCCTTTCTAGTTATTTCTCCCGTACTTTAAGGTTAAATAAAGGATAGATTTTTGGTGTATTTTGCTTGAATAAAATCTTGGGTTTGATGGTCGTAGATATTTTAAAAAATTTAAAGAATATAAACACTGCTACTCCACACAATTCACTCCGACATTTCCGGAGCTTTACTGAAATTTCACGCTGAACATGATTTCTGTAAAGCTCTCGAAACATTCACATCTGTACGTTTATATGTACTCACGTTAAGTTATAGATAATTGAAAAGATACTGATTATTCCTACACAACATTAACTTAATACATATATTTTACACCTAAGCGTATATTACAATTACACTTTATAAAATTAAGATTTTACATATAATGAAGAATTCTTGATATTAGAATTCGTGAGAAGACACAACATTGTATACAATTATATAAATACATAGTAAGTTTCTAAATTGACATTTGTACAGGTATCTCCAAAAATATGAGATCCGGAAATTTGACAAAATCCAATCCACAACCTGAGCTCAAATTTATTTATCTCTTATTTAGAACAGTCAAAAGATAAATGGTCCGTACATGGGACTAAACCTATTTAAAAATGACGTTTTTTTGATAACTTATAGTGTATTGATTCAGTGAAATTGCTTAATGTTTTTCCTCATATTCTAGATAAAATAGTAATTCATCTTCAGTTGGACAGTTAAGAATAATCTGAGCCCAGGAAATGTCAAATCCCAGCGGGTTCACGTTGAGTTGGAGGCTTTGCCGGCTTTTTCGTAGCCATCTACGAGCGTCTGTAGGATAAACTTTATTGTTATTTTATAAATGTTCTCTACGTTGGGCGTGTAGCGGTCGCCGAGTGTCGTTTCTACTGCGGCTAGGAATGGCGCCTCTATTTTCTGCAAGCAATAAAATATTTATCATTTGCTAAGCATTATAACATGAAGTTATGATTTGAGGTTCAAATTAAAAAAAAAACAATTAATAAGAAAGACATACAAAGAGATATAAGGACTATGTCGAAAGAATTTGATCAAGGGAATGATAATACCACTTTTATTAAGGATGAAGAAATAAATGATGACCTGTACGTGATGATTTTGCAAATTAAACTACTAATGAGGAGGGACTACAGTATATTCTTTTATGAGTAAATTGTGTTGTGCTTCAATATTACGAATAAAATTTTGTGAATAATAATATGAATGAATGAATAATACAATGCAATCAAAACGATATTTTGAATTGATTGAAGTTTGGTAAAATGAAAATCGTTTGATTGGACTAAAAGTGTCGTTGACATATAACGAGTAACGATCAACTGTGCATATTACACACCCCGAATTGGAAATATGTGGTGACCTAGTCCTATTATTTGCCATGTCAACTATAGAGGTTTGGAAGTAATCACTTAATAAGCCAGCTATCGAAGAGAGGCGTCGAAGGATTTTTATGCTCACACACGCCTATACAAATCTTGGCTTGTGACATTGAGTTTATTATTGACTGTGGGAATAGTGAGGTATTTTCTGCCTTATAAATAATAGGCTCGGATCAATGAGCAATAAGTTACGGTATTCTTTTGTTGATACTATTGGAGTATGTGAGCGGCACGTTTTATTATATCGCAAACTTAACAGAGATGGAGTATTTCTTTTTTATTCAACTATACATATTCTCCTTAATTTCACCGAATTTATCATATAGACTTTCCATACTAAATTCCGACACTAAATGAAAATAAATTTTAACTCGGAACTCACATTACGAACTTTAAGTTTAAATGATTGTATACTGTGTTATTCTATAGAATTGCAAAATAATTGCTGCAGCTTTGTTTCTTTTCTTAACGTTTATTTAACAAATAATTAAAACTTGAGCACAACAAGTAATATTTAATGAAAATGAGGTAAATCCTCATTATGTTTAGACTAGATAAAATAAAGATTATTATAATGAACAATATTCGGTGCTGTGCGTTCGATGATAAAATATAATGTTAATATAGCAATAGAAAAAAACACTACAAAATACAGACACAGGTGGCCCAAACGTACATACCCAAAAATATTCTACTTTGAACCCAGGTATCCGTCTATGACTGGCGCCAACCTGGTGGATGTATTCAAAGAAATTGTCCAAGTCGTCCAATCCTTTAATACCCTCATCCAAAGTGTTCATAACATTATTGGCGTGCTCTGCTAACTCCATCGAGTTAATTTGCTCCTCTTTTGTCTTACACTGTCGGAATTTCTCGAACATGTTAAGTAGCTCCTGGTTCTCCTCGAACAATCTGGAAGATTTTATTTACATAAATACGATTATATTACAGATCTATTGAATTACGTTAATATATTAAGGAATATACAAGTACTGTTAGTTCAAAGCTCTGACATTCTAGTCTTGGCAGTTATTTTGTTACTATTGCACAAATTATCCATTTATGGTGGTCAAGGCATACTACAACTGTATATTTCTGCCATTTACGGACGGCCATTGTATCTTATTTACAATGGTCAAATGAAATCAACCGCCCTATTTTAAATATAAATATTTACTTCTATTCTGTTTTAGTTATATTCATTCTTAGATTTCAACTTGTGTTGAACCTTTGATAGTACTGTCAACTGCCAAAAATAAAATGAAAAAAATAAATATATTATAATTGATTTTGGTTATTGTAAATGCAATAAGTTTGGTTACTCGTAGTAAAGTATTTTTATCCCGTTTTTATCATGTCCTATTTATCATCCGCCTCTACTTTATTTACCCAATGTTTACAGTCGAGGTATTTCAAGCAGTTTTGTTAGTCTTAAATACTTTAAAGTTTAAATAGTTTAAGTTGTTTTTTTATAAGGGAATAATTAAAGTGTCTCATTTCATAAAGGAATGAAACAGTCAGACTTGTACTAACTCTTATTATGGGTTGAATGGTTTAAGTGTAATGATTTAAATTTATTAATTTAAGTATAGCATTTCATGAATGATTTAGATTAGAAATTAATCTAAATTAGTCGGTGTAATTTTGATTAATTTCTAGTTTTGCACTTGAGATTATATACACGAGATTTATAATTAATTATTGTTTAATAACCTCATTTAAACTCACCATTAAAAGTTACTCTAATAAATATCGTCAAACAACAGAATTAGTTAGGGTTTAACAAATGAAATTTTTACAGTAAGTCACGTTAATTTCCGCTATTATTTATTTATTTTTTATATTAACCCAAACAGTGTTATGGAAAATGTACAATGCTTTTAATAAAGCCAAAATAGATTTAACTATATGAAATAGTAATTATTATAGAACTTATAACCTTCAGTACACATTAGTTATATTCACCTATAATCTATACATGATGAATTTCCTCAACTAGGAGGTGTTAAAAATTATTCAAAAAATTTCGTAAATGTAAATTGCTATTCAGAATTAATCCAAATTTTACCATATTGTAAATGGCAGGCTTGGTTTTATAAATCAAGACTTCTGCGGATTTACTCATGCATTGTCAAGAGTATTAGCATACAGCTAAATAGGTAAATAACCCTATTGAATTGTTTGAAGTATATCTAAAAAAAAAAAAAAAAAAAAAAAAAAAAAAAAACCCCGCAAAAACCCCAAAAAGGGGGGGGGGGGGGGGGGCCCCCGGGGGGGGGGGGGGGGGGGACCCCCCCCGGGGGGGGGCGGGGGGGGGGGGGGAAAGGGGGGGGAGGGGGTGGGGGGCTTTGGGGGTTTTGGGCTTTGGACTTCCGCAAAGTAACGCCTGATTCAATTAATGAAGTATCTGTTTTTAACGTCTTCATTATCAATCAAATGTTTTAACAATAAATCTTATCTGAATTGTTCTGTTTCTAGTGTAAACAATTTTTAAATTTAATACAATACTTTATTTATAACTGTTTATGGTTTTAGTTATAAGTATTATTTAGTTTAAAGTATATTTATTACTAATTTATTCAATTTATAGGTTTTAGTATTGTAATCTTTTCTATTACGTTATTTTTTTTAATTAGGTACATTATTAAAAAGCATCTAATTTGAATATAATTCGTTTATTTATTGCGTCGTTGTTTTATTTTAATTTACTGACCTGCTCAGAGTCATTCATTAACGCTTAGTTAAGTAACATTTAAAACGATAACCGTACTTTGGAATCTAATAAGGTAAGAGCTACTAGTAAGAGCTTCTTAATCAGTTGTTATCTCTTCATTATTTCTCAAAGCTTATTGAAAGCTCTATTAACAACTTTTACTAATACACCAGTATATATGGATAACTCTGAGTATGGCCTTTATTTTATTAAACTTTTCACTAAAATATTAAGAGTCAGATATACTACTATTCTGGAGAAGTATTTTTGAAATTTTAGTAAAGAAAAGTTTTAGTTATTAATAGCCAATCGGAATAAAAACTTACAGTTTATTAATTTTTACTGTCTCTTCTTCAAAACCTGTAGATCCGGGAGAACCATAACAAAAAAATTAAACGCAATTAGAACTTCGAGTGGATAAAACTAGACCACATTCCGTAATATGTTAATACAAATTATCCTTTCAGAGGAACAAATCAACAGATGACAAAATCATATTCAACTGATATTCCTGAAAAGTCTGTATACAAGTATTAATTACGTCACTCTTTCCTGACCTGAGACAAAAACATGTCTTAAAAAAAGTCTTCATGGATGTCTTAGATATGTAGGTTTATTACAATGTATCATAAAAATAACTGTAACAGATATTTTACTACTTATTCGTAAGCTAATTATATCGTATTTCTGTTTTGGATACGTAACATCGACTAATTAGCTTTGTACATAGCAAACAAACTGTTTGCTGTCAGACACCATCACACGGATATGGAAACAATAGAGTTTATTAATATTATTATCGCTATATATAAAAACCTTTAATATTCACAACACAAAAACATTTGATGGATGGAGTTTTCTTGTTCTTTTGGTAAATGAAATCTTGTGAACGTTTCACAATATTTTTAGCCTATTTTTCGGATTATATTACAGATATTTATTATCTTCTATTTGTATTTAAATGTATTTTCTATATTGCAACTCTATTTCTGGCTGAACGTCTAACATATTAGTGCTCTCATATAAAATACGTAATTAAAATTAAGCTCTCAAGCGATGCAATAATTATCAGCTTAATACGATCTACTTTCAGATTCTAGGTCAAATGTCCGTTTCGGATGTGTTGGGACGTCTATGTCGTAGCGTGTATATGGCAGGTCAGATGAAGTAGGAGATATATTTGGACAGCATCAAAAGTGGTTACAGTTTGAAAATTCTGCCCGAACATTATTGTTGAATACGTTTCAAGGAATTTCAATTATGTGGCGATTATTGAAGATGAAAACAAACACTTTACAGATAAACAATGATAGATTGTTTTTGTTTTTCTGAGAAAATCCCGGACTATTCCAGCCGTAGCCCCTAAAATAATTAGTTCAATAACGTACTGGTATATTATTATATAAATTGTACTCTGTTCGTTGTGTGTAAGTACATTTTAACATTGTCAGTAATACTTTTATAGTTATAATTACAAAATGTGATTATATCTGAGGTTTAACTAGTCAACAATTTTATCTCATGATTTAAGACACGAATACACACAAGAGTTACGTTAATATATTATACGCTTCACCCCAGATTTAGAGCAAAGCTGGTTTGGGTATAATGACGGTAGAACTTAGCTTTGAAAACAAAGTTTTCGTGTCGCGCCCATCTTTTATCCTAAGGACTAGGGTAATTGTTAGGAATGAGTTTGTCAAAAGAAGAATATGTCTTTCCCGTACCTTGTGCCATTGATTGATGCCTAATATCATTTTATTTTTGGAGAACTTTCTAAGTGTTTAGAGTTGAATAAACTGATTATACCTAGATCCTAGGAAGTCGATTGTCTTCTTCCGTGGTATAAGTATATTATCTTATATACTTTTGTAATCGGCATTACTGTCTTTATACTGCTACTCTATAACATCTGTTTCATGTATCTTGATGTTAGTGCAACTAAAAATTATTGTTGTTAAAAGAAAAAAAACATATTTAAACTGAACTTACTTTTATTATCACCCGGACATATTTTTACACAGCACATTGTTTTTTAACAGAGAGAGCAAGAACAAAAACTACAGACTAATATAGAATTTGGTGTGATTTCCCAACACCGCAATAGATGGCGCTACTTGTTAAATTTAACAAATTGACATATGTAAGATTAGAAATTTACAACAATTATTATGTTATAATAAGTAGACATAAAATAAAATTATTCTGTAGAGTAAAATGGCGGAAGTTGAAACTAATATACACCAAGCTTCAAGACTGCTTTAACTGTATATGTAAAAGGAAAATATCTCTCGCATATTTTAATGTACGAGCCAAGTTGGACAGGTGAAATAGTTTTTGAGTTATGAGGGAAAAAGGCTCCGAATCGTTTATGTATAACAAATAACAGAAATGATATATAAACAGCTTAGAGTGATATATAGTTTGTTTTATTGGTGCAACAGAACTGATAAAGGTATACAATATATATGAATACATAAATATATCTCCAGTTCCAGTTTGATTCCCAGTTCAAATATAAGGAATCAAACCCGGACTGTTCGGCAGACGGTATGGTGACCATTGCGCCAACTAAGTCGTTGAAGCTTTACTTGGCTAAATAATGTCTAACCATTAACGTAACATCACATATATAAGATGAAAAATAAATGAAGGTTTCTTTATTCACTTATTTGAATGAATATTTCCATAACTTGATGAAGCTAAGTAAACATTTATGTATTGACTTAATTCGATTGCACGTGTATTTTATATACAAATATTCCAGCATCAATTTTCCTCCAATCTCAGCGAAGTGAATTATCTTTGTGAATTATCTTAAATATTCAGTGTGTAGGGGAGAAGGAATATTAGGAGCTTCATAAGACGAATAATTCCTTTCAAGGTATACGTTTTTACATTAACAAGATAAATGTCTTCAAAGAGAGTGGCTTTTTAGTAATCACAATTATATATATATATATATATACACAAAAGAGCAATGGTGTAGAGAAATATTTCGTACGATTACACACGTTTATATTTCGTTATATAATACGATTTTTTGGTTTAATTCCATTTACGTTGCTTAGAAAGAAACCAAAGGTGATATTCCAACAGACGCTCAACTCAGTAATAGGTTCAGTTTCCTAAACCACCTAAACTTAATCAAGTTTAGACAATTTTAAAAAGAATAGATATTTAGATATACTTGGAGATTTTAACTCAGAGAAGTTTAATAATAATTTGACTTAAGCAAAGTAAATACAAATAAGTCATTTATGTTTATTATACAAATTAATAATAATACTAATCACAGACATGATTTTTTATTAAACTGCGGACAAACGGGCAGGAAGAGCATCGTATGTTTAGAGACACCAACCCTGAGCGCTCGCTGCCGGCGTCGGAGGGCACGGCGCGCCTGCTTTCGAGAATCGGTACACCATAATGCTTCAATAAAAAGATACGCCTAAATATATGCTCATGCAAAATAAACCCAAGACGAAATTATAAAACATTAGTAACATTTTTGTATGAAAAACCGAAATTTTCATACGATGTAACATTTTTGGTACGTATTTATTATTACAGATATTGCTCTAAATAATGTGATCAAAATAAGCCTCTAAGACTTAACAATCACGAATCGGAATCAAATTATCCTAATAAATTATGTTCCGCTCAAGTTTTGACTCAGTTTGTTAATGTGTAAAACAAGATTTACGGAAAACGGTCATATGTAATAAACGCCTATAAACATGATTAATGTAAGTTAACATATATGTATATTAATATACTACTGGACTGTACTTTATTTTAAAAGTTTGGGAAAAGCTCTCCGTATACTTGGAAGTTTGACACGTTATCAATCAATCAATAGTAACTTACGTGATTTGTTAACTTAACGGTTTGTTTTATTGATTTGTTTTAAATTTGTTTCGTGTTGGCCTGTGCAATCGCAAAATACACTTAATCTTTAATATTCGTGGATAATGTTCTTTAAAGCAGCGCGCTTTATAATGCTTGCTAAGCAATTCTCTCTCGAATGTTGCCCTCCGTAATTAGTTCTTCTTGGTATGTGAAAAACTGACTAGCAACATCATAGTGTAACTTATTTTGTTAAAAAATTGGTGAATATTTCGATTAAATGTTCGGAGGGAATATAATATAATTGCTTTATGTTTATTCATTTCGGACTTTTCTAAATTTCTGTGAAAAAAAAATCTCTGTTTTCCATAAGTTTTGTTTTTGGGGCAGTGCCCCAAATTCCGATTATAATACATATTTGTATTGCGAATGTAACCTACAAGCGCCAACGGTTTGTTTTTAAATTATTTCAATTTGATATTCCATATACATTGTACAAGAAATATATAATACCCACAGACGAATAAAAAATGAAATCACGACAAATTAATGCATGGAACAATGCAATTAGGCCATTCGTTCCTTTTTATTTAAAAGTATAATTGTGCATTCAGAGAAACGTTTTAGCTACTTTAGAAATGAATTATATTCGTTTTAATCCACTGTGGGTAAATCTTTAATTGTCGTCTTTAATAGTATAAAGGACAAACACAGGAATTGATTAAATTACCAATTGTATTACCCAAACTTGTTACAACTGCGAACTAAGTATAGAAACTAAAGTTATATATTCCAAAACTTATTTTCTCCCCTTCCTCTTGTAAACAATCTGCATAAATCACTACCTTTACGTAATCCGTCATATGAACTTCATTATCCATATATAAGCGTGTAATATACCATTTTCAGTGCGGCTTCCAAACACAACATAATATTTATTCCTTATTCTTTAAACCAAGCCATCTTTTTGTTTGTCCCACTGTTCCTTAATCGAATCACGCTGATTGCAAGATGGCCGACTTTTGTCGAACGCCACCTTTGTAAGTTACCGAGAATATGGCTAGCGCCAGGGCTGCCCTACAGCAGTGTTTAATTTAATAAGTGTGGTCTGGTTTTACGTTATAGGTGTATGAGTCGCTTTTTGAAATTCATCTGGTTATAAACATAATTTAAATTTCTAGGGGAGCTCGAGAGTAATGTAATATACATTTGGATAGGAACATATAACTTAACAACGTACAACGTTATGACTAATTTTGTTGTTATAAAAGCATTCAGGCGTGTTGAATATGAAAAGCCAAGAAAAACATTCGGAATATTTTCTTGATCGCATGAGAAGCGCACGCCATGTACCGAATACTTTTTATAGTGATTAGTTAGTTTTAATATTCCGTATTTACCATCTTAAATGTTGGCAAAACTAAAGAAATGTTTGATTATACAATTTTATTATCACTGGACATTCAGTATTGGGCTGTGATTTCAATTTTCTCAGCGGAATGGGAGTGTCCCTAGAGGGTCTTTTGTAATTGCGTTTTTGTGACGTCTGTTATTATTGTCCTCGCTAGTAATTAGTTAAAGGCTTTGAAAATGTTTAAAGTTGATTTTAAAGGGTTTATAAATTCGTTTATAATTTCATCGGATGATTTTCATTTTTATTTGTGATCATATTTTTAAGTTAATATAATATCTTCAAATGTGTAAGAATACTCTTTTAGTAACAGTATAGTTGTAATAATTTCTTCTGTGAATTATGGCACACACACTGTCTTGTATCTATTTCGCTGCTCAGTTTTATTAAATACTTAAACCAAACAACAATAACAGATTAATATAATAAACGTTTATTGTTAAGAGCTGTCGACGTTCTAAAATTAAATTTCCTATTAGTAAAACTTGTATAAGAATTCTGTCTTGGGTAAAAAATCACTGATCGTTTCTACCTTTCGATTGATATGATAAAATAATTAAATTACTAAATATTGTATAAGTTGAAACAACTCGAAGTGAGTTTTACTAAATTGTTTGCTTATAACGTCTTTTTAAAGTTGCATTCAAGATCTAAAGTACAAAATACTATTAAGTTTCATTTTCCCCTCACCAGTAAATTTCCTTTATAAAATAGAAATGGAGCTTCAAGGATCACTTCAAAAAATATTGCAGCGACGCTTAAAAGCAATTTCTCAGAAATCTAACCTCAATTTGATTAGGTAAATATGATAAGGCTTCAGAGGTTTTTACAAAAAAGAATTAAGAACTGTGAAATCTTTCGTCTTGTCACTTCTTAAGGAGAAATTGCTGAGTGAAAGCCTCACGCGTCAGGTTGAATTACTGTTAAAAAAACTTAAAGATGGAAGTAATTCTGTTAAAGCTTGAAGTTTTTTATATCAATGACAACAATAAAAAATTTGGAGTATAATGAACCCAATTGAATAGTTTTGAGCGAAACATGATTCCCATAAAATTATCTTAAAAATGTTTGTGTTCAATATGTCATAATTAAATAATTTTTAGATTTGAATGGACATAACACGTAAGCAATATTTCCATTGATGACCCAGTGGGCGCAAAGGTCGCCATTCCAGACTAAATTAAATAAATAACTGTTGCCTGTGTGGGTTGGTGGGTCTGTGGTTTGGTATATTTTTATAAAAAGTATATGTTTATTAGTTATGTCAGCACCCAAAATACAGTATCTTGTCTGACCGTATGTAAAAATGTGTGTCAATATATACAACAGTTTGGTTCTGAATCACAAACAATTGCCAACTCGTATACAAGTTGGCCCATTTAAGTGAAATAATGCTTGTTGCAGTCGTACTACGCCGTAGACCGAGCTTAATCACTCGTAGCATTGCTGTAGCTACCGAGTGCAGTGAACCAGTCTCAAAAGCTTGTATAGTAACACAAATTATAACAGTGGTGAATAAGCTTCACTTCTTAACCAGTTTTAAACTTCTACATCCTTGCTAGGTGACTCCTTTGAGTTTTGTCCTCTAGGACACACATTGGGTTGCGTGGCAATACAGAGGATGTGTAAAGCCTATAATAAGTTTTTCTTAGATATAAACATATTTTGATGCTCCACAGATTCTTTCAGATGCGAATTGTTTTTAAATCTTAAATCGTAACTATTATTTTAATTTTCATTCAATTGTATGTTTCTTTTTTGGTTTGTATAATATCTGAATAAAATATGACATCTTCTTATCATATAATTTAGCATGTTGAAGTAATTTGATGTGAAGTTGTTAAGTATATTTTCTATGCTTAATTTATTTATTTTTATAATAATCTATGTATATGTTAAAGTGATATAGTTATAACAAAGACGTAAGGTTTTCATTCTTTTGACAATAACATTTAAGAGAAAATAATTATTAAATAGTTAGAAATTTTATATAAAACCATTATTATAAACCTAACCTTTACATCACACCTATGATGGCGTTAGAAGACAAGAGATAAAAAGGGATTTACCAAAGATCAAAGGTACAGCAATGCCCTTTTGACCACAGTTCTGCGGTGAACCGATTTTGATATTCTGTTTGAACATACAGGAAATTGGCTTTGTAACAACAAGATTTACAATTAATCTTCCTTATGAATATTCAATGAAATGTGCCAGTTTCAATAATATTATAAAAATAGTCTCGTCACACATTTGAAGGAGACTTCACTTCCAGAAGAAATATTCATATATTAAATGATCTAATTGTCATATATCGCCTTATATCGGTTGACTGGTAGTACAAGAGGCTTTATATAATAATACTAGCTGATCCGGTAAACGTTGTTTTGCCATAACTGTGATTTCTAGCAATCATTTTCTTATTTGAATAAAAATAATTATCAGCTTTAAGTGTGCGGGGAGGTGTTTATAATCGAAAGCGTTAAATAAATAAAAGCATATGCTGTTATTTAGGTTAATAAATTAATCTTTGTATGACACGTTTGTCAGTTTACCATAACACTGCCATCTATTGATTACTTACTCAATCCAGTCGAAAAGTATCGACATCTATCAGAATCTTTTGTAGTTGACAGATAATTGTGACTGTCAATTAATTATCTACAAATAATTTGCAATAAAATAAAATTGCGACTATAATTAAAGATCTAAGCTATCCTATCTCTTAAGTTGGACCAGACTGCTGACGGTGTGCCAATTTAATTTAAAATCGGTCAAATAGTGTAGGAGTCCATCGCGGACAAACATCGTGACAGGATATTTATATATATTAAGATAAAAAAAAAATATATTTTATTTATAACTTTATATATTTATAATATTTGTTAAATTAAAAATAGTACAACAATCTAGAATGCATTAGTTTAACCTATTGTCTATACTAATAGCAATATTATTTTACGAAAAATGATTGCATCAAACTCATATGTAAAAAACAAATTTGAATGTCGCATTCACTCAATGCGCTTAACAAGTTTTTCTCTTTTTGCTAACAAAAAATACTCGTATATCATGTCAAGTTATGAATTCTATAGGATAGGACAAACATTTTTTTGCATGCATACATTTGTTTGAAAAGGTAATTGGTACTCTCTATTCGTATTTATTATTTCCCTAAATGCGGTGAAAAATGTATTACAATGAAAAGATATTTTAAACAAACACTAGTTTTTTTATTCAATTTATATTAATAGGTAATTTTGATTTATCAGTGGTATATATAATAAAGGGTATTTACATTTGCAATCCTCGATAAAAGAATATAACGCGCGAGCTCTTAATTAATTTTTGCGTATATTTTATATATTCTTTAGCAATTTAAGTTAGATGTAAATTACTCATTAGTCTTTCTCTAGGCTAGATCGTAATTTTTTAAATGATTTGTCTCTATGAAGGCAATTCATTCCTATCAAAAAAACATATATGTTTAAAAAAACAGGGTAATATGAACCCAATACCAGGCTGGTACGGCATCATCTAAGTGTAAGACCTAATCCGCTTATAAAACAATTAATTTCCGTGATATGTAAAAGTCTATTTTATTATGGAACAATTCGGCATCTCAAGCAGAGATATTTATTCTTATACTCCCCTAATCCAATATGTTTCAAATCTAGCTTGGGAAAGTGTGCGCTTTAAAATCAATAAATTGTGTGTTGTGTAAATATTTAAATAAGCGCCGAAGATATTTTTATTAATGTTTTGTTTTTGTTGCGCTCATTTTTCAACCTCAACTTAATCTTACGACCATTGAACGGTCCTAGAATTTACTTTTTATTAATTTCTGATATCTTGTTGAGAAAACTATCTAGAAGTTGCTTTATATATACATGTGTGAGATTCGATTACGTAGTAAGCAAAGACTGGATTAAATTGTTATTTCCTCGGCGTATGTGACAGTAAGCTTTTAATTAGGTTCCACTGAGCTCTCCTGATTGGAATAGAATCCATGTGTATCGCACTCGATAAGGGCTCTATGTTTTCATCATCATAACATAGGAGTAAATATATATTTATTATTTTTATATTTATCGTTTAGTTATAGGTAATGTTCTCAGGGTTATATAAAATATAACCTGTTATCAGGTTATATATGCCTACAATGAACGATTGTTGACTTATATAAAATCATTATTTATAATACCAAAAATATTAAGCGAATATAGTTTTTATAAATGGTAGTGCCTATTTCTACTTTACAGAAAAATTTAAAGGTTAAAACTATATCTCTTTAACGGATATTTAATGAGTACATTTAAGTAAGCCGTAAACGTTCCATTAAAGCTTACCTCGTAAAATAGTCATAAATTGCATTTTTACATAAACCTTTAACACTCTTTAATGGCATGTGACGTCACAAGTGAAGCCTTTCAGACGTGACGTTGACGCTCTTTGGCGCCGACTTCATTACTTTATAACACAATGCGAATTTCCTTAAAGTCTAATTGTTCTTTTAACAAATTATGTTAAATTTACATTTTTATATCTGTTGCATTTAATACAATATCTGTGTATCGAAAATTTTATATTTCGTTTGTTCATAATATTTAAATAAATTGCGATTAATTTATAAAACTTTTTTGATATCTCTTGTTACAAATATTTCTTGTTAACGTGTTAACTAAGATGTTGTATGTGATTTCACTGCCTGTATACGTTAAATATTAACTAAATCAATAAATTCCTTAACGAAGCTTTTTAACAGTAAGAGATTTCATTTTGGAGCGTTATTTGACGTATGAACACTTAAGATGAAACTCAGCTTTCATGAAATGTTTCCTGTATTAAAATCATAGTAATATAGGAGGATATAATGTTTATCACATAACTATGAACAGTCGGGAAAATCTTCGTTCATTAGCCACTCGACGTGCCGTAACTAGGTCAACAGACACTAGGTCGGCCTTACACTATACCTTGTCTATGACTATTCCTATTTAATATTTAACACATAAAATATAGATATTATACCACGCGTAAAATATACTTATGATAGAGATATTGTATTATTTGGAGTAAGGTCCCTTGGGCATTGGGATATGAAAATCGTTAATAAATGATTGCCGGTGACCTTTATGAGCATTTTTTAATAAAATAGGGGCAAAAGGGCAGGGGGTATCACCTGATATCACGTGATACCACTGGATATAGACTCTCACAATTACAGAGGGCTGGCTCTAAGGCTCTAAGGGCTTTGCCGACGTTTTAGATGACGATATGCGCTCTTTTTGAAGATTAGGCACCGTTCGGAAATATCTCTATTGGCAGCTGGTTAGAGAAAATATATATCTCTACACAGCGCTAAAAGATCGAGCCTTAAAAATAGAACAGCTAATACAACATAAATTACCTCATTTCTTCTAATTATAATGCGATTAATACAAATTTGTAAAAATATTTAATAAAAGAGGGAAAAAAAAATTTTTTTTTTTTTTTTTTGGAAAAAAAAGGGAGAAAATTTTAAAATTATTATAACCCCCATATATTTTTTCAGGGGAATCGCCCTTAGAAAAATGTTGGTCAACTAAATTTCATGTGTCAGAAGACCGATTTTAGAAATTTTATAAGCGTATTCTGTGGGTCTGAGAATCGGCTAAGATCTATTTTTCATTTCCCCTAAATATTAATCGACCACCCCTAATTATTTTTAATTTTTTTTTGGGCAAAATAATTTATTTTTCAGCATACAAAAATACATAAACATTTTAAATAATTATTTTCGATATTTAGATAGCTATCACGATTTTTTATATAAAACATATTTGTTACTTTAATTAAGATTAATTTATTAACCTAAATAAAGCATACCTGTGGCAAAACAACGTTTGCCGGGTCAGCTAGTAATTATATAATATACTAGACTGAAATAGAAAATAGTCTGATGTTCAAGCGATCTATTCACTACGAATTAAATTATCTGCTTCCGGGACTTTGTGGGCATGTCTTATAATTCAATGGAGTTCGTAGATATAGGACATCGCTCACCTATATATAGAGGTACAAATGTATAGAGTATATACTAATGTGATGGAAGAGAGTTTTAGTACAACTCACGAGTTAATATTTGTGGACCGCTTGTAAAATGGGTATCCATATCGTTCCAGTGCATTATTATTATTAGTAATGCTGTCTTCATGTCATCTGAAAGATCGGCAACGTACATTCGAGCTCCCTGGCATTGTGGTGTCCATTACAGTATCACTTACGATCAGGTCTCCTACCCATTTGCCCCCTATTATAAAAACGCGGTTAAAATTTATAAAATACTGTGTAAGAAACGACGAAACAAGGTTTCTTATCTGGCCTGGCATTGACCACGGTTGCTGATAGTAAGTAGTAAGATAAATCAAGATTAAATTATTGTATTTTATTTAACCATTGAGGGTTCATGCATAAATATTGATAAAAATGTCATCAAGATATAATTTTTTCGACATTGTGCGTAGGAAACGCTTTTTAATTTTTAATTATAATTGACATTATATATATTTAATATAATAAACATGACATTAGATATCTTCATTGTAACTGTAATTTGGGATGTAAAAGGATTTTTTATTTATTTTATTTAACAATTTGTTACATTAATGTAAATACTGGTATAAAGATCATATATTCATTTGCGTATCATAGGTGGTTAAAAGTCATGGCGAGTCACGTATATCATGGAAAACTAGCCTATATTACAAAACAGACATTTTCCACTGGCAAATTCCTGGGACGGATAAAACATCCAATCAGCTCGAGTCATTCTCCGGAAAGCTCACGTTTTACTACATTCCTTTAGTTGAATATTCTAGATGTAAAAATGAAAAGCTTTTTCTGTGTGAAGATTTCTCTTTTATATAAAAGAAAACACTTGGAAAATAGGTTTATATTTTGTTCGTTTTGTCTCAGTTCACTTAAGGTTAACAATATAATACTGCAAATACTGATGGACAAGATTAAAAAAAAAATGTTATTAAAAATCAATTTCAATATTCCATTTGAACCAGAATAGATAACGCAAAGATCACGCTGTAAAGGCAAAGTTTAAGAAAACAGAAAAAGCTTTCCACGGTCTCAAGGTAGTTGATCCCAACATCAAAGTTTTTAACTTTGTAAAAGTGATTTAACTAACGCAAACTGATCTACTTTGGGGAACTCCAACATAGGTATAACAAAACTAGTCATTGCGAGGAAATTTCTTCGTATTACTTCTGGAAAATGTAGAGATAGATAGGCAGCTAAGAATCTAGGGTTGGTTTGCATTAAGGCATGAAAAATAATTTTTAACAATTTCACAAGTAAATTCTGTCCATATGTAGCAATTACGTAAACACAATTTTCGTACTAATATAGGTATGTTATATATTGTTATTGCTGAAAAATTCATTATATTTGATTATTTAAATATTGAATAATTCAAAGAGATATTACAACTCTCGTATTTGAATATCGCATTTTAATTTAGAGAGTTTGTTTTGTATTTTAAATTCATCGTTTTATTATTGAAACATGAATTTTCAAATGCTGTAAAAAGCTTTCAAATCAGTTTTACCTTATTTCTTTTGATAACGCCTTATTGAGAACGTTCATTGAAATTTTTTAAACAGAAAAAAATATAAATATGAATATTGACATAACCAGATGTTTCGAACTAACTATATAGTTTTGTATATCTATATAATGTATGTTAAAATAATATTTGTGTATTTCTTTACATACTGAAATATAATTCAAAATGTTAATCGATTTTCTTAAGCATAAGGTTTTTGAACTCAAAAGCTGTTGTGTATGGGAGCTATTTTGCAAAAATAAAATGTACGAGTGTAGAATACTGTGAACGACTCTTGAAAACTCCGATGAGTTTCTAAACTAGTTAATTTATTTACATCTGCGCAATATTTTCTCGTTGGAAAAGTTTTTTATCTAGATGTAACAGAGAGTGAACTATCTAAGTGAATATATACGTACGTTTATTACGTATCGTTATATGGCCGATAATAAAGTATTATTATTATGAAAGAAAGCTATAGTACCGATCCCTTAAATGCAGGCAACACCCCTGTAAGTATTCTGGCACTGTAGCTGTCTATGGACGGCTGTTAGCACTTCTCTAAGTGACCCTGCGTTTGTCCCCTATCTCGTAAAAAAGGCCAAGCGTTCTGGGTTTCAAAACAACCAGAGACAAAAGATTGACGTTCACAAAACACAAAAATACGTCAAACTTCGAACAAAAAGGTGATAGAAACTTATAATTTCCAAGTAACAAAAGACATTGTAGCTACTGAGAGCTTTTTTCGTTGATGATTAACCCAATTTTGAAAGCTTTCATCCGTATTCTTTGAAGAAAAGTTCAGCCAAATTTTTGCAATAATTCAATGAAAATATTATTTTTAAAGAGAAGTAGTGACTGTATAATATTTGAATAATATTAATAATAACTTAATCTTACAATTTAAAGATTTTTCCAAGCGGAGAAGGATTTGATGACTAGCGGATAAAATACTACTTCCCGCATTTGTTTTTATAAAACAGGGGCCAAACTGCAGGAGGCTCACCTGATCGAAAGCAAAAAAGTCCTTAAGTCGTATCGGTAAGGAAGTTCATCTATTGGCAGCTGGTTCCACATAGCGGTGGTGCGCGGCAGAAAATGCCTTCTGAAGCGCTCAGTTTTGGAACGGTGGACATCTCGGTGATACGGATGAAATTTCGTATTATGCCTCGATGTCCGATGATGGAATTAAGCTGTAGGATCAATCTGAATAGCTATTCGGAAAGTGTTCTAAGGAGCTCCTCCAAACACTCTCCATGATAAATGCGATAGATGATGGAGGGAGCGCCAAAGGATCAAGTCGCTCAGAAAGTGATTGGTCGTCGACGACTCGAAGTGTTCTTCTTTCGATGCGATCAAGAGGAATTTTCATATTGTTATAAAAAACATAGATGGAGTATCCATTATGATTATCCATCCAGTTTGAAGTGACTCAAATCTTATTCAAGTCACTTCTAATCAATCTTTATTAATGTAGGTAACATTGTGAACATGCAATAATTAAAAGCTAAATTCACATTTAACACCAGTTCCCGAGTCAAGGGACGAGAAGAACAGGCAAGAAACTCTTGCCCACCACATTACAGTGAAAATATGCACAGAAGATATTGACTGAACCTCCCTTAAGTGACTCCCTCCCTTTGGGTGTGGTTACAAAAAATTGAAATAGCTCCATATTCCAAATAGTCATTTTTATTTGTAAAATACAACTCCTCATTAGAACAAGAATAGATACCTAGGAATACAGCACAGTCCAGTTTATCCTTAATCCAAGTAGATAACGTCACGAGCGCTGTTATTATAATAAAACCATAAATCTCTATTGTGGGAGCATTTGACGTCAGCTTAAACTAATCGCGTAATGTATCATGAAATGATTGGATGTTCAGTGTTATTGTGAAATTGAATTTTCTTCGCACAGGTCCAAACCGATTGTTTCTGGATAACCATAACATTGGATTTGACAACTTTTCATCGATTTATTGTATTCTTCTTTGTTGTTAATGCCGTTATTTGACTTCCGATAGATATATAGATACAACGACAACGCAAATAATTATATATAAGTCATTATATATAAGATTTTAAAATATATTACAAATTAAATTATCTGTCGTTTTGTAAAGTATTTTTCTTCGTTATTATATATCCATTTTATGTATGTAAGGGAAGAGTGTATATCTTCTTATACACTAGGGTGCGATATTTATCTGGCCAGTTTTTGGGCATTTAGAATTGCCCAAAGGGAGCCATCACCAAGGTGCCATAACTGCGGAGCGGAACAAGATACGGCACAACATACGCTGGAGGAGTGTCCAAACTGGTCGCAATTCCGTCATGACCTAACATCTGTAGTGGGACACGACCTTACCCTGCCTTGTTTAATTCGTGAAATGCTCAATAGTAGTGAGGCGTGGAAAGCTGTTGTAAAATTCAGTGAGGCGGTAATGTGATTAAGGAGTCCGAGGAGCACTGAGAGAGCGCACTCCACAAATCCCATCCGGGCAGGAAGGGCAGGCCAGCGTAGGAGAAGAGGAGCTCCTCTCCTACCCTAAGCGTAATATTTTGCTGGTAGCCAGCAGGCTAAGCCGCGGAGGCCCCGGTAGAATGCGAAAGCGACCCCGGGAGTCTCTGTTTATGTGGAAGTGTGGGACGCACCCGAGGAGTGTTTTAGTGGGTATTGCTTACCCGGCTCCCTGAGAAGCAGAGAGTGTGCCGGTGTGAGTTGAGTCCCACATATCCCCGTAGCCTCTGTGCTGCGGGGAATGCGTAAATTGCATTTCCTCCTCGGTTATCAAAAAAAAAAAAGGTGCGATATTTCGAAACAATCACGTTTGCATTTTTATTAATCAAAGTATTGTAAAGCAAATCTGTACCAGTTTGAAATTATAATCTGTCGAAAACCTGTAATAAACTAAAATATAAATTGTCAGCGTTTCATTTATTTTCATCTGCAAATATGGCTACCATACATGATGAAATTCATTGTTTAGTCAGATCTACTACTTTAGTTCCATAATATTCTCAGTGTTTCGTATGCTGCATTACGTATTAGGGTAAAATGTAAATTCATATCCTTTAGTATAGTATATAGTTAGATTAGTTGCCACGAAACTGATCCTGTTTACGACTATTTTGTTCAACGCATTTTAAATTTAATTATCTTACAAACATTTCTTATACATACGGAGTACAATGTACTTTAGTTTATCATTTGTGAAAACATATCATCAGAAAACCAAAAGTTAATGCGAAAGGAATTATAAGAGTTGTATGTTTCAAAACGGTAATTTGGGAATGAGTGAGGATATGTCCGGACTGTATATACTCTTCGTCATACAGCCGACCATTTCATGTATAGATCATGAATAGATAGATATGTCTATTTGGAATATCATAAGGGAACTAAAACTTATACTCATTATTATACTAACTTAACTTTCTCGAATGTGCGCAAATTTCCCGTCGGAAGTTTTATTTCTCTACATTAGGGATTGACTTCATATTCATGTATATAAATTAGAATTGGTATAACTTCATAAACTCTGAAAATGTACTTCAAATATTGTGTGAGGTATGATTAATGTCTTGTAGTAAAATATAGGTTCTATTCACTTACTTAATGAACATGCACATCCCAGTTTTCTCCATGGCCCGTGATATCCCCTTCCACGATGCTACCATAGAATATTTCTGCTTAGCGGTGAGAGGCAAGCGCGGATCCGTTTTCGGCGGAGGTCCATCGCTCAATGCATCACCAGACCTCCTCTCCGACGCAGCCAGCTTACCCAACTGACAACCCATGGTTTTTATTCACACAAACACACATACACACAGACCACTTCACTTTATATGAAACTCATTGCAGTCGCAACTACACAATCTCGTACAGTTCTCTAACTGGCGATAGTGTTCATGTTATCTTATCTTATCTCGCTACCTGCAAAAGAAAATCGCGGTTAAAATAGATAATATAGTTAACATCCTTACGCATCGGTTGGCACTGAAACTGAATCATCAATGTTAAAGATATCGTATCCCTTGAAAATCTTAAATTTTCTCATCTCTATTAATATTCCAACTTGGCAGTTGCGGGATAATGGATTAAAGCACTTATGCTACGCAAAGTTTCAGAGAGAGTAGAAGACTAGTGTATGTGTGCTACGCTATAATATAAATGTAAAGATTATTCAATTATAATTAAGTTATCCATTCAGACACATGCGAAATCTTATATTTAAACAGAAATACAATAGAAACAAGTTTAGTAATCTTTTATTTAAAAAAACAACATATATTTTTATTATTATAGTAGGCATCTTTAACTATAAAGATATTTATTTTTATCTTTAATTTACTTTTTTAGTAAAAAAATTCGAATGAGGTACGACATGGATATAATGTGTAATATAGTTACGTGTGTTAAGTACAATAAGAGATAATGACATTAATTTGTATAGTAACTTAAATGAACAATAGAACATGTCCATTACATATTGTGACAGCTCGTACACGCCAGAGGAAATCAGCATAAATTACTGTTTTTGTATCTAATTTCATCTGACAACTTTGGGCTTCTATTAGTTCTTTTATATATTAGATTAGTTATTTTTTATTAATTATAATTTAGTGCACATCACATGATGGAAAAAATCTCCAAATAGGGAAAATTTAGTAGAAAATTTATAATATAATATCTACTCATACGTCTAAAAGAGATCTTTATATTGATAAATCGTTCATTAGACTATATGAATATGGTCACAAAGCCAGGTGTTTATACCAATTCACAAAAACATTAAAAGAGTGCAATAAATACTTAGTAAATGAAGTTAATTGGAAGATGTTGGGCGCTTGCCAACTAACGTAAGGTGATATTAAATTCTTAATTGCTTAAGGTGAAACCTGTAGAAATCTCTAGATTAATGTGTGTAAAAATGTGTGTTTATTGAAAGTTCTATTAGAAAATATTTAATACTTAATACATCGACTAGGCGCTGTTAATTTGAGACAATTCCTCTAACGTTCCAAGGTTGTATGAAAAAAAGTATTGTAAAAATAAAAAGTAATGGGTCTCTGATGATTTAAGTTTATTAAAAATATGTTTTATGTATTTTCGTTCAAAATAACCCATGCGGTGACTGGCAATGGAAATATAATTTTAGTATCTGATTTTAAAAAGTAGTCGATAAAATATAAAAGCACCGTAATAGGCTAAACATAGAATCCTTTAACTATAAATGTTACAAATCGTACATAATTTAATCGGATGCTAGAAAATTACATCCGAGCATTCTTAATAACGAAATTATGCCTGAAATTACTCTAAAAATTTCAACTCTCCAAAGGGACCAAAATGGACGCGCCATTTTGTAATGTCCTGTTTGACAAATGCAATTAATGCTGATGACATACACGACACACACACGTGTGAATATAATAGACGAGCAGTATTTCAACGCAGTAAAAGGAGCAATTTGACACTGAAGACACATTGTGGGAAATTCGCAATTAATAATAAAATTTGAGTTATAGCCATAAAATATAATCACTCTCTTTTCTATCTCAAAAATATATGAAACAATTGATAGAAACAATCATGGTGATACATACATAGCTTCAAATATTTGTCCGTCCGATGTTCGATGAATATCTAAGCGGTATCTAATCGAATCTAAATCTAAATTGGCATCAATCTGATACACTTTAAACATGATTTTATATTATTATTGTCTTTTATTAATATAACTGTTACTCATTTCAAGAAAAACACTGGATTAACGGATTTAAGTTATGAATTGTTGTAAAATTGAAATATTTTCAATTTTTCCGACTTTTCGCGTGCGTGGTCACGATAGGCTGAAGACAAAAGGTGTTAATTGTCAAAATAAGTGTCACAGCTGAAGAGAGGTTGTGTTATCTGTATTTATTGCCCCGGACTTCGACTAAAACCGGAAGGATTTTTACAAAACTGGCTCACGGTGTCCTCCATTTTTTCTTTAAGTGTTTTCATATTTCTTAATCGGCATTTCCAAAATAGTATTTAATAATCAGTATAAAGGACTTTTTAATCATATAAAAATAGTACGTCATAATTCAATGATGTTTATACATAGAAGATATATTAATCTTGAATATTTAACAGACAATGAAATATTGTCTATGTCTCATGGGAATTGCGCGGGAACGTTTTTTAATCTGTGGGTAAAACATACTGCCATTTTTTATTACTTGTTGATTGATAGACATTAAAAAATATTAAGATAACAATGTCAAAGGAACCTTTTCTTTATATTTATTTAAGCGAACAATTGCGAGAGCTACATCCGATGATATGTTATGATATGGATTTTATAAAAATGTTGCTTCGCTTTTTTGGTAATTAGTGAGAGCAACTCGAGGATAATTTTTCCAGTGTTTTGATATTAAGGGAAGTCTAGAATATTTTCCCAGCGAAGGTCTTCCCAACCGGATACGACCAATTATTTTAAAAAAGAACATATTCCTTAAGGGCTGGCAACGCAAACACTACAGTGGATGTTTATGGGCTGCGGCTGTGACCACTTAGGCGAAGCTCGTTTGGTCCCCTATTTCATAAAATAAAATATTTCACAGGCCTTTCAAACCTCTGATTTATGACAATTAAGTTGTCAAAGTTATCCAATAAAAAGCGTGCTGACAGCGATAGTCGTGACAAATTTTCGCGCCTGAATGTACGCTCTCGAAATTTCTCGATAATTTACAACTATTGTCATTCAATTCACAGTTCAAATTGAACTGAATATAATTAGTAAAAATGTTAAAAATGGATAGTTTAATATTGAACTATGTCGTGTTGACCTTTATTAATAGTAGGCAATCGATTTGATAAAGATTAGGTGATAAAATCGGTACAAATTGTGACTTTTGATTTGTTTCTATATATATTCTATAGCAAGATTGTCAAAATAGGTTTTCTTGTTATTGAAATTGATACGTCATACTTATTTAAAGTATGATATTTAATACATAAACGAATCATAATAAATAATTTAAATACTTTATTACCGTCAACACACTTGGTGTTCGGTTAACGGTAGAATTTAATTAGAACGATGGGTCAAAATTGCTTGTAGTGGTCATAATCGTTTGGTATTAATACATTTATTTACTTATAGTTTGATGCGAGCAAAGCTTACTACTATAAATCTTCAAAATTTTATTATACTTTTAAATTGTATATTAAAATTTTCACTATATTATATATATTCTCTATTATTTATATTACTTTTAAATGTGGTTTCTCAGGTTAACAGTACTTCAATATATGAAGTAAATATTTAAAGAGACCACATTAGAATCGAAAGTAAAATCCTTCATAAGACTTTATATTTATGTTTCATGTATATTTCTTAGCTGGGTTAAACCACTGTACAATAATTTTCTGTTTATTCTTGTATAATTTAATCTGTCCTGCTCACAATTGAATTTCGAAGGGTTAAATTATATTTGAAATCCAAAAACATGTTCGCTGTGTTCCTCATAAAACACGTTACACTGTTTATAACTCAGTGGTTAACGGACACTTAAGCTACCTAATCGAAAATTGGGCCCTACCTCCAAATACCTTTAAGAAATTTATTCAACAATATAATTTTTATATAATTTTTTAAATATATATATATTTAATATTGAGGGTATTTGCAAACACGGTACTATAATGTAAGTGAATAATATATATATATAGAGAGAAGAATAAGAGAATTTTCAGAACCTGCTTTTTTTAAACATTTTTTATTTAAGATTCTAGGACAATGTCGAATTATTCGTTTATTAAATATACGGGAGATGTAAAATAATGACTAGAGAGGCCGTATTTATCATTTTATATGTATTAAATTTTTGATCGTTAAATCAGGGGCTATAATTTAAATGTAAAAGTAGTTTGGCTTCGTTTATCAGAAATACACAACCAGAGCCTTTTTATTAATTACAAAATTTATTATAAATATAACTTATAATTTTCAGTTATTGAACCTGTTCGTAGAGGCAAAAGTTATTTCTATTGATGTATAGCTAGATATGCGTTTTACCATTGATTTGGCACATTCTAGAAATATTCTAGTTGATTCGAATTTTTGTTATAATAAATAATAAATAATAATAATAATAATAATAATAATAATAAAAATATATACGGGTACATGTAATTTATTGACTAGAGACGCCGTGTTGATCATATTATATGTATGTATGTTATGGATCGTAAAATCTAATCACTAGGAGGATATAATTTAAATGTCAAAATAACCGGTAGTTTAGGCCCCAATTAACGCTTTATCACGAACTAAATCTGTTGAAATGAGAGGATAAAGTGGGTTATTATTGAGACCCTAATTTTCAAAATTTATTACGTGTGGTTTCATCAGGCTCTAAAACGCTGTTCGTAGAGGCAACATCCTGGAAGAGTACTCCGGTGTCGGGGCGAAACGTGCGTCGAGTGTTTGACGGTTTTTTCACGGAGTAATTTAGCTTGTAAAATGATCTATTATCGTTTTATACTATGGACTATTCGCAATACGCCTGAGCTTTTAATTCGAATACTCTGAAACGTTGTTAATAAAGGTCATTCGGTTATCGACAGAATTAAGCTTAATAGGGTAATTCAATTATCTTCGTGAATTCGAGACTTTTAATTCTAGACGTGACTGAATGTTGGGTTTGGAGTCATAGTTCAAGTTTTAATAAATAAAAAATATTTATATATATTTATTATAAATTAGTCTATATATTTTTATATATTATATTTACTATTGGAACACCCACGCCAACGATTATATCAAGAGGACTATGGATTCGAATTGAACCGATCGATTTATTCGCAATTTATTCGAATAATGATTCGATTCGAGTGAAAACTTTAATATTTTCCAAAAAGCAAATATAAAATTTCATTATCACCTTCATAAAATATTAATTTACATACAATTAACAAAAATATGACAATTAATAACGGGCTTAATTATAATCTTCATGGAACTCTTTCAGTTTAATTTTATTATTCACTAATATGACGTTAAATTTTGTTTACGTGGTGTTTATTATATAGTACCAACTTTTTTAATATAATCGTAATTATTTATCTACGACTCTGAGTATGGTCATCTTTTACTTATTACATCATTGCAATTCCATTCATCCGTTTTATACTCATTCCATTTTAAGATGCTGATACAACCTTAATGTAATAGATGGTACATTTAAGAAGATTTCTTTCTGACCTAAATCGACAAAGCAATTTACCAGTAGTGTATTTTATTATGTCAAGCTTAAGCTATATTACAAACCATCATTGAATTTATATAACAGTACTATTTAACTACCAAATAACATTAATTTGACTGACAAATTTAATTCTTACTTAACATATTTAAAGCTATATTCTGAAGATTTTTATGAAAAAATATTTTAGAAATGCTGGATGTATTTCCGAGCCGATACGATTTGGGTGTCTTCAAGAAAAGAGCGTACTTATCCCTAAAAGGCCGGCAACGCAACTGTAAGCCTGGCGTTGCAGATGTCCATGGGCGGCGGTAAGCACTATTCTAAGTAACCCGCCTGCTCGTTTGCCCCCTGGCTCATAAAAAAAAATGACTGTACCAAATAGGCTCGTTTTTGTGATAAAAATCGGTACCTAACAGAGTAAATTGGGTGTATTCAATAATCGAGTTTGAATTCGTAATTCACCCACACTCAAGCATTTATCATACATAGCCGTGAGATACTGCCATTCTGTTATGGTATAAGTAGTGCGCATTTTATTGCTAAAATTCAAAACCCGTTTAAAAGCTTATAAGCAATTATCACATGAATTTCTAAGTTTTTTGTGAACTTTAGATATTTTTACAACAAATATTTAAATATGTCAACTATTTATATATATTATGTAAAAAATCGAACAATGGTTTTAATCAATGAGGATTAACTTGGCCCGTAATAGCGTAATAGACAAATCTTTAGAGCTTTCATACGCGATGCGATATCTCACGCAAATTCGGTTATTTGTAAATAGGTTATCATAAAATAAGGCCGTATATCGATTCTCAAACATATACGTCAGATATTATAAACCACTTAATAAAATAAACAAAGCGCAGTTTATGTGGAGTATTTGTGTAATGTTATTTTTCAGATCGCTGAAGAAATATCGATTGGTCTACATATAAAACCTTCACAAATCTTTCCAGCGTATGTGTTCGATTTTTAACTATACAACGGACTATAATGGGATTTTCACTCAACGTGTGTAGATCATTTCTGATAAGTCTAGGTTTTATATAATGTATAAGTTATGAAGCATTTTTGGTTAAAGACTTATATGGGAATACAAAAATATTATATAATGATAATAATTGTTTTTTTTTACTATATTTCGTTATAACTAACAAATCGTATGTCGTAAGCAAAGTGGATAAAATATCGTTGACGGATTTGAACCACTGTTAAGTATGTAATCTATAGCGAGCGTTGATAGGTACAAAGAGCATTCCACTGAAATATTATGCTCCCAACACCTGCGGTCTGCTCATGCGTCATCAGTCTTGAGGTTGATACGCCCCTGAATACCTCGAGTACAATACACTTTTAGCATAAACCTCACATTTGATTGTATGTATGGAAATGAGATTCTAAGTGCTTTCAAGGTGGACTAGGAAGAATCTGGGTGATCGGATTTTATTGTTGAATGTTCGCGAATCATTATGTATGTGGAATTTTTTATACTAACAGCAATATAATAATGATTAACCAATGACACGTTTTTTTAATACGTGTATATTTGTATGATAGGTATTTGAATTTATTCTATTGTATCTATTTCAAAGAATTAAATCTGATTAAAAAAGTATATAACCTCTGTGGTTTGCACATTTGAAAATGGAACAATTTTATCTGTGGAAGGTTTCATAAGTTTAATAAGAAATCGACCAACGCTCGAACAGAAAATATAAAAAACTAGTTTCTTATTGCCGCTGGAGTTTTTGCTCGTAGTACTTGCTGGAAAATGCTTCAATAATGTTTTTGACACAGCACTTTGACTGTAATATTCCTTATATATACATTTTTAATGTTTTTGCATAGCGATAACTAAAATGGCCTTACTCTATACATGCTTTCTTATAAATTCCATAATTACTAAGGATACTGTTTTGTTTAAACTTAATATATGTTTCGTCTGAAAGATTTCTTAAAATTTGTTGGTATTTGATATATTAAATTTGATAGCAATATTATAATATTGTAAATATAAGTATTTTGAATGATTTTATTGTTTAATTAAATTAAACCGTGCTGTTAGTTATTTGGGTATTCCTATTTATTTTGATGTACTCCACCCATTTCTATATGTTTGTATACGAGATATCGTGGAAGCCTGGCGTGATATTATGATATTTATAGGTTATATGCATATCGTAGCAGCAAGTATTTAGTTCTTATCAATGATAATGGTCCACTGATAAGATGTATCATTATTGCAATACAGATAATGGTCATATAATGATAAAAGTACTTAATATAAATAACCTAGTTCGCGTCATACTCTAGAGGTAGTATATAAATAGGTCTACAGTATATTGCAAAATGTGAAACAATTGAAATGTTTATTCACAATAACAATAGTAAAAAAAAATTGTCGTGTCCCAAATTGAACTTTGCTAAAATAAACAAAACATATTCCGCCTCCAAATTAGTTGCTTCGGGTTTTAATTGATGTTTGTCTATTTCTTTGTTGTAACTAAATATGAGATGCTGTAACTGAAATTTAATGATGCCCTAAGTTAAGGCAATAGAATCAAACTACGTGACTCAAGGTCACTAGGTCAAGAACGTCACAACTGTTTACTGCTAGCCCCGCCGAGATGACGATTTGCACACAACTCACACTTTAGAAATAGATTTTTTTCTTGCTATGGATTTTTCGATTCAATATTTAAATGAGTCGCTATAGTATATTTCATTGGTGGTGCCTGTCTCCAATTTACGACGTACAATACGAATGTACAAAGTATAAAGTACAATAAGGTCTATATTCGTTATAATTATTATAAAACCAAAATGGAGATTTCGTTGCTAACGAATAGTCTATTTGCTTTGAAAAGAAAATTGTAATAAATTGTTCCATATTTGACTGACTTCTGTCTATTGACACTTTGTAAGACATTAAATCTACTTCTAACATGAGGATTCATGTACGGCGATATACTCGACATTTTATTCATCATTTATATTTCGTTTTACCTTGCTACTTGCCAAGAAGAATTTAACAAATCTCTTTAAGTACAGCGAGAAAATAAAGAGCAAAATTTTCTCTTCAATTTTAACGGTAAAAGCATGTCAAACATCGTAGAGTTTTCTCTCAGATATTCGGTAAAACACTTTCCAGGTCAGAGAACATATAACATTTAAATAAACATTATTATAATTATTTGGGAAAATATCGTCCATTACTATGCTAACTCAACGGCAGACATAACGAGTGGTGTTATATTATATAAAATATGTGTGTTTCCCATAAGAAAAAAAATTCAAATTATTGTGAACGTCAAAAAATAAAAATTAAATTTGTGTGCGCGTACGAGGTACTAGCAAAAACTCCGGATAATTTTTAATGGCAATGTAATGTACATCCTTATAAAGAGCTACCATCACCATGTTCTTCAGAACAGCTTGTTGCAATCAAGGATAATAAAATAATTAGCAGGAGTGGTGTGGATGTTTTTTTTTTTTTCCCCCCCCTTTTTTTTCCCCCCCCCGGGAAAATTCCCCCTTTTTTTCAAAAAAACCCTTCCCCCCCCCCCCACCCCCCCCCCCCCCCCCCCCCCCCCCCCCGGTCCCCCCCCCCCCCGGGGGGGGGCCCCCCCCCCCCCCCCCCCCCGGCCCCTGGGCCCCCTTCCAAAAATTTTTTGTAAGTATCAGGAAGGACTATTTATACCTTAACACATTCAAGTGACGCTCGACGCAAGGCAATAGTAGAGATCCTGGACAAGGGGGTGTAAAGGATCGTTCACAAATAATTTTAAGAGCTGAATCCAAGAGATGAATTAAAGCATTGGTTTTAATAAGCAAATATCGATCGATCAATTAACCATGTGTCTATAACGTAATTGTATTTTGAATCTTAATTACGCCTCAAAGCAGCGCTTTTGATTAATTTCACATAACGTAGAGATTAAGGATTTATTTGTTAGTTAATAGCAAATATTAATGAGGGGATAAGGAACGAGTCACTTTATATTTATTTATTTATTTACTAACCCAAACAGCGTTATTAAACATATAGTATAAAATTTAAACGCTATAACTAAAGCCGAAATAGGGTTACAATATATATAAGAAAAGACTTAATAGGAATACAAAAAAAAGAAGAACAAAAACATGGAAGCGAAGCGTCTTGTGAGTGTTGGGTGTGAATGAAAGTGGTAGTGTGCCCAAATTAAGCATTAGTTTTTTTTTTTTTGGTCTTAAACGAAATTCTTGTTAAATTAAATAAACCGAGTTCCAAAAATATTTTCGTTAATTGAATGACGAAGTAGAACTGATTCATAAGTTGTAAGACACATAATTTGACCCAGCACAATTAAGTGATTGTTTATTAGTTAAGGAATATAATGTATCAAAGACGTGATTATATGTACACTCGGATTAAAATGCTAATATAAATTGCGTAAGGATTTCTGTCTATCCGTATCCGTATTCGTATAGCTTTCGTGGTTTGGCCTCAGCGACGATTTGGTTGAAATTTTAAATCGAAATGGAAGACCCCTAAGAGACTCAAACGAGACCGCAAAGGTCTTATATTCACAGCCATCAAAACTGAGGAATCGTTCGCCATTGAAACCTGTATAAGAAAACTTTGAAAATAGCAAGAAAATTCAATAGATAAATGTAGCAATAAAGAAAATCAATAGAGAAGAAATTTGAATACACGATACAAATTGTTATTAGATTCGGTATTTGCCTACGCAAAATATTTTTATCCTCCGACAAGTTTACCGTCCGCGAATATTGCTTTAACTCTGGATATTATTGGAAAAGTTCTTTTAAATGAGTTGCACAAAATTGATTTCACGTAGAGTAACAATTGTATTATTCTCCAACATTTTCAATAACTCTAATGTCGTTGACTTTTAAATCGCTTATATTATGATAATCAAATCAATTCTAATCAAACTTGGTATCGATTAAAACAAATGTTATGTGAAATTATAGAACTTAGAGATTTAATGCACTATTTTAAGTTAACTTACATATTGATAGAAATTAACAGTTATAAGACACTCAAATAACACCTGACCAGGGATTTCACCCTTGATTAGTAAAATTTTCGCGGTGATCTTTTCATAATCTATTTCAATACGACGAACGTAATATATTCACATGAAACATTGTGTAGTATCAGTTCTACATAAAGTACGAATAATAAATGAAATAGTGTATTATGTATATTGACATTTTAATGCATTCAACATACACTTGTCTGTTCACAGGTAGGTGCTTTGTGGTACTTTAATATTTTTCATTGCACGTAAATCTATAATAAGGTAATTAGCTGATATATAGATGTTATGTAATACATGCGATTTAGTGCTTTAGTGTCTTCCTAAGTGAGTATTTACACAGGCCTTAGTGTCGGTTAAAATCAGTTTATTTTTTAAGGAGAACTAAATTAAATAAGAATTGTTCGCAAATATTATCTACCAGGACCTACGCAAGGTCTCATCATTGGCCGTCTGTATTACAAAGGAATTATTATTGTCTATCCTTTATAAATATAAATTTATTTTCATTGAAACAGTAGCACACTACAAACGCGTCGCACGCCTATTTTTTATTACGTTTGGGACCAAGACAGACGTCTGTCTTGTCCACAAATTATGGAACCAGCGTATATTTTCAATATTATTAATGGACGCTGCGATATCATTTTTGGATTTTTCATGTATAAGAAAGATACCAGATAACTTATAGGAACTATTGATGATTATTTTTCTCAATTCACTAGAACTATTTTTTAATGATACATGTCAATGACTTGGTAGTTTATGTACATAGACTTCACCATCGGGCTATGAGTCATAGACACCAAATACCATTGATCATAAATTCTAAGTGTTTACCATAGATAATAAAATTGAAAGCCCATAAATTTTTATGTAAAAGTGTAAAATATGAGCGTTATAACAACAAGATTGTTTGTTCAATGTTTGAGATATAGGGTTCAATTTGTGCGTAGATACGAGATTCCTTCATCTTCACAACTTTTGGGATTTATATTTAAAATTATATGGGCTGTTTCCCACACACATACAAGTGTTACAGCTTATAATAATAAATAATTTGAATTGAAATTAGAATTTTGAACCGGCTGCCAATAGAGGTATTTCCGGACCAACATCATTTCGGGACCTTGAAGAAAAGAGCGTATCCAATGCATATGATGAGGCCTCTGGCATTTGTGTGTGTCCACGGGCATTGGAATGTTGTATGTTGGAATTGGAATTAATGTTAATCTCTGTGTCTCGAGTCGTAAAACAGATCATGTAGAAAAATTGTAACATTAGCGCTGTTATATTAAATTATCTCTCTTATGTGTCTGTGTTGGCTGTAAACAATGTAAATCGTCGGGAATCTTGCTCAAAATAAATAATATATAATAAAAATAATAAATATAATTAACATTATATTTAATCATTTATAACCTATATATAATTTTATATGTATGTTTTTTGCTAATGTATTTAGGACATATAGTAAATGTACGCTTGGGTCGACATAGATAACGAAACAAAATTAGTTCTTAAGGCGCTATATAAAAATGTACTTTGTTGACTGTTGTACGTTTCCTTAATTAAATAAAGAAATACCACTCTTATTATAGCCACAACAAAAAGAAACTCTTCTGGTTGATAAGTACAGGTTAGATAGACCTATTTTAATTTATTTATTTTAATTATTATATAAAACATCACAGTATAAATTAATGAATTAAAAAATATATTTATTTTCAGCTGAATTGTTAAATATAAAAATCAAAGACCAGAGGAAGAGTATCGCGAAAAACCCTCAACCACTCAACAGTTTCCTCGAAGAATATAGGAGATGTTGCCTCTACGAACAGCGTTCGATGAGTGAACGCTGCCAACCAAACCGTCCCTTTTTATACACTACTAAATATAAAAATGCAATTTTCAGTCGACGTAATCTTTTTTTACAAATCAAATAACAACTTCATGTATCAAATATTTCACCTGCCTTCTATCTTAATATACTGTATTAGTTTTAGTTTTTATTCAGTGTAAGAAAAAAGAAAATACAATATTAATTTGTTGTTTTGACGAGTCAGCGGCTTGTCCTTATAAAACAATGCTTCATTAAATTAATGACGGAAGACCGATTAAATGTGAAGGGCGGAACGAATATAAAAAACAATTTCACGTGCAAAAACAAATCTACTAAAATAATGAATTTAAAATTATATGCAGCATACAAAATCGCTTAATTTGGAGTAATATTAATATTGTTTCATTGAATATATTATCTACGGACGAACACATTTTAATAACACAATGACAAATAATATGATTGAAGGTATTTTGAATTTTGGACTGTATACCGTATGAGAAATACGAATGAAAATCATTTAACGACTTAAATCACTACTACGATAACAAACTATATTATAGATAAGAATATAACTTTTAGAAATGGTGGTTATATTTTCGCTGTGTCGCTGGAACTAATTGTTTCGCTCCAGATGTCACATTGTGTTAAATGAAATAACTTATATATGACATTGTTACTAGCGTATCCTTAGAGGTCAACACATCTCATGACTTTTGTCGTATTTGTTATTCTATCTATTTTGAAAGGAAAACAAATGAAACATATCCATTGTTGTGTCAATAATTGACGTTTAAGCAATGACAGTTATAAGTTTTGATTTTCGCACTTGTGAAAATATCTTTATAGGACAACAAGCAAGACGTCTGAGTGAAATCGAATAATGCTTAGTATGGATGGATGTTTGTTACTTTTCACTTGAAAACTAAAAAATGGAGTTCAGTGAAACGTTACAATAATATACACCTGAATAACACACAGGCTAGAATGTATGAAGATATTGTGTAAATTGTCCGAAATATCAATAAGTAGGAAAGAATCTACCATCTGCGCACTATTCTGACGTGCGCCGCCAAAACTGCTAGTGTTTAAAATATGTAATGATGGAAATATTTATTTTAAATAGTCCTACATAAAAACGCACAAATCAATTGATATATAATCAGGTCAGCCAGGTTTGAGAGCTCTCAATAGTTCGTTCAGTCTTTATAAAATTAAAATCCGAAAAACATATGTATTAAATGAAATGTGAGTAATAAAGAAACAAATGAAGCAATTGTACATTTATTTACGTCTTATATAAGAACATATAGAAATTTAGAAACCTAATTATTTATATACTAAAGCTCATATAGAAATAATCGATGGACGATAATGCATTTTCAATATAAAACAACGTATAATCACGAATTCTTTATATATTTAGCTTACAACGTAGTCACGTAGCATCGCAATGTGTATCGAAATGACGGATTCGAACAGAATTTTAAGTAAAGATATTGTATAAAATGTTGTTAGTACTATATGAAACACCAAGACGCAATCCTCCTATCGATAATTGTTCAAAGAATATATTCGAAATTTATAATTCGGATAAAGATTTCCGCAAATGTGTCTTGAGCTGGTAAATTCGACAAATTCTTTAATTGTTCCTTTAAAATTCATGATTACTCGAACATAACGTGCAATATATAACAAAAAAAGTGCAGAAATGCTACTAAAACTAATGTATCAACTTACATTGATTACTTCAACTGTATTTACCAAATTTGGACGCCTTGACATCTCTCATTGCAACAGTTAAAAAATTAACCTTGATCTATTCCAATTTTATCAAAACATTTATTACTTATCTAAGCAATTTATTAAAAAAATTACGTTAAGGTACAAACGCCGTTAACATTGCCACACGAAGTTAAGGATCTCAACTTACCAATTACTTCGACAATCCATATATTCCGCACAACACTACACTATTTCAGTTTTAGTTCGATTTTCAGCGTACAAGGGTGAACGTAGAAAGATCGGGCCTGACTGGACTGAAAGCAATGTGGGGGCATAGATTATAAAAACGAGGCGATATATAGATGTGGCAGAGTTTTCGTCTACATTTGTTAAATATAAGTGTACATTAAACATTCATTGGTGAAGGAACTGATTCATTAAAGTACATTTAATATCCAGTTACTTTGATAAAATTGTACATAATATCAAAGACTATTACTAAATAGTTTATTTTTTATTTACATTCTTGTAACGTTCGTCTATATTATACACGACCTTGTATCTGCATTTGCAAAACAATACTTAAACTGAAAACGATTCAAAGTATTATACCGCTGTGGCATATATGCTACATCCACATATATATATTCAACAATGAACCGCTTGTAAACGTTTATGTAATTAAAAATACATAATTTTGCATAGTCTAAATGAAATTTAATAAATATGTCTATATAAATAATATACTCGTATTAATTAATATAATGTATATTATACTATAGCTTAATCACTTAAAACCATTTTACTATAAGTTTTTATTTACAAATTAATTCTTGACTGCGAAGGTCAGGCGCAAGGCGTTTTTGTTTATTGTGATAATAGATACAAGATGACGTGTATTTGATTTAACAATATTGTATCGATATTTGTCTTGTCACTTAACTTAGATTTTACTTGTATTACATTTAGATAAAAAGCCGGCTCGCGCGCAAATGCAATTCTTTGAGTATTCGTTTTTGTATGGGACCCCCCTCAAATATTTATTTATTATTTTTTTTATAAAAATACATCATCTGTGGAAATTTCAACAGATACAGTCCTATAGACGGAGAGACATGCAGAGTTCTAGTTTTTAACTTAAAAAGCATCAGTTATTTCCCACCACGCCTTTATTCAAATTCACCTTTGAATCAAACTAATTTTATGAACAGGACAAGTAATAATAACAAATTTATAAAAATAGCTTTACCTTTAAACGCATCTGTTCTGAATAGCACAATGTTTTAATCTTTGCCGGGATAGCCGTCCCGTTCCCTCCGGGACATTTTCCTCATCTATCCTTTTCCCTCCGCTTTAATGACGTATACGGAAAGCTTTAAATGAAAATTGTTGAATATTTTGATTTCACTTATTCAAAGATTGATATTAAAAAAAAATGGAGACGATCACGTTTTCATGAGGTGTCGTATTTCTTTTGGTTCGATTCCAGGTGAAATCATTATTGATTCAGGATAGAACAGTTTAGGTTTACTTTTGAATGTTTACGTGTTGCTGAAAAGCATCCCAAACGCGGGCATAAAGTAAATATAAATCGTTTTAATACGGTTCAGTATTTTATTTAAATGTGTGATACTCTGATTGCTTTAGTTGTATATTTTTAATACTTCAAATTTTCCTTGCTATCACAAACTTAACTAATAAATATTGTTAAATATAGAATATATTTTTTATTTAGTCTAGACTGCTAGAATATATTTTGTACAACAAATTTCTCGATTGACGAGAAATATCATCGATAGTCCGAGCTCCAAATGGAATTGCTAAATCATCCTTCACCGAGTTTTGGGCTGACCTTAATAACATCAAATTTCGTGTCTCTGGAGTGTGCTTATTCGGTCAACAACGAAGACGTTACGACCTTCAAGTACAACTTAAATATTCCAGTCGATTTCTATGGTAAAAACTTGGCTCTATTACTGATAGTTCGCAGTACGTGTGACACCAGGCTGTATATCTTAAACTATTATAGACAGTTAAAATATTGAAATGATGATTTCCGTTTCCGCTATTACAAAATATTATTTAAGATACCATACCACAAACGTGTTTTTTTATGCTCTTATAAAGCATTTATCACTACTACGATCTCAATTCACAAAGATATTGAAACTAAAATAGATTTTAGTTAGACCTGATGAGCATGCTTTAAGTTCTGTTGATTTCACATTGAACACAAAAAATTGACGATGTTGTCATTCAATGCCAAAAAGGCTGTATTATTATGATAAATAATGGCTTATTTCGTATATCAGCAATATATAATCGAATCGTAATATTTATAACTGGATTGTTCACATCAGTAAGCGTTGGAGAGACGTCAGTTAAGACATAGATTAAAAGCTTCATATGTAATTGGCACTTCAGTAATGAAATATTAACTTTAAGCCATATAAGGCCTATATTCAATTAGCAGGATTAACTGGACTTCAAGTGGGAACATTGTTATTATTTTAAGATGTCATTAGGAACGTTAATTATATTTCAAATGTTAATAGAACATTTCTTTGTGGTAGTCATGTAAGTCTAATTTTGGGATGTACCGCGAAACCCTCAAACACTCGACGCACGTTTCGCTCCGACACCAGAGAATCTTCAGGATATTGTATATGTCTCTAGATACAGCTCTCAATGAAGTAAATGGAAACAAATTTATGAAAATATCTACAAACTAGATTAGGTCTTATAAATGAATATTTACGAGCCAAATGCATCAATTAGTTCGAAAGACTTAGAAACGGAAACTTACGTTCGGCCAAGACGAATAGTTTTAAAAAATCGAGTTATTGTAATATTAAACTTGATATAAACAGAGGCAATCTGCTTTGACTGCGATGACAGACAAATAGACGAGCAGAGTAAATATCTGCGTTAAAATACACGTAGCAAGCCGTATTATTTTTATACCTGCGGAAACACCATTGAACTGTATCAATAACATTTACGTAACTAAACTGACCATAAGATTGTTTCATCTAAAGCGGAAGAGCTAATTGGTTGAACGCGCCAATGCATGATGTGATAAAATGGAAAAACTGTGAGTTTCCACGCGCTATGACGTCGAGTACATCGATGTATTTTATAGGCAAACCAGCTGATCCGGCAAACGTTGTTTTGCCATACATGTGATTTCAATTTTCAATTCATTATTCGAATATTATTTAAAATTTGACACTGCGATGGTAGCGCCGTATGTCGGATCCAATGTAAAACATTCCAAAATCAACAACTACTAATAAATTAAAAATTAATTAAAAAAACATTGTCCAGCGGGCAAAATTGTGAATCTAAACCATTCCTAGATCCCCTTGAACACACACAAAAAATTTCATCATATTCGGTCCAGTCGTTTGAGAGAAGTTCAATGACATACACACTCACAGAAGAATTATATATAAAAAGATAGAGGTAATTCATTTCTAACATACGATCTCAATTTGGACAAATTCCGCTTCGTGATACTAGTAAAAAATTCAATAGCTAGAGCTGAAATCAGGTAGTATACATGTTACTAGCTGATCCGGCAAACGTTGTTTTGCCATAAATAAGATTTCTAGCAATCATTTTTTTAGTTAAATAAAAATAATTATCAACTTTAAGTGCGCCGGAATATGTTTATAATCGAAAGCATTTTAAACAATAAAAGTATGCTTTTTTTAGGTTAATAAATTAATTTTTTTAATGACACGTTTGTCGGTTGACCTTAGCAGTGACATCTATTGATTACTTTCTCAATAATGTCGGAAAGTATCGACATCTGTTAGATTCTTTTGGAGTTAACAGATAATTGTGACTGTCAATTAATTATAGACAAATAATTTGCAAAAAAATAAAATTACGACTATAATTAAATATCTAAGCTATTTCACCTCTTAAGTTGGACCAGACTGCTCACGGTGTGCCAATTTAATTTAAAATCGGTTAAATAGTTTAGGAGTCCATCATGGACAAACATCATGACAGGAGATTTATATATATTAAGATTATGTATTATAGATTATAGTCTAGAACAATGTAAGAAGTCCTATTCTGAAATTGTCCATCAAAAAATAACAAAATGACTTTCATTTATGATGAAATATATAAAAGCCTTATGTATTAAAATAATGTTGCTAATAATTATAACAATTCACTTGCACAAGTTATTTAGGAGGTCTGTATTAAATTTAATTAGTGATTATGACGGAAGAATTTTGTTGCTCATTAATAATTTTACAAAGATGACCTGACCCTGTACGCCTGCGGTTAATCAGCTTTAACATCTCCTGGAATTGTCTTAATTAATTATCAGTTTTTTATAAGCAGTTTTTTGAATTAGTTTTTTAAAATTCAGGACGTGTTTCTACACGATGATTCTTTAATGGTAATTGGTTCTAAAATTATCTATCACTGGTATATTAGAAACGGAAATTTTTTAGGCTTAATATGATTTATACCAAATTTATTTACTTATGGGGTTAATTATCCAATATTAAAGTTAGGACAAAATTTAATAAAGAATATTGATTTTGGTTGAAGTGAATTATATAGAGGTCAAGGTTTATATAATATTTAAAAAAATTATACATCTCTGGATCTGTTTTGATATTTATTTCTTTATATTCAATTCAGATTTCGTTTGGATGTTAATAATTACAAAGATTGTAAAAAATACAGTTCTATTTAACCTGAGGCATTAAAGTGAGCACACTAAAGTACTACGATTTCTTAGTTCCGTAGCCAAAGGCTGAAACGGGATATATACTCCGCTGTCTGTTTGTCACCAGAAGGTGATATTAAGAAGTTTTAAGTAAGAATTTTCCCAGATGTTTTAAAACAAAAGTGAATAAAAATTTAGGAGATTTCTAAACACGTGATTTTTCATCGTTTTCACTCGAATAGTGGTAGTACCTGTCTTTATTTAATTCTCACGATGTGTTTTTTTTTATAAAATAGAAGTCAAATAGGCAGGATTCCCACTTGTTCTTAAGAGATAGCGCTGCCAATGGAGTCACATTGCTTTGTCGTAAAGTTTGCAATGCGTTAGCGCAACGAAATGTTTAAATAATAATAAAGAATATAGAATTCGAACACTATTACCTTTTCATTCGTCTTAAAAGAGGGTCTAACTTAAGTATAGCCATTAATTCCTTCCGAAAACCATTTATACCACGGGCGCTACAGTAATTCCTTTCACGTAATTTATAAGGCCACGTTATTTATTTCGAATTTAAAGATAAGATTTTTAGGACAATATTCGTAAGCGCTACTTTACGACGAAATTTGATAAGATCAATTTTATATAGATAACTTTTATTCCTAGAATAATGTTCGAAGCCTAAAATTTACCTAAATCAATAGAATATATATAAATTTACTGGCAGAGTACCTTTTAATATAGAGAATTCATCTTATAAACTTATACGCAGAACGCTTTTTTGGGGTCACCAGTACTGTTTGTCTTACGTATTTTATAATGCATTTCGGTCCAAGAGCCTAACCTAAAGGGCACAAAAAGTTGAGAAAATAACTCCTAGAAAGTACATTATGTGCCGTATTTAAAATAAATTAAAAAAAAACTTCCTACGCAATAGATTACGTACATAGTCGAAAATACAGATCGTTAACAATCAAAGTGTATACCTGAAAAACGTCAATGAATCAGATCAACTATTTTAGATATATTCAATAAATAAATAGATATCAAACAGATGCTCCGAGAACTCCTGAGTGTCTATAAATATGCCCGTCGTAAGGTAAACAATTTGGAAAGCAAATTTGCCAGCAATATATTGAATATTCAACTATGTTTAGTCAGTATGCTTCTCAAATAATCTATTTCTAACTGTGGTTTGCTATCAAGTTCTTCTTAGGGATTTTAATAGTTAAACTTAATTTGGAAAGATCTAAAGAATTATTGAATTTAACTGCGTGTCGAAGCGGAACTCGTTCATATAAATAACTAATTATCAACTGTTTTGAAATAAGTGCAAACATTTTTTTGTCTCAAAGGATAGTCTACTTCTTTGCATTAATCTGATAATTTTCCAGATTTCATTATTCGACTGATATGGCAGGCCAAAGTTGTATAAAAATCAAAATTTGGCCGACATATTAATTAATAATATTATTGGATTATACGATCATTTCCATGTACATCGAAAAACTAAAGATTAAAAACGAAAGTAGAATATCATAGTTGTACCATAGTTTTCACAATATATGAAAATGACGTAAAAGTCTGCAAATGGCGTTCTTTCGAAAAAGCTCCTCCCCGCAGTAATTGCTTTATTTCGGTACGTAAAAGGTATAAAAGCTATTACAGCCTGCGAAAGTGAAAATTTAGTGTAACCTTAGTTATAAAAGTAACTCGGTAACCGCTCGGTTTAAGCGCCGGCTCGTGAATAGCAATTAGCCTAGTAAAAACTATACGAGGCACAAAATAAAGTCTTTGTTGTGTAAGCAATTTTATCACAGCTGGGTCAGACTCTTAAAAGCTTGACCTTTGGTGATCAATATTTTATATATATCTAATTTTGATTTGAAATGGAGTGGTATGATTTCTAGATGGATAATCGCGCCTCAAACAGAGAATGCACTAAACAGAATACATGTACTCATTATGTAAAACCAACATGGAAACCCACTTTTAAAAATTTCTAGTAATTTTATAATAATCTTCAAAAGTTTTTATCTTTTTAAAAAATACAAAAATAAATATTTATAACGAATTATGTTATTGAAAACGATGAGTAATAGTTAAAAATTATAGCCATTACACAAAATATCTCTAATTATCCTCTTTACATATAGTTTTGTGTATATCCAATCAATTTATTTAAACAAATGCATCAGTTTCTGCGATGTTTAGTTCAAATCATGCATTACCAAATATAAAAATCTATTGAAGTATTAAAAAGTAGCATTCGCCATTGTCCAAGTGAAATTAAGCTTTATACCAGCGATAAAACTTTGCCACGCGAATGTTGAAAAGATAATTTTTCTGAACGTTTTGAATACATTATCGACATTTTATGGACTATCGTTACGCTTTTATTACTACCCATTGTTATATTTCGTTGATGGCCTAATTATGTAACTTTGTGAGAAGTGGGAATATAAAATTTTAGGTGTGATTAAAGAACCTGCGTGCGTAAGCTTAATAGTAAGCTTAATACATGTATTTATATCGAATAAAATTTTAGTTGAATGAGCACTTTTAAACATTTGTTACATTATATACACCTATTAAGACGCAAATTGGTTGAGTGTGCGATCCTCATGTAAGCTTACACATAACCATAATTTAATTTGGGCACAGAAAATAGATAATCTAAGAAGCATCCATTTACATGTCAAATACAGATCTCTCTAATATAGCATTATATGGCAGTGGCACTTAGAATCAACATTTTCATCGTTTTTAAAATATTTTACGTAAATAAGTTAGTAAGTATAATATTCCCATAATACGTTCATAAACAACTCGTAGTCATAAATATTAGACGCTATAAAATACAGAAATAGATTAAATTGCTGTTAACGAAACAAAATATTTCGGTCGGTTTAGTTTTGAGCACTTCACTACGGGCCTATATGGGTTATTTTCAAATATCATGCAACAATTTCAAAGATGTTTACTAATTTTGTTTTGTATGTATCAGTTGTGAAGAACTCGCCGTTAAACAAACGACGTCTTCGATACTTAAAATAGCAGATAATCGTTTAACATATAATGTATGTTTAAATAAATAAATTGAGTCGTCTATCAGGTAACTAAATTGGTGTCAGGAGTAACATTAATCTTAATACTCTATTATAAAATTAATAACATTTTTACTTTACTAAAGCTGAATTATGTGATTCTAATTATTAGCATCAATTGCTCTTTGAATAAAACTGTCAATTTCAAGTTTCTACTATCTATTTTCGGTTATTACTAAATCATACAATTTTTGCATTGCAACAGGGGATACAAAAGCTTTGGAAAACAAATAAGTAAGTAAATATTACATGTTGACAACCTGAATTTATAAACAAAGTGGGAAGTTTCATGAACATACATTACGGAGTCTCTCTGAATATTTCCGGGTTGAATTGTGGAAGTTATGTCTGTGTTTTGTACTTAAATTTCTTCTGAAATATCGTGGTAACGGCGGGAGTCTTAATGCGGTGGAAATCTCAGCGAAAAGGTAGTATTGCCTAAAATAAACTTTGTAATATAAAATTTATTTAAGAACTAACAATCCAGGATGCTATATCGTACAACCATTAGGTTTTATATGTCTCTACTATCTATAGATGGCAATTGTACACACGTAGGGATCGCTTAAAGTTTGTTGATGTAAAAGAAATAACATTAATATGTTAGTTTGTCTAAACAATTTAATCCTTAAATTAAATCAAAGCATTCAATTTAAGATCAAGAACCAAACATTGTGGTCTTCAAAGATTTAGGTTACTAAATAATAGCTAGCTTGGACAAAGGATTAGTCTAGATATTCAAAGGGAGGATGCCAGTAACTTCGGAATCATGCCTAAAGGGACGCCTTTTACTATATATTTTATATTATAACTAGCTGATCCGGCAAACGTTGCTTTGCCATAAAAGTGAATTCTAGCAATCATTTTTTTATGACACGTTTGTCGGTTTACCACAGCAATGCCATCTATTGATTACTTACTCAATCCAGTCGAAAAGTATCGACATATGTTAGAATGTTTTGGACTTAACAGATAATTGTGACTGTCAATTAATTATAGACAAATAATTTGCAATAAAATAAAATTGCAACTATAACTAAAGATCTAAGCTATCCTATCTCTTAAGTTGGACCAAACTGCTCATGGTGTGAGTGTGTGACAGTGAGAATTTATATATATTAAGATTTATAAGTTTTTGAGTTTTAGTTTCATTATAGTATCTATTTGTAATATTGTCATTGTTATGTAAATATACAACGTATTAACATTTTACTTCATTGGTAAGTTGATAAGCATGACTGACGAGGTCGCTGTTTGAATTTGAAAAACAATCGATGTCCTAACTCTGCGAGCCGCTACTCAAATGTCAAATGTATCAATTTGGTTGGAAACGGGAGGGAACACATATATCCTGCCTCGAGAATGACAATTTACTGTTTCGTATGGATAATTTAAAAAAAATATTGAGCATAGATGACCATAACAGCTAGCTACGGCCTGGTTGTAAAGTATGATGTGGGTATAAAGTAAATAGGTAAGTATATTTATCAATCTTATTTTTTATGGATTTAAACTTTAATTATGGATGCTCACACACAAAAAAGGTTAAACAAAACTTCGATATTATTATATATAGTTACATTTATAAACGCTATTAATTTATTAATTCCGTAAAACATAAAATTACTATAGTGGAATCACAGCAATTTTTACTCACCATTTAATTCGGTATAAAGCAATACAATATTAAAAACATTTAATACAAAGAAAGCCCGGTAAGTGGTCCAAAGTGATTATATATACTATTATATTAATTTATATTGTATTAGTTTCACATTTAAAGATATTGTTTAAAAAACTTTAGTTATAGTAGATAATAGAAGAACAATCTAATAAAGTAAGTTGGTTCCACATACAAAATAACTGTGCTCATAGTAACGCGCGAAAATTACAAATTTTTCCCCATTTTCGCAAAGATTTCGTTCGCTCGTATTGCAAGCAGCAAGCCTTCCTCGATATTAGTCTATATCGAAAAACATAATAATTGTTCAATTCCAAAATTTGTGTCACAAAGTCCAATAGGCGTAGATACATAATTTATAAAACTATCATTAATATCCCAAAGAAGATGCGAGTCTCCATAAAAATAGCTCGCAATTGTCAGAAGGAATAATTGAAATAAAAGGTTTACTGACAAAAGCCACAATATAATGTTTAAACGCTCAAAACAAAATTAAGTGGAGGGCATATTTAATTGTAAATCAAAATTTCAATTATAAAACCAAGACCAAACAATACACTGCCAGCGCTCATATGGCCATCGGCCGCCTTAAAATATGACACCTTCAATTATTTCTACGATTAACCTATTCCGAACAAGATGGTTACATACAACTCTATTGCATTTTTAGCGAATTAATCAATACCAGTAAAGAAAATTACTTACTTTTTTTAATCACAATAGTAAACATCTATTACGTATTAAGGCACCACACGTGCGGCAGTCTCTTCCACACTTTGCTAACTGAAAGTATAGCTTCAGAGAGAGTAAAGATTGTGGTACTCTTAAATTAAATGAAGCATTTAATTGTAGATAGATTAGTTGTGTCATTAACGATTGGTTTTTATTTACTGTGGATGTACATAATTGAAAAATTTGAATTGTGGAGTTCGAACTGTTACAATAATAGCATCAATGAACTACATAGATTTAAGTATTTACGCATAACACAAAACAAATAGAAATTAATAGATTTTTAATACAATCAAAGCCTCAATATGCTTACTTATTTTCCTGGTAATGAAGATAAAGAAACTGGTTTGGATTATTACCACCAGTAGAATTATCAATAATTAAAAGAGTTTTGTAGCAGATTCCAAAGTCAAATACTATCTACCTAATATTGTCTTTTATTAATATAACATAACACTTAATTTGACAGTAAACTTTTGTCTTCAGTCTACCATGACCACGCACGCTGTAAAGCACGCGAAACGTCGGGAAAATTTTTAAATAATATTTTATATTTAAATTTTGCAAAAAAAAATACATAACATAAATGCGTTAAAAAGTGTTATTTTGTTTAAATACTACCTACCTTCCTAATTTAGTTACGTAATTTTTGTTTTAATATAATATTTTCTTGTTATATCCACAACCTAAATCGTTATAATCATATGCGCTGGTGTGAGGTGAAACCGAAAGCTCATTGAATAATAACTTATTACGCCACAACGAGCTAAATAATGTATAAATGAGGTTTCAATGAAAAATACTTCGAATATAAATGTTTTCATTATATAGGGTTGAAGGATTTTTTCAGTCATTTACATATTTTATTTACAGTTTCAGGATATTTGAAAAGGCATGGTTTTTACGATTTTGTAATTTTTTTTCAGATCATAAAGTATTTGATTGTGTCGTAGTAGCCTTAATTAACTGTAGAAAAGTTGACACTATCTACAACTCTCTTGGCCTACTTTTATATTTAAGTTAATTTTAAGTCATCTCAAAGCCTTTAACGTAGACAAATTACCGCTCATTAAAGAAATTCGGTCACGTCTTAGGTTACGTAATATCTATATAAAAAGAGGCGAAGACGCAAAGCTTTATTTATGATAATTTTCGTGGAAATATTTTACAAATCATCAATGTGATAACAATAAAATACTTTGTTGACTAAATGTTCTGAAGGAAATTGTGTCATGGGAAGGTGTCAAACTGGAAAGCACATTTGGAAATGTCAACAGGTGACCAGAGAATTAAAGTTCCGTTTTTGAAAAAAAAAAAGAATAAGTATTTGAAAAATTCCACTTTTAATAATAACTATGTAGCGAATAGTTATAATAAAACTTGTTTTTATTAACACTGAAAGGTATAAGGTAGATATAAATATTACCTTTACAGTATTCAACAATTTTATTTAGTATTTTAAAAGTATTTTGCTTTTATATCGCCTTAAGATGTCTGTAGCTACTAATGAGATACTCTGAAACCAGTCCTTATTGTTTTATATGTTTATTTTCATTTTAAATAATTGTATAATGATAATAGACAAATACCTTTCTACTTTTGTTATTTCTCAAAATAATTCAGTAAATATTTAAGATCTAGACAAAGATTGGGCGCAGAATGTTATCTTAGGACCGGCGTTAATTACTATGTCTAATCAAAGCCTTCGTGGAGCCTGGGAGAGTTCGTGTGAATGCTTAGAGAACTTCATTCAAGAATTGTTGTATAATGTTTTTAGAGAATATTATGTTGCATTTAAATGAATACACTATATAAATATTAATTAAAATGATACTAAATAACATTTAATCCGCCATTATTTTTAATGACAATTGAAAGGAAGTTTCAGCTGACAAGGAATTTGAAAATGATGTTTTCATTTTTGAAACCATTGCAGCATCGTAAAATATATGTCTAAATTAACATTTTATTAGATTAACTAAATTTGCATACGTTTCAGAATGTTATGTAATTGATTACATATAATGCGCCTTTTCAAGGAAAAAGAATGTCTAAATGAAAATGCATTGGCGTCAAAAAATATCTTACATGCAGTAATAAGTTATTTATAATCCTGCAATTTTATTGGATAATCAAAAATTACAGAAAAAGGAGCATGCGCATATCTTTGATAAATAGACTCAAACAAAAAATGTTCATTTGGCACCAATGATTCCTGACATAGCGCTTTCAACTATACAAACAATTCTCGGGTTTATTATATTAGTATAGATAATAAATTAATAATAAAACATAGATACGGAATAAGTAAATTAGGCACTAAACTGTTTTGACATTGAGATTGAATAAAGAGAAAATCAATGCAATTTCATTGCACACAGCGCTTAGCCTTGCATAGTTCAAATTGTGTATACTAACTGTAAGATCAGATGGTCGATCTGGCATAAAACATTTCTCTGGTGAAACATTCCCGATGTTTTAACAGTCAACATTATCTTGTTTGTTTTCCTGAAAATTTAGGATCATTTTTACCAATACGATTATAATCCTCACAAAACAAATATAAATAATTCTATTTATAAAGAAGATAAGGAAAGGTTTCAATTTTATTATTTATTTATACAAAGCTGGAACTGATGTTTTAGAAGTGCCATTAATTTATCTTGGCAGTAGAAATGTGGTCTACAAAGCAGTAACATGAATATAACATTATAATAAAAAATTTTCGTGGTAAATATTAAAATTGGTATACTCATATGATATAACTCGTAAATAAAATTTTATTTTAATTAGTTGAATAATCAATCAATCACTTCTATCAGCAAGTCAGCCAAACATACCTCCTTATGATACTCGTTTTATAAAATCTATTCAGTATAATTTGTTCTTGGCGATCGCATGACGGTTTTAATCCTATTAGCTAATGGACAATCGTTTATCGTTTGATATAAACGCGACATTCAATATACAATTACAATTTTAGAACTCGATAGAAAGTACTGTACAAAATGTTTTAAGTCTCGTTGCGTTTTTCGAAATAACTTATATAATATACCGTGAATTAGAAAGAATTCAAAATAAAACTGTTCTATTATGCTGTCAGCTGATATTACTTTCTCTAAACTTTGTATAAAGGATTTGGTATATGGATAGTGAGCTATTTTTTCATATACATACACACTTTGGTTTATATAAATGTATAATAACATATACATAATTTGAAAGTTTATGAATATATACTTTATCTATTGAAACTCGCAGTGATAGCAGATAATAACAAATATTATTTTTATTTCATAGATCTCGTAGCCGGTACTACGGTTGTATAAAAATCAGGAAATGAATGCAGGCCCAACCGATATCTTCTTTGAGATATTCGCATTACAAATATCCTTGAATTGAAATCGAAGAAAAATATATTGTTTTTTCAGTTTTCGCTAATGTTTATTATGTATTTAACAATCTAATATAAAAATGTGTAGCCTATTATCATGTCACGCGATCATACAGTTAAACTAAAAGGTAAATTAATTAGCTACTTAACTATATTATGATACAATTTTTAAAACTGGACATGTGTCCTAGATATAATTCAACTGTAGCATGTACTATCTTATTTTGTTAATTTTATTAACAATATTAAAACTTAAGTAGACACATATGCTTAGTTTTTAGGAAATCGTTAGGCCCTGCAAACATCTTTTGTTCATCTTTTGTGATAATACAAAATATAGAAGATAAAATTTGATAATGTTCCTCGGAATCTCAACGTTAACCCAACTCCTACCTTTAACAAACGACTCAATAAGACGTGTTTTAAAATCTAATTAGCTACAAAGTGAGGTATAAACAATGGATGAGGGAGGCTGAGCAATAAAACCACCGCTCCATCGTTAATTAATTTTTAATTCAGCGTAAGTGTGGCGTAATAGAGATTGAAATGTATACCAATGTTATAAAACTGGTCGTTGGTTGAACGCAAAACTTTTAATGTGAATTGAGATCTATATGTTTGATAGTCCATCAGTAAGGACTCTGAAACATCTCGCTATCGAGAAACTCTCAATGTTAGGAAACGGGCTAAAATAGTGCAGCAGTACTTTAAATGTTCGTTAGCCTTCCTTCAGATTTTCTAACGAAGTTTTGTTAAAACGAAGGTGAACAGTGCTTGTAATTTGGACATTATCCTACTTTTAAATGAGGTAACCTTGACGCAATATTTATTTCGGAAACAAAATTTATTGACCTCCTGTTATATAGCAAGCACATACCGATTCCTTCACAGCGATTGTTAAAATGTCATTATCCTACTTTTAAATGATGTCTGAGATATTTAATACAAAATTTAATTTTATACAAAATGATTTAATACAAAATCGAAACTCTGCAAGATGACGGTGTTTTGCCGCCTTTGCAAGTTACATCATCGACAATAATTATGGTTAGTCAGGCCAAGACAAGCCAGGCTTCCATTACAATAATTGTAATTTTATTTATTTAATTTTACAATAAATCTGCTGAAACAATATGGCATATTTTAAAATTACTTTATTTATATTTTGACGTTATTAACGCCTTTCATATTTTATGGGAGTTGTTGCTTGCACGACATTGCGGCAAAATCAATTAAGGATGTATTTGTACGAAATAAAAATCAATAATGAAGAGTATATTTTATAACCAAGGCTTTGTATGAAATTCTTATTACATAAACAATACTTAAAAGTAATTACAACTTTTGAAAATGGAACTATTTGGGAGATTGTTTCATCCGACTGTCATTTGTTTTTAAATTTTGGCGCGATTTTAAAAATTTCGTGTCTATATTTACATGGGTTTAATTCAAGAAATTTTATATATTCGTATATTTCGTATCTTATGATTTTCTACCATTACAAGCGTAATTTGACGGCATCGCTGGGCTTCAATCTGCTTTTGTCGATCAAGCACCATCGAAAACAGCTATTTTTAGCTTGTATTCAGCTGGTATTCATTCGCGTTCGTGTCAATCTCGAGATTTCTGTGAAAAATTGTGTGAATAATGTGTGTGTGTGTGGCTGTGAATAACGAAAGCATCGATGTTGTGCGCCGTATAATAGTAGACATGCATATGCCTGGTCACATCGCATAGGTCACATGACCTATGGTTTCGCGCATCCTTAGACATAGGCATATTGACTCATTTACTAGTTACATAAATCTTATACAAATACTAGCTGATAGAAAATTGTTTTGCCATACATGTGATTTCAATTTTCAATTAATAAATAAAAAATAAGGGTTGATTGTAGAAGGGTGAAAATTTAGGATTGTATGTATTTTTGTATGTTGTATCATAAAAAAATATAAACTAAAAATTTTGTCTAAAAAATAAAATTTAGGGGTGGACTACCCTTAACATTTAAAGGGATGAAAAATAGATGTTGACTGATTCTCGCCTACTCACTACCTCACAAAGTGTCATGAGAATCGGTCAGCCGTTTCGGAGGAGTTCAAGTTCGAGCCCGTGACACGAGAATTTTATATATTGTGAATCTAACCATTCCCCCAAAACCCCTAAAAAAAAAAAAAAAATTTCATCGAAATCGGTCCAGGGGTTTGAGAGAAGTTCAATGACATACACACTCACATAAATATTATACAAAACATACGAACGAACAAATGAATTTCCGAAGGTGAAAACCATAGAACTTATGAATCATCCATCATACAGTTTCTACCTGGACTACCTACCTTGCTATTTTACCCAAAATTAAGAACAAATTACTCGATCAACGTAAGCATTAAACACTGTCGTTTATTCCTAAGCTAGAAAACATAATCTTACTTATAATTAATCATTAATAGAATTAGGCGTTACTTTGCGGAAGTCCATAGTACAAAACCCCAATAGACCAATATACAAGCAATACTCCGCGAAAAAACCCACAACCAATTGACGTACGTGTCGCCCCGACACCGGAGCATCCCAGGATTTTGCCTCTTATAATTATATCCGCCGTTCGATGATAATTATAAGCTCATTTAATTAATAACACACCTAGACCTCGGCCATTATCAATTTGCCGAAGATGATAGCCATAGCGCCAACTGGGACTTGACTCCTCAAATACCAATAATTTATAATTTAAATACTAATAATTAAATGGGGAAAAACACCTTTTTGTTTGTGTCATAAGTGATATAATAATATAAATATATAACTGGACTTTAGGATAAAGTAATTTTATATTTGCATTACATTTATGTACTACTACTACTGAGCGCTTCAGAAGGCATTTTCTGCCGCGCACCACCGCTATGTGGAACCAGCTGCCAAAAGAGGTATTTCCGAACAGATACGACTTGGGGACCTTCAATAAAAGAGCGTATAAACATCTCAAAGGCCGGCAACGCACTGGTGAGGCCTCTGGCATTGCGAGTGTCCATGGGCGGCGGTATTAGTTAACATAGGTGAGCCTCCTGCCCGTTTTCCCGTTTTATAAAAAAAAATATTAGTTTATTTTTAGTTTACTATTAAATCAATGCAACCTTAACTGGTGACCTCAGAGCGATCAAACAAATCAGCTACCATAAAATTAGGTCTTATCTTCGCAGGAAGTACTCCGCCGCAGACTTCCGTTTGAACCGGTTTATTTCCGTTTATGTATGGATTCTATAGTCCTTACAGACCTTGACGTAAAATAAATATATAACAGTTAGCAAACGGCTCCTAAACGACAACTATTTACCAATTATATGACCAATCAATATTATAAAATTTATAAGATATATATTTACTAGTAACAACCTAAATTGCTGCAAATAGTTGTCTATACTAAAGTCTATCCATGCTTAAATTATTTTTGGTATAAATGACAGCTTAAACATAAGAAGCTCTACAAAATGTGCCTCATTTCGGTAAAGTCATTCCCTGACGCTGACAGTTGCTATTTCATGAAATAAGCGCCCATCGACCCACTCTACATTCGGAGGTTTATTGTGACCGTAATCTCTACATCTATTAAGGCGGGATAATGCGACTTTTAGTCTTATCACTTTGGTTTTATTATAATTTCATACGTTATCTAACTTTTATTATATGCGACCTCTTTTTTTATAAAACTGGGGGCAAACGACGAGCTGATAAGTGACGTCGCCCATGGACACATACTGCCCAAAGGTTAGCAAATTTGTCATTATAATATAAGATTTTAATAAGTTATTTTTTTCATTTAATGAAACTGATTTACTTTTACAGTAGTATAACAATACTATGTAATAAAACTAATAAAATATTTTTAATCTTACAGACAGTGTTAAATTTAAATGATAAAAAATAAATAGTTTGAAATGATATTCTATTGGTCATGTTAACTCGATAAGTTGAACTTATAGAACATTAACCGGTAAAGTTACAAAAAATAGTTCTTTTATTTGCAGCAATCCAATTGAATCTAAATGGAATTTCTACTCGTATTAAGATTTAAATGCGCTTCTCAAAATTTGAAAACGTTTCTCAAACACTAGTGGGGATAATATTAATATTTCCCAATTAATCCGTTCTCGGGGTAATCGCGTAATTATAGCAGTTCCGCGTAATATCATCACGACCTAATATATAATAACTAAATATGCATTGATCCATGGGAAAGGCTTTAAGGTGTATTAAAATATATTCCTTTTGTTTAAAGTTAAGTCCCGGATGAAGGCCAGGATGTGCCTCCTTACTGCCAAATCATAAGTGTATCATAGTGTGTACTATGAATGTAATAGAAAGCATTGAGGTCGAGGGAAATCGAACCTAGGACCTCCGAAGTATATGCCATATATAATCACTCAGCCGAAGGCAGAAACGAAACTCATAAAATATCGGAGTAAAAAAAAAATTGTGTTTTGTTTTAATTTAGTTAACTATGTTTTTAATGTAGTTTGTAATTTAGTGTATTTAATGTAGAAGTTAAATATGTTACACTTTTGCATAGATCCAAAATACATATAGTATACTTCTTATATTTGGCTATAAAGCTAACCGAGATCGATGGAAGAGAAAGATGAATATAATAGTAAGCACCATAGAGGTTCAATATAGAAGGAGTTTTTATAACAAATAGTCACACTATGTGAGAGAGGAACGGCTAAGCCTAAGCTTATGTCAATTCACAACGACTTTCCCGTGAAACTCTTAGACGTAGCGAAATTTATTTGTAACATAATAAACCGAAAACCAGAAGTCAACTTTTATTCAACAATTTTTATTAAAATTCAATGGTAAACAATTTCAATAAAAAAAACAATAAGACTCAAATAATACAAATAAGTTTTAATTACATCCGTCTATTCGTATCACGGTACAGTTTTACGTATATTTATGTGTTTTGGGCGTGGGTAAAGCCGGTTGAATCCCCAAAAAATTCCATCTGATTTGAATAAAAAATGTATATTTTATTAAAGAGATTTGTAGCAACAATGGTGCTATCTATATAGTACCTACGTGTTATTGTTCTTTAAGTAAATCAGTGACGTGAGTTAGTCAAAACACAATTCATGAGTCTTCAATTAATACTTTACATCGCTTCTTGAAATTAGAAATGTAATTTGATTATAACTACTTTAATATTTAAGTATATTCAGGACATTGGAATATAAGGAAGTCTAAGAGAGGACATACAGACAAACAGTACTAAATATTTGATCAATCTGGCTTCAGATGTTATTACATCAACTTTGTTTTGTAGCGGCTGGTGCAAAAGTAAAGTTGATGCAATTACAACTTTTCTAAACGAATTTTCTTCTCTTTAATTTTTTTTTTAGAAAAATATAATTAGTTTTTATATATCTTTATTTGTGTCATTAATTTCATCGCTATAAATTTCTATGACTTCTGCTCATATGCCAAAAATTAAAATATTAAAAGAGAAATACTTTGAATAGGAAAAGAAAATTATTGGTATCGTATTATTTATTGATTATCACTTGATCCTATTTTGAAGTTCTTACAAAATACGTAACTATACTAATTGGTAAGCAAATATAATTTCATAATTAATTCAAAATTAAAAAAACAATATCCCCAGGGAATATTATAGGTAATTAGCTTGTTATGATATGTTCTAATGTTGTTTTTATCAATATAGGTGGAGCCACTCACGCATGAAGTTAGAAACTATGCGTTAGAATTCAACAATACGGTCACACGATCAGATGACTGTCTATGGTTATGGGAAATGTATGTACTATTTTGACTTTCACAGGTAAAAACTTGCATCCATTACCCTCACATTACTCCATTCAAAGTCTATTGCTATCTAGATATAGATATAGAAATATGACAAAATATTTCCGGACGGACCGATTATAAATATGTGCAGATGTAAAACAAAATTTTTCTTTGATATAAGGTACAATCACAAACTTAGTACATAACAACAACTTAGTATGTATACACGAAGTCGGTTTTAATTATTATTCTCGAATGTATTCGCTGTAAACGACTATCAGTACGAGTCTTTTTTATTCAAAATCATTGCAAGTTGCAATTGCGGTTGTCCATTTTATGTGTGTTAAAAGATTAAAATAAATCGTCTCTAAAGCCCTGAATTGCAACTTCTTGGTCTCACAAATTTTATAGCAGGTCTAGGACTACACCAAATTGCCAAAACTAAAGCTGTTTTTTTCGTTCTAAAAGGAAATGTTTGAAGAACGCAGTCATCACCACTAGTCATAGAAAAGCACAAAAAAGTTTATTTTAAAGTAACGAAACCCATTTATTCTAACTTGAAAGCTTTAAAATGTATCTTTATTCATTATTTGACACGCCTCTCTATCAGTACTTAGTTGAGTTTTAAACTTTAACAAAAAGTGAACATTAATAAAAATCTTAAAAACAAAGAAATATTTTAACTCCTCGCACGGATGCTCTCAGCCGTAAATCCCTACCTTAAGGGTTCGTCATATATTTATTGAAAATAGAACCTTGTCTTGTCCAACTAAGGTATAAAATAGGTAAGATTTTTAATGTAATTGATTTTGTCTCAACGCAGATGCGTAAAGCGATTTGATTTCGCCTTTTTTTTTTCAATTGAAAACAAGTGGCAAATACCGGAGGCGAAGGCAATAATAAGTGATATTGGCATGACCTTATAGCATGGAAGTCATGGCATAAGGTCACCTAATGTAACAGTCGTTAGAAATAAAATGTAGGCTTATATAGCCCTGTACCATCAAAGTGAAGAGCGAACAAACTTTCGCATCAACCTTAGTTTGTATTCGGATTAGGTGGTTTTAATCCACCCTAATAATTAAGTTGTGCCGATAAAGGGGTAAGGATTCATTTATAATATACATACATTCTTTACATATATCTTTGACTTTTGGCCGAGCTAAGTTAGTTAAAGCATAGGTCTATGCAAACATTTGAAAGGAGATATTTGACATAATGTCCCCTGTGAGGTGGTTCATCACGCTCCTAGTATAACCTTGCCTCACATGTTACAGTGCATAGTAATACGAATAAATTTTTGTAGCAAAGTTGCTGTTTCATTGAAGTATAAGTTTTCTTGCGTTAGACTCCATAAATTAACATTTACTCAGCTTTAGACAGTTTACTTGCCAAGGGCCAATAGAACTCAGACATTGTTGCCCCAATGTTATTTGAATATTTTTAGCTTATAATTCTCAATCCTGAGGTCGTTCGCATTAGTTTAACATCTATTTTCTTTTTTGCAAAAATAAAATAACCTTAAGCTTTGTAAAATATACAAATTTGAAATAGGAAAAATGCTTTGACAGTTTGACAACTTGCCAGAAAGCCTGATATATTTATCTAGTTAAATCTAGAAGTTTTGAAGAAGTGACGTTCTGGAATAGTTACGAAAAGCAGTTGTAAGAACCATGTCACCACGATGTATATGAATAACAATCACTGACACAAATAGATTTATACTTCTTTTGAATATAGCCTCGATCCTAATATTTTCAACACTTTATGGTTATCCTGAACTCGGATAAATCGAATGAATCCTAAATTGCGCACCTGCGATCGGCACTTTCAATATTTATGGAATCTGTATGACATCTTTTCAGCCTCGGGTTTTGGTCAGTACAATGTAATAAAATATATTGACATTACATTTCTATTTCACTATCTCAGTTATAAGTTAATCGTGATATAATCATTATTTGTAAATAACTAATTTATATTTATCTTTCCATACTGACACTTTCATTGTATCGTTTATACATACGCTATTCCCCATCGAATTATGTTGTACTCATGAATATGAATGATTAAGGATTATGTTATTAAACGAAGTAATATAATTATTTTAAAAAATATATAGAATCTAACTTATGTTAGCTGTAAAACAAAATATTGTAATCTGTTACAATTCTTACATTAACAGCGATGCAACATTCAAATTATTCAGAATAGTACATAAATTGGGTATCGTAGGTAAAATCTGCACCCTTCTAAAGTTGCCTAATAGATTATAATCTACATTTACATTCCACTAACTTTAAGAAGAAGAATATAAAATATATAATACCAAATATATAATACTAAATATACCTACGATATTACATGTAAACGGACATTGATTTTATGTTTAATGCCAATAAATATATATAATATCTTTTTTTATATAATAACTAACAAAAAAAAGTATATCTACGGAAAGTGCAACTCACCTTAGTTCATTATTCTATTTTTCCAAACGTACACATATTATATTTAATCTGTATTTTTAATCATTTTCAGTTTTGAATACTCAAAATTTACCAATTAAAAATAAAATAAACATTTATCTACGCCATTTTGACAATTGACATTTTTAAACGTAATCTGTGGGGTCTGTGTCGCGCTTGGTAAAAAGACTCACTACTTTCCCGCCTTCTGTTCTTCCCAAGTGTTTATAGTTAATTTACAAACTAAATCACGGTATGTATTTATTACTTGGCAAGAAAAAACAGAACAGAAGACCATATTGGAAACGTCGCACAACTACATGACCGAATTAGCCAAACTATGTCGCAGCCTGAATTATAACGGTAAGGAAGACAATAAGAACACAATTAAAGACTATTAACCCTTATAACTCAATCATACGGAACAAAAACTGAAAATCTGCCAACAATGCCGCAGACCGTTCGATACCTCCGAATTGAGGTCCTGTAAAAACACGTCGTCGCATACAGGGAAAGGTAATTAAAATACAATATATTTTAATACGAAAATCAACGATTTCTTAGAAGTATTCGGTTATGGTAATAGCCTGAGAGCTAATGAAAATGGCCGTGCTTTTTGACGTCCATTTTTTTTACTACAAATATTATTAGCGGTTCTGATTAAAATCTAAGTAGTTTTATGATATTCAAAGCTTTATTTTTAATGGTAATGACATAATATTTTAGTTAGACATTCTTTTGCAGACCGACACGAGTGAAAGGTATAATCAAGTGGTTTTGGGGCTTATATAAGCAACTATTAATAAATCTTTAGATAGTATAATTTACTTATATATTATAATTAAATCTTATATTATCTCTTACAGTTTAAGCTCATTGAACATATCACAGTGAGTGAGGCGCATTCGCCGGTCGCGCACGCCTTCCTCGAACTGCGCTCGCGCACGCGTGATATGAACATTAATGTGTGTCTGTGTGTGTGATATCTAGGATACTGTGATTTGGAAATTAACTGTTTCAGGTATGTGTGATAACTGCCAAATATTTTTTCTAAACCTATGTTTTTAATATCATTTTAATAATAATTTTGTTAATAGTACTAGAAAATAGTTTAACTTTTTTGTGAATGTCTATATAAAGTAATGATTTTTGTTACAACAGTAAAAGTAAAATGGGTACTACGTGTGTAGTTCTGTAATAAACTAAAATTCATAAATTACAATAACGTACCTAAGCTAGTTGTGTCTTGTTAGACCCTCCCCATATTATTTTGTAAATAATAACAACATAAAAAACAGGGTCTGATATAAATTTTGACGGCAAACCTTTGATGCTTACACTCTAGAGCAAATCAATATCAAAACATTCAATTCCACTTGGATTCGGATATTCATTAAATTATAAACAAAACATTATATATTTACATTAGCAGCAACGTTTTAGATTCAAATAGTTTATTAGTAGGCGAAAATGGTATATTCAAATGTGAAATTTGCATTCCTGCGGGGCATAAGACGCGTGGGGCCGGAAGCTGTACCCTGTGAGACGAGGATAGATTCATATGAACTATGAGTGATAAGATACACTGTTTTAGTAGTTGATATGCCTTGAGGTAACGCTACAACGCTATAGATTACAAAACACAGACAGAAGATTATAAAATTAATTCGAAGAGACTGAAAGGCCGGCAACACACTTGTGGGGCCTCTGGCACTCTGAGTTTCCATTGTGGTGTCACCTAATAGCATATGAGCCCCCAGCCCATTTGACCCTCTTATGTTAATGAAAACAAATGACTGTATTTGATTGGGTTAAAATACAAACTTAATATTCATTAATTATAGAGGTAAACATTATCTATGTCTACAAGAGACTACCAAGAACAAAGCTCACAACTTCACACTGTTAGAATGAATGAAGTTCTATAGACTATATTAACTACCATTGTAAGCAAGACAAAGGTGACCTCTTTCTTGAAAAACACGTTATATGAAAATGAACCCTTCATACAATTACGGCTCCGGTACGGTACCGAAATGTGTTTAATGTCTCCATTAATATTAAAATAAATTGCGCAGTTCGTAATCTAAATAATTTAAAAGATTGTTTATTTTAATTTTTCCGTTTTGAAATATATAAATGGGAATGTATGTAATAAAACGTCATTAGTAATACGTTTACAACATGACATTATCATTATTATAAATTTGCCACTAATAGAAGTTGGTTGTGTAAAAATGGGGAGATATATTATGTGTTTATAACAAAGATATAAACATCCAACACCGTACCATAAGATATTTATATATGTCCCAAGCTACGACTTAGGGACCTTCAAAAAAAGTGCGTTTAAGCATCTTAGAGGCCGGCAACGCACTGCCCACTGGTGAGCCCTCTGGCTTCGTGAGTGTCCATGGGCGGCGGTATCACTTAACATCAGGTGAGCCTCCTGCTCGTTTGCCCCCTGTATTATAAAAAAAGCTGTATCTAAGAAGATTAAATTGTTTCTCTTACAATTTGTATGGTAAACTTTTGGTTCGGAACGGTTAACCTTCCAAAACACATTATCCTCATTTGGCCGTTAAATAACATCGGGCAATCGTCGAAGCAAGTAGAACAAACTAGTGAATGTACACGTCACTCTTCCGCGGAGGCTCATACATCTGCGCGTGCGCCGAATGCTAATACCTAAGTCTAAATTCGTACTTGCTCGCACTAGCACGTGTAAGAGGGCCCCACTGCAGATGGGGCCCCAAGAAGTGCAATTAGACAATAATTTTGACAAATTGTTTAATTGAAAGAGTTTATGCCGCAACCAAATTATTTTGACGCAATTTATCTACTATGTGTGGCATTTTAAAGGATAGTTTTAAACAATTAAATATAATCAAATTTTAGTATTGAATGTTATTTATATAAGGAAAATTGAAGACATTAAACGGATGCTTGTCAATATTTCATTTGACAAGCATGTTCGACTAGAAAATGATAATAGCATACTTGCGATATATTTTTCAAAGGCCCTATTGATGGCTAGATGTGTAATCCGACCCTGGATGTAACGAATGAAAAATCCCAACGCATAGTTAACAATGTAAAGTGTTTATGGCGTGCTTATCTGGTATTTTGGCTGCATACTCTATTAACGCGGGTTCAAGGATGTTTAGACATGGCTTAGAACAATACATTCTTTATGCGCATTTAGACTTAGTAAAAATAAACAAACTAATCAATATAACACGACTTTTAAGGCTATGTATTCAACAGATTGTATGACGGAAGTATCCAACTTAAGCTTACATTGTACAATGAAAAATATCTCCCCCTTACGACATTTTTCGTGTATATAAATGGCATATCCGAAAAAAAAACGAAAAAAAAATCACACCAGTTAGTTGTTCCTGAGGTTAGTTTATTCAAAAATACCTATTTAGCTTTACAATGTTAGTATAGATTTGCGTTACCTACGCAATTCAAAAAGTTTTGAGGGTACAGAGCTTAAAATAAGTTCAACGCGTGAAAATTATTAATTAGATAATAATAGTTCTTTATGACATCATCGTGCTTTGTGACTGTTTTTTTACTTTACACGTTAACTCAGTAGCGGTTTCACAAGACAGATACACGGTGCTATATTATTAGTCCGTCCGATTCAACATTTAACTGTTCCACTACCTTATAATGATCTTATTCGAGATCAAAGTTCTTGACGGGCAAATGGTTTATGTAAATGAGACTGTTCAAACTTAAAGTGAACTATTATATAGGAATTCTCGATGATTTTATAGGATTTTCATCTATCACTTATTGAATCGCTATATTAGTATATTATAAGGTTGTTGGTGTAATAAATATGGCTATACCTTCTCAGACAGTGATCAGTAGATAATTTATTTTATTAATATTTACATGAATTGACGAAACGTTGGAATATAAATTGTATGATATTTTACACTAGCACTAAATTAAAACTAAAATAATACGTCTACATTTTTTAATACAAGTAAAATTATTACATCATGTCGTATAAACGAGAGTTTTAGCTTTTCGAGAACTCAATACAACCCTTTTAAAACTCATATAATATTTTAATATATATGTCATGAAATTGTCAAAGTATCAAATGATTCATGAATGACTAAATCCAAGCTCATACGACTTGTTCCGACCACCGAATACGATTTAAATTGATTAAAGGTTCATGAATATTAGACTTCAAGTACTCTCAATTTATCCGATTTTACTGTAGTTTTAACTTATAGTGAACAAATATATAAGCTATGTTTATTTATATTAAGCTGAAGAGTTTATTTGGTTGAGCCAATCTCGGGAGGAACTGGTTTGAAAAAATATTTTTGTCTTTCTTTGTGCATTTATTGATGAAGGTGTATAGCAAGCATTACAATATAGATAAGAAAAAACACTAATACTAAAATATTTCTGTGAGTGTGTATGTCATTGAACTTCTCTCAAACGACTGGCCGATGTTGATGAAATATTTTGTGTGTGTTCAAGGGGATCTGGGAATGTTTAAGGATTCACAATGTTATATAAAATTCTGTCACGCGGTTAGAAATTGAACTGAAACAACCTCAAAAAATAATAATAATATGCCGTGACTAATGTTATATTTATTAATATTAAATAAATATAATTATATTATAGGTAAGTTTGGAATACGAAGCATTTGATAGTAATTTTATGGTAATTTTAAAGATATTAATTTTATCTAACTTGATTGTAATCTTTCAATAATAATTTTAATACTAAATATTGAAAATGTTTTAATTGCAATTAGACGTAAAGCTTCAAGACGCTCTTCTATTAGTCAAAAGTGAATATCTGAAACAAAAGCTCTGTATAGCAAGGTCAACGTTTGAACGCTACTCGAAACGTAAAAACACTTCAATTATCTAAAAGTGGCCATTAAACGGAGATTAAAATTTAACCGAACGATAGTTAACTGCGCACGAATGGATTAAGGTTTGAACACACCCTTTCACCGGAACGTTATCAATTAGATTAATTGGGATTCAAAATAAGTTATAATTTATAGGTTATATATACACTTACCCTTTTTTATTGTTCTAACATACTGAAAGAAATCAATGCATTATATATATCCAGGATTAAGGATTAGTTTGATCAGTCGTAATAGGGGATCACTAGCTCTCGTTCCTAAGATTAATTCACAAAAAAATAATATCGCAGTCAAATTGTAGCGTATCGTTTAGGTATTTTGGATTGGGACAAACAATATCTTTACAAAGCACTTGGTGATTACTTTTCATTATTACTCTATTCGACTGGACGCGATCTAAATACGTACAGATTATTAGACAATAATTCAAAAATCAATAAATATTAATAACAACTCTTCGTGGTTTCCTTATACTTATTTAATAAGATGTTTTTAATACAGAAGGATGATCGAAAAAAAAATTGAATTTTAATGATTATTTCACCTAATTGTACATTACACTTTTAATCCTTGAAATTTTTAGACCGTATCAAAATTGAAAAATAAAAATAGTTTAAGCTCATGTGAACGGCCCCTAACGCGTAATCTACTCAATAGCGTGGCAAAGGTAGTTTTGTGAATGAAATGGGATCTAATTGGACCCGCGGCTGCGCTGGGGCCTTAAGATAATCTTATCTTTTGTTATGATATAACCTGTATTTGATGCACGCTACGGCAGAGGTTAAGGTTTTATACATATTATACATTTTATCTCCAGTGGCGCCACTCGCCAGATAGATAATATGAGATATCAATGTTCGTTATAAATACGTATTGTTTGATTTACATTTTGACCTTAATTTCGATTTGTAAATACACATTTTGCAAATTTCATATTTGTTTAATTAAAGAAAAGTCCATGATAAAGATATATAAATTGGCAGTTAAGTAAGAGTAACTTAGCTACATTATATAATGTAACCACATCTTCTTAAAAATATTTATTTTTTATTGGTTAGATGGAAAAATAAAAAAATAGTATAATACGTATACATTTATAAATTACTAATAAAATTACAACATTTCTAAACTTGTATTTTCATTACGGTGTATATAGTACAAAAAAAGTCCGTATTCATTGAAGAAATTAGCAAATTATGGGGCACTCTTGCTACATTAACAAAATTGTAATTCTGTAAACTAATTGTGTGTCCTTACAAGCATTTTGTAAATCAACAAACCTGACGGTTAAAAATACGGACGGAGAGTTTATTGGCATTTTTTCTCCGCCCGTCATGAGAACTGGCAATAGATGTAAATTTAAAGATAATATTTAGCGTTCATTATTTATTTTATTACAAAACTGGGGCAAATGGGCAGGAGGCTCAGCTGATCCTCTCTGAGGTAGTTTACCTATGAATCAATAAAATTTAACTTTGAGTATAATTACTACTTCAGATAATCCTTTTGTCATTCAAAATCCGTTTGCTATTCAGAAAGTCTAAATAAACAGAATTAATCTTGGATTAATTCCGTTAATGAATATATATGAATAACATTTTGATTAATCTAAATAATTTGAAATACTCCATTTTAATGTGACTAACGGTCCTAATGCAAAGTAATCTGCAATGTAAAAAGATAAAATATGTAATATTTCCGCTACATTTAATTCAATTTATATCAGTGTGAGTTTAAATATAGTTTTTTATTTAAAGAAATCCATAGAATGTATTATAGAATGTATAAAAAATATAAAAATATTAGTTATATATATATGTATATAGTTGTTAGTATATATATAGTTGAAGAGAACGTGTTAAGATGTTTACAGAGTAACACGATTTGTAAAATACAGACGACCCTTGATTTAGTTAAAAATGCATTTAGTCTATGTATTTTCTTTGTATAATCTCCTACATCTTTATGGTCTTTGTCTTGATCCCAGCTTTTATTTCTGTCTTTATTGTAGTGCAAACTCCATCACATTGATTTAGGAATCGATACTTAACACATTGGTTTCGTCACTTTGTTTTTCGTCACTGCAGTTTCTACAAGGAACCTCAGGGATTCGAATCGAACTAGCCTATAAACCAATGGTTCCGTTACTGACCGCAATTTACATCCTGGAGGCCTACTCCTTTCAAAAGTATGATAACATTTCTGTAGTAGAGTCGTCAAATCATATATAGACCAGACATCGCTTTCCTTGTTAAATTAGGATTTATACTTGGCCACCAACTGAACACCTGACCCCAAAAGTAAAAAATAGTACAATGCACCAGTACATTCGGCTCCATTATCAGAGTTTAATGAATGAATGTCCAGTTCATTGAGATTTTTACAAAAGACATTCAATATAATGAGCACAGGAAATACCTCCGTCGTTCTCACGAGCTTTCTGCTTTAATGTACGTAAATTGATATAAAATTGACATCCTTATTTAAATTATGAGTAATTGTTTTTAAAAACATTACGAAATGATATGTAATATTTGAAGTATCGACTTATCTTGAATTTATAACTTTAAATGAAACTTATTTTCTAAATTTCAAATATAAATATTATAATATCAAAGTAATATTTTTTTTGTATATGTAACTTCATCAAATTAGGTATCAATATAATATTTCGATATCTGTCAACTAATCTACCAATACTTATCTAAGACTTTTAATTAATCATAAGTCCTTCTTCTAATGTTCAGTTTTTATCATGTGGTTTCTAAATATAGAAATAATAAAAATAAATAAATAATAAATATATAAAAATATATATAATATCACAAATCCTTATGTCGTATCTACGAACATGACGAGCTATGGATTTCATATCTATCAAGGAATATACCTAACAAGCAATCACTGCTCATCATTAATATTTAATTTAAATAATTTACTGAAAGTAAAGTAAGTAGTAAGTAAGTTTACATGCTCCGGTATCGGGAAGAAACGTTCGTCGAGTGTGTGAGGGTATTTTGCAGAATATGACTATTCAATTGCTCAAATACAAATATATATTTTACTACACTATGGATTGCCGCAAAGTAACGGCTCAATCTATTAAGTAACCTACTTTGAGTTTTGTGATTATATATCATTATAAAATTTGGTTGCCATGCTTTGATAAGTAGTTGCAGCCATAAAATAAAATGTCTGGTTAAGTCGTCATCCGGTTCTAGTTTTTGTTGGCATGAGGGTATATAGGTGATTTATTTATATAAAGCTTTTTTTTCAAATTGTAAACTTATATGAATAATAAGTTTAGACGGAAAATATTATCTACCATCCGTAAGAGTGCTATTCCATCGTTAAGAGTATTTTTTTGTGCAAAATAGTACGCAGGTCATACTAAAGTTTCCAAAACTGTCCAATTACATAAACAATATTTAAAACATAATTACAAACTTTGAAAATGGAACTCTTTGGCTGTATAATGTGGTTAGTTTCATCTGACTGTCAATTGTTTTTATCGCGGCATTTCAAGAATTGTGCGTCTACATTTACATCACATTCAGTCGGGGAAATAATGTACGATTTGAACATTAATTTGAGTGCTCAACGCAGCATCGTTCGTCTTCACTTGAACTGCTGGGAAAATCTGACGAATCTCACCATGGTTACCCTACCAACGCAGTGAACAATAAAAAAATCGATGTTTTGACGATTGAAAAGGCAATGTGAGTTACCATGAGGTACAATAAATCATACAAATCATCCATCATCATTGTTCAGGTGGATCCCAGCCAATTTGAACGAGGCTCAAACAGATCGCGTCACTTAGCAGTGCTCTTTCTGAAAACACGTTTCTGAAGGTACCACCGAGGAGTGGCGCAAAAGTACAAAATTCGGTTGGATCCAATAAAAAAGTGCCTTTGCGTAAATACGCAAAGAGACACTTTATAAAAATATGACTGCAGCTTAATACTATGTTTGCTTAGTAGCAGTACTAAAGGTAAATCATAGCCGACAAAGTAAACATAGTATGGTCAAAATGTATTTATGTGAATTATTCAAATTTATTGAGACGAGGCTTTATTATACTTACATATAAATAATAAAGATAACAATAATAAAGGACGGGACGTTGTGGTTTTGACATAATATCGATCTGCCGGTCTCTGCACAGATGACGAAAACTGCTCTCACAGTAACTGAAGCTTAACTAAAAAGCTTTTACTACACAAAAGTTATCAAACGTTTATATATGTGCTGTTTTAGCATTACGGAACACGTCACACGTGATTTTTTAGTACTAAAATTGTAGTGTAATATGTACAATATAAATAAATTGACTTATAATTAATGAGGGCCTCATATATAATGTAAATGTAGATAATATATACATATTGGATATTTTCCTGTTTAATTAACTCTGTAACTATTTGAAAAAATCCTAACAGCGTGGCTATTCTGAAGTGATTTTTTAGGAATTTACACTTCAAGAAGCAACTGAGAAACTCTTAAATAGCAAAGATATTCTAAATTTTTAGTATGTTTTTTGAATTATTGTAACACAATATTTACAAATATACATTTGTAACGTTTATAGACCAATATATATTACGTATAGGCAATAGAATCGGCAACTCTTTGTAGTAAAATTCGAGGATTTGTACCGATGATCGATACAATATTTTCACATTTAAATGTGCTGCCTAAAAAGTGGCGACTACAATATTTATAACAAGAATACAAAAAAGCTTTCCATTCATAGAATGTAACAAAAAATCAATAAGTGTTTTCTTATAAAGTATTAAATTAAATTGGCCTGTTGAAAATGTTAAATTTCTCTACCTCACTATTGTTACTTTATAAAACATAAAACCAAAAATTTCAATTTCAATTAAAAGAAAACCTTTTCATTTGCAGATCGGTAAAGTTAAAATTAGCTTTACGGAGTTTTATCGTAATCATAACTTTCATGTTTATACTCTCTATTTAGTCTGAGATTCCATTGAATTATATGACGGCGAAAGTTCTCAGTCTGTAATTTCAACTGTTTATACAAAATATAACAATTATCCTTTCGCCAGGATCAATCCCCATTTGAATAATTTAGTTTTCAATACTTCTTAACATATCCGATACATGATTGTAATTAATCTAAGTATCTCAATATAATATCATTTGATCTTCACGTTTCAGGTGTGTTAAAATCAAAATGCAGACGAAAAATATAAATTTAACACAAGAACAGAAGAATCAAGATTGCATAGATGTAAGTATATGCCATCTACTGGCAACTGTTAATTTCACTGCAGATAATATGGTGTGGTGGTTACTGTAGTTAACAGGTAAACAACTAGGTGGCGCTTATAACAATTCCCACCTGTTTCAGAAATTATGCCGTCAAGACAATGAAATGCCTGGAAGCCAGTACTTCCTAACCCAAGTCACGGGCGCAACAGTTGGTTCCACGTATTACGGTTAGTATGAAATTAAATTCAAATGAGCTTCTGATATTTCTCACAGTTCTTTGAAGTACGTAGCCAGGTATCGGAAGATACCATCTGTAGTGACATTTTGATGGATAGCCAAATACTCAATATTCTGTACATGAAGAAGATTTTTTATTTATTTATACTTTTGTGTTATTGTGAGCAGCATACAATTAATTACTTTAAAAATTTAAACGCTCGTAAATAAAACCAGTAACTATCCAGAGAGACGTATCGTCTAAACAAGATCCGCCAGCTATATCTAAGAAAGATAACAATGTTACAAAATAAATTCTCATCGAATCTCCTTTCACAATTTCTACGAAATAAACCCAACAATACACATTTGTTCTACTTACTAATTATATTATAGGCATAATTGAACATCCGTCTTCGTCGTAGTTACGATTGATTAATCGCAAAATATATTTTCACTTCCTTCCTACATTACAGTGGATTTCTTACTCGCTCATAATACGGTTACTATTTGCACATAGCACATTTATTTCGCAATCGCTTTAAAAATAGTGTCGAAAATCTGTGAAAGTGGATAAATGGATTTTGGGGATCGAAGAATGGTTGTACAAAGGCATTTTTTGTTTAAAGGTAAAATATTTATGTATTTTTCAAAGTAAATTCTATATCTTTAATTTTGGGGTATCTACCTTCTATATATCCTGTTAGCTGTTTAGTGGCTCGCGTACTCTGAGGGTAGACTACAGCATAAATGGTTCTCTTTTCTTGCGTAAACAATTCAGAATTTTATGAAGGGGATTTGAGTTTAGATATATTTAAAGTTAAGGTCACCCATGTGAATAATGTTTAATCGATTCAATACTTGTTTATATCTGAATTATGTTTTGAAGTATCAATCAAACGTACTGTCAGCAAATCATTTATTTATTAAAACTTATCTTTTATTTAGGTATATTAAAATATAATATCTAATATATAAAATTCTCGTGTCACAATGTTCGAACTTGAACACCTCCGAAACGGCTAGACCGATTCTCATGAAACTTTGTGAGCGTATTGAGTAGTCCGAGAATCGACCAACATCTATTTTCCATCCCCCTGAATGTAGTCCACCCCTAAATTTATTTTTTTAGTTTTTAGACAAAATGTTTAGTTTCTATTTTTTTATGAACATACAAAAATACATACAATCCTAAATTTTCACCCTTCTACGATGAACCCTTATGTTTTATTTATTAATTGAAAATTGAAATCACATGTATGGCAAAACAACGTTTGCCGGATCAGCTAGTTCGAATATAATTTCTTCGTATTTAATTACGTTATAATTATTAATAGCAATTATTCGAAGCGGTTACTCGCAGTTCTTAAGTGAACGGTGAAGATGAACATTTTATTATAGAAGTCGCAACTAAAGCTAGAACCAAACAACAAGATAATAATCAAAATTTTATTTTGATAGAGCAATTTCAAGTTTACGAATTAGAAAATAGTCGTAATTAGCACTTCAACTGAGAGTGTCAATTCCAGCATTAAAAATCAATATCAAATTGTCTGACTGAAGTTGAAATAGGCAAACTCAGTGTGTAAACAGGCAAACAAAGAATACTCAAGGATCTTGCTGAATTTGTTGACGGTACCTAATCGGTCACAAGAAGGCATTACAAATCTGTACATAAATGCTGTCAATTTGATATTAAGCCCGTCCAATAAATGACAAGTAGTGGGCGGACGAAATTATAAATCGCTAGTGACATGCCGTTTATTTCCTGATCGCGGCTTCTATTACAACTTAATTCACAACACCCACAATATTATGTTAATTGGCTCGTTCAAGTTTTATTGCACGACCGTAGTCCGTTCGCACGAATGTAGATAATATTCAAAGTTCATCAATTAAGTGCTCTTTGTCAAAATTTGGATGGTAAGAACGTAAATCGAAAGACAAAGGCGAATCGATTGTTCCATTTGAAAATGTATCATAAACATAATCATTACATATCACAAAAGATTTTACTCACGATGGTATTGCTCCAAGATAATCTATTTATAATAATTATGATATATATTTAAATCCATATTGACACAAATGTTAACAGGTCTCTCGGATCTCTAATCCGGTAGTCCAGAATAGCCATTGTGCAAATTGGGTCATCAAATTATACTTTAAATTACTTACATATAATGAAAGAATATAATAATAAATATATATTCATAAAGGAATACAAATATCGTTTACAAATGGTTCTTCGTTCTGCCTGTGACTTCATATAATACATGTATGGCTACTTAATCCTTTGTTAAATCAAAAAGTATTTGATATAACGATGCGGCCTATATCACACACGCCATGACTATCTAACTGACCTCCTTGCATTTTTGCTTACTAATAATGCTGTTGCCCTGTTACGATATTTTTAAGCTATATAAGCGCTTATTAAAGTAATTACTAGCTTACTGACCTTACATAAATGTCATACACATAATAATGTAATAATCGATTGATGGCTAAATAGAAATGTCAAATTTAATGTTACATATTATAATGATGCTTCGCTTAAACAAGTGTTTCAAGTATCAATAAATATTCTTATTCGCTGTCCTCGGGGTTGGGTTATGTGTAAAAGATTTTTAACGAACAAAATTGCGTAAAATGATATGTTGAAATTGTGAAGTAATATTTCTTTGTGATCTTGTGGAGCTTTTTTGTTATCCATCGCTACTATATTTGAAAAAAGTGTTTTTCTCGTGGGATAGAAGTGAAAAGTTTCTTTTGAGATATTAAGAAAAACTTTGCAATGCATTTAAGCGTCAACTAATGTAACTATTTCATAAAACCAAAATTAAACTAATTAATTAAGACAATACATTATTCTATTTTAAATTTCGAAATTACATAAAAATCTGATCGAATTGTTATTTTATTTTCAAATGACATTTATTCGAGAATTTATTATTTAACTTTCCCGATACTGTGTAATATATAATATTACCAAATATATAGGTCGCATTAGGTAATAAAAACACCTGTCGTGCGGCTGGTTTTAACGTGGGGTGAAATGGCACCTGTGTTAGTTCAGGGTTGTGTTGGTCATTAAGCGAGCGGCATAATACAACTGCTTTGTGAAGTAATTTAGTTTGAGAGATGTATGGAGTGAACTCCGTTTACAAAAAAGCTCCCGCCGACGGATTTTAAAACAACTCTTGCAGTGAGCATTAACCAATACCATTTTAATTATATCATATTGTAGAGATGTTTTGTTGAACAAATTTTTTAACTGTAATTGGAAGATAGTGTTGAAATTTTTTTGTACTGTTATATAAATGAATATACAATCCTAATATGTAATTGAGCCTAGAAATGATATTCAGCGCATGACCCAAATCGCCTGTTTTATAGCCAATAATAAAACCAAGTGACGGTTAGGGTTGATCGAACTCTCCTTGTAAACAAAGGAAAGGCTTCATTTCTATAACGCCGGAACGTTATGTAATCAGTTTAGGTCTATAAATAAATATTTCTCTTCCATTAAAATTCCTTTGTTGCCGGGATAGAAGCCAAGTGTTTGGTTTCTAAAGAGCAGTTTTGTATGATGCAGCGGCTTCACTTGCTATTCGTTCGATGATAAATTATTTGGCTTAAAGCCTTTAATTGATTACTTTAAATCATTTATTTATAAGTAAACCCTAAACCCTAATTGAACTGCATAAATTGGTCTATGTCTGGAATCAACGGCCATAAACAAATAACTTTATGTTTCTTTAACAGATTAAACCATACTTGCTGTTGACTTATGAGTAAAATTATGCTTGTGCTGGGAGATCCCACCCAATCCCGATGGACATTATTGAATACACAAAGTATATTGTATTAAAATAAATCGGTGAAATCCTTTTTATTTTATTTTAATTAAAGCAATCGGTTAAAATATTATAATATCTAAATTATATAGATATGTAGAAGGGACAAGTGATACTATTTCATTTTTAAACGTTATTAATTAGATTGTCTATAATTTAATCATATTCTAAACATGATTTTATTACACTCGTATGCCTTAACGAATATTTTAGTGATGTATTTTATGAATATAATTTACATATGTTGAAGATCTTTAAAATAATAAATAACTATAAGTAATATGTTAAATCTAACTCTACATTTAAATTAACTACCAGTTCTCAAACGAGAGCGTAGAGCGGAGAAGAATTGACATTATACTATCTGCCACCTTAGTTGATAACTGAGTTGTTTATTTGCAATTTCTCATATTGGCAATAATTATATAATATAAGAGTTATTGGCTTCGAATGTGTTTTATGAGTGAAGCCTTTAGGCTATACAACACGGTTCTATCTAATTTACGTGCGTAAAACCGAAGGGCACTGCTAGTTTAGTATAAGTGGAGTGGAGGCGGCATGTAACCTTTCACCAAATATACCATTTCAACACTTTAGAAGGTGAGGCAATTAAAAAAGATTTATTCTAATAACCGAGTGCAAAACCTTGATATGGATATGATTGATGCTTATAAAAAGCTTAATGATATGTTCAAATCGCAGTTAAATATCGATATCTTATTTAGTGGATGAATAAATATTTATATTTATCGATATGTGTATTTATAACTTTAAAATGAAGATGCCACCTTAAACACAGTTACAAAGAGGTTTCATTTTCATTGATTAAACCCAAAGGGCCTGTTTTGAACAAGTGATACCTAGAGTGACTAAAAAATCTTTCGATGACAAAAAAATATAGATCTATAAACATTTTTACTTGCGCGTAGTGGTATATGAGTACCGGCTATTAGTTATATAAGTAAATATATGTTACACCACGTCACGCTCTGCGAAGCGCGGCGAGCTTCTTTCTGAAGCTTATTTAAATATCGAGTGCAAAGACTGCGAATTGATTATCAAATAAATTATTATCTGAAGTAATTAAGTTACCATAGTGTAGAACTGTACTGTAGGTACTTTTATTAGACGATGAACATCTTTTGCAAAAGATATGTGAAATTGCATAGATAATCAATGTAACGAATTCGTTCGCTAATTTTGACATTTTTAAATTTGGAACATGATTTTATAAAAAAAATATTTCATTTATTTTTTTAATGTTTGACTATTGTTTTAAAACAAAAACAAATCATGGTTTCCGTCTCAAATGCGTTGAGAGAAAACCGAATACCTCAAGAAATTTAAATATTTCATATACAATATCAAAGTACAATAAACTAATAAAGACCTTAGTAGCACCACAGTAAATGCATGAAATATATTCTTCCACAGTGATGAAACCGTTTAAATTTATTCTAGAGTTTTTTTACTTTATTTATTTGGTTATGTTTACATTTCAATGTACAGATAGGAATATATTATATTATTAATAACTGTAATTTAAGTCATATCTCTTTAGATTTCAACTTTAATATTTCATATTATGTAAGTGAGTAAAGAAAATCTCCGACAACCAATCTAAACTATTATTATCTAGCTAATAAGTTTGCTTGTTTGGTTGTACACTCCGGAACTACTAATTTGAATTAAATAAGTCTTGTATGATTGTGGATTCATTGAGAAAGAATGAAGAAGAAACAATAAATAGAGCTATAAAACCATCTTAGAAGCCGGCAACGCACTGGTGAGCCCTCTGGCATTGCGAGTGTCCACGGCAGTATACTACATGGTGAGCCTCCTGCTGTTTGCCGTTATATATTTTAAAAAAAAAAGAAGTAATAAATAGGCTTTAAAGCCCGCTTTGCTAGTATGGTTTCGTAATTAAAACGTGTTGTGAAAAAACATATATATATGAAATTTTAATAAATTATAAATTTGTATTTGGTAATCGAATAGAGACTTTAATCAAACAAAATGTTTCGTTCTCGTCGGTTACATAAAAGACAAACATATATTTAAAAACACATTACAGACGCTGACATGTTATTACACTCATGTAAGAATTATGTACTATTCATTATGTACTGAAATGTAGAGCGTGCGAGTTTAATGAACGGAATTTAAATTATTAAACACATTTAATTGTTTTATAATTATTTACGTATATACTTTTAAATTTATTAAAAAGAGAAACGAAATGCTTTATAAGTTTCGAGGACTTCAAAAGAGCGTCCTTGTCCTTGAGCGGCGATGTCACTTAACATAAGTTCAACATCCTGTCTTTTGGTAAAAAAAATCTAATATGGATAACATTTTTCATTTCATTTTAATTTGTATCTTTATATATATACTAGCTGAGCGGATTCGTATAGCTTAGCGTAGCTTTGATGCACTATTTTATTGTAAGTTGACCTATCTTATTTCTATTATAAGAGGGAAAGAGATAGAAATAGCGGGGCACGACTCTCTTACTCTCATGACGTTGACATTCGTTCTGCGTTTTTTAATGCAATATTAAATGTATATTTTTTAATATTCCTGAAAGATTTTCTTAATATTTTTTTCCGTAAGAACCATCCTTGGACTTCCACAAACATTTAAAAAAAAGAATTATCGAAAATGGTTCAGCCATTCACACGTGATGCCGTGACAACGCGAAACGGGTTTCATTTTTATATATATAGATAGATATAGATATATGTTTATTAGTTTCGCTAATTAGCTTAGAATGTTCGAAATAATATTCTCTTGCATTAACGCGAGTATCGCGTATAAATAAATTAGTGTATAAAAGAACATACCGATCAAATAAAAGCATAGAAAGCACAGCAACATCGACATGAATAATAGAGGTATAAGTAATAAATTGAGCATGAATCTGTTATATAGCACTTTATTTAATTGTAAGATTATAAATTCCATCCCTATCGCCTCGACGCCTGATGCGTTTCACAACACAGTGGTTTTGAAGACATTTTCTACCGCACAGTCTATTTTATGGAACCAGCTGCAGGCAAACATATTTCCGAGCTGATACGACTTAGGTGCCTTCAAAAGAAGAGTGTACCAATTCCTTAAAGTCTATCAAGACGCCTACAAATCATCAGGCATCACAGGTGTCCATTGGCGGTGGTTAGTACTTCTCTGGGAGATCTGCCTGCTAGTTTCCTCCTGCCTCATAAAAAGAATACCACTATAGAAATCCAACATAGGTTATGTTGGATTTTTATATGTTTGCACCTTATATGGAACTCCTATGTTATTTTTTTTAATCTGTAAGGTTTTCTTTAAATTAACCTATCCAGTTGACTGTAAGAATGTTAATGTAACTTCCCCCAAGTTACGATCGCCACTGGACCCAAACCCTCATTCCATTATCTTACGCAGCCACGTGTGACAGACGGTACGGCACTGATTTATGTAGAGCTAAACATTTTTACAAGTGCAATATAAAATGTTATACATAGTGAATGTTAGAATGATTTTAATTGATTAAGAATAGAAATACTTGAAAAGTAAATAATTCGTCAATGTAGATCATGAATGTTTTTTCTAATGTAATATTTATATACGTAATTAAAAAAGGATTTATAATTAAACGCTTTTCCTATTTTGTTTCATAAAAAGTTAACTATTTATATAATTGTTTATTACATAAAAAACTATAATAATAACTAATAAATTAAAAAAATAATCGATAAATTTATTTGATTCTTAAAAACAAATTAATAATAATTTTTCTTATAATAATTAAAAGAAAATTAATTTACTAAAATATATTTAATGTGGCAGCTATGGCATATTGCCCCGCTGGTGGCATTTCCTTGTTTCGCTCTTGTGGTGGTGATTTTCTTACTCTGCGTGAGTAAGAAAATCACCATCTCTGCGGCATAAACTACATACTTAAAATAGTGGTATACAATTCACGTGAAACCCAAAATGCACCGCTTTGTTAATTGGTCGTCTTCATAATACAAGTACAATAATTTTTAATACTTAAACTGTACTTTTGTCAAATGGCTCGAGGATGATTTCTTAATCGCCTCTGTTGCTTAATTGACTCATACTTCTTTGTATCTCGAATAGTCGTATTGGTTCGAAAGTGGTTCCACATATCGGTGATACAAGGCATAAAGTGCCTACTAAGGCTTTCAGTTGTTACAAAAGTTAATTTAAATAACAATATAGCAACAAATTGTTTCTTTTTACAAAAATATTAATATCATAGTATTTGATATCTAATAAGCATTGTTCCAAAAATTATTATTTGAATATAGTGAGTCTATTTTTCTCAAGTCTATGACGTCACAGTATTGAGCAGTACGAAAGTTGGTTTGAGACGCTCAGTTTTATTTGTGCGCTTGCGTCTTTATGTGCCCAGTTCGCACAGTTTTATTTTTTTCTAAATTCAATTTGTGCGAAATGTGATGAGTGTTTGTGTCGTTGTGCTCATTTGGACTTGTGACTGTAATTTATCATATTTTATTTATAATTTTCATGAAGTATTACTATTGAGGCTTTTAACCGTTGTCTTTGCAATGTTTATAAAAATTAAACATTAGTTATGTTAGGAATAACATATACCACTTACTTAAGGTTTAAAATAATAATCAAATAATGAATAAATATATGTCATACTTTACCCAATAATGTGGACTCCAATCCGATCAACTCCATCTTAATAAAACACCTTCAGATTAGTAGACGATTTCAATTTATATTTTAAATAGAATTTTTCTCTCTGTTTACATTACTCAAACTTAAATTAAGATTTGCTTGTTACTAAATAATACAATTTCATAGCCATTTGTATCAGTTTGAACATAATAAGCTATATTTTTCTAAAAAGGTCATATATTAGAGATTATAAAATATATAATAAAGATTACTATTTCCGCTAATTGCCTAAGAGGACCATTTATGGCACTCAACCGAGTGTGGAGTTACGTTCTCTGCATGCGCTCATTATGTTATGTGTAGTAAGATTACGAATTGCTTAAATATTTGTGATGCAAGTTAATAATAATAATCAATTAAGGAATCAAATTATTTCATCACGAATATATTTGTACTACAAAACATGTAATGTATACAAATGATATATCGGAAATGTTGTCGTAATATTGTTTGACATAATTTTAGAGAAATAGGCAAACAATAGCTGTTTTCTCATCTTATTGAAACTGTCCTTCACGAGAAACAATGGATACCGCAATTTTTGAGATACATGAAATCTTGTCGCTATGTCATAATTAGCGGGGTTTCGCTAATTAGGACTGTCTATAACGGTTACGAATACGGCTCCTACGTGAGGCAATATTTGCTTAGTTTTATTATTAATATTTTTTACCGAGTTTAAAATGAAATTATTTTAACTATTTAATGGAAAATACAATTCATATCATGTAGTACATTTTAACCGGGAAAGGCTTACTATGTAAATATTTTCATTCCAACCAGTGGGATCTAAGATAAAGGCGTTCATTTTGGTTCGAAATAACCGAAATTCAGTTACTAACTCATTGTTATTTTATAAAACATATCTTATAGTATAACAAAAAAATTATTTAAAGTTATGCTATAAAATACTTTCATATCAAGTAAATTTGTATGAAACAATGACAATTTTATAAAAATAAAACATCAGTACTTCAGTGAGTACAATTCGTGTGAAATTCCCTCGCTCGTTAAAAACTGCCTCTTTTTTAAATAATTGTTAAATTCTTATCCGTTACAATTAGATTGATAAAATGTGAGAAATCTCTCAATTGGCAAGTTTCTCATCTCAAGTACAAATAAAATTTGACATTGGAAAAGGCGTTAACATTATTCATACATGCGCTCATACAACCCTGTTTATCATAGCGTAATTAGTATTTGTCTTAAAGAGACGGCACTTGATTAAAAAGAGTGCAATTATATGCAAAAAAACTAATTTTTTTAGTGGTATACGTTTAATATACTCCAATTAAACGTAAATTAAGATGTAAGATGATTATCATACATCCCGCTGTGTATAAAAACCACACCCAAGTAAGTGATCAAACACCCGAGATCAACAAACATGAGTTACATAAAATACGTTAGAAATCGCGTGCGAGAGCTCAATAAATACAAATCAGTAAAATGTTCGTTAACATCTACTTAACTGTTTTATACCATTATAGTCTGAAATCTCTTGTTACATTTAGCTACACATTTTTTATTATACGTTATGAAATATCACACTCCATATGTTTTGATCAAAGTGAAAACTTTAAGTAGTAATATGTAATTACAAATGTATATCTATATTGCTAATTAAATACAAACAATAGGTGAATTCGTACAAGTAATATATGATACGTAACGTAGAATGTAGTTATATTTTCCGTATATAAAAGAGTTCAACGCGCTAAGTCATTCACTAACGTAAGATTCACACAGTGCAAAGTATATACTTTACTGTATTCATTGTATTGAAAGTTACTCTACGTAGCCCAGATTTTCTATAATAACCGTAATTTTAGCTACTTACAAAATTACAGACGGCAACAATTGAAACTTTCTTGTCACTTACCATCAGTTCTAAGAATTATATAGATTTAAAATCGTCTTATAAAATATATAGCTGCTCTCCAAGATATATTTTCTTGTATAGACTAATTGCTTTGAAGCTAATTCAATTACCAGTAATGAAAAAAAAGGTCAATCCGTTTATATTTTGGCTGTCAATTGTGAAGGAGTGACAATTGTCATTTCCAATTTTTTATACGCATGTAATAGATCTCGCCAATATATTAGAATTTTAAAACGAATGATAAAGAATTAGAATTTAAAAGAAGACGAACAAAGAATTATAATGTAAAGAAGACGAATACATTATTAGAATGGTGTACTCTTACATTCTTCTTATAATAAAAAATAAGAAGCGGGTAGCCACTATGCTTAATTTAAAGGTATTTTTTAACTTAAATCAAAGAAACGGAACTTCAGCAAGTTGGTCAAGAACAATGTGCTGATTGTCATTCATTCATTAATAGATAGTGCTGAACAAAGTTACTGTTTCGGTCTAAAAATTATTGAATAAAACGAAGTAGGTTTTAAAATAAAACTTTGTACATCAATTAAAGTCCGTAGGACTAAAAGAATTCGTCCACATATCGATCGACATATTGTTAGACAATCTAAATGTTCATAAAAGCTTTCTTAATGGATCCTTAAAAGCATTTGAGTAATTATCCTCGAGCTTTGAATAATAAGCTCGTGATAGAATTTACAATATGTGATTCATAAGCCTCATAAAACGCTTTGTTTTTTAAGCGTTAAATTTTCAATTTTGATATATTTGGTACTTAAATTAGGACTAGCTGTTAAAAAAAAAGACTTGCTTCTTGGCAGTGCAGCGTGTTTACTAATATGGTATTATGTGTTATAAAATTCAAGAACAGCTTGGATCGGAAACATTCCATATTAAAATCGGTAAACGACGCTTACAGCATTTTACGAGCTTTGAAATGCAAAGTTAGATTCTAAGATACCTTGTATTATATGTTTATAATAGTTTATAAAGTCCTTTATAAGTATAGTGTAATTTACAACCGAAACTAATAGTATTAAATGTATATTATACGTCAGTTAATGAATTTACATTATATTGTATTAGTACTTATCCACATAGATACAAGTAGGTTCCGTACCCTATTACTGAGACTTGGTCGAATACTGTGTAAACCAACAAAATTTTACATATGTCAGAGAAATTTACGAATAGTTAAAGAGAATTAAATAAATTTATAATTCAACAAAATGATTTTTAACACATTTTTGATAAATTATACTCTTCTTGTTTGAGTCCAATCCATGCCTGGCAATTGACTGATGGCCTTATTCTGAATCTGAGACCTTTTGAAGCTCCGTTACAGCCTTAATTCTTCATATCTTGTTAACCTCTGCATTGTATCTCTTCTAATATGCCAAGTATAAAAATTACCTCAGATTGCAAACTTATACGAATTCTCACTTTAAAAATTTATAATTTTTTCTTTGAATCATTTTAACTTGAGCAACAATTCTGTCCCGTTTTACTTACTGTCAGACTGACATAAAATAAAAGAAAAAATTTAATCCAATTTACATCTGTTTTTGGAGGCAGTTTTTATGACTTATTTGCATACACCTACAGATTATAAAACAGATATTTGGCTTAAATTACTTGTTGAATTCAATATATGGTAAAGTAATTGATGCTGACACAAAGTATTAGTTTATAGTTATATAGGGCTCATATCTGAATTTGATTTTGGCTCTTAAATTCGTTATGCAATTTTTGTTTACTATATTTATTTATGTAGATAGACATTTATATATGATAGATATTTATATATATATGTATGTATCTTTGTCATAGTTTTTTCAAATATATTTGTTTTAGTATGTACCCACATATATAAAATGAAAATTTATTTATTAGTAAACTGTAAACAAAATATATAATTGAACACTTCATCACCAACAAAAACAAAACATATATGCATGTTCGTTTGTGTAATTGATACTTGTTTGTTACTATCATGAAACAATAGAACATGTGTAATATTTCGCCAAATACAGCAACAATGGCGACACTCACCTAACGACTCCAAATAAAGCATTTCGTAATATATATTTTGCAATCATAACCTTTGTGAAACTAAAATAAAACGTCGATCAACACAAGAAATATTTCATGATTTTTCTTATGATTACCATATGCATCCGTTTAAACTTTATTAAATTCAGTCTATCAACCCTATTTTATTAAAAGCCTCAATAGTATTCTGTTATTCCTTTATAGTTTGTATAATACAGCCTCAACAATGTAATGGCTAAAACGGTCAGAAAAGTAAAACGCGGTAAAACCAGTACTGTCATCAAAACACCAGTGATAGTAGTTACAGCCCCAGATAATACGGAAATGACTGTTAAAGCAATTGACGCGCAAAAACTTAACGACTCCAACGCTATCTATGATAAGAAAATGGACTTCAACGTGAATCAACTCATTGCTGAGCTATCAGAAAATTCAAGGGCTTCCAAGGGCGAAATCGAGCAGATACAACGAAGGTTGCTTCAGCAGGCAAATGAAATTTTAAAAGTCAATGCTTTCGCGCACCCTGAGCCCCGAGTTATAAGCGCGATGCAGAAGAGCTCCGTCTACGGGATTCCACAAACGACCGACCGAAGCCTCGCTCAGGGTGCTCAATTAGTTCCCGAGAAGTTAACAAATAATTCTAGTGCGATGATAAGCACGCAAAGGGTCTCAGCTGAGGCGGGAAGTTTTTTCTTTGAAACAGGTTCTGCCTCGCGCGTCGCCAGTCCGCGCGCCGCGCCCATAAGAGGTGAATGTCTACATTTTAAGATTTACGAAAATGTGTTATTTGAAATTTAATTAAGTGCTTCTGTGGATTGTTTATTGCTGTGGACGTTTGGGTATGTTGTTTTTAAAGTTGATTTTCTCGTAACTTAGTTAAGCGTTACTTATAATGCATTCCTGTTAACGGATGCGTGCTCTTATTAAGATATTTGACTAGACTATGGACGGTAAGAGTAGGCAACTCTATAATGGTAATGTTGCATAATAATTATATTAGAACTGAGATATCTAAGCGTGTCTCCAATTTATGGCTTTAAGATTTGATCATTGCTCGTAAAATAACGAAAACAAGACTTGAGCTTGTGTGGGTTGAGAAAGAGCATTTTAGTTTAGCAATTGCACTATCTCTATATATTCTTCTGTATATTATATTTTAAACAATCAATTACCTGATTGTTAAACTTTACATTTTGAAGCCAGGTCGGTTGCTGCATACCGACCAAAATTTTAATCCATAAATGTCTCAATTTAAAAACGAACATTAAAGATATCTTTTAGTTTTTATTTTTATTCCTCGGTATCCTACTTACATCGCCTATAGTAAAGTTTTCTTGTAATATTAACTTTTTTCTAATAATATTAAATCTTAACCGAGTGAAACCAAGCACCACGCAAGGTTCATAAGCGATCCGTAATAATTGTTTAAAAGCTGTTCATTTAAAAGATCCCAGGTAGACAGGAATCTTAACTGAATCCATTAAAAATAATGGGTTGATTTGGCAATTGTATAGCATGAGAGAATCTTGTGGGATTTTAAACTTGATTCAATTCGGAGTTCAATAATGATTTATGCTTAATCTTTTGCATACACATTTGAAGAAAACTACTTTAACGTACGGAACGGAACATAATATTATACTTATGTGATGTATATAGTAATTATGTATATTATACAATAGGTTTTTTTTAATATAAAGTTTCGTTCACCTTAACCATTTCATAGAATATGTTAGTACAGGAATCAGATGAAAAGATAAGCATATTCCCAGAGAAAACCTGTTATCGGGCCTAAACATATATCAGCGTAGACAAAGATCAACAATTTAAATAAGAACAATAATTAAATAAGATTCCTATTCTATATAAGTAATTACATCCCCATAATTATAAAAACTTACGAGGCAACCTTACAGTGTCGCCAACCACTGTGAGCAGGCACTCCCTATAACATGGCTTTTGTATCGTTATTTTTCATGAAAGTTTAGAAATTATATAGTAATTAATAACTTAGATGTATTCCCCATACCATGAAACTGCACAACTCATGTCGTTACTAGCGATGTTTATTTTAAAGTGTCGCAGAAATATTTCTACACTTATTAGGAATTGCATATTGCATTCCTGCATGCAAACTCTTACAGCGATTTTCTGTTTGGAATTTAAATAGGAATATTATGGTTAAGATTGACGATATGGAAAACAAGTCGACTTTTTCAACATTAAAATACTATTTCGATAACAGGAGTCTGTTCGCGTTTTGTATTGTACTCAGATAGTCGTTTAATGAGACTAGAATCAATGGATTTTCCCTGGAAGCAATTAAGATTCTTATGGTAAAAAATCTGCATGAGTAAGACCAGTAGAACATATTTTCCCTTGGCCATAAATATCTCAATCTCATTACTGACTTATCTTGAGGAGATGATTAATTAGACTTTGCAGAAAGCTTAGAAGTAGGTATTGTCCATCAAGTTGAACCTACCCGGTATTGTAGTTGGCATTCATTAGAACGTTATTTGTCTTACACATTAGTAGAGTTTATGGTAAATATTTATATAACTGAAAATGAAAATTACATCTAAATGGTTTCTATGTTCCTAAGAAGGAAATTTAACTTTTCAACTGAACTTAAAATAAAGTTATATTCAGATAAATCTCGTCCTTAGGCATTGACACGATTTATTTTCATATATGAAAACAGTAGTCGAGTTTTATCTCCTCGTAAATTTATAAGTGTTTGAGAGATTATAAAACTAAAACGAAACTTTCAAATCACATAATCGTTTTACGAATGCGAATATATTTTACGATATTTATTTATTTGAGAATTATGTTAATTGAGACATTCGTATGTGGAATATTTGGCGATGGATATCAACGAATTATTGGAAAGGAAAACTGGTGGTTTATTAAAATAAACATCGCGAAACAACTTGGTGAAATGTGTTTTATTTATAATAATAAACACTGTATAACATAATAAATTATTTATAGAATTTTATATGATATGGGTGACTCAACTTTTCCGAGGCAAAATTAAGAATGAAATTACCTAAATGAACTAACAAAGGAATATAAATTAGATCGAACCAACTCAGGTATCTATAATCTTTACGGAAAAAGGACGCCAAATTCTGATAGATTTGTAATTTCAAATTGAACAAAACTGAACAAATTTGGTTCATGTACTTTTTGCCTTTTTAATATACAAAAGGACAAAATCCTTTTGCAACATAAAACCCCATCCAAAACATGTTTTAATATGAAAATACGTTTGTATATTTGAATTGAACTCATAAAACCAGTGGCCATATTTTAATGTCTTAATCAGATAATACCACTGAATAACTTATTTAATATTTTGTCGTTGATGCTAATTTATCGCTTATTGCTATTTTGCTATTGCAATTTGTTCGAAAGCCATGATTGCAGAAATCTATACTAAGAGAGAATGATCTCAATGTATGCCAAAGCTTTTTATCTTTTTGCACTAAAATTCCACAAAAAGCTTGCGGTACTCAATACGGTGGGCACACATACGTTACAGGCATTTTAATTTTTGTTTACGTGGTTTCGATTTGCTCAGTTGTCGGCTTAAAAAATAATGCTAATTATATTATACTGTATACAATGTAGAAAGTGAAATTCGATTTTTAATATTATCAATGTGTGCCAGTTATTAAATGAGAATCGAGTTCTTATAACACAAAGCTATAGTAGGTGACGATTTTTAACGGATACGAAGATGGATTGATGGATTTAATGGAACGCTTCTCGAGATTTGAATACGATATTGTTGTTACAATCAGTTCTGCGACTTCTGAAGTTATATTTTAATTCATATTTAACGTAGAAATATCGTAAAACATATATACTCAAGTGAATCAATTTTAATAAATTTATTAAGCTTACTGAGCTTCCTTTAATCAAAAACAATGAAATTAAGTTAGTTATATCAGTTTATAACTTTAAAAAAATGTAATTTTAAATAATGTACGGAATTTTCGGTAAGCGAGTCCAAAAATATAATTTTTAAAGATTGCAAAATTTTCAGCAAATTGCATATCTAAATTTAACTGCCTTCATGAATTAACGTAATTTTTTGCTCCAGTCATAACTAGTCAAGGCCTTTTAAATGAAATCAGATCACGTTTGTTGTGTCCATTGTTCAACCTCAGTGACAACTTAAATTGGAAATCATACAAGTTGTATAGTGTATATTATTAATTATCGTAGCATATAGTGGTGAATTGACTGACTGTGTATATATATGCTTTGGAAGATTATGTGGAAGTCAATTATATATCATAACAAATCTTACTGAACAGATTCTAATGAAACTGGCTCAAATATAACAAAACTACACAACACTAAAGTAGAGTAAAATTAGATAAAAAAATTTATGTAATTATGTATGTATGTAAAAGACTACAAAAACAGCGGCGAACTGCTACTATCATGTATATCATATCATTGATAAAAAACAAAATACTTCAATCAGTAATGTTCAATTTTAAACATCATTTATGTAGTCTTTGTTTTTTTATACTGAATTTCACAAAGTTTATAACTGGTCGACTTGTCAATATTCTGACGTCACCCCAAATATTCTGTTTATTGATGTTCCTAAAGCAACACGTATTCATAGTAAACAGATGCCTTTTACAGGTACATTTAAACAAAAAAGCATCAAGACATCTGCTCTTTATGAACGTTCAAATATATACCTTAACCCAATAATAAAACTGTTCCATTTGCTTTACCATTTAATGTTATTGCTAATAAATTTAAACAAAATCATATCTTATGTCAGAGTGCGAAGGCATTCATTTAATTGTATAATTTATTTCACACAACGGAAGTTCTGAGCAGCTTGAGAACTTTTTGTTTTTAAGTTGCAGTGAAGTATAACTTATATCCTTTTACATTTATTGTATATTATAAAGATCTAGTTATATTAAAGTTAAATTATGATTCTTTAATGATAATGTAAAACCATATTTTATCAAAGGAACCGCGAAAGTGAATCGAATCTTTAATTGGACTGGAAATTCTTATGAACAATCGATATATACAATGACATATTCAGTATTTTGTTTTAGATTTGGTCCCTATTTCCTTAATAAATAATTCATTTAGTGTTACTTTATATTTGTTAATATGTTTTTCAACTTAATATATGACGTTGCGTTCGTTTGCTTACCGTATAGTGTATATTCAGAGAAGAATGTAATTATACTGTTTTGGTCCATACAGTAGACCGAGATAACGGCACTGCGCTGACTTGGCAAACAATAGCTCTGACCGAGAATATGCCGTATATTGAATCTATGTCAATTCAATCTTTATAAAAGGAGTTCTATCCGACTTTTTATTAGTTTGTATTGGTATATCAAGAAGACATAATGCCCTCTTTCGATGACACGATTGCCTTCCGTCATAAAAATTAACAAGCTGTTCAAGATATAGTAATTCTTAAAATTATTTATAACAACTTATAGATACGTTCACTACCGTAAAGAAAAGGAAGCTGGAATATTTCATTCATGCATTGCGTAACTCCAAAAAATACGAGCTCCTTTAACTAATCACACAAGTGGCAAGTAGAAGACGGCCTGCCCGCAGACGTACATCGTGGCTAAAGAATCTTCAGCAATGATTTGTGTCAAAGCACTAAATCATTGTTCAGAAAGACGCCATCCAAAATCAGAGAAGCCATGGTGATGAAGAAGAACCGTAAAACATATTTATTACAAAAAGTCTAAATCCAAATCTTACAAAGGTACATGTTCAATAAACTCGCTCGATCTCGAGAACGAATGGCAGGTTTTTGTTAGGCTTCGCGCATTTGTATTGAGACTTGCACTAGTTCGTGCCTGTTTGAGCATAATTGTTTACTTTTACTGTGTTGTGTGTGTTTATCCACAATTCAGACAATTTGTATTATTAACTAGTGATAATAAATAAAAAATTCTCTCTTTAAAAAATAAGTGTATGTACTAGCAATTCCAAGTAAAAATGTTAGAACTCAAATTAGATTTATTATAAAAACAGAAACAGCTTAATTGCAAGATGCCATATAAAACTTGAATGATCTGAAAGTTGTAATAATGTCAACTAGCAAGTATACCGTGCCGTGTTTAGTTTGACATAGATCTGGTTAAAGAACGTATGTTCAAAAATCTTATTTTACGGTTACTCACAAATGAAACATAATAAATTCACGTTTAATCTTAGTCAATCCTTTTCATGACTAATTGAGCAAGATTCCTCGTGGTTGCGATAATGAAGTAGAATTTATAATGGAAAACCAAAAAATTTTATCTTATTTTTAAAGGAGTGTGGAGTATGTAGCGTTTCATTTTATCTGTGTTTAATCAACATTTGGAAAACAACATAAACAGTGAAAGCGGATAAAGTTTACGATTATAACCGAGTATTAATTACACTTTAAATCTTAAAAAAATATATATGATTTGCGATTTTTACTTACAAGAGAAAGTATAGTCTACTGTCCCTAATGGGTCTACTTAACGTGGACCTAGTATTGCGAGCGGGACATTCTACAAGTGTCGCTGGAAAGCTTTATTAGGCCTTAGTTTTCTTACGAGAAAATAATAGCCTTTCATTTGACTTCAGATAATCGCGAGGGAATGATTTCTCTAATCTTTAAATTATACTTGGAAATGCAATTATAACTTCTTATAATTATATTCTTCGTTTATACAGATTATAGTCAAGCTTTTCACAGATATACTTTTAAAAAGCTGTTAGATGTTTTGTCCCTGTCACTCCTCGGGCACCAAATATATAAATGAAACAAAACATAGTTTATGACGTTTCACAAGTAAGACTGGATGGGGGTACCACAGTTACAAATAAAAATATTTTTTAACCACACGAAACCACTTCACAACCTCAAGGCCTATTTATCCCTTTTTCATTCTATTATCACAATCCAGTGAGTTAATAATTATTGTGTTTCTTGACTATAAAGAAAAAATAAAATAATAATATAAAAATATAAAAGTTATTTATATGAGTTTGTGATCAGCTTAGGAGCTCTTCTGGTTCCTAAGCGAAAATATAAATAGAAAAAAAAAGACTTTATATATAGTCTTTTATATCCTTTTTCCTAGAATTATAATGTCGTTATGTCATATACGTAATTTTGCCCGAACCTTGAGTGTTAGATTATGGATATACTTTTCATATTAACACTCCTACTGCATTACAAAATTTACCTCTGTAATATAATATAACGTATATAAAAGCTCGTTAAAGTTAATGAACACATTAAGATATCTATTTTTATGCAACTTGTCGCAAAAAACTACTTACACTAACGAGTTCTATAAAACTAAATACACCTTAGGAACTGCATATGAAAATGATAGCACGTCGTATTGCCATAATTATATTTAGTTATTTTTCATTTTGTACACTTCGTTGCAATATTTTTTTTCACAATCCAATCGTAAACGACTGGCCTTATGGCTAACAAGAGTTCCAGGTAACTGTAATGAGGAGAAATAAAATAGTATAGGAAAGTATAAAGTTGAAAAACACATGGTTTCTTCCTCAAACTAAATATAAATTGGATGTGGAATTCCACATATAGGGTGTGTGTAACCCTACCGCGTTATTAATAAATAGAATTAGCTAATATAGTTTAATTAGGGGGGGGGAAAAAAAAGGGGAAAAAAAAAGGAGGGGGGGGGGGGGGGGGGGGGGGGGCCCCCGCCTTGGGGGGGGGGGGGGGGGGGGGGGGGGGGGGTTGGGGGGGGGGGGGCCCCCCCCCTTTTCCCCCTTTAAAAGTAGAAAGAGATTGGAAAGTCGCCTAAGAGAATTAGAAGCAGAGGGAGCATATTACGTGGAGTACAATAAGATTAACCAATTCACCACTTCACGAACACAAACAACAAGAAAAAAAATATTACATTAAGTAATACTTAACATAAAAATAAGCTAAACAATACTATCCAAACATACTACTCGTAAATGAGAAATAATAAGTGCATATATCGTAAGCTAAATATAAAGAATGTAATAAATTCAATAAGAAACAAGAGAAGATTGGCATCTATGAACTCGGTTTCTCGGTAGCATTTCTCTTTTCTCAGGCCTTTATCTCGGGAGCGACTCACTTAGGTAGGGGAAATTATATATAATAAGATATAATAAGATTGACATCATGTTTGCGATGGAGACGGAACTATCAGCGTTTTTTGGGCCTGGAAAGGTGACAGAACAGAACTGAACGGGACAGAGGTGTTTCGTCATGGGGTCTCTGTTCTGCGCGGCGATGTGACTTATCCATTTGCGAAGACAAATCCTTTAGAGACTTTATATTAGAATTTAAGCTGTACACAAATACGTGATCGCAATGCTGCGCGCGATTATTTGTATATACTAAATTATAATCGAATATATTTATATATATTTTCGCTACATAACCTTTTTACTGAAACATATGCAAATTTACATCATACTATGCATAATTTGTTTTGATAAAAATATATTACAATTAAACAAAACATCGTTCACTATTTTTAATGGTTAGAGGGCTTAGTCCTCTTTAGTCAGCGACAGATATAACACAAATATTGGACAACATTCTAATACTATGCATTAACATAGAATATTAAAATATTCATCTTAAAGTAATAAATTATCATTCATTTCCTTTTACGTAACTAATAAATCAATACTCGTGTACAAGTACCAATGATTAATAATCAAATATCGGAAATTAGTAAAACGATTTGGCAAATGTGTCGTAAGTTCCTTTAAGCTAAATGTTAATAGTTAATTGGTATGTGAGAATGTTTTTAGGAAGTTAGATCAACTGATACTAACGAAGTAGTCTAGATCACGATGAAATTTGAATTGAACAGGCTCTATTATTATTTTAATGAAACTTGAAAAAAGTTGGCACTGTACTTAATCCTTTAAGATATTGTCAAAATATTTAAACTTTAACCCAATATATTTCAGGCACGGTAGATTCCGTACCGCCGTATAGGATGCCGCCCGCCCCGGAGGCTGCATTACCTGGAGCGCCTGCCCCATCCCTGCCAGCTGCGATCCACACACACTCAGCCAAGTTTCCCGTAAGTATCACACACGTTATAATTGTTTTAGAATCCTTTATGCTTGATATGGTATCTCCATAAAATAAAATTAAATTAAGTGTATATAAATCTAAGAATATAATACCAATATAATGATACTTATACCTTACATAAATTAAGGGTTTTTGTTTTTATATATTATTTATATATCCCAAGTTGTTTTTAATATTTTTTTATAAATTAAAATTTTTAAAAATAAAAAAAGAGAAGGTAAAAGTTTTTGTATGCTGTGTCATAGAAAAATAAAAAAAATTACGGGACAACCCTTAACATTTAGGTGGATGAAAAATAGATATTAGCCGATTCTCAGACCTACTGAATACGCATATTAAATTTCATAAAAATCGGTAGAGCCGTTTCGAAGGAGCTCAATTACGCACCCCATGAGATGAGAATTTTATATATATATATAATATATGCCGTTGTGATGGCAACCATAATATGAGCTAAAAATACCTGACCTTAGGGTAACCGACCGTGTGTGTAATGTGTCCTGATAATTATTTTTTTCAACTAACGATAACCGTTGCTAATATAAATAATTTTCATTACATTCTTTCATGACTAAAAAAATATCTAGGCTATTATATAATCTAGTTTCCGAATTTTAACTGACCGGAGGCATTCATTTGACATTTAATTTCTGTGGTATTCAAAGTTCCTCTGTAAGTTAACCGATATAGATTATGGAGGTATTCATTCAGGATAGTATGACACCATAGAATAGACATGCAAAAACCCTTCTTTCGTATTACTAATATGTTTGTCATATGATTTATGGACAACCGTAAGACCTTTTCCACTTCTTAAATTCCCATTTGTCCCATGAGGTCCCTGTACGAGTATTATATGTGCAGCGGTCCGTAAGTCAGGTGTCATTAGTGAAGCGAGGACAAGCTTGACTGACTGCATGCTATGGGGTCAATGCCGCCTAGGATTCTTTACAAGGCATTGTTTAAAAATAATTCGTTTTAAAATTATTATCTTTTCAATTCACATACATATTTCTGAAAAAAAATTACGTATATGCATTTCTTGCGTAAGTTTACCCACCAGTGCTAAACAATTGGTGAGTAATTGTGTTATTTCTAGGATATTCGAGAAACGAACAGTTTAGACTGTAGTTTTACTATATCAAATTTATTAATAGACTTGATTGATATTAATTGCAAGTTATATTTAATGGCTTTCTTCAATATTCTGTTGTTTTAAGATAGGATTCTTTGATAATAACGTGTACGCCCATAAATGGTTTTCGCAACGAAATTTGTCTATCTATGAATGAGTTATCTGTAAATGTTTTGTAAACTGCTGGCGTTCCATTTAAATAAATAAATAAATGTTGAATCAGATGAGGAAATCTAATATTATATTAAAAATAATCTTTATTTGTAAAAGGCACAAAAAGAAAAGCTCTGCTGTCACTATCTATCTACTAAACGTATTTACTCAATAAATATATACTAAAATTTGTCATCTTGACTCCTATTTATTCCAAAGCTGTCTTGAAATTTCCGATTTCGCCAAATCCGATGGACATTTGCGGTCATCAATCATTGTCAGCCTCTGTACTGTTACCCAAAAGTGTCCCCATTCTCCACAATATTATTCATAATCGCGAAACGTGATTTATTTATTTAATCACGGGTACCATTTAAAAATTACGAGTAGCTGTTGTTAAGAGACGCCATTATTTTGTTACGAAGCTAATACTGATATTAAAAACTATCACCCAAGATATTGCAGGTATATATATATTTATATATTTTGGGAATTAAATTTAACACCCATTTTAAGCTTGAGAATTATGATGCGCTATAACAAGCTATCGTAGTCCATAAATAGTTATTAAACCTCGTGTCTAGTGCTGTTTGATTGTCTTTGACCACGCTGGAAACCTCTCCAGCATGTGTTGAAATAAAAGTTACCATCATCTATCATCTAAAAATAGAGATATCATTAATGACAGGTTTAAAAACTCTCCGATAATTGTTTATCCACGCAAACCATTGGTGACCAAACCATGTTAGTGAGTTAGTTTTTTAATTGACTGAAAGAGCTTTCTTTTTAATATTTTTAGATTGTTACGATAGCAAACTTCAAAAACTCAATTGTGAATTTCAAATTTCAAAAAAATGAATTACATGTAATTTCTTGATACTTTTTCAACAACATCGGATTACGCGCGGGAATACACAGGTTATTTAAAAAGAATAAACAAGATATAGACATTTTCTCAAGTGCTAATTGCTTTTAAAACTTAAAATATAACTAATATTTTCGTTTTAATTTAATTGTATCTCTTTTGTGTATATTTGAGTTAGTACTCGTGTCTTTTAGAACGCACCTATGATTTTCCTGCATTTGCCCGGTGTGTGAAGTGTTTATAATACTATTATATAATAAGGATAATAAGGGTTTTTTAAATGTAAGAAAACCATATAAAAGACCCGGTATATTTTTAATTTTTCACGCACCGAGATTATGTACTTGTAAGCTCGGTTCAATGTTCATATACGCAAGTTTCTCCACACGAGGCGTTTTTGTAAAGTAATGATTCTGCAGATTTCTAGTGAAAGTAGACATTGTGTTGGCATTTATCGGTTTAGAGTGACGTGTTTAGAAAATTATTTAATTAAACATATTCAGTAATTTCATAATTTTATCCATAATTGAGTGAAAATTATGTGTTAGTATTCAAAATGTACATTTTTGAGGTTCGGTTACACGTACGACAATGAATAATAGGTATGCATAACCATTTCTGCTGAAATTATTCCACTATTCTACCTCATATGTTCTCCAAGAAGCACTTACCAAATCTATAATGAATCTGGAAAGTGGCGAACCACGTCAATTAGATTATTAAATTATATTAAGTTATTTGACCTGTTACAGATAGAACGAGAAGTAATTCTGTCGTCTAGTGATAAAAACTCAAAAGTTCCAATACTACAAGAGGCAAGGAAACGCGGACGTCTGGGTGCAGTGGCTCCTGACACCCCACCGAAGGCTTTATCTGCGTGGACGCATGCTGAGGTAATTAAGTCTTTGAGATAATTAATAAATGATTGGCTCATTTTGATTAATAGAATCAAAACTAATACCATTCACAATGAACTGAAGCTTCCATTAAAATAGTTTTATATAGATTATTCATATAAAATTATTTGAAGAGGTACTATCAAATTATCTGTAATATAACCGTATGAGAGCAAAATACTGATTTAGATTTTTATTTTAGCTTTAGATTATTATTATTTTCATTTGATAAGCTTTCAAAGACAAACATTTCTATTCACCATTTACAACTTAAAATTTTCTCGCATGAAAATAGGTCGGGTATGGATAACTGAGATTAAATCTATATATATATATATAGATTCTATTCTTCTGTTAATTTCGTAGTTAATTATAAAAAGTATTTAAACAAAGTCCTTTTCTTTGATATACTTAGGAATATCCCAATACTGATTGAAAATGTAGATTCCTATTAACTGTATTTTTTTATTATGTAACATAGACCTATTTGAAGGTGCCAAGTACACAAAGACGTGTGTTGAGTGATAGGTTATGTCCGTCAGTGTCTTCCTGCTTAACGACCGTAACGACAGGCCAGGCATAACTATGTAGTACTTTGCCCTTGCATTTGTTTAAGAATATGGTATTTCAGAAGTAAGCGAAAAGCAATATTGAAATATTTTATACTATAGTGTGAAAATAATGGTATTTCAGTCTGTATTATATAACATTTAAGTTTGGAGTTAATATAATTTATAAATCTTAAGGGTTTTGCCAAAAATAAATAAGCTTATGGTCGATTAAAAATTTAATAGTGCTATTATAAAAATGTCGGCCTAAAATACATATATGCTTTATTAATACGTATAATTTTTAATAAAAAGTACCGTCCAAGTTAGATGAACATTTATATTAATTATAATAGGTTTTTTACAAAGTTATTAAAATAAAACGTATAATGGTCGTATTAACTATATTTTTCAATACAGACAAGGCAAAACAATTAACAAACGGAGGCCTCTTATTAGAATGAACATGAGACAGTATGACCACGTCGCAAAACTTATGAAAATTCAAACCACGTCCGCTGAACTGAGTGACACACGCACCAACAAACGGTTTAGTTAATCCACGTGCGGACTATTTAGGACAATCATTTGTGTCCTAAAGGAATTGTTCGTTTATACATTGTGTTTATATCACTGCTTCGTCACGGAGACGGTTATATACTTTTCAATTGAGGTTTTTTGAATAAATGAATAATAAACTTTGGGTTTTATGGTAAATAAGATCGCGTGATTTTGCGTGATGGTTTCCTATTTACTTGATTTTTCCCACAAAAAATCATTCAAATAATATTCAAATCATTAAGACCTTAAGATATTAAAGTGAGTAATTTAGTCAAAATATGTACATACAAATGGTTTTTGCAACGAAATTTGTCTATCTATTATAAGTTATCTGTGTATGTTCTGTAAACTGCTGGCGTTTCTATTTATTTAATAAATAAATAAATAAATAAAATATGCAATTACCTTTTTTTCTCACTAAAACGTCAATTTATTATTATGGTCTTTGTAATACGAAGTATAAATTTAGTTTTCATTTAGGTAAAATGATATTAAAGGTATTCGAAAGTGAACAGCTGATTGACATTTGATATGTTGGCTTTCGAGGGGATTGCACACCTGCTGTAAAATGTAATTTTTTATCTTTTTTGCTAATATTTTAAATAATAACATAATAGATATGTATTAATTATTGATGTCATGTAACTATGTGAAAGTTCGTAATGTGAAAATCGAATCCGTGTCGTATCGAATCTTAAATTTTCTTGCGTGATTGAGATCTTTATTTTGGGCCTCGTTTTTAATACTTTCGCCTACATCTATATTATTCGCCTAAAAATAAGATAATTTCCTGTTTGAAAATCATATTCATAACTATGTACATTTTGACTAAATTGTTTGATACTTTTTATGGGAAACTGAAGCAAAGTTTTTATTTTTTTTTTAAATGAAAAGCTTAAGTCTATGATACTATAGTCGCTCTTGACGGGTTCAAATTTGAAAGCATATTCACCGTAACGAAGCGGCACACAAAGCACTAGTAAGGTGACTCGACTCGTGCGCGGGCGCATCCGGCCGTTCGATACAATTTCTCGGAAATATTTAATAATCACGACTTATAATCGTATGAATTTTAAGCTCCTTTGTTTTGTTTTCATTGTTTATTTTTTCGATGCCGTTAAGGCGAGTGCACGTCCGTGAAAAAGGGAAATATCCTGATATATAGACGAAATTGTGGTTATTAATTCAAAGTGCGGAAGTGATGTGACTAGATAAATTATTCAGTGTTGAGTGTTATTAATTTTCAAAATGGTTGAATTTGCATTGGAAAATGTATGTATTGCGGATTTCGGTTTAACTACTTATTAATCATCGTTTAAAAATCTTTCTATATTATGATATATTTTTAAATGTGGTGTTAAACTTAATGAATTAATATAAAACAATATTTAAAAGAAAATGTACTCGTAGCAAGTTCTAAACAAAATCTTACTTCATACCACATCTTTGTTCTTATTTCCCACGATAATACATTGTCTGATTAACGTATCTTTCACCTGCTTTAATTATGGTACGGGGTTTGATTCCCATCCCACACAATAAGGGCTATTAACGTTGGTTGCACAACAAAGCTGAGATTTTCTATTATTCATTATCTAAATTTTTGTTGTTTTAAATGAACAATAAGATTCATATTTATTCTATGCTTGTCTGGAAACATAATATCCACTCTGTGGAGTCAGCTGCCGGATGTGGCCGGCTCTGTTGTAGATCCCGAATCAATATGATTTAGGGTTGGCAAGTTATTTACTCTAAAGAAGATTACTTGTTTTATTATTTTTATGGTCTTTTGCCATTAAAATAATATGAATAATGCTAATTTAATTCCTTATCAAACCTTTGCATACTTGCAGAACCAAGCTGGAACATCCGCCGACTTCCGACAATACCACGATCAGTACAGCTACACACACCAACAAAGTCAGAACTTTAATCGCAACACCCAAAACTACGATTCACCTAAACCGCCTATACCTGCCAAAAACACACCAAACAACTCACATATGGTCACAGTTGTAGAAACAACAAAAGATAGTACCAGGGACGCCCCTAAAAGCACGAAATCTGTCAGCAAAACATACCATACTCTCAAAGATATGATCTCAAGTAAGTTTAAGGGCAAGGAAAACAATGAAGCAGACAAGGAAGAAAGTCTTAATAATAATAATGAAGAAAGAAGACGCGAACCCGAACCAGTAACCCCAAGGGAGGGTGTAAGAAAAGAAGGAATATACGGAAGACCAATGCAAAGACCCGATTTGCAGTATAACCATGGAATGACAAACAATATGGTGTATTCAAGTCCATCCCCACACAGGTAACTCAAATTATTAATAAATGTATTTTTTTTAGAACAAGAAAATAAAATACTTAAATTTCGAAGTAATAAAACTATGTTAAATAACATGTATCATAACGGTTCAATGCCGTCGGTGTAATTAACCTGAATTTGCACTTAATTGTGAACGGCATTGACAATAGACTATTCCACAGACAATTAATGCAACAGCAAATGGTTCAACAACAAATGATGAACCAGCAAGCAGATCTCAGGAGATGTTGAATCAGCAAGCGAGATCTCAGGAGATGTTGAATCAGCAGGCAAGGTCACAGGAGACGCTTGCACACCGGCCTCAAGCTTTGGGTGCAGATGCGTTGTACCAACAATATGGACCACCAGGAAGAAGAAGTGCTTTATATCAGAGGGACCTCGATGTAAGGTCCATGGCTAATTTCACTTCACTTAAGAGTGGACCGCAACCTCAGGTAAATTATTTTTTATTTTAATGTAATAACTCATCGATTAAAAATCTAAATCAAGAAAATTTAAATTTTCTAAAAATTCCAAAAATAGTAACACATTTTTTGGTTCTTTAAAATGAGTTCTTCCGAGACTGTTAAAGGTCAAAGGGACATTTTTTTATCTTAGGAAACACATTAAATTTTCACGTTTTATAAAATAGAAAAATAAGAAATTTAAAATATCTCCTATACTATTTGCAGTACGATAACTCCAATTCACGACTCGATTTGAGAAGCCCTCAACAACTTGAGCGAGAGATTGTTCAACATCGAAGACTTATTGAAGGACGGCGCTCTACTTCACACCCGCATTTGCTGGACGAGCCCCAAAGACCCGAACCAAAACCCCAAGTATATGACCGCTCAAGGAGAAATTCACATGGCAACCTCTTAGACGGTGTGCCTCATGAAAATGGTCCACCCAGAAGCAATGATGAAAGAGAATCCGATGATGGTGGCTTCAGAATGAGATTAGCAGCGCAAGGAAGATCAAGTTTTGAACGCATTCGTACAAGTGGGCGATCAGTGGATTCAAGACAAATTCCGGAAGAATACAGAAAGACACCAGAAAGCCATAGAGAATCTCGCCGTACACCAGATTCTATTAATCAGAGACAGAAGGAAAGTACACCTAATCCTGTGGATATTGAGAGGAATGATGAGAATGCTAGTCAAAAATCTGCAGACAGTGTATACACTTCGAACAAAGGCGAAGGCTACAATCCGCAGCCTTCCTCATCCAGGCAAACACCAAGCAGAATAGAAGACCTAAAAGCTCATGGAAAAAAAGGTACTCATGGCTCAGCGGCTAGCTCTGGTAAGTTTTTATACTAATAAGTGTACTATTGTCACAAAAGTGGATTTCGATACTAAAAGCTCAAGTTAGAATATTATTTTAATTGTGAAACTCGTTTGTAGCATAAATATGAAATTTCACAGATTACGATAAAAATGGTGGTCAGTCATCAAACGTCGACTCCGGTAGAGGCAGCGTGGCGTATTCGAGTGGGAGGCGTGCTGACGCCAGTTTGCACGATACTTCAGCAGACTCGGATGCTGCGGGGACCAGGGAATCCAGGCAGCAGCCTCAGCCAGGACCAAGCCAGCAAAACCCTCAACCTTGTGAGTACCGTCAGTACCCTCTTCTGATATAATTGAAGATGATTCTTTTAATTCGGTCAGTTTCCAGTGTCAAGTTTATGATCAAATGGCATTAATTAATTAATTTAATTATTTCGACTTGCCGAAATGACGCTAAAACTTCATTTTTATTTGGATTTCCATTTCAAAAGTATCACTTAAAACATTCAATATGCATTATTTTGTATAAAAATGGCACGGTGGTTCAATTAAACAGTGAAATATACGAATTATGCAAATATTAACGTTGATTTTTGGTTAGGAAGAGTTACCAAAAGAAATATTAATTTTCAGCCGGCGAGAATGAGTGGGCTGATCTGGTGGAATGTGAGCTCCGTCAGATATTGGAACCCAAACTGTCGAATATGAGGCTCGATAGCTCGGAAAGCTCTGACAGTTCTATAACCCCACCCCTGCCTCCATTGTCACCTTCCTCGGACATCCATAAACGGAATAGGTATGTCACCTTGCAAAACTTACTTTTCTCTGTCTCTCTGAAATATATCAGATTTATATTTCAGAGTATTTTTAGGTTCAATCGAATTAAATGGAAGATCCTTTAAAAATAATTTTATATTTTAACTTTAATATTATCGTCAATTTAAGGAATTATACTTTTTAATTTTAGTCTATTATTTTTCATCTAATTAACGGTTATAGAAGTTTTATAAATAATCTACAGAACTACGTTCTGTAGATTATTTCAAATTGTAGATTATTTATTGTCAAAATAAATAAAAATAATATGTTGTATAGATTTGATAATTATTTATTGTATAACATACTTTCTTTCCAGTCTGCCAGGCCGTGCATCAGAATTCCCAGAGGAGAGAAGGCGTCGCGAGGGAAGAGAGTCTCCGCGCTGGCACCACTCCCACTCCCACTCCCACTCCCACTCCCACAAGAAGCACTCTTCCAAACGAGAGCATCATTACAAAAGACATTGTATGTATGCCCTGATCAACAAATACAGCTTTATAACGTTTCCCTGTGTATTTATGAGCATCTGTTTTCCTGTTTTCGTTTCGGGAAGGACATCCCGCGGAAAGTACCTTGGCAACCATAATCTGACGATAGCATCCCGGGATGCTATCGTCAGATGTAAAGTGAAAATGGCTCCGGAGCCAAGAGAAGCCATTTTCACTTTTTAAATCGCTTTGTTTTAAATCGTTCTTATCATTATTTAACAAATAAACCACTTGCTGAAATTATGTAAAATAATTGATACATTCTCGATAATCGTAGATGTAAATAGTTGTCTTATTTATGTCGATTATCGAAAGTGTTAAAAATTTAAATGTAAACATTTATGTTTAATAAGAATATACTTTAAATTTAACCACGCACCAATATAGTGTTATGAAATTTGTATATGTAACTGTACATAAAAAATATAGAAAGACGTAAATATCAGAAATTTGAGTTAGAAGTGACTTTTTCCAATGCGCTACATTAAACTGAATATTTCTATATAATTTTTTTCTATAAAATTTCTTATATTTATTAATTTCTATGTGATAAACTCACAAAGACCTCACCGATATAGAGCTAAATAGCATTATTACATGAATAGCTACATTATTAGCTGAAACATCTTGATAAATACTGGAGAAGGAAATTTATTATATTGTATTTCAAAAGTTGATCAATTTTATTAATTCATTTAAACAGTCCCTCATAACCAATTGCTTAATATGATAATAATAATTATTATTTACTTTTACCTTAAATTAGCATGCAAATGTCAAAATGTCACAAAATTGTTCTTTTCAAAAACAATTAAAGTTACATAATGTGAATAATAAAAAAACTTACGGTCTGGGATATCCCTCACAATATAAACACCGAATGCTCAGCCAACTGGCCTGGTGATAAAGTAATAATATTTACACGCAAATTGTGTTTTCAGCACCCGGATAACTTAAAAAAAAAGCTTTACTAATAATTAAATTAATATCAATAACTTATTCTCTAATCCTGCATTAGCCCGATGCTAAATTAGTAATAATACAAAGACAATATTCTAATTAAAAAATTACGCTCTCACGGCGTTGTCCGTTGTCATTTTGTTCAGCACATGTCATGTACTGGGTTGGTTAACTCGCATTTCAATCGTGGTTTATATAGATATAAATACATACATATATTAACACCGCAGCAACATATGCTACATATGGCGACCATTATCCAACCGAATCGAAGAGATAGGCCGAACAATTAAAAAAGAAATGAAATGCTTCCAGTATTCGGACTAGACACGACAGACATGACGTCTACAACCACCCGGAGCCTGGACCTCTCCTCTCTTCTCGATGGTCGAACGGACAGCGACGCCTCAACTGGCGACGCACGCGCAATCCGCAGACAACTTCGGGGCTTGGAGAACATGTATGCAGAGGTGCTGCAACTTTTGGGCGTTAGGAAACCAGCTAGTCTGGCGAAACACCCCACTTGGGAGGCTAGGTAAGCGGCAGCTCAGGGAAGTAGACTTTTAGGAATTTTTAAGAAGTACGTCGTTGCAATTTTGGTTAATTAAGGGTTAGGAAATAAAAGCGATCTCTTCGCAAATCTAATGTATGAATACAATTCATAAATATAATTATAATATATTCATAATTATAATAAATTAGTAATAAATAGTTACAACTATTTTTTTTTTCGAATGTAAAAGTACAATGTAATACGACACTAAAATCTAATACTAATTTCTATTTACAAAATATCCACGGCTTCTGGGACTTTGCCCTTATATAAACGACAATTCTCAAACCTTTATTTCATACATCGCTTATGACCCATTACGTTTAATCAATGCTAAACCGGACAATTTCAGATTATCATCGAAGCGTCGGTATGGCAGTATGTCATCTCTACCCTCGAGCTCTGTCAGCAGTCGACCGCAAAGAGACAAGAGAAGATCCTCTGACCATCGCAAGAAGAATGATTTGAAGGTATGTCTTTCATAAGCACTAAAGCTGAAAAGCTGACAACACACTCGCGATCCTCACGGTGTTGCAGGTATCTATAGCCGGCAGTCGCCCTCATATAAAAATCAAAAATAGTTAAATAAGTATTACCAACTTGATATTCTAGATTCTATTTACAGACTTGGTTTTATGATTAATAGAATCAGGCGTTACTTTGCAGAAGTCCATAGTACAAAACCCCAATAGACCTATATACAAGCAATACTCCGCGAAGAACCCACAACCACTCGATGCACGTTTCGTTCCGACACCATCAGAGCATCATCAGGATATTGCCTCTACGAACAGCGTTCGATGAGTCATCGTGCGTCGAGTGGTTGTGGGTTTTTCGCGGAGTATTTATTTATTTGGAAAACAAACAGACATTTATTATCTCTATATATAGAAAAAGAATATTGCTTGTATATTGGTATGTTGGGTTTTTTTTAGACTAGATATTGCTAGAGATAGCACCTTAAAAAAATAACCGTATACTGATGAACGGGAACGGTAAAAAGAAAAATGTTCTATGTCTCTTGGCTTTAAGCTATATCCCCACTTCTAATCGATCCAGCTGTTTTTGATCTAAAAAGAGTAGAACCTCAAATTTCATTTAAAAAGAGAAAATTATATTGGTAATTACTCTTAAATCAGAATCTTGCATGTTAGACTGCGTATAACAGTTTACGTATAACATTTGAACCAAAATATAATCAAGTGTGGAATTATTTTGATAAAAAAGTAGGTTACAACTTGATAGTCCACAGTTATTTTGAAGATAATTATAAATATATTACAACCATACTAAAAAAACTATGATCTGAATTTAAGGCGAGTGGGTGATCAGTGATGAGCCATAGATTTGTATTAAGTTTTCCTAGACCTATTTTACTAATATCGCTTTTTTTAATGTATTCTATTGATAGACAGAATAGTTTGTATGCAGTAAATAAAACTTAGGATTTCACATTCCAGGGTATAAATAAGCGATTCCAACGGCTGGAATCACACGTGGTGACTTTGGCCCGCTCAGTCGCCCACTTGTCCAGTGAGATGCGCACGCAGCATCTCGTGATGCAGGAGATGGACAACATCCGGGCAGAGATCGCTGCGCTCAGGCATATGTACAAGTCAGTTCATTCGATTATACTCTTGTGTTCTACTGAAGCACAATAAAATTATTTATTAATGAGTTAAAACAAAGTCTTTGCGATACAGTTTATAGTTTACCGTCTCTTGACTGTCGTAAGCAAACGCATTTATATGAAAAAACATAATTAATGAATTAAAATTACATTACTCAATTGTGTGTAATTATAAGAAAAACACATTGTTAACGTATTAAGTTAGGTATTTTACAAAAGTTAAGTATATTACATTATTATAAATTTGTTTTATTTTCATTTTTTGTTTCATTAGTTTAAATTTTAACACAGAGAGTTTACTCTCTGTAGCTGTGACATTTATTTTGACAATTAACACCTTTTATCTTCAGTCTACCGTGACCAAGCACGCTGTAACATCGGAAAGATTTAAAATAATGTAAAATACATTTAAATTTTGCAAAAATAAGTAAATTGTTTTTCTTTAAATGAGTAATCAACAAGCTATGTTGATAATAGACAATACTGTGTGTATTTTTTTAAAGTAAATTTTGGATTGACTATTGAAAGTATATTTTTTTAACAAAGTTTAGATGAAACAGTTTTAATAATCACACAACAATTTTTTTTCTAATCAGTCATATCTTTAAGTACCTTGTATAATCGCAGAGTTTCTTACCAGCTCTTCCCTTACACCTTTGATTTGTCAGCGGGCAATAATGTTTTTATTTTAATTTTATTTATTATTATTATGTTCTCAAACATTAACAATCTTATCAATTATAAAAAACATACAGGAAGTTTATAAAGTACATATGTAACAATTACATGATAACTTATAATATATATGGAAATTAATTGAAAATGTTTTTTTGTACCAGATCGCAGCAGTACATTAGATCTGGCCAGTCTCGGCACCTGGATCCGGTCTCGTTCAGCAATCCCGACCGCGTCAAGAGACTCACCAAGTTCTTTGGAGACGAGCCACCCCTCATGAGGCTCTTCCTCAAAAAACTTGGCTATGAGGTGATCTTCTTTCTGTATTCCTTAAACTACGAAATTAATTATATTTATTGCAATTAAGTAGTCAAATTGTAAAGTTCTTTTTCGAATTGCTTAGAAAATATTTAATCGAGCATAACAAAAATATGTAATTCGATACATTAAATCATCTTATATCAATAATCAAAATCATTTTAAGAATAATTAATAAGATTGATCTTAAAGTTAGTTATCTCTTAGTCTTTTCATTCTTACATAAACCACAAGCATTTTTACTTTTTTTTCGATATTTATTTATGTCTAAGAGCTAGCCACCCACTAAAGAGGCTTTTTTTATACTAAAAATACTATTAATAATATAAATTTTTTATACTAACCCAAAAACCCAAATTTTTAAAATCCCCCAATTTTGCTGATCATAGAATGTTGGGTCCGTAATTTTTTAAAACGAATACTGGAGTAATAATTTATTTACTCATCTTTCATTTGAAAAGTGACCTCATTTTGAATATATTGTATTAATATTTATTACTAGCTAACCCAACGTTATTTGCCATAAGTTATTCCAATTTTCAATTAATAAATAAAAAATAGGGGTTGAACGTAGAAGGGTTAAAATTTAGAATTATAGGTATTTTTGTATGTTGTATAATAAAAATTAGAAATTCTATTCAAAAAATATTCAAAATTAGGAAAAAACCCTAAAAATTTAGGGGGATGAATAATAGATGTTAGCCGAGTTGGGGAACCAGATCTAATGAATATGGGAACGAAATTTATGAGAATCGGTCAACACGAGTATTTTATATATAAGATAATTTGCTTAGGAAACCAATTCATTGGGATATCCAACCAATTTTTTTAAGAGATTTTTTTTAATATTCTCCATATATTTTTAAATAAATTCTATCCCGTCTATCTCCTCTTCAGAAATATGCTGCGCTGTTAGAAAAGGAGAAAGTGGGTGCTGCCGAACTGCCGTACGTCGGAGAGGACAAGCTGAGGGCCCTGGGCGTGCCTTTGGGGCCTCGGATGAGGATCCTCAAGGAGGCTGGTATTCATCACGACTTGCACTTCCCGCGGGACGACCCCAACACCACCACCACCACTCTTGCTATAGTTTAAGTTTTGCTTTCAATTTGGACAATACGCACACAGAACTCTACAAAGAATCAGCGAATTTGTTTCAGAAACGGCTAAATCAATCCATATATCTTTACGCGTAGATTTTTCAGTTAAAATGGCGACGTTATCCTTGTAATTTCATGTCTCTACCGTTCTTATTAATATTATGAAGAGTATGACGTCACCAAATGGATCATTTAAAATATATATATTGTCTTTGCCATCAAGTTCAATGTCTCTGTCAACTTGAAATAAGACAAACAATAAATTGAGGCTTTAATGATTTGTTACTTGATTTTCAGCTGGAATTTTGCCACCTTTGGTTATCACTAGCAAAATTGTTAATATCTGGTGTTATGAAAAAAAATTTTTTTTTTTTTAGTAACATTTGTTTTGGTATACAATATATATTATGCCAAAGATTTCGGCATATATGTACATAGATGTATATAATGAACAACGAATCGCATGAATTTAAGGACTCTGTATTTAGATTTATATTTTTGTATTGTAAATTAGTAAATAAATATTATAAACTGCTCTTTGTTTTTTAACTCTACAAGCAAGACTTTACTTCTTTTTACTTAAATGTTATCAAAAAATAGCTATATAAAATGTGAGTATAGTATAATATTATGCTTTCCAGATTTTTTTGCTTCTTACCTAATAGATGGTGTAATAATAATACCTTCCAAGAAATATTGATTTTCCAAAAATTCCAATCTCCAATATTTTAGCTATCTTGTAAATGAGTTTCTTAAGTTTTTAATATCCCTCAGTTTTGATAAATTCAGCCTGTCAATAGCTACAAATTTTCAATCACTCTATAAATATTTACAAAGTTTTACAATCATGAAGCTTCCACTCAGCATGTTTTAAGCTTAAAATCACACTAAGCCTTATCCGTATAAACATTATTCACTCTTTAGGCTTTATATCATCAAATAAAAAGTAAAAGCACTACAAGAGCTTTATAAACAATTTTTAATTATGCTTTTCATTTGGGTCATTACAGGCCGCATATTCTCACCGTATAAATCGTATCTGAAGTTTTCTACTATATTTATGCATCATATTTGAAACTAGAAAGGTAGATAACCTCTGATATTTTCAAACTTATGTCCGTAATAACAATAACATTCTCAATTAAAAACAATTCTGTCTATTATCTTCGGTGCAAAGGTCGGATGCCATCCGTCGTTCAATCATAATTATCCCATCACTCGACATATACGGTTCGCTAAAATGTTTAAGTTTCTTTTGATTTCCGCTTTCTTCGGAGTAATTGCAGCCGAATCGGTGAAATTTATTCCCTGTGATGGAGGTGAGTATTATATAGTATTTTTTTATATTTTTTTAATTGATCTCCTATTATTTATTAATATTCTAAATTATATACAGCTACTATAAATAATAGCAATTTGCTAGCAAAACATAACATAGTTTGTGTGTTGTTTTATTATTGCCTCTATGTATATATATAAATCTATATATAAGATAGATTATGTTTATTTATTGCCTCTTCATTTTAATATAACACAAAAGAAAAGATATATTAGTAGGAATAACAGGTAATGTAATCTTAATTCTAACTGAACATGAATAAATTATAAAAGGTATAATAATACAGTAAAAATGCATTTGAACAATATGGCAGCTACACTTCATTTAAGTCAACTTTTAATAACAAATATGATTGCCATGATTAAGTCATCTATTTTTTGTTTGTTTTTTTTTTAATTTAAATTATTCTTATGGTAATTTAGCGTACTATGTTGGGTTGGGGTGCTATTTAAAAAACTATAACTTGCTTTGAGTTGATAAAGAAACGTTAGTACTATAAATATCAGCTCTTTTTTCCCATTTATAATGTGATAGCCTTTGACACGATTTTAACCAGAATTTTTTATCAAATAATTTAAGTATTAATGAGGCTATCACGGGTCACTAACACATTATCGCTGTACTTACTTCGAACAGAAATCTCATTTAATATATTATATGTTTAAATATTTTAAAAGTTTAAATATTTACTTATCCTTTATCAAAATAAATAAATGTATTGGATGTTTTTGAACAGTCATAGCAAATACACATTGTATGATTTTTTCCGAAAGCAAAAAAATAGTTTCACTGTTCACATTTAGTATAGTGACTTCTTTCTCCCATCCGTAGTCCTGAACCCGAGAAGGAGATAGCGAGAACAAATTTAACTTTAAGGAGACTCGGATATTTTCGCTTCGCTTGAGAATTTTGTATTGACTATCTTATAACATCTTTACTAATAATGGCCATAAACTCATAAAAACATTAGGTTAACGACTTTTCGATCGCAAATCACACTTAAGTAAACATTATTATCTGTCTATGCTTTATTTAGAACGTAAATACATTCGTAGTTCTAATGTCTCATAGGGCAAACATATCATAAACATAATGTTTTGCTTCATACGAGATTGATTTGGACAGTATTGTATTTGAATTAATTGCAACACGTACCTATTTAGGTATTTGCATTTCAAATATGCTTCAGATGTCATTTGAAACTCCAAAATACAAATTACATAAAAATAACTTTATTTTCGTTTAACGATCGTGAATATGAGTGCGAGACGATAATGTTTTCATGCTAAATCAGCTATTATAGTTGAGATCACTGCATCTGTATACCGTACCGTTCGCAATACGCAATGACTGGCCGAACGCACAAATTATTTCACAGTAATCAGTAGTGATGATGTTCAACTTGTATTAAATACAAAAGCTTCTATCTTCTATCAAAAAAAATTAAAAGCAACAAACAACTTTAGATTTTACTTGAAAGTAAAATATGAAATCTGTGATCTGTGAAAGTACAATTTAAATATTAAAAACTCCGTGGCAATAAATACATATAACACACAACCTCTCTGCAACTGTAACACTTATTTTGACAATTAACACCTTTTGTCTTTAGTCTACCTTGACCATGCTATAAAACACGCGAAATGTCGGAAAAATTTAAAATAATGTAAATATATTTGAATTTTGCAAAAATACATGACTTAAATACGTTAATAAAGTGTTTTCTTTAAATTATGCGGTTATTAAAGAAATAACATATCCATGAAATAAATGATTGGCGTTATAGCCACATGGTATTGGCCATTTCTTGATATATAAATAGGTGATGAGCAGTATCCCACCTTTTTTTTCCACCAGTTTACCTTCGCCATACGAGCATTATACAAATTCATTATATTTACCTTTTTTTATTTTAGCACCACCATGCGCAGTTACGGAAGTGCGGATACACCCTTGCACTCATCCTGACCAATGCAAGTTGAAGAAAGGAAACACTTACTCCATATCCTACGATTATAAGCCTGGTAGGTATACAACAACAAAATTCTGACGATGATGTAAAAATATGAGATTTTTGATAGATGAAACTGTTCCATTTTGATTTGCTCTTCAATTTGTTATCCATAAATCAGAATACAGACATCGACTAGTTTCGTCTTGATAAGATTTCACTCCGATGTTTATGTATATATATTAAAATAAAGAACAGCTACCCTTAAGAGCATAATCGCTTCGGTTTCAGACTTCGCATCTGACAAGGTGAAGGCGGGTTTCTTTTGGGCGAAGGATACTGAAGATATACCCTTCCCTGATATGTACAATGCCGACGCTTGCCAATACACTGCCTGCCCTATCGACGCTAACAAACAACAGACGTTCGACTACAGCCTTAGACTGTCAAAGAAATTGCCTAGCGTTAGTATTTTATTCCTAAAGCCTGTGTACTAAGCTCCCTTTTGCCTTGTCCATTTCTATGTGGAAATATAGAAGTACGGTAGATGATTGCGGAAGTCAAGTTGTATTGAATTCTATTAGTCCAATTAATTTATTTATTGAAATATGGAACGCAAGCAGATAACTCAATTATATATTATTACAAATTTGTATATTAGTTGCGAAAATTTTACACGTCATTATAACAGAATCTTATCTTAAAAACAACAGAATGGTGGCGATTCTGATGTACGCCTCTAAAACTAAAAATCTCTAAATTTAGCTTTAGACCTGTCAAACGCGTGTTACCTATTCTATATATCTACATTGATAATTTATACCTTATTGCTATCAAAATCTGTTTGACAGGTCTAAAGCTAAATTTAGAGATTTTTAGATTAGAGTGAGTGATGTGTGTACATCATAATCGCCACCAATGTTAAAGAAGGAAATTCAACATTAAAAAGAATATTATAAACATTAAAATTATTTGAAGCAAAACAAATAAATGTAAACAAAAACATTATTATAATTAATAATAATGTTATTAATTTTTAATAAAACTATAGAGTGTAATATTTATTCCTAATCTCTTTAAAAGTTATTTTGGAATTATCTGTATAAAATATTTCTAAAACTGAATGTGCGTGAAAGTTCTAGAGGTTAATGTTTTTGAATTTAATAATTTGTTTGTTATAGGGTCAGTATCTTTTCAAACTGAAGCTCTGGGATGAAAACGACAAGTCCAAGAATTGCTGCTTCAAGACTAACATTGAACTGAGAAGGAAATAAACCATATTGTTCAATTAATTGCAGTGTTTCTCAGTTCACTTATAATATCCGTATGGCAAAACAACGTTTGCAGCTATTATTAAAAAAAATATATATATATAAAAGTATATATGTTGTTATCAACTACAATGACAGCATAGTATATGAAATGTAGCTCATTATAATTAAAATCATATAATTAATTTCGTAATCGAATAAAAGAAAACGTTAAGAAACCAGAGCACCTATACCAAACCGAGGCCATACTGGCTAAACTGGAAATCAAATTCCAATAACATATAATATATAAATCCAATTTTTATATAAGGTAAATAACGCTGCGTAGCCAAAAACTGAATCCACGAAATTCAAGACAATTATGATATTAAATAATAATATGGAGGCTTTACACTTTCCAAATGCTGGGAACAGTTGCGATTCTCACGATATCCAATAAAATATTATATGAAAGTGACTTAGCTATAAATAACTTTAAAAGGTATTTCACTGAACAATCGCCCCTCCGCCGGATGCGTTTCAACAGTTTGTGCAACGCGATCGATGCAATGGCTGACATTGTGGGAAAATACCCAGGCGAAACGTTTCGGTACAATGGTACAATACTGATTGTCTATGATTGTCTTAAAAATAAATAGGTTTGAAGTAGATATTATATTATTAACAGACGAATTCATTCGCAATGGCAATTCAAGATACTTCTATAAATTTCTAAACATAAACTTCTATAAACTTTTCCTTAGTTAAACATTAATAGTGAATAAAGAAAAAAACACAATTGCCTAAAATAGATTTCTGGAGTCACAGCTACCAGGCGCTTAGCTCTTTTATTAACGCATGCGCACTTTTAGGTTGGGCCTCTACACCAGTAGAAGTTGATTTATTATTTATAAAAGTGGCTATTTTCTGTGGTTATTTATTTATATATGTTAAATATAAATAAAATTGTAATAAAAATGAAATGAACAATACGCTAATATTTTTTGTTGAACACTTAAAAAAAATGTACAATGTATAAATACATATTTGTAAGTAGTGTGATATTAAAACGAGTCAAATACCTTCCCTATATGGTGGACACTTGACTAGCGACAGCCCGGTGGGGCGTGGTGCAAAAACAAAAACTTCAGGCTGTCTCAGCGGGACCTAACAGGCTGCTCAGGAATGCTTACGGTAGATATCATTTAAGCATCGATAGGATTAATAAGACCTAAATGTTACAATAGTTCAAGATACTTTTGATTATTCGCGCGCTTACTATTTTGACCATTTTTAATTATTAGATATTTAATAGACAGCTGACAAAACATTAACTGAAATTGTCATTAAACTAGAAGAACATATTGAACATTGACCATTTTAAAGATAAAGAGTTGATAAAACAAACTAAAAATCCGTCGTTAAAATATCTTTTGTTTCGGCTGATAAATTTGTCGTTCTCAAATTTATTAGACCCATAAATACATATATAGTAATGAACTTTATTAAAATATCCCAATTATAGGAAGAGAAAACCATCTAAACCATCTATGTCATTGTGTCAAGTGGAAAGCTTTTTCGATCAACGAGCTTAATTTTTGTGAACGCTATTCTAAAATGTCAAATTTAAGAGGTTCAAATCTCGAGTGTTTTCACACGATCATTTGAAATTATGTAATTTGAAATGATCGTTGCGTGCATATAATATATACTTTTTCGCACTTTACATATCTAATTTCATTTTAATATGCTTAAGGAGATAAAGTTCTTAAAGTTGCCATAGATTATCTTTCAGAGATCTAACAATACAAAATTCAAAACTTTTTTGGATTGAATATTTAGTTTTTTGAACAGTACTATTTAGTGTACAGTTTTACTCATAAGCTGCAATGGCCGCTACGTCGAACGTCGATAACAAAGGGTACCCGGTTCGATCCCTGGCACGGGCAAACTTTGTTTAATCACATATGAGCATCTGTTGGTTACAATATATATTATTTTCTTTTCTGTTTTGGTCTGGATCAATACCAATCATGAATAATTTTTAATCAAATATGGATACATAAAGTGTGGTCAACGTAAAGGCTAACAACCTTGCCTGCACTCCGTCCAACAACTTCTGTGCCTACTAGCTTCAAACACTATTTCCTATGTTTTTATTGATACTTTCATATCCATATTGAAGTTGAGAGTGAATATTATATCGGTTTCAATTGACTCGCTTTAAAATTTTCCACTCCAGTGCTGTATAAAGCGGTGTCCAATAAAATAATTCATTTCGTAAGGGCAATATTTTTTTTTATTATAAACGGATGAGTTGTTGCTTACTTAAAAACACACACGCTTTCACATCGCTTAGCGATAATTCACCGTAAGAAGAATTGTATAGATGGAAAATGTAATTTGTTGAAAGCTGCAATTTGAAAATAAAAACATGTAAAAGTACGCTTATGTATAAAATAGTTAGCGCAATCTCACTCAGAGTAATTAGTTGGTACTCGTAGGTTGCCGGTTCCTATTTAATTTATAAACTTTATACGTATCCATCCAATGTGTTTAATAACATTTGTAAATCTACATTATATTTTAATTTTTAGGTTAGTCGTCGCTTAACGTAATACTGCAATCGGTTTCGCTATGGAGCAACCGTCTATTTAAAGCGGCTCAGCGGCTTCAGCATGAAAGTGTTAAGCTCAGATTTGATTGAATCATCAAACGAAAAGAAAAGTACTATCGATATAAATTGTATCACTTTCACACTTGGCTGTCCATCACTCTTCGTATATTGTGTTACCGTTCTCGAGATACAGTTACGATTTCCGCTTCTCATATTTTGAAAGTTAATTTCTATACTTGGAGTATATGAGATGTATTTAAATTTGTTAGTATTCGGTTGTTAGTAATATAAGATGGCAACTATGTTTGAAGTATCCTGAACCCATATAGGCTAGATTTCTCTTTTAAACGCGTATCAACCGGGGAGAAAATCGGCTCGTCGATAACCAAACTACGGCTTCGGCCTGAGCCACGGAGTCAGTAATGATATGGTTTATTAAGCTATATAGCTAATAAAGAGTAATAATATCGTTAGCTTGAATCAATATATCGATTATCAATATATCAATACTTAATTTATTGTATTTTTAATGTAATAATTAAAATACATTGTTGAAATTATTCATTTTGAGGAAGGTTCCGTTAATTCTTTATACAAGGACAGTTGTTAGATCTCATGTGATGAGCTTCATAATTAATCGTAATTCATATTTTATGAAATACAAACTATTTGACCGCTGACTAATTGCTGACATTTTCCAATGGTAACCAGCTAACAATAAGGTGCACTAATTGATATATTAACCTGTCCTAGTTAGCTAATAGTAATACTCCGTTCGTTGTTGACAAGTTGACTGTAATTATATATATATTAACTATGTATAAGATATGTAAGATTAAAAGTTTTAATGCAAATTTTATAAGAATGCACAGCAGTGAGCAACGAAAGTTTTCTACAGCGTACAAGATTGCCAATAATAGATCTATCCTTATAAAGTCGTGGCGGACCTCTTTAAGCCATTGTTGTGACCTTACAATGACTCATCGATGCCCTCGGCACATTTATATAGGTTCGTCGCAATTCTTCATAACTGTACTTGTTACGTACAAAATAAGGTAATAAAACAGGTTAAATTAGGTGAGTTTCCTGTCCAGTCGCCCAGTATTTTATGAAAAGCTAGATTTTCAAGGAATAAAGGCAGAGCAGGCTAAATAGCGACTAGTGACTTAATGTTTTAACTTCTAAATATTAAGACATGGTTGAATTAAATTTCCCTATTATATATATTTTGTAAAACCTAATAAGTGTCGTTAGTATTGTCAGCGATATAGTACTCTGTGCGGATAAAAAATTATGTACGTTGAATTACAGCAGCTAGGCCAAGGCGAACGGACAACCTACTGCGAGTCAAGTGAATGTACTGACCCTATGATCTGGATCTATGTAAAACAATAAAAGTATTTTCTATTTACTTTCATTTGGAATCATAAAAGTCAAAAGTCAAGTTAAAACTTATAGTAAAGTCCATGTAAATTTTCAATTTTTCCTTTTTATCCGATTTTCATAGCTAAAAAATCATTTTGTTGCGTATCATGACTGCAAAATAAAACATAAATAATAACTATGACAACTATAATAAAACATAAATTCAAAATTAATTAAGAAGTAATGCAAGAATAGATAAAAAATAGTTTGGGGTGAGTTGAATCAAGGTGATTAAAAATTTAAAAACGAGAGCCTTCCCTGTGTTTGTGCATTTTATAAACAAGATATAATCGCCTGATAAATACTAAATTTACCTTTTACAATTTGTATCCTTATTATTTACAAAACTCTAACAGACCAATCTACCAGTAATACTCTGCAAAAACCCACAAACAATAGATGCACGTTTATCCCGACAAAATGAGTATCCTAAGTAATTGCCTTTACGAACAGCGTTCATTCTACGCGTTTTTTTTGCGGAGTATTGCTGGTAGGTTGGTCTATTAGTTCTGTTCTATGGATCTAATTATATTATATACATATATCCTTACTATTTAATTCATCGTCATTTATCAATTTCTCCTTGTCCCTCTGAGTCTTTAAAACAGACGTTCGCGTCTCTTTAAACACAACTAAAATATTTATTAATTTTCTATACCGGAATTATCTTGCAAATTGTAATAAGTAGAGGCTTATGTTATATCGGTATGTTTGTAAGCGGCGCCGCGGGCAAAATGTACCTCATTATCTTGCGAATGGAAAGTTAACAATATAATAGAAAGGTTAACATAGATTTGATTGATCGGATTATTTTTTATGCTTGTAATACATACTACGCGTTATATGAGATTTCATTTGCTACACACAATACAATGCTACACAGTCCGTTTTATGCTAAAGCAGCTGCTTTCTGCGGTTTTACCCGCATAAATTAAAATTCTAAATATATCATAATACTATATATTTTAATAGGAAAACATTTATTGATAAATGGACTATAAAGACTAATACAAAAATAATTCGCACCTGTAGTTCCTGAGATTAGCGCCATCAACTAAACAAACGCTTCAGCTTTATAAAGGAAGAGATTGGAGCTCTAAATAGCGGCCGACATTGGAACCAATTGATTATTTAAGAATACCTATACTTACGTAAATTACTTTGTAAGCTATTCCGATAAATTCCCTTCATTCAAACAAAGTAAAACATATAACATTCCTGTTGCCGTAAGCAAATATAAATTTAGAAACAGTAAGCTTGTAATGCCTTTTTGACGTTCATAAGTGTTTAGTAAATTACTGAATATCATTTATATTACTAAATATAAATGATAGAGTTTCAAAGCGAGTGTAAATTATGTGTAATTTACATTTATAGGCCCCGCATAACCAAATCAATTTTACACGCAAAAGATTCCCGTTTAGATGTTCGTAAATAAAAAAGCTAAATTGGAAATTATTATTTCTTTCTTTATTGATTATAAATAAAAATATATTTTATAAATTAAGAGCGTGTGGTATGTCTGATTTTTAAATTAAAAATAATTGAACCTAATTGAAGACCGTCGAGCCCATGTCTTACTCTCTTATAGAAATTGAAATGTAATGAAAGTGGCAATAAATAAGGGTAATTTTTTCCAAAACCTTCCAAAATTTTGAATCTTCAATTAAATGAATCTTTTAAAATCATATGTTTGTTTGCTGAATTGTAACTAAGCTGTAAAAATTATACATTCTCTATTAAAACTAAGAACCTCGTATTAAAATTAAATCTTCTGCGTAATATCATAAAACAGTCAAATAAATTAATAATCGCATGAGAGGCAACAAGTGATTATTTCACGTTCGTTAGTTCTATGATATCAACAGGAGCACACGGTGCCTACAATGTGACCGCCATTTTTGTCTCACATAACATTCCTGTCACGACTAACGATTATATTATTTATATTTCCCGTCACGTCTTGCAATTTAAATTTATGTAATAATTATAATATCACTCTAACATCCGGATTATAATGATTGATGGTAAAGGAAAATAGTTTTACTTTATTTAATTTAAATAAGTATTTTAATAAGTTGCGTAATTATTACGACGTGCAATCGGTAATGCGGTAATTTTTCACGTGTAAAGCCTCGAAAGTGAGTGTTATGTAGCATATGGATTACAGTTCATTACGAGTATTTCCATCGGTCGTTCATTAGAAGCACAAATACAAAGGATGAGCAAGTTTTTTGACTATAAATAAATTATTAAAGCCTTTATTATATACTTAAGCTAGCTTTACAATTTTTATATTAAAGCTAGACAATATTAATTATATATCATTAAGCTACATTAATGAATCTACAAGAGTCGCCTCTGCAGCGTAGACCAGCTCTAAACCTTCCCATTGTATTCTACCTACCTGGTTCTACATATGTCCTACATCTTCTTTTTACTATATAACGTCCTTTTTTTCTTTTTTAGTGGATGGCATGACCTCGAGGCGGTTCTCCATTAAGAACCTACTTAAATCCTTTACTGGCCTCAGTACTCAGGCACTGAAGTTGGCAGAAGTCAAAGGGCAACATCAACCAACAGGACCGTCAGAAAAAAAGTACACGACCGAAGACGAAGTAGTTTTTAACAATTTTTTTGCTAAACCAAGGGTGAACTTGTGAATGTCCAGATGTATCTATTACCATATCTTATTGTTTCATTGCAACCACAAGACCTTGATTGCAGCTAGGAAATCTGATCAATTGTCTTTGTATATTAGTCGGAAACAATAGTAATGTTGCGGTATTTTAATGCTGAATATTTGACATTAAAATTGTAAAAGAGCCGTGTTCATTTTATTTTAACTCATGAATTCTGATACAAAACTCACTCAAATGATCTGATCAATACTTTATACAACATAGTAATAATGTGATTTACAAATATGATAATATTGTAAACATTTTGTAATACTTTAATTTCATGTAATATTTAATCCTTTTATTAATATTTAATAATTTAAGATTACCTTTGGGCAAGGTTCCGAAAATGGCGACGTTCCCCCCCTTTAAATAGCTACACTAATTCTAAGCTAGACTTATCGGAGCTGACAGCTCTTCCGGCTCCAGTGATGTCGACTTACCTTTTTGTTATTTCCTTTAAAAGCCTTATTGCGCTAGGACCTCACGGACAAACACAACAAGTTTTTTATAGGCTGCGCGACGGCTCGCGTCTCATTCATTTTTTATCATATCCTGATGCAACATAAATCCTTCGGCCATTCTCAATATATTACTTATTTTAATTCAGATAATCCTTAAATTTATTTTACGATGAATTCGAAATACAAAAACATTAACGATACACACACCACTACACCACATTATACATACCACAGCCAACTTAAAATAGCTTTAAATGTCAATATTAAAAAAAAGGTAAATTATGTCAATTAACAAATATGTTCAAATTATAATCTGTCAACTCTCACATTATATAAGCACGTCACCACGTGAAGCAAAATATTATAACTGACTTTCAGGCTGTATGGACTAAACTCCTTTGCCTTTCCCATTAGGGATAAATTGAAGAAAAAAGATATATATAACTGACTTTTGTGTCAAAGTTATAGGAATTGTTGATATACTCCTTCATTTTACCGGTTTTCCAGGTGAATGACTATTCTCCCAACGCCATAATGCATTGGCAGATGTACATTTGATCTCGTGCCATCTGCTATTAACGTTTTTAATGCTATGTATTGCACATGTCGAATACCTTTAATAATTGGTGCTAATTATATTTAAATATTCTACGAATGTCACAAAGTTTTGTGGCATTAAACGCTTCCAATTAGAGATCTTCAACCACAATCGCATGTGGTATCATTAGCACTTTCTACGTATGTTCTTGACTTTATGATTGCCTTACAATAAAGTCTTTCTCTGCTTTGGTCTACAGATAAACGAGTAAGGTAGACTATGGAATAAACTATTATCTATACTAATATTATAAAGTTCAATTGAACAATTGAACTGGTTTTTTGAAATTGAATTGGTTTGTTTATTGAACGGGAACTTATTGTGGATTTTTTTGTCTCGGATAATCCATGCATCGAGGAAGGATCATCTCTATTATTAAAAGTACCTAGATAGAATGTTAGTGGAGTCTTAGTAACGTTTTTTCCTTAGAAATTATGTTAAAAAAAGAACGAAAAAAAATGGTGTAAAAAGTGGAAATTTGTACATACGCGCGTTAATAATGTTATATAGTGCACCTGTCGCCCGGGTACCTGCACCCGTCGCGCCTGTTCAAAAAGCGCCTGTCCCAAAGGTCCTAAACAATACAATCAACAAAAAATATTTTTTTAGTCTCTTAGAATTACTCGATCAAATACGTTTATAATTATTTTATCCCTTTTAAGTCCTTAGCGCCATCTATTGTCAAAGGTGCATTTCCATTGAGAGTAGAAAAAAAGAAAACTACCGTTGAATAAGAAAAACGTAGGCTTGGACAGCTGCTAGTAAATAATTTGTTACAGCCACAATGAAAGTGAATTTATAGTTATAAAAACGGCAACAAAAAACTTAAGTTCAATGATTGCCGTTTTTTCAAGCTGTATATATTAAATAATTTGTTTTTTAGTATACCGGAAACGTGAGTGGTTTCTTTGTTTTCCATCTGCTTCTCCTTCCGTCCGACAGACCGTCCGTCTATTGAACGCTTGCCATATTTGGTCCCAAGTATATCCTTTGAATCTGTTAAAAAATATAAATGTTACAATATTTGTTAAGGGAGTCCATTTAAAAGTTATTTTTCATCAAGAACTATGATATTATTATAATAATAGTGAACTATAAATTATTAACCTTATTATAATATTACACATTAGTACAATCCTAAAAGTAACTGTAATTTGATAACGAACCATCGATGGGTGATTCTGACGCGTCTTTATCTAATTTTTTTACTTTTCTTAAAATTTCCAGTGTTTTGGTATTGTATAGGACATTGCTCCATATCAATATAGTCACATAACAGTTGAAAATAAAATTACATTGTTTTTCTATGTACAAAGTCTAAAATACATAATTTCGCCGGATCAGATAGAAATCTAAGATTTCTCTAAAATATTAATGTGTATTATTATTTGAATTAAATTTTATAAATATACAGTAATAAAGATAATTATAACTAAATGAAAAAAATAGCCAGCTTCAATACGTTAATTAGTAATATATAATTTTTTAATTAAGAATAAAATTATGTTCGGTCAGGTGTTCGAACATTTACCTCGCGTCGCGCGTCGGGCCTCGCATGTCGTGCGCCGAGTAGCAATTGTAATCTGTGGACTGTGCGCCAGTATGTTTTAAAGGTTTCGTCAAGGTGGTCGTTCGGCATATTTCTAAAGTAAATTTATCATCAAAACTCTGTACGTAGAAACGTATAGATGATTTTGAACAAAATAAAGACACTGTGAGGTGATAGTTCAGTGAATTTATGTGATTGTAACACTGGTGAAAAAATTGTGTTAGTTTTGTTAAGTTTTATCGAAGTTTTTCGTCTAAATTTCGAATAATAACTGATACTTTGAGCAACTACAAAGTTGGATTTACTCATATTGTCTTCTGGTTAGTACAATTAGTGTTTAAGTTAAGAAGTTACACGATATTACATCCAAATTCACTTTGTTGAAATATAGTTTAGTCGTATCAAATTTTTGACAATTTTTATTCGTTGGCGTCGTTCCGAATTTGAAAAGCAAACCGGACCCCGCGTGTCAATCAACTTAAATAATTCATTGTTATTTCTTTTAGTAATTTATATATTAATAAAATTAATACGGAAATACTAGACAAGCCCACGTCATCAGCGACAAATAAATTTTGTATCGGAAAGCAAAACTGATCTCAAGGCCATCAACATCATCTGTCTTGACGTCACATCGCATAAGTATAACTTAAGTAAATTATTGTATGGATTACCTAGAATGTTTATTTAAATAACTATTGCATGATGAGATATAAACCTTTTATCTGGTTATCTAGACTGCACTAACTCCATTCATCACACGTTAACAATAAGATAAAAATTCTTTTAACGTCTTTCAACTAATCGATATGTTTTTAAGAGAGTATTTATCATTGTTTTCACAAATTTAAAGTTTTAATGCAAGCTATACTGTTTTGGCTATGAAAAAAATCTAGTAAGTGCTGGGGTTTGTTTCATATCTGATGTCATACTTCATTCTGCATTCATATCGCGTCTAGACGATTAACGAAGCACCTCCGAAATCTGAAGTTATCCCCACCTGAGCATTGTCTAGAAAATAATAAAGTTTTGTTAATAATGCCCATATTTACGAATTCTTCGTTTGGTATCGTGGCCGTGCCTTCTATGAATGGTATGTTAGCGACCTGGCCTAGGTTGGATATAGGCAATACCAGTTTCTGGAGGTCACCGCCCGCTTACAGAGGACGCGTTTACGCGCTTCTGGGTATCGGACTTTTATTTAACCTTTTCACCTACCTGCCCTTTGCGTATAAAAAAATATAACCCTTTTTAATATGGAGATTTAAGATTTTTCTGTTTAGTATAGTTAATAAATCAAAATTTACACATGTAAAGAATATAAATAGAAAGAAAGAATGTTTTGTTATTTGAAGGTAAGTTTCATAAAAATTTTATATCTATTTATTCTGCTAGTTAATAGTAATATTTTTTATCCCGACAAATTTGAACATAACGTTCAAATTTTATTATAATAACCGACTTCAACCTGAACGTGGAGGTTCGTCGTAAGCACGTCTGTAAGCACGAATTGATTGATGGGCTAGATTGTTACTGTAATTTTGTATTAATTAGTATATTATTAATTACATTTTACTTGTTTGTTATCAATGTATATCCTAAAGTGGTCCATCGTTTGTACCCACATTGCACCAACGCGGCAGGTAGGTCAGCGACCCTGTTATCTCACTGAGGTCAATCTAGTTTTTAAAGCAAGTGAAAGTTTATACAGTTTTTATAATGAACTGTTCTCATCTCGCGTAAAATTTTACTACGAAATGATACTGCAGGTATTTGATAACAAGAGGAGAGAAGAGAGAAGAAAAAAACAGAAAAGTGAGACTATTAATTATAAACAAACGGATCTTCATTCTAATGCAGATTAATTTTGCTGTCATCCTTCGCGCAAATAAAGTATTAAACATTAACCTATTTTTGCGAACAATTTGTCCTTATCAGTCAACTGATAAAATCAGCAAGTGATAAAGGTCTAACATGTAATAATAGAGAAAATGGCTCTTCATACATTTTTTTTAGTAATCACCGCAAAGTAAATTTAATATTAGCTATCAAGCGGTTTAATAGTTAATCTACAATTGAAATTGCATATTTTTGTAAATTGCTTGAGTTTTCTTTGCCATCTCGAATTTGTTTTAAAAATATGTGCGTAAGGGACTGAATGGAAAATAAGTTGATACGAAGGATTTAATTGAATTGTGTTGTGCGTCTCTCGACACGACATAGATGAAATCCATCTTCAAAGTTACAGCTTAATTATTTCCGTATACGATACAATATTTTTAGTCGATAAAAACGTCTCCACGTCGTCACATTCTGATGTGGCTTTAAAACCTGTGTCTCCTCAAATAACAGAACTAAATTACGTACTTCTTTTGGTAATGTGTAGTATACTTTTCAAGTGATTTTTGCTACCAATATTTTATGAGCGTTTAGGCAAAGGAGATTACGCTCAGTCCATGATTTGATTGTGTTCTATAGTGAAATTTGGTTTTAAAATAAAAATTAAAGCACAGTGAGTCTTATCTGGGTGGAATGATAGATGTAGTTCTCTTTAATCGGTTATAAAACATAATGAGTTTCAAAATGTCGTGTCTGGATTACATTAATTTACTCAAAACTAAGGTGTATGGATTTTAGAACCATTAACGTCCATTAGAAAAATCTGTCAGAATCGAGACCAGTGTTGAGACGTCATCTTAAAGGCCGGCGACGCACTTGCCAGCTCTCCGGCATTGTGAGTGTTTGGCGGCGGTATCACATCAGACCAGGTGAACCTCCTGCCCGTTTGCTCCCTATTTTATAAAAAAATGACGATGATGACTGACTCACGTTTATGAGTCATATTATTCCATAGGAATTCAGTTGCCGTTAGTAGGTCAAACAATTTCTTACTTCGGTCCTTGGTCATTCAGCCACTGTGCATTGAGGAATAGAAGTGCGTAAGATATATCCTGATGTCAGTATCAATGGAAATAAAAATTGAAGTTCTATATTTAGCTTAGTAATCGTGTGTTTTTAAATTATTTTTTTAGCTTGCGGTAATTGTTATACTTAGCCTCGAAGTTATATATACACTTTTACCTCTACGATAAAATATGTCGGTTCGATTCCCGCGTCTCAAGCACTTTCGCCGTTTGTTTGCTCTACACAATGCTGTGTGAACGATTCTCATTACAGATAAGCTTTTTAACACATCAATTTATTGGAGTCTAGAGACGCGAGTTAATAAGAAATTTTAATGTATAATGTAATAAGAAAAAAATATAAACTCTAAAGCATCCGGTTATTGGTTGTCTTCATAATTGTAGATTGAAAGGTTCTTCGTTAGGCATCACGTATCGATATAACGATAAACGAATAAAACAGCGAATGATACAATTCTATTATTTTGTAAAAAGCCCGCGTTCGATCCCCGGTACCGTCAACATTTGTGGATGAGCATTAAATCATGTGTATATGTGTTAAGCAATTGTTTTAGCTCCTATAATACAAGCTATTATTATCTTACCTTGAGGCTAACCGACCGTATGTAAACATGTGTCCTGATATTATTATATGATATATAGATTTACTTGGCCTATAATCACTTTAATGTTTAACTTTTTAAAGTAAAACTTATACGCGGTTCCTTCGCTTACTCCAAAAAAAAAAAAAAAACAGGCAAAACAAGAGGGTATAGATGGAAAATATATATAGGAGAAATACGCTAACAAAGTTTCGGTGTAATAAGAATCGGTGAAGCCGTTTTCGGAGGAGTTCAATGAAAGATAAATTGAACCTCTTTTACGTGACATGAGAATAATTAAAATACAGTATATATTAGATCTTAAGCCTCCAATATATTATCTTCAGTTTTACCAAAAGGTTATCAACTATTCCTCATCGTAATGTGAAAGATGGTTACTTTAACTGTCTAAACGACAACTTTATAACTTTATTATAATTTTTCAGCGTTAATATTATAATCTATGTCTACTTTTTATTTCGTAATAATAGATTAAGAATCTAAACAGTTCAATTACCCGTTTAAAACATAATTGCTAGGATGAATTTAAAAAAAAACAACTGAAAACGAACTGAAGGAATTTACAACCGCTGAGATGTTTTTAACACAAAAACAAATTAATAATTTACAATTATACATGATATTGAAATTGTGTAATAAAAGATATTCGATGTTATCAAGCCCACATCGTTATCGCGCAACCTTGGTGTTCCGTATTTAGCTACGTCTATTGATAATTCAAATTTACATATATTTCGTATTTAATATTTATGCATTATATCATCGTGTTTATTCTCGTGCCGATCTTGATGTCCAGTCGCATCTTACTACCGCAATTTTTCTCGGTCAATCCTACGGTGATTTCAGATTTAGTTCAAATCCATTTTCATAGATAATAATTACATTCTAAAACCTATTAATAACTAACAAACAACTAACATAATTAATAATAGACGCTGCTATTATAACGCAATTAATATTGCAGGTGATTTTCGTTAAACTTCTGTCTTAATTCATTTATAATTATTATACCGTGGAGCTGTATGTGGTTGAATGGTTAGTCCATTGCGAAATTATTCTTTGATTGATAGATTATATGTCATGGCACCACGGAAGATTTTTTTAACCTAACCTGATATGTAACCGCCTATGGACACTGACAATGCCGGAGGCTCGCAAGTGCATTGCCGGCCTTTCGATGATGATGCGCTTTTATCTTGAAAGTCCTTATTCGTATTGATTCAGAAATACCTGATTCGACAAGATGTAGGCGACCCCAGTTCACCTTACAAAGGAATGGTTCGACATCAGATACAAGAGAACTATTCGAGAATATTCTACATCTCTAGTGCCATCATCCTCAGGCAATGAATGCTGCAAAGCAACATATCATTAGCAGTATTAGGATTAATTTCACCTTAAAATGCTATTGATTATAATCGCAACCTCTATCTAGACAATTCACCTATCGACTGTAACTATATAGTACTTTTATTGCTATTCCATATTGTTGTAATAATGAATTGTCCTCTTCCAATGTTCTCTATTTCATGCATCACTTTCTACAGGAATGTAGGGAATCTGCTCGTTACATTTTAAAATCGGAATTGTACTATTATTTCGTGTTTATAATTGATCTAATTTTTGTTATTTCTAAGCGTTCACAATGTGTGTTGCAAAGTCATTTTCTACTTATAAGCACACAATACAGTATTGTTATGTGACCCAGTAAACATGCGAAATTTGCATTGTTTGTTTCCGCTGTGGTAGGCACACACAAGCCTAATTTAAGCAGATTCAAATGGTTGCAAAATTTGCACAAAAGTTTAAAGATAGTATGGCTCTTATTTTTCTGGAAATGTTTTCAAGACTAAATCGTTCAAATGTTTTGGCTACTACTTTATTCTGGAATTCATGTGTAAGTTTTACTTTAGGTTTGGTATCCGTTGGTATTGCACATTTAGCGGTGTTCAAAATCTTGACCCAGACAAAGAGTTTTGTTTTCCACAAACACAGGTCTTCATATCTAAGGCTTTTGAAGGAAGCTAGGTAAATGCTTTATCAATAACAATATACGCTTACTCACAAATAATCTTAAAAACTAAAAATAATATAATATTTGTACCTACCGACGCGTCTTAAAATTGACACCTACATCTAGAATTTAATTTTTATGTATCAAATTTCAGGATTCGCGATGCGGTGTTGATCACGGCGTGATGATGAGGCTCGAAGCGTCTGAGAAACAGCATCGGTACCACAACCTACTTGATGACGATCATGCCAGTACGTTCTCCATGTTATCTATATCTATTATAAAGATAAAGAGTTCTTAACGCGCTAATTAGACCACAAATCCTGTATCGACTACGATGTAATAGATGTAAATGACCCATTTAATTGTTCAACAATTTAATCTCACTACTATTACAAAAAAAATAATAGTTTTTAGTGTACCTCAACTATTTTGCATTGAAAATTGCGTTAACGTTGAAAGAAATTCTATTCGAAAAGCGACGGCATAATGCATAACTGCGAGATGTGCAATCTCCAATGTAGGCCAAAGCAAACTGTATACAGACTTTGTTTTGTAATTACTGTAACTTTTGTTACACGTATATTATAAAATCATATGCATATTCGTATATGTTATAAACTAAATTGTTAAGTTTAGAAGCGATTCTTGAATTACAACGAATTAGCGATGGAACGATTATTACTGTTACCAGGTTTCATTTATAGTACGTTATACAGCCTTAATTAACATCACATTATGGGGTCAAAGCACCCATAACCGACGAAAATGCATGATGAAAATGAGTGTGGAAGAAGCGAGAGAAGTATGCAAGGATCGTATCGTGGAGGTCTGTTCTCTTGCCTCCCCAATGGGAAACAGGCGTGAATTATCTAAATTGATTTGCTGATGGATCCCTTAATTTAGTTATTCTGATTGTTTCGTTTCTTCCATTATTTCACTTCTAACGTGCTCATTTGATTGGGTATGTTTTGATATTACTCTAAATGTTTCTTACAATATTAAATAATAATTTTTCACGTGGGAACTAACTGAGCCTGCGAAAAGTGAGACTTTGGTCTGTTGATACAGGTCTGCTAGTTCTATTTCTGATCTGTGGGACAAAATATATTCATAATATCATCTATCCCTTTTCGTTACAGCGTTAATAACATTTGACAGAAAGAGACGAACAGTGCTTTCTTATACCCATGTTATAAAGAAATATTAATATAATTCCAGTAGCCTGCATTTGAATACCTTTTACGTATCATAGCTAGACACAAATATTTTTTTAATATTCGCCTTGTTTTAATAAATATCGTATGATGAACCTGTAAATATTTAAATTACTATAAATAATTTATTCAATAGATTTGAATTTGACTTCATATACTATAAACACATCGTAAAACAAGGTACAAATGTAGAAATAAATTCGTATATATCTTGCAAGATTATGATAGAGCAATTAAACATTTTATACCTCCTACTTTTGTAATTTAAATGTCTGTTTCATATCCGTTATTATTTCACGTTACGGTTACAGTTTAAAAAATGATCGCTAATTGGTTATAGAGATTGCAGCCACACCTAAGTTCCGGCCACTCGGTCATATCCGGTGTTTTGTCCGCGGGAAACGAACCCGCAACGCCGTCACGGTACACTACTTTAGATGGGACTCCTGATAAATATTATTTATGGTCAGGTTTTGATAGGACTTGATTTATGTCAGGAGAAAGTGTATCTGATGAATTCTGCATTTAATTTATATTTTATACAATAATATAGCTTATATCTCAAGATATTTATATTACACATATGTTAGAATTAGAGTCCTGCAAAAAGGCAACCACAGTACATATCTAATTATAAATATATAAAAAAATGCGAACCGTAACTACAGTGAAATGATATATAGATAATTGATTTCAAATGCACATTTGAAATATACTAATGCTGATGCTTAAATGAAAATAGCTAGTGCCTGTGAACTTAGCAGAGCACTTGCCAGAGAGCATCAAAAAATTAGAGTTCTGATAGCAGGCAATAGTTCTAGAGTTCCTGATAGTTCAGAAAAGTTCTGGTCATTTTGGTCTGGAAATGAATTTTTTAAAAAAGTGAAAAGCTCTGCCAGCTTCCTGTACGTAGCAGAGCACTTCTTTGGAATTAAAGAAAAAATATTTTTTACATAATCAAACATACTTTTTACAGAGTTCCTCATATTTTTTTTGTAAAAATTATTACTTTATATATTTAAAAAAAAATAAACAAAATTGGAAAAAACCTAAATTTTTAGGAGTTTACATACATTTACACATATAAAAAAATAACTAAGCAGCTAAGACATGGGCACTCCGCGGTTTCTATTAGACCTAGAACGTGTCTAGGCAGTACAATGAAAATCTAGACCAGAACTCTTCGCTTTCTTTCAGCAGAGCATAGGTGAATACTGAAAAGTGGCGATTTTTAGTATAAGAAATGAAAAAATTCATAATAAATTATCAAGACCCTCCAGACATGGGAACTCCGCGGTTTCTATTAGACGTAGAACGTTCCTAGGAAATACAATAAAAATCTAGACCAGAACTCTTCGCTTTCTTTCAGCAGAGCATAGGTGAATACTGAAAAGTGGTGATTTTTAGTATAAGAAATGAAAAAATTCATAATAAATTATCAAGACCCTCCAGACATGGGAACTCCGCGGTTTCTATTAGACCTAGAACGTGCCTAGGAAATACAATAAAAATCTAGACCAGAACTCTTCGCTTTCTTTCAGCAGAGCATAGGTGAATACTGAAAAGTGGTGATTTTTAGTATAAGAAATGAAAAAATTCATAATAAATTATCAAGACCCTCCAGACATGGGAACTCCGCGGTTTCTATTAGACCTAAAACGTGCCTAGGAAATACAATAAAAATCTAGACCAGAACTCTTCGCTTTCTTTCAGAGAGATAGGTGAATACTGAAAAGTGGTGATTTTTAGTATAAGAAATGAAAAAATTCATAATAAATTATCAAGACCCTCCAGACATGGGAACTCCGCGGTTTCTATTAGACTTAAAACGTGCCTAGGCATTACGATGAAAATCTAGACCAGAACTCTTCGCTTTCTTTCAGCAGAGCATAGGTGAATACTGAAAAGTGGCGATTTTTAGTATAAGAAATGAAAAAAATTCATAATAAATTATCAAGACCCTCCAGACATGGGAACTCCGCGGTTTCTATTAGACCTAAAACGTGCCTAGGCATTACGATGAAAATCTAGACCAGAACTCTTCGCTTTCTTTCAGCAGAGCATAGGTGAATACTGAAAAGTGGCGATTTTTAGTATAAGAAATGAAAAAATTCATAAAAATATCAAGACCCTCCAGACATAGGAACTCCGCGGTTTCTATTAGACCTAGAACGTGCCTAGGCAATTCAATGAAAATCTAGACCAGAACTCTTCGCTTTCTTTCAGCAGAGCATAGGTGAATACTGAAAAGTGGCGATTTTTAGTATAAGAAATGAAAAAATTCATAATAAATTATCAAGACCCTCCAGACATGGGAACTCCGCGGTTTTCTATTAGACCTAGAACGTGCCTAGGGCAATACAATGAAAATAGACCAGAACTCTTCGCTTTCTTTCAGCAGAGCATAGGTGAATACTGAAAAGTGGTGATTTTTAGTATAAGAAATGAAAACATTCATAATAAATTATCAAGACCCTCCAGACATGGGAACTCCGCGGTTTCTATTAGACCTAGAACGTGCCTAGGCAATACAAGAAAATCTAGACCAGAACTCTTTCGCTTTCTTTCAGCAGAGCATAGGTGAATACTGAAAAGTGGTGATTTTTAGTATAAGAAATGAAAAAATTCATAATAAATTATCGAGACCCTCCAGACATGGGAACTCCGCGGTTTCTATTAGACCTAGAACGTGCCTAGGAAATACAATGAAAATCTAGACCAGAACACTTCGCTTTCTTTCAGCAGAGATAGGTGAATACTGAAAAGTGGTGATTTTTAGTATAAGAAATGAAAAAATTCATAATAAATTATCAAGACCCTCCAGACATGGGAACTCCGCGGTTTCTATTAGACCTAGAACGTGCCTAGGCAATACAATGAAAATCTAGACCAGAACTCTTCGCTTTCTTTCAGCAGAGCATAGGTGAATACTGAAAAGTGGCGATTTTTAGTATAAGAAATGAAAAAATTTATAATAAATTATCAAGACCCTCCAGACATGGGAACTCCGCAGTTTCTATTAGACTTAAAACGTGCCTAGGCATTACGATGAAAATCTAGACCAGAACTCTTCGCTTTCTTTCAGCAGAGCATAGGTGAATACTGAAAAGTGGCGATTTTTAGTATAAGAAATGAAAAAAATTCATAATAAATTATCAAGACCCTCCAGACATGGGAACTCCGCAGTTTCTATTAGACTTAAAACGTGCCTAGGCATTACGATGAAAATCTAGACCAGAACTCTTCGCTTTCTTTCAGCAGAGCATAGGTGAATACTGAAAAGTGGTGATTTTTAGTATAAGAAATGAAAAAATTCATAATAAATTATCAAGACCCTCCAGACATGGGAACTCCGCGGTTTCTATTAGACGTAGAACGTTCCTAGGAAATACAATAAAAATCTAGACCAGAACTCTTCGCTTTCTTTCAGCAGAGCATAGGTGAATACTGAAAAGTGGTGATTTTTAGTATAAGAAATGAAAAAATTCATAATAAATTATCAAGACCCTCCAGACATGGGAACTCCGCGGTTTCTATTAGACCTAGAACGTGCCTAGGAAATACAATAAAAATCTAGACCAGAACTCTTCGCTTTCTTTCAGCAGAGCATAGGTGAATACTGAAAAGTGGTGATTTTTAGTATAAGAAATGAAAAAATTCATAATAAATTATCAAGACCCTCCAGACATGGGAACTCCGCGGTTTCTATTAGACCTAGAACGTGCCTAGGCAATACAATGAAAATCTAGACCAGAACTCTTCGCTTTCTTTCAGCAGAGCATAGGTGAATACTGAAAAGTGGCGATTTTTAGTATAAGAAATGAAAAAAATTCATAATAAATTATCAAGACCCTCCAGACATGGGAACTCCGCGGTTTCTATTAGACTTAAAACGTGCCTAGGCATTACGATGAAAATCTAGACCAGAACACTTCGCTTTCTTTCAGCAGAGATAGGTGAATACTGAAAAGTGGTGATTTTTAGTATAAGAAATGAAAAAATTCATAATAAATTATCAAGACCCTCCAGACATGGGAACTCCGCGGTTTCTATTAGACCTAAAACGTGCCTAGGCATTACGATGAAAATCTAGACCAGAACTCTTCGCTTTCTTTCAGCAGAGCATAGGTGAATACTGAAAAGTGGCGATTTTTAGTATAAGAAATGAAAAAATTCATAATAAATTATCAAGACCCTCCAGACATAGGAACTCCGCGGTTTCTATTAGACCTAGAACGTGCCTAGGCAATTCAATGAAAATCTAGACCAGAACTCTTCGCTTTCTTTCAGCAGAGCATAGGTGAATACTGAAAAGTGGCGATTTTTAGTATAAGAAATGAAAAAATTCATAATAAATTATCAAGACCCTCCAGACATGGGAACTCCGCGGTTTCTATTAGACCTAGAACGTGCCTAGGCAATACAATGAAAATCTAGACCAGAACTCTTCGCTTTCTTTCAGCAGAGCATAGGTGAATACTGAAAAGTGGTGATTTTTAGTAAAGAAATGAAAACATTCATAATAAATTTCAAGACCCTCCAGACATGGGAACTCCGCGGTTTCTATTAGACCTAGAACGTGCCTAGGGCAATACAAGAAAATCTAGACCAGAACTCTTCGCTTTCTTTCAGCAGAGCATAGGTGAATACTGAAAAGTGGTGATTTTTAGTATAAGAAATGAAAAAATTCATAATAAATTATCGAGACCCTCAAAACATGGGAACTCCGCGGTTTCTATTGCCTGAAGTGCCTAGGAAATACAATAAAAATCTTGACCAGAACTCTTCGCTTTCTTTCAGCAGAGCATAGGTGAATACTGAAAAGTGGTGATTTTTAGTATAAGAAATGAAAAAATTCATAATAAATTATCAAGACCCTCCAGACATGGGAACTCCGCGGTTTCTATTAGACCTAGAACGTGCCTAGGCAATAAAGAAAATTAGACCAGAACTCTTCGCTTTCTTTCAGTAGAGCATAGGTGAATACTGAAAAGTGGCGATTTTTAGTATAAGAAATGAAAAAATTCATAATATTCAAGACCCTCCGACATGGGAACTCCGCAGTTTCTAATAGACTTAAAACGTGCCTAGGCATTACGATGAAAATATAGACCAGAACTCTTCGCTTTCTTTCAGCAGAGCATAGGTGAATACTGAAAAGTGGTGATTTTTAGTATAAGAAATGAAAAAATTCATAATAAATTATCAAGACCCTCCAGACATGGGAACTCCGCGGTTTCTATTAGACTTAAAACGTGCCTAGGCATTACGATGAAAATCTAGACCAGAACTCTTCGCTTTCTTTCAGCAGAGCATAGGTGAATACTGAAAAGTGGCGATTTTTAGTATAAGAAATGAAAAAATTCATAATAAAATATATCAAGACCCTCCAGACATGGGAACTCCGCGGTTTTTATTAGACCTAGAACGTGCCTAGGCAATACAATGAAAATCTAGACCAGAACTCTTCGCTTTCTTTCAGCAGAGCATAGGTGAATACTGAAAAGTGGCGATTTTTAGTATAAGAAATGAAAAAATTCATAATAAATTATCAAGACCCTCCAGACATGGGAACTCCGCAGTTTCTATTAGACTTAAAACGTGCCTAGGCATTACGATGAAAATCTAGACCAGAACTCTTCGCTTTCTTTCAGCAGAGCATAGGTGAATACTGAAAAGTGGCGATTTTTAGTATAAGAAATGAAAAAATTCATAATAAATTATCAAGACCCTCCAGACATAGGAACTCCGCGGTTTCTATTAGACCTAGAACGTGCCTAGGCAATTCAATGAAAATCTAGACCAGAACTCTTCGCTTTCTTTCAGCAGAGCATAGGTGAATACTGAAAAGTGGCGATTTTTAGTATAAGAAATGAAAAAATTCATAATAAATTATCAAGACCCTCCAGACATGGGAACTCCGCGGTTTCTATTAGACCTAGAACGTGCCTAGGAAATACAATAAAAATCTAGACCAGAACTCTTCGCTTTCTTTCAGCAGAGCATAGGTGAATACTGAAAAGTGGTGATTTTTAGTATAAGAAATGAAAAAATTCATAATAAATTATCAAGACACTCCAGACATGGGAACTCCGCGGTTTCTATTAGAACTAGAACGTGCCTAGGCAATACAATGAAAATCTAGACCAGAACTCTTCGCTTTCTTTCAGCAGAGCATAGGTGAATACTGAAAAGTGGTGATTTTTAGTATAAGAAATGAAAAAATTCATAATAAATTATCAAGACCCTCCAGACATGGGAACTCCGCGGTTTTTATTAGACCTAGAACGTGCCTAGGAAATACAATAAAAATCTAGACCAGAACTCTTCGCTTTCTTTCAGCAGAGCATAGGTGAATACTGAAAAGTGGCGATTTTTAGTATAAGAAATGAAAAAATTCATAATAAATTATCAAGACCCTCCAGACATGGGAACTCCGCGGTTTCTATTAGACCTAGAAGTGCCTAGGCAATACAATGAAAATCTAGACCAGAACTCTTCGCTTTCTTTCAGCAGAGCATAGGTGAATACTGAAAAGTGGTGATTTTTAGTATAAGAAATGAAAAAATTCATAATAAATTATCAAGACCCTCCAGACATGGGAACTCCGCGTTTCTATTAGACCTAGAACGTGCCTAGGCAATACAATGAAAATCTAGACCAGAACTCTTCGCTTTCTTTCAGCAGAGAATAGGTGAATACTGAAAAGTGGCGATTTTTAGTATAAGAAATGAAAAAATTCATAATAAATTATCAAGACCCTCCAGACATAGGAACTCCGCGGTTTCTATTAGACCTAGAACGTGCCTAGGCAATTCAATGAAAATCTAGACCAGAACTCTTCGCTTTCTTTCAGCAGAGCATAGGTGAATACTGAAAAGTGGCGATTTTTAGTATAAGAAATGAAAAAATTCATAATAAATTATCAAGACCCTCCAGACATGGGAACTCCGCGGTTTCTATTAGACCTAGAACGTGCCTAGGAAATACAATAAAAATCTAGACCAGAACTCTTCGCTTTCTTTCAGCAGAGCATAGGTGAATACTGAAAAGTGGTGATTTTTAGTATAAGAAATGAAAAAATTCATAATAAATTATCAAGACACTCCAGACATGGGAACTCCGCGGTTTCTATTAGACCTAGAACGTGCCTAGGCAATACAATGAAAATCTAGACCAGAACTCTTCGCTTTCTTTCAGCAGAGCATAGGTGAATACTGAAAAGTGGTGATTTTTAGTATAAGAAATGAAAAAATTCATAATAAATTATCAAGACCCTCCAGAATGGAACTCCGCGTTTCTATTAGACCTAGAACGTGCCTAGGAAATACAATAAAAATCTAGACCAGAACTCTTCGCTTTCTTTCAGCAGAGCATAGGTGAATACTGAAAAGTGGTGATTTTTAGTATAAGAAATGAAAAAATTCATAATAAATATCAAGAACTCCAGACATGGGAACTCCGCGGTTTCTATTAGACCTAGAACGTGCCTAGGAAATACAATAAAAATCTAGACCAGAACTCTTCGCTTTCTTTCAGAGAGATAGGTGAATACTGAAAAGTGGTGATTTTTAGTATAAGAAATGAAAAAATTCATAATAAATTATCAAGACACTCCAGACATGGGAACTCCGCGGTTTCTATTAGACCTAGAACTGCCTAGGCAAACAATGAAAATCTAGACCAGAACTCTTCGCTTTCTTTCAGCAGAGCATAGGTGAATACTGAAAAGTGGTGATTTACAAATTTTGATTGTGTTTTTCATTAAATTGTACAATTTGACAATCGTTACTAAAAATTTATCATAAATATTTAGTTCTTATTTACTTTAATCATAAAATACATCTCAATTTATTCTGTTGATTTTTTTGATGTGAGATAATTTCATTTCATTTAGAAGTATTTTTATTTATTTCTGTATTCATTTAATTTTTTATTTGTGGGTTTGTATACTTATTAATTAAGATTTAATTTCTTACTATAAAGAAACAATTTTCTGTACCTTTTGTTTTAAATCTTTAAAGTAAGTTTGATCCAAGTACTATGTCTAAAATATATAATAAATTAGCTCTCAAACAAATTTTGTCTGATGAAAAATACAGAACTATCAATGATGAGGACGTATCTATCCTCCATCTCATAAAGTATACAAAAATATATCAGATAAATGATAAAGTGGATCGTTTATTTCACCAAAGCATGTTTATACAATCATTAAAAACAATCGTAATGGCTTTAAAGATATAATTATAAAAGAATTTCAAATACATATACGTCAAAAAAGTACATCACCTGAAAGTGACGTTGAAAGGAGTGACGACACTTTACAATATATTGACAAAAGTTGCACTCCAAGAAAGTTTAATTTAGTGATTTCTCAAGAGAAGTGGGAAAAAATTAGGCCCAAGGAGAAAATATATGGAAAGCGCATATATTGGAAATTACAAAAAGGATGGGCAGATTCAAGTGAAGCATTGTATGTACAACAAAACTTAGACTGTGTATTTGTGTTTAAAAACCATAACATTTATTTATCATTGACTGCCAATTTTTATTTAAAAATAGATGGATTTTGTAATGAATGTGGATCCAAAATCCAATGTACATTATTAAAGGATCCGCAAAAAAATGATGTAGTTCTTAACTGCAACATCAATCACAGCGATGTAAGATCGCATTCTGGGGGAAAAAGGAGGCAGTTAAGAGGAACCCGTCGCATTGAAGTTGCGAATTATCTTATTGACTGGAAAAGATGAGTGACATGGGACGGAATGAAGTTAGCCGTATTAAAAAATTCGGCGAAAATGATCCACCAATATTGCCTACTACAGCGGTAGTTCGTAAAGCAAAACAACAAAGACTTTTACAATTATATGGTTTGGACTTTGGTGAACCTGCACTTAACTTATTGAAATCAGCAGAGCACGGAAAGCTAGTAGGAACTATACGATCAATAGGTTTACATAAATTTAATTGTATTACTGGTTACCACAACAATTACAAATGTATGTATCACGATGCCGCAGAATAGCAATGCTACTTTAGCTAAGATCCAAGGTAGTTTTGCAAAGCGATCGCAATAGGCATACATATTTTTTATACCAATGTGTTTAATAGAGGAGGGTAGTGTCCTGTTTTCAATGGTGTTGCAGATCAACGGTCTATAATTCATCATTTTTAAGTCACAACTAGCTGGAATGCACCAATCCACCCGTAGTCGTTACAATTTTGGATGGTCGTTATTAATTGCCGTTGCCAAAATTTTTGGGCAATGTGCAAATTTTAATGAATTGGAAAAATGTTACAACGTAATTGTCAAAAACATCACTACCATAACGTTTATGGACTAGACATAGTCATCTTTTGTCGTCTAAACTCGATGGCCTAGCATGAAAGGAAAGGAAAGAACACTTATACGGCGATTTTACAAAAGATGTATTGGTAAAGCATCTCAAATTGTAATTGACGAACTTGCAATTTTATAGAGTCGTTCTAGTCGTCGCCATGAGTAAATACATCGGTGAAGACGAAAATAATAAAAGCTTACCTTCATCACATCGATTAAAATTTCTTAATGAACATATAAAAGGCTTTGGCCAATTTGAAAAGGGTGATACTATAAGAAAATGATAGAAGAAGAATGTGACATTTTCTCGAATGATAAGAAACTGAAATTATGGTTTGGTGGATAAAATGGCGAGATACTTTATATGCTAAGCATAGAAAGGATGTGCTCCACTGGTGACACGATAAATGGTTTAAGTCCAGGTTTGAAGAATCTAAAAAAATTTGCCGTATGTGCCTTTATGGCGGTAAAGGTTCCATTTTTAAAAAGGGCCATGTAAAAGTACTTTAGTTAGAATTGAGTTTGGGATTTAATGTCGCCAATTTCGAGGAGAACTACCCATGCGAATTGATAGATTTGTATTGGAACACATTGAAAAATTACAGTGCAAAATTACTGAGCGGTCCAATGCCAGAGACCACTTACAAATCGATTTACCTACTCAACCCTTAGAGTTAGACAGAGAGAGTTATAAATTGAATGAAACCCCAATAAATAAAAAAAAATACGATGAAAATATGCCAGGGGCTAATGTATGGAATATCAAAGAAGAATGAGGGCTTACATACAAACAAAAGAACTTCTCCTGAAACCATAACGGATTTATTTAAAAATAAGCGATTACGTCAGAAGTTTGTGTTGCCTGAATGGGATTTATAAAATTTTCAACGGGGCAACGGTTACCTATCATTTTAAATGGTAAATTGCTGTCCATTATATTTAAAAGGAAAAATTATACTGAATGTAACCTCCACTTGTGATTCGATTCAATTCTACAGACGTATTGTGGTTTAGTGGGAATAAAATTTTTTTTGAAGTACTCAAAATTCTAAAAGTAGTATACTTTTGCTAGCCAAATATTTTTGAAGGTAGAAAAATTTTAAAACAACATTATGTGAAACGCGCCGAAATTTTACTAAATATTCCAATATTTCAAACCAATATTAACAAGTTCGAAAAAAATATAAAAAATTTAGACACCAATGCTAATGTCGCCCACTTAAGTCAATTTCTTTTTGAAGAAGAGCCTAGTTATATTGTAGCATAAGTTGTGCGTGTGGTTACAATAATAAAATTAAATACAATTTTTGCCCGTGAATATAGATTCCTTTTACCCATGGCTTATAAACATTGAAGAAGCAGCTCGAAACTCTCTTCTAGAAACTAAAACTTGTTTTAATTGTAAAATTACTACTAAGTGTATACTGGATATGGATACATATAATTATAGATACCAGTGTTTTTACGGACACAACATATATCAAATCTTTGAAAACAGATACCAGCTCATCCTTAGATGGAGTTTATAGGAGTAGATTAAGTTCTGTCCAAAAACATATTAAAATTGGCGATAAGAATTATATTTTAACGGGAGTCATTGATTACCTTGATCAAATAAAACATTATGTTACATACACACTTTCCGGACAATACTGGTACAGATACGATGACCTTATTAAAACAAGACATACCGCAAATAATCGCACTAAAATAAGTCCTCATTTAATATTCTATACAGCATGTGAATGAATGTTATTGCAGCTATCTTAAAAAATTTTTTAATTTATACAAAAATCCCAAGATTAAATTTCTTTTCTTTATCATCAACCTTATTTAAATTTTGTCTTATACAAAAAGGCTCAAACTAAACTTTCACTGTTTATAATCACGTAATATAGATTTTATTTAAAGTCTTGGTACTTTTTTTATATTTCTCAATGTAAAAATTGCAATTTTGTCGTCATACCCCTATGTTGAAAAAGAAGAATTCCGGTTATTCATGTATTGCCTAGGACGTTCTAGGTCTAATAGAAACCGCGGAGTTCCCATGTCTGGAGGGTCTTGATAATTTATTATGAATTTTTTCATTTCTTATACTAAAAATCGCCACTTTTCAGTATTCACCTATGCTCTGTGAAAGAAAGCGAAGAGTTCTGGTCTAGATTTTCATTGTATTGCCTAGGAGTTCTAGGTCTAATAGAAACCGCGGAGTTCCCATGTCTGGAGGGTCTTGATAATTTATTATGAATTTTTTCATTTCTTATACTAAAAATCACCACTTTTCAGTATTCACCTATGCTTGTGAAAGAAAGGAAGAGTCTGGTTAGATTTTATTGTATTTCCTAGGCACGTTCTAGGTCTAAAGAAACTGCGGATTCCCATGTCTGGAGGGTCTTGATAATTTATTATGAATTTTTTCATTTCTTAACTAAAAATCGCCACTTTTCAGTATTCACCTATGCTCTGTGAAAGAAAGCGAAGAGTTCTGGTTAGATTTTCATTGTATTGCCTAGGAGTTCTAGGTCTAATAGAAACCGCGGAGTTCCCATGTCTGGAGGGTCTTGATAAATTATTATGAATTTTTTCATTTCTTATACTAAAAATCACCACTTTTCAGTATTCACCTATGCTCTGCTGAAAGAAAGCGAAGAGTTCTGGTCTAGATTTTTATTGTATTTCCTAGGCACTTCTAGGTCTAATAGAAACCGCGGAGTTCCCATGTCTGGAGGGTCTCGATAATTATTATGAATTTTTTCATTTCTTATACTAAAAATCACCACTTTTCAGTATTCACCTATGCTCTGCTGAAAGAAAGCGAAGAGTTCTGGTCTAGATTTTCATCGTAATGCCTAGGCACGTTCTAGGTCTAATAGAAACTGCGGAGTTCCCATGTCTGGAGGGTCTTGATAATTTATTATGAATTTTTTCATTTCTTATACTAAAAATCACCACTTTTCAGTATTCACCTATGCTCTGCTGAAAGAAAGCGAAGAGTTCTGGTCTAGATTTTCATTGTATTGCCTAGGCACGTTCTAGGTCTAATAGAAACCGCGGAGTTCCCATGTCTGGAGGGTCTTGATAATTTATTATGAATTTTTTCATTTCTTATACTAAAAATCACCACTTTTCAGTATTCACCTATGCTCTGCTGAAAGAAAGCGAAGAGTTCTGGTCTAGATTTTTATTGTATTTCCTAGGCACGTTCTAGGTCTAATAGAAACCGCGGAGTTCCCATGTCTTGAGGGTCTTGATAATTTATTATGAATTTTTTCATTTCTTATACTAAAAATCACCACTTTTCAGTATTCACCTATGCTCTGCTGAAAGAAAGCGAAGAGTTCTGGTCTAGATTTTTATTGTATTTCCTAGGAACGTTCTACGTCTAATAGAAACCGCGGAGTTCCCATGTCTGGAGGGTCTTGATAATTTATTATGAATTTTTTCAATTCTTATACTAAAAATCGCCATTTTCAGTATTCACCTATGCTCTGCTGAAAGAAAGCGAAGAGTTCTGGTCTAATTTTCATTGTATTGCCTGACACGTCTAGGTCTAATAGAAACCGGGAGTTCCCATGTCTTAGCTGCTAGTTATTTTTTTATAGTTAAATGTATGTAAACTCCTAAAAATTTAGGTTTTTTCCAATTTTTTTATTTTTTTTTTAATAATAAAGTAATAATTTTTACAAAAAAAATATGAGGAACTCTGTAAAAAGTATGTTTGATTATGTAAAAAATATTTTTTCTTTAATTCCAAAGAAGTGCTCTGCTACGTACAGGAAGCTGGCAGAGCATTTTACACTTTTTTAAAAAATTCATTTCCAGACCAAAATGACCAGAACTATTTCTGAAAACTATCAGGAACTCTAGAACTATTGCGCATGCTATCAGAACTCTAATTTTTTGATGCTCTGCTGGCAAGTGCTCTGCTAAGTTCACAGGCACAAATAGCTACTTTTATCGCTTCATATTAGATACATACCACATATAATATTTGTATATTGTGCTTTTTTTTGCCCCTGCCTAGTTAGAGGGGTAGTTTCACCCCTACATAAGTTTCGAGAGTTTCATTCTAATTATCTTTATTTAAAATTTTTACAATTACTTACAATCTTTTACAATTGTCCATATTTAAATAACATATAATATTAAATTTATTTTAAATTTTGTTCCTTACATGTATTTAAGATGTTGAGGTCATTTCAACATTAACTTTTTGTTGTTTAAGTTCATATTACAAACATTAAATGTATACTTTACATTTACAACTAACCTTTTTCAATTTTATCTTGTCATTTACATTTTTGCATATTATTGTGATCTAGAACCACATCAAGATTCTTCTCAGGACCGATGTCTACCCCGCGAGGATATCGAGTAGTATTCTTTACCAGATCGTTTGATATTTCTTCACCAGGAGACGGTGTGTTTCTCTGTACATTAGATTTAGTATGTAATGGCTTTTAAAGAGGGTGTAATCGCAGGGATCATATACTTTCTGGCACATATAAGGATTGAATAGTTTGAACACGGTCGGCCTATAATATACATAATTAATTTTGATAATAATAACTAATGTCGGTCCAGTTACTCTCCTTATAGCACTGTTTTGTCCCTTTCTCTCGGACAGTGTTGAAAAGAGACAAACGAGTACCTTATTACCGCTGTTAAACTGGTCCTTTTGATCAGTAACATAGTGTTGTGTATATCACTTACATTGTAACCTACATACCTCGCCCGGTGGGTGAGTATTGCACAACTTAGCCATTGCGCTTAACAATTATCACTTATTAAATGGCGCATTCTTTCGCTGTCACAGTCCCGCTATTAAAGTCGATTCATCAATACTTGAAGCTTCTAACGAGAATCGTTTGATCACGATTTCTAGAAAGCGCACGAAATATAACCGAACCAAAGTTTGTTCGGGTCCCTTTGAATTTTGAATGTGGAACACGTTCGTTATATTAAAACTATGCGTTCGCTAAGTGAATTTAAGAAAATAAATTTATAGAATACTACCTGACCCAGCCATACATGTGATTTCCATTTATAATTAAAAAATAAATAATAGAGGTTGATCGTAGAGGTTTATAATGTAGGGTTGTATGTATTTTGTTTTCTGCATCATAGTAAAATAGAAACTAAAAAATGTCTCTAAAAAATAAAAATAAAAATTTAGGGGTGGACTACCCCTGACATTTATAGGGATGAATAATAGATATTAGCCGATTCTCAGACCTACAATACGCTAACAAAGTTTCATGAGAATCGGTCAAGCCGTTTCGGAGGAGTATGGGAACGAAAACTGTGACAAGAGAATTTTATATATAAGATAATTGTACCAAACCAAGTTTTTAACTTCAGTGATAACAATCGTAATATTAAAATGAATGAATGAAATTTCTAGAACATTGCGACACGTCTCACGGCAAAGATGGCGCCGCGTAGATCTAGATATCTATCTATTGTATATAAATTATGCATGAGTTCATGTTGCTAATTACTTACCATTTAAAGGTGTTATTTTACATTTAAATTATTAACCATAAACATTTATTTTTATTTCATTTGTAATTACTATAATTAATAATAATCAAAATTAATCTAATTTAGTAAACTCTAACATTATTAACAACAATTAGAACTTGATAAAAACTATTTCTTTTTTTTAATTTTTAATTAACAGAAGCAGGAATCGCTGTTCTTGAGACAGCATCCTGCTCCTGTGTTGGCCAAATGTGCGTCTAGTGTTTGACGGTTTTTTCGCGAAGTATTGTTTATAAATTGTTATAACAGTATTGAATACTATCAGATTCCGCAAAATAACGCCTGCTTTTGTTAACCCTTAACTCCATCCAACTACATTTATGAACAGCAAAGTTATACAGCTAAAAGCTTGATGAAAAACACCAAGTCTATAAAAAGATACAACAAAGACCGTTATATCAGCTGACCAATCTATTTATTTATGGAAATAGTAAATTATGAATGGTTGTGAGTTCTGAAAGTGAAGCGAATGTTGAGTCATTGCGGCAAAACATCACAAGAATTTATCGAACGCCTATAATCTGAATTGTAAAATGGGAATGTCCATATTCATGAATAAACAATTTAAATTAGGTTATCTAAAGACGTAATATCTATTTATATATGTAATTTTGTAAAGTAAAAATCGCGTGTTTAACACTGCTAGGAGAATAGGACTTCAAAACAATCGGATAAGTACGAGTCGGATTCGCGCACGAAGCGGTAAACGCGGAAATGCGGTAGTCATCAAAATGATTGTATTTTATATACAGACACACTGACAACGTCTAAGTAAGGTGTTAGGTTCGGAACCCTACTAAGGAAAGCGGCACATACCTTACGCCTATATGATATAAAGATTCAATTGATTTTAATTCTGTCAACAATATCATCAAGATATACAAAATGTTATAATTAGCTTGCCGTGAATACTTATAACCGATTAGATTATTAATTTTACGACTCAGTCTACAGGATATGATTTATAATATACCTTTAAACTATGCTTTTCCACAAAAATGCTTTTGCTTTTATTGATTTTATCTGGCAATGTGAATAATGACAAAGATTTTACTTTTTAATTACATCACTCTATAAAAAGGTATCGATTGATTAAACCCCATTACGCGCAGCAGTTTCAAGGACACGAATAATTAAATCCTCTTAAGGAATTATATAATACGTTGTATATATTTGTAATTAAAATCCAAATTATGGATCACATACCATAGATGATGATCACATAGGAGTCAACAAAACCAACTGATTTTATGTATATAATAAGTGGTTTTAAAGATAATTGTAATAAAAATATATGCAAATAAGGACTCTTCCGCTAAGGATAGAGGGGAGCTGGCAAAAATAGAAGCCAATAACAACAAGTGTTATTAACTTCTATTTTTGACCACAATCCACGAGAATATTATCTAACAAGGGACTAGACTTTAGCTATACATGTATGAAAATATTTTTTATGTGCAGAAAAATATTGATATGTTTAAAAAAAATAGTTTTTTTCATATATTTACAATACTCGTAACAAAGATAGTATTAGTGTACCAATCACAAGGCAACATAAAACGAGCAATTCCTTCCAAGACTTCCTTTTTTCGATAAAATAAATCCCTTAAGCGTAAGTACAAACTACTTTAGAGGCTAATTAATAGAATTACATAAATGATAATTGTATGTCGAAGAATATGAATTCACTACTTTTTTAAAAAGAGAAGCTAGTGCTTTAATATAAAGAAAAAGAAGCAGAATATTGGTCATGTCTTGCGTAATAAAAATGAGATCCTTTAATAAGCGTTCGGATAGAAGAGGCCTGGCCGCAGAGAATATCTTGGCATAACAACTTCGGCAATGGTTTGGTCAATACACGAAATCATTGTTCTGAAATGCGGCATCCAAAGTCAAATTAGCTTTAATGATCGCCAACCTCCAAAAGGAGACGGCACCATAAGAAGAAGATAATAAGTTGTAGCTCTTGTGTAAAAGCAAGACTTGGTGAAAAAGAGTGGAAGAGAGTTTCCTGTCAGTTTTGCGCCCTTGTTTTGTCAACTGGCAGTATTTACTATTTACATTTGTATATTTAGAAGCATTTATTGACGTTCATAAGTGTACATAATGTTACTTATATGAATAAATAATAATTTGATTTGATTTTGAGTGACAAAATGTGTTAAGTGTCGGCCAATTCAGATCAAAGAAAGCTCTGTCATAACATGACTTTGTATAATGGAATGATTTCGTCACACCGAAACGTGAGCCAAGGGTTGTCGTGATTAAGTAATGGCCTAGACTGGTCTAGAGGCCGTGCGAACCGTTATCCGATACATTCAATTACAAGTTTCTACTTACAGTTAGTATCTTACCTTTACAGCGTAGTATGTAATCAGTTACAAACTGGAAATTAATTTCCTTCACGTTAATAAACTATTCGATAGTGATTATTTTATTGGAGTTTGTGAGATGGAGCACTCACGCTAACCCCGATATGCGAATTCGTATCCGAAAGAAATTTTAAAATCTCTGACAGTTGGTTTGGTTTGACAAGGTTTAAGATGAACAAAAAAAATAATATAAATCAGGACACATGTGCAATGGTCACTGAGACAACTCATAACCATATCCACTTTATAAGTTCATAGATTTATCATTCAGACCACAGCCAATGTTGAACGTAGGGGGAATCGATCCCCTCCTCTTTTGGCAGTCAGGCACGGTGACCATTGCGCTATAATGTCTTCATAACAATAAGACTAGAAGTCAGTACTTAAAGAAACTACAAGTCGGTCTTACGACATGTCACATAAACGCGACAGGACGTCAATCGTTACAAAAGATCGTCAAACAAGTTTTGAATGTATGTTAAAATTGTCCATTCATCTATAATGATTACATTGCGTAATCTTGGTCATACGAAGGTATAATAAATCTTCAAGTTATCATCTGAAATGTGTGACTTACAGAAATTACAAAATAATATTTAAAATAGACTGGCGACGCACTGACAATACAAAGATAGCAATTACTTAGCAATTTCTATTTAAACTGCATAAAATACTTTATATATAGATTTTTTAGCACTTTTCGTTCATTGCATTCTTTATAAAATAGGCGGAATCGATGTTCATATTACTGCCAAAAGGTTGCCTAATATAAATTAAGTCTTATTTCTGAATGATGCGTAGATATATCTCAAGATGAACATAATGTTAGAATGCCCCTATTTCTGACACGTTCTCAAGGTTATCGTTATCGTAGATCACAACATTCTAATTATCATAACTTGTAATTCATTCAATAACCATTTATCACCGTCATTCCAGGTCACTCGTGATCATATTCTCCGGCTATGGTTTAGTAATAAGTAATATATTTAACAAATTGAAATGATATAATAATGGTATCAAAGAACAACTCAAATTCCCGGTGTCTGAAATAACTAATCTATGATAATATAATACAGCTAAAGAGTTTGTCCAACTTATCTAAAGTCGGTGTGAATTGAACATTTTTTTGTGATGGATAGTTTATTGTAGGGTATTTTAGGTGATGGACAGGTCATCAATTTAGGCGTGTTGTTGATTGGGCCTCATCGCGAAATTCTTACCCAGTGTATTTATTACTTTAATATCATGGTGCAATCATCGGCATTCAAGCTAAAACCTAATTAGAACATTTCTATTGTCAAAGGCTTGTCCAAGGTATTTGGAATATATTTAGAAATCCTTTGTTGTTCTTTTTTTGTAATTTCCGACCTAGATAATTTCGAAGGATATTCGCCAATAGTCGGCGGGTGACGATAAGATTAACGTGTTACAATATCATGAATTTACTTTTTATTTTTCAAAAATAGATTTTTTCTATATCTATTTCCCGTTGCAAAAGGTTTTATATGGTCACTTGTTATTACAAGCGTACAACAAACATACTTATCCCAAGCGTACAACTTGAGATATATTTTAATTGGAACAAAACAACACTTATCACACAGATAAGGAGAATCTGTTTCGGTGTCAATGACACCGCGAACAAACCTGCATGTAGGTGGTCTGTCATAAAATTCTGGAACTATTTCAAATATTTGTTCACGCACGCGCGCACCACGCTATCATCTTGTACTTTATTACCACCACACAAGCTATATTATTCTCTGTCACTACTCCACTACGCGCATGCGTGCACCATCTCACCCGGAAGTATTTCCACGCACAAATAGCGCTCGAAGCCTTCTGCTAATAAGGTTTCTTTCAAAATTTCGTGTCTGTATTTGATCAGCTGTCCCAGTTGATAATTCAGTTGATGCACCGGATCACCGGCGCCTGGTTCTAATTCCATGATTCTCATTCGTATGTGTTTATTTAGTGTCTTTTGAGGTTATGTGACGTTGTCAGAGCAACTATTATATTGTTACCCTGTTTCTATGATATGCAGTATTGCATTTCACATGCATGCAATCGATTGGGTTAATTGAAATCGCTTAATTGTTCCGGGTGTTAGCGTACCTGTGAAGTTATAATTGGTAATGTGTGAATAGTGATTGATCGTTTATTACGGGTATGTTAAGTAATAAATAAGGTGGAATATATAAATATCGGTGTGCTAATATATTATATTTTGAACAATTTTGTTCATTTCTTATTTATATTTAGATGCCTAACCTAGTGGCCTGGTTACGATCGTGTGCTTCAACTTGTGAAAAATCGGAGTTTCTTTCTATGAGTGAAGTTAAGTTTTTTAATCCATAGTAATTGCCAATCAAGAAGAATGATCAATAACAGATGCACAAATATGTCTGCCTTGTACGAGCATAGATATTTGTTAACCATTTCGCAGTACAAGCTAACTCTTAATTCTCAGTTAAATTAAAAATTAGTTAAATATTTTTATTAGCTTAAAAATTCGCATTCCACACGATACATTGTATAATATTAATTAATTACGTAGGGTTATTTTGATATTACGAAGTTTTTGTTGCAATAAAATAACTCTTATTAATTATAATTTTATAATGATCGAGCCATTTCTATAACAGTTGAAAATTGAAACAAGCCTTCATTATTGAATAGATATTAGGTACTGGCCACTTTAATCTTAAATATATTTTAATATGACAAAATCGCTTTTATGTTCCTCCCATACAAAACGCCAATTTCATATATAACGAGCTACTACTACGAATCTTAGGAAATATTGTCAAATAGGGCTTTATTTAAAAATATACAACATTTTTTATAATCTTTATGGTTTAATAATAGATTAGCACCTGCTTTAAGTTTTGACATTTGATTTATAGCAGTATATTTTCGCATCGGTCCGATTTATTGTAAACAGGATTTTACAATTATATTTATCGGGTCCAACCAATCTCAATTATCCAATCGTCTTTATTGCCCCATTGCCGATGATTTATGAACAAAGAGCAACCGCGTATTGTATTACATATTTAAAAAATATACACGCAAGTTGCTGTCGTTTTGTGGTTGCCCCACCTTTAGCTGGCCTTGACGTGGTGTAATAGCAACCCTTCCCAAAAGACCTTAATTGTCTGATGTCACGAAGAAAGCCACTTATAATTTTTTCCACTATAGCTAAGTCTGAATCGGGCGAATGGATGTCCACTATTTCTAACGTTTAACATTAGATCGCTTTGGATAAAGCCGCGTGTTCATTGCGATGTTCATTACAAATGATATTGCGCATGACATCATTGTTCTGTCCGGATGAGAATGTAAATATTGTGATATGTTTGCGAGAATCGCGAGTGGAGTCTTAGTTCAGTAAAGTAAAATGTATACTCACGAATAAATGATTTTAAGGGCTCTAAAAAATTACTCTTGATTACAATTTTATCACAAAGTTCAATCGAAAACCTATACCTTATAATAATACAAAGCTTACCGGACATAGACTTTTAATGTGCTATCGTTTAGTTAATAAAGTACTTTGTTTGATATGTGGTCCCCAATGTATCTTAATCTTTCTATTGCTATTAACCTAATTACTATTTCCTTACTTATAATAAATAAGTTTAATCATTTGTTATGATTAATTACTTCATGACATTGTTTGATCCCTTAATGTATCCCTACCAAATCTTTAAATATCAAATCCCGATCCTTTGAGAAACACTTCCGACGCATCCTAGTTTATTGTAAACATAAAAAAGTCTTTGTTAGTTTTGAAAAAGCAAGTTTTAGTTAACCTCATAATATGTTGCAATTAGCCCAATCAAACCTACTAACAAGTCGCAAATTGTTTGACGAATTGATTAACCAGTGAAATCTCTTATACATCATAACTTCATCGTTTCGCCGTACAATTTCGCCGAGTTTCACAAATATTTTGGCTATGAGCTCCTTGTATGAGCGTCACGCAATGATTCGCTGTCGACGATGACTATGCATCAGGAATAATGATCGGGTGCATTACGTTGGTCATGACGCAATGGCGTGACCATTGCGACCATGACCATGTTGTGGACATTACTTATAATATCTATAAAATTTGCACTCACAGCTGTATTTTTATGTGGTCCTGTGGGTTATAAAACGGTTAGTCTCACCGGATGTTACGTGACACGTAAAATTCTTATTAATTGTTTAAGGTTATGGGAAATTTTTGTGTTTATAAAAAAATTAACGTAATGATCTTTGTTAGTGTTTTCTTTAAATTCTTCACACGAACTTTCGCAGTCGTGAGAATTTCGTTCTAACGTTTGTTGGTGGAACGAGATACGGTATTCGTGATTTATCTTTGCAGTGATCAGCTGACTCGCTTGTTGCCTAGAAAATATCCGTTTGTTATTGAGAACATTGTTACTCATCCTTTTTATCAGATGATTTGATAGTTAAACTAATACCAATAATGTTTCGTCAAATGTAATAGTATACAAAAATATTGTCAGGACATTTCACTCATGGTCGGTTAAAACAATGGTTAAGCTTTTTTTAGCTTGTGTTACGCGGTAATTGATAAACATATTTACAGATATACTTTTCATAAATATATTATTATCCAGGCCATACCCGTATTTCTGCTAATCTTACAATTGTTGACCGTACCGGAAAAAGAACCCTTTTGTTATTCAGTCCGGCATTGTAACCATTGCGCCAAAAATATAAAACTAAGTAAAAATTAAAAAAAAAAATGTAAATTCAACAAAATAGTCGAGTCTTACTTCGCTTGACCGTCTCATTTTGAGATGTTTAAATATTTGTACATTACACAAAATAATGGTAGTTAATTGTGCTCGTAATATTTTCGATATTGTGTTCGTAATTAGCTGTAAAATTATAAAACAAATTGTAAAGTATGTCATGAAAGTACTTAAATAAAATTACACTTAAGGAAACATACTTTTAATTAGCAAATTAAGTTCACCCAAATTTTTTATGTCGTAAGTTCAATTATGCAATGCGACAATCAATATGAAATTTTATAAATTCAAAACTCTGATATTCTCTTTGTACAAGTTATTAATAATTCAATGTATTCTACAAAATAAAAAATTGATCAAAAACGCAAGAAAAACTTCAACTCTTCTGTATTGAATGTCTGAATGTTATTAAAAGACATTGCTGACGGTTCATTGTATTAAATCTGAATTTCAATGAGACTTATATTGCGCTAAGGTCGAGAAAATCACAATACATATCGCGATGTATTTCATTAATGCTTTATTACCTATATAATAGAATAAATAACTTATAAACGAGTATGTAAGCGATGTTTGTTAATTGATAAATGCCTAATAGGCCTGCGATCTTCTTAAAAGGATTTTTTAGAAATTTGGATGAAACAAAAGTATTTTTCCTTTTGTAACCGGATTGACCCACGAACTAACAGTATTTCCCAATACATGTTCTAAGGTTTACTGCAGTTCAACCGTTATACGGTATTTAACATAAATTTACAAACGAATGCCCGTCTGTCGTTGTACATACAAATTTCTTACAAAGTAACTTCCAATATTTGAAATGTATATTCTCCCATAAATGTATTTGTGAGTGGGGCAATAAGGGCGAGTACTCACCTGCTGTGTTTTTAATTACTTATAGTCACATTTTAATTCAAATACTGCATTAATTGTATTGGCCAGTTACTAAAAAGCTTCCAAAGCTTTTATACAGTATTTTATGTATCAAGTAGTAAAAGTTTATATAAAATTCGAAACCCTTTTGCCGTAAACGAAAATTAAAAAAAGATCTTTCTGTGAACTATAAAAGCATTGGTTTTGAATTTAATCCCATGAAATGATCAATAATTTGAGTATATAAAAATTATGATTTGTTTTATAATCACTTTGTTGTGGAGATATTTTCGAACTTTATTTTATAGATAATACAAAAAAAATCTATAATCTTTAGCTAAAGTTTTACGTCTTTTTAACTTAAATTTGTTCACCAAACAGTTTACAAGGTAGTTTTTAAGTTTTTTATGTTGATCGTAATTTATTTCATTGTTAAGATTAACTGAACTGCCGGTTTACGAAGCGACTTTGTCAAGTCTCTTAAACTAAAAAATTTAACCTCTCTATATTCTAATATAACATATAACGAATAGATAATAAGGTAATAGAAGCCCCGAGAGCTTGTAAAAACTATATTTACACTATTTTTAGATAAACATGAGTTTATAAAAAATAAATCGATGCTTGCTCCCGCACTATATGACTATATTATGCAACCGCATATTTCTAATTCGCATTTTATACCTTGCATTGTGCTCATAGTGAATCCTTGTACAATACTTGAGTAGATAATAAATATCCATTATTGTTGACGGGTGACTCGGTCATCAGAACATCACCGTATAATTGATCCCGTGTTCCATGATGGGTACTTTTTATTTTTTATTTATAATAGTTGCTCTGACTACGTTTAAGGAACTGGATTTTTGGTCGTATTACCTTCATATAACACTATATGCGATGTACCGAACAAAACATTGTAATGTATTTGTGTTTGTGAAATAGATACAACAGTAACAATATTGTCATGGTTTGGCATCACTCTGTGCCAAGAAGATTAGATAATACTTAGTGCTAAGAGTGCCAAGGATGGACAGCCAGGAGTCGAGAAGTTCTCGAGCTAGCGACTCCCCTGGAGACACAATGAATGATGTGTATGCGGCATGGCGTAAGTAATTTTGCAAACAACGGAAATGTTTGTTTATATTAACAGTTAAAGGAATCCGAACTAGTTTTTTTTGATCAGGCAGAGGACAAAAATAATGTCGGTTTACCTTTTTTTAAATGTCAATCGATTGAAAATAAGTTTTTCTTTGTATAAGAGTCAGCCAAATTTCTGAAGCTGAAGCAATCCTATATTTTACACAGATTTTGATCTTAATATAAATGTATACTGAGAATTTTATTTTAATTGTTGTACTCGATAGAGGTAGACAATATAAAAAATTTAAACATCAAAAAATTTTTTAATATTCTGAAAAATCATACCTAAATAAATAGTTGCATATTCTGCATGTTGCATGCATGTTGTGTCGTCCTTTAATAGTACGTTACACTGTAGAATATAATTTGTAAGGTAGTTTTAAGTTTTGATTTGATGTTAGTGTAACGTATGTATGGATGACCTTTTTAAATAAAAAAAAAAAAAAAAAAATTGTAACTGAACGTTGTTAAAAACTATATGTGGAATGAAAAACGGTTGACAAATACGTAGATAAATTATCGTCCGCACAAAAATCTTTTGCAATAATAACTATGTAAATTTACCTAACTAATACATAATCACTTGACCTCCGTCACCAGTCGCAAATGTTTTCATACAAGGCTGGTATTTAAGGCCTTATGCAAAACAAGAGTTTCAAAACGATTTGCAATTCCATCTACCTCATTTGTTTTAAAACTTCCGCCACTGCAGAAAAGAACATTTTCAGTTTTAAATAAGCACAAAACTCCTTTTCAATTTAATACTATTAGGTGAATAGGACACAAATGACCAATTCTCGTTTATCAAATAAACGGAAAATAATTGCGATACAACATTAAGTTAATTTTTAATTTACCATTTGCTTCTAAAATATTTGAACACCGCTTTCTTTCATTTACAGTAAACGGTTACTCTTCTAATACCGTTAGAAGCAATAACAAATAAAATGTGTTTTACTATATTGTTCTAGAAAGTTATTTGTAAATTGCAGTCGTGACGATACGTGATTGTTAATCTTAAGCCCGCAAGAAATGTATTTCTTCGTCACATTCTATAGCTCACTCTTTACATTCATATATTTCTAAACATGTGTTCTTAAACATCACTATTTAACCTCGCATTAACCACGGCATATTGAAAATTTAATCGAAATTATACTATTTATCTAGTATAATACACTATCTGAAACACAGCAATTAGATTTTGTTTTTATGAATACGGGCTCTGTTAAACAGATTTTACTATAATATTGTAACCTCGTTTTTTAATGTAACGCTGTACTTAGAATTAGGGTAAAAGATATAGATTATAAAAATGTCCGTCTGTTAGCTTTAAATCGTATCTACTATATAAGTGTCAAAATACGTATTTTTGATGAACTCTGAATGATATTTTTCTACCAAATCTGCTTTCTACCGACACACGCCATACGATGCAATCGAACGACATTAACAGTTGATTACTGAAATATATCATTAATTTCTTAATGGTTTAGTTAAACCCTAATCAGTCAACCATATTGGCTAGCAAGATGCAGTCGGAAGATATCAAGGCATTTCTATGGCATCGGCGTAATTGACGTACACGGCCCATTAATGTATTGGCTATAAATTGAGTGTGTGAACGTTTTCTGAATGTAGCGGTGGTTGGATAATGATTGCAATCGCCGGAATCTATGAAACGATCTAACGGTATTACAGATAGATGCAACGGTCTTGTCAAATTAAGCGGATTTATAGAACCATATTATACGAGTTTTTTTAGTTCCACCTTCCGGATGGCCTAGGTAAAAACAGTCGCAGCCCATAAACATCCACTTTAGTGTTTGCGTTGCCGGCGCTTATATGCTCTATTTTTACTGTGACATCGTTTTCTTTCTATTTGTCTGATTGTCCGTCTGTGACCAGGTCGTCTCGTGAACCGTGATAATTGAAATTTTCACAGATATATTGACACATAATAAGTTTTGTACGCAACTGACCCGCATTTTTTAATAATATAATATATTTACACTCTAAAGATAGGATCTCAACAATAACAAGCTACAATGGAACAAACGTGGAAATTCCAACATTTGATTTATCTATAGAATATAAAATTAGCAGGTGTTTAGAAAGAATGGGCTTGTTAAAGCAAGTGTTTCTTGATTGTAAACTTACCTTGTTAACCTTAAACAGTCCTAACAATAATACTATTCTATCGTGTTTTAAAATAGCCCATTCCGGGTGTGTGTGCAAAATATTTTTTGGAATTTCACATTTAGTAAAAGCATCGCGAGGGAAACCTGCCAAATTTTGAAATTATTTTGAGCATTAGCACCTTAAAACCTCCTGGCATTGCAGTGTATGGTAAACTGTCAGTGGCTAGATTCTCTAAGTATCACGCCTCGTTTGGCCCCTGTCTAATAAAAAAATGACAACGATTATCCCGACAGGGCGTACGAAAAAAACTGAAGAAAATAAACAAATTTAAGGGCTATATGTACGTAAGGTCACATTTATATACCTACTGTTCAATTTAATATAGACATTTTCTCCGCTCATACAGCTTGCCTCGGAACATACACATATAGTGTCAGTATAGATAGATGGAATGACGTTATATAACCTTCCCATGAAAAGGGATGATTAAGATATTAAAAGATATTACATATGTAATGAAGTTCATGTTTGACGAATGCGATAAAATAAATTTATTGAGATATAGTCGGAAACCCTCATTGTTTTGCAAATTACGATCGGCATTCGTGAATTGTCTTTCTCGATACTCGTACTTTAGCTATAAGCGTTGTTTAGGTGAATACTTTAGTAATTTTTGTGATATTATAGTTTCGTTTGATATTCTTCTTTTCCACGTGATTGGTTCCAGAAGCATGTGTGTCGCTATTTCGATTAAAAAAAACTCTGTGTAATTGATTATTTCATTCTACGATCGCTTAGTTGACAGATAAAATTGTTTTTGTTAATAATGTATTCTCAATCAATATTTTAAGGAATTACTTAGTTGTTAACATAAATGTGTAATTTTGATATGTACTATAGAAATTATATTAATAATTCACTTTCCCTCACACGTTTTTCATACCTGTTTGAAAGTTTGCAACTTATCATTTTCAGATGAGATGCTAGAAAGCGAGGGGGCAGGGCTGGCAGCCAGAGTAGCGGAATTAGAAGTCCGATGTTCTAGACAAGCTGAAGAGCTGCTGTGTCTCCGATCAACCCTAGCCGATGCCCTGAGGAGACTTAATGTGTTAGAAGGCCGAACGCCAGCCACTTCAACTACACAGAGAAATGGCGCTTACTCGGGTAAAGTACTAATTCAAATATCCAAACTGTTATTTTATTTAAATAACATTAATACGAGAGTCTGTCTGTCTAATGTGAAGTTGATGTTAATAAAACTAATAGCCGCTTATGCTATGAAAGTGATCCTACTATATTCAACTTTCAAGGCCGCCTGCCAGTACGCACTGAAACTGAGTAGCCGGTCACTAACCAATAGCTGAGTCTTCACTATTATATAGGAAAACGAAATAGGCAGTTAGCGTTTGTCAGACAAAGATGTGCTGTATATCACACATATACTTCGTATGGAATATTCCAATTCCCATTCACGTCTGTAAATAATCATTACCGTAAATTCCAGGATCAACGGGCACACCCACACGAGAGCTTCGCATGAGACAGGCGTCATATCGTGAACCAGCAAAACGCAGCTCCAGTTACGGCTCCAGCGCTTCATCATTACCTCAGAGGTGAAACTTAACGATTTCAATGTCAGACTCGTCTAAAATTTAAAGCGATGAGGAGGGATTTGATCTGTATCCCTTCTTTAAGCTCATTCCGTGCTTTTGTAAAGAAAGCAAAACGAAACAACCTCAGATGTTTCCAATCGATTCATAGATGTTATGATCGTTCGTGACAATAGTGGTCATAGCATACATCGAGACGATTCGTTCCAGACGCGGCCCTCAGCACCAGTCGACTGGGTCCCTGCAGTCGGACTCCCCGGCCTCTTCGTCTTCCCTCTCCCCTGCGCCCTCCCCCTCGCCCCGCGCCACCCCCGCCCCGCACCATGTGCCGCCCGTCACTCAGCCCTACAGGTGATTATTGTAGTGTTTTATTGAAATATGTATTAGGTTAGCTTAGCAAGAGGTCTCAAATAAAAGAGAAGCATGAATCCTAGAGTTTGCGCTTTTTCATATACATTACGAGTGTATTGCCAGTAGTGCTAGTTTTAGTTATGAAAATATCACAAACCTTACATAATATTGAGTTATAATTAGCATCTTTGATAGCAGATACCCGTACGCTAGCAGAACTCTGTATTCATATTTTAGCAGCTTCGAAGCACTATCAATATTATCTATTCTTTCAATATGAATTTAACCCAACTACAGTTACGTTGCATACAAAATATGCATATTGTGAGTGCTGAGTCTCCAATATGACTCTTATATAAGTTGTTGATATTGCCGATTGATATATTGTCAGTAGAGTAACGCTAGCGTTTCGTAGATCCCGCAATAGTTCCACATCAAGCAATCAGAGCCCCTCCCCAGCAGCGACTCTCACCAAACGCTGGAATTCTACTGGAGACTTCAACACACAGGGTCTTTTACCCAACGCAAGGTGAGTGGCTCGTGTAGAGTTGGATAAATTGAAATGCAAACCTAGTTGTGTTCTATCCAATTCAAATTATGGAAACACGATTTTTCCTTAAGCATATTTATATACATTGAGAAATTCAAACTCATTTTAAAATTTTAAAAAAAACATTTGAATCGGATAACAATTGTAGAAAAGCGCCATCTGTTGGTTGAGCTTTCTAAACGCTATTTCAGTTTTTTATACCTTATTTTTGTCTTTAGGTTTACAACTACAAAGTCGTTATTAAATCTATACTCTAAGCCCTCACAAAATGGATCTATATTAAAACACGGGTAAGTCTCTTTTGATAATGGTGGTGGGGTCACTGACAAATTTGAAATGAATGTTGGGTTTTTAGTACGTACGCAAACAACAACTATGAATTAGTTAATACCTATACTGATATTTTACATGACGTCTAGCTCTTATATCGAACTACTTGCTCTACTAATACCAATGGAAAGTCTTCAGAAATAACCCACTTGTAATATCATTATAAATATCGCAACACTAGGCGATTTGTATGAGTTATTTCATAGATCGATTTAAGCATAATATTTCTACCAACCTGCATGTTGTATATCCATCGAACTTCTTTGATTTAGTTTCAAAGTTTATTGTACAGAAAGCATATCTGTGGCTTGACTTTTATCTGAAACCGATAAAAATGCCTTAACACTCGCTTGCTTTATTCGCCATATTGTCTCCAAAGGTTCATACTACGTCCAAGGCAATCACGAAATCTGGATCGGTCCACTTGGTTTATCGCTAATATGGCAAAACGTTTCCTACTTAGTTTTAAAGTAAAACTTCTTGACGACTTTTGAAAGGGAATAAGCGGCGAACGTGTGACGTAACATTACGAAAATGTGATCAGGTGGGGTGAACGGGAGTTGAGTGGGAGATATAAGCAGTGTATCCAAATAATCTCTCCCCCCACCCAACCAAAATAAGGCCTCAAAAATATAAATTTACCTATAAAACCAAATTTGTGGAAAAATATTATAGATATTGTACACAAACATATATAGATACAGACGGAGCGAAATAAGTTTTTGTATAAAAATCTATCTCAGAAATATATCATTCAAACATTGTTATTGTTAAGTCTTGAGACCATAGTTATGTGTCATTTAACATTCTATCGGTTCACAATTCCTGATTGCATACTCCATTAACCAAATTGAATAGGTTTAACGAATTAGGTTAACATATGTGTTCAATGTGTATAACCCCGAGATTATATTAGTTGTATGTGTCAAGTTAATGACAAATAGATCGATTACAGTTAGGCAGCAGATAAACTTTGATTATTGTTTTAGCCATGACACATTCATATCGATAGGTCTGTTGTTAATTTAAAATTATCTCTTAATGAAGCTATATCAGGGTTTCTGAATTAAACAATTAATAAGGGTGCGTCCTCGGTGACTGCTAACCGCTAACATTGAAAATTAAATACTCTTATTTATAACCCTAATAGACCAATCCACAAGCAATACTTCGCGAAAAGAACCCACAACCACTCGCACGTTTCTCCCCGACACCGGAGCACTGTACTATGGACTATCGCAAAGTAACGCCTGATTCTATTAACTCTTATTTGTTATTTAATAACTGTTCGCCGGGATTACACTATCGTTAATTAAAAGACCCGTGCGTATCATAACAATTAACGCACACATACTATTTATACACAAAGAGTATTTATTTATTTATTAGGAAAGCAAATAGAAGTATATAAATATAAGTAGACATAAAGTAAACAGTTAAAACAATTGATATCTCCTAAAATGTCAAAAATTGTTTTAAAGATCCAGGGTATACCTTCCCGCTTATAAAATTTTATCAAAACAGGTCAAAAAATGACTTGTCATTTGTTCGTGGAGAAATAACAAGCATACAAAAACTTTCTTCCTTATAACATAAGAAATAGTTAAGTACCTATCCGTAATATAAAGTAATAAAGTTATAGCAAACCATGGAGCAACAATTTTTTGATAAGATCATCTGGGTCGGTCGGTTGAAATAATGAAATGGTATTGTATATTTTCTCTTCTTTGTATAATGTCTTTACTCGTGTGACAAATTGTTTGTTTAAATCAATCGCCACTTCAATCTTCATTCAGCAAGCCTTATTCATTTTTTATCTACACTATCTAGAACAAATTCTATAATCGTTAAATAATGAAGGTATATATTTCTTTATCGGGCCTTAGAACATTATTACCTAATTAATTGAAACAAAAAACCCGCTGAGAGAAAGGAAACGTCATCGAAAGTGGTTTTCTCGCGACAGTTATTAAATGAGAGTTTTCTTGAAGTTCTGGTTACGTAAATGTTACGAAGGAATTACGTACCGCAGTATGAAAAGTTACATTTATAAAACAAAATGACGTAAACTTCTAAATATTTACAATTTTAATTAGGAAAACTCATTTAAAGGCCAACTTTTATTTATTGGTTACACCTTAAAATGTCTTTGGACATAATTCCTGACTTTGACCTTCAAACCAATCGTAGATTATTCTCAATTTCCAACAAGTTTGTTACCAAGATGAGGACGTCATTGCTGACTCATTTCACGTAAGACTACTTATAACATTTAATATACATTACTTGTTCTATTCGTAGCCGTTTGTGCCAAATAATTTGTGGCCAGCAATAAACTTGATACATTGCGATGTTAACAACAACGAGTTTACCTACCGTTGATTGTAGTTGTTCTCGCGCAGTCTGCGAATGCTTGTCTGCGATACCGGCTGTTTTTCGTGCAAGCAAAAAAACCGCTTGAGTTTAATCTGTGCCCAAATTTGGAATAGTGACATAATTTTGTAGCGCCATGGACGACGGGTAACTTAAAATCACGCAAACTTAAACGAAATTTTATTTTACCTTTTCATTGTAGACTTTTCGCCTAACCGCTTTGGGATTTTCAACGTGGGTTTTATTTTGCGTAAAGCTATCTACGGAATTTAAAACTTATCATGTCATTCACCCCGATGTAAGTTCAAAGATGTTAGAATGTGTATAAGCATGCAAATTGATATTCTGCTAGGCTGCTTATCGTATAGAGACAGTTTTTACGTTGTACGAGTAATAATTTGACACAATAATTGACTTACACAGATAAAAGTGAATTTAACACAAACGTATTTAAGAAATTATGACCATATGTCGACCTGTAATAAGGCATGATTCACCGAAGAAAGTAAATGTCCGATTGCTTTAATCTTTGACCATATAAGGAGAGTTAAAACTTGCCTGACCTTATTCAATGAACTTAACTGTGAGGCTGAAGATTTCACATCGTTTCATTTACTTAATAACAATAAGTTTCAGTAACACTTTTCTTTGCTTTACTAACGGATTTTGGTCGGATTAGAACAGACGCCGCTTTGTCTCTTACTTCAATGAAATATTTTCATTGTTGCCTAGATTAAAATTAATAGAGAATGATTATTAATTAAATCATCTGACCTCAGGATATGTTAATTATATATAATTGTAAGCTAGTTATTTTAACAAGACTAACCTTATGTGTATTAACATATTTATGTTTTAAATTAATTAATTTAGTACTTGAGGTATTGTATTAAACTTTAAAATGTGTCCTAATTCCTCTATATGACTTTGGACTTCTAGTAATCTTCTTTACTGTATAAGAGGAAACTGTTCCAGCACCCACACTTGTCAGTACAATGAAGAAGACGGGTCCATGCGGATGTACCTGCGAGGTCGACCAGTCGTCCTGTATGGTCCTACCGAACAAGATACTTTGGACCCTGCAAAGGTTGCGCCACCACCGCAAAACAAGCTCAAGTTAGAATGGGTGTATGGATACAGGTATGTTTTATTTATCATCAAATTATGTTGCCTCTCAAACCATCATCATTCTATTGGCACAAACGACTTGCCTCCTCATCAGACAACATATATATTAAATTTTACTGCAATTTCAATTCAGTTTTTCTAATTTATAATATAGTTAGGTTAAACCATTAGTTTATATAAATTATAGTTTCTAAGTTCACGTTTTGTTCGTGCACACTTTATAGCGTGTTCATTTAAAGCGTAATAAAAGACTAATAATAGCGCGTAAAATAACAGATATGAAATTGGTAAAAATATGCATTTAACAACTAGCAAGTTAATCTAGGTTTAATATCTCAATAAAATTTTGTTAAAAAAAACTATACTCATTAACTCAAAAACATTTTAACGGATAAGAATTTCAATTTAAGTATAACAAATTATTTTAAATTTTTCCGCTTTCGTGCTTTCGCTTTTTCTTTAGAATTTAAGCATTTTTCTCAAGAATTAATGAAGAATTCACATCGGTTAAGTCATATTATTAGAATAGCTTTTATATTTTGATAATCTTGACGCGGCAAGACTCGCTTATTTAATTAAATAGGTCGCTAATACAAATACCTTTCTGTTCCTACATACACATTTTAACATTATATAATTGAAAGGGATCAACAGAATCCCTTCAGTGAAGTTAGTATGTAGTTAGTATTTGAAGTTATAACACAAATACACATTTCCCAATTAATATGTAATGTATGAATTATAGATTTACAACTCAATAGTATTGATTTGCTTGTTATCTGCACGATAAGGTCATAGTGACTCAATGATAACAATAGTTCTAGCATGTGGGCTAATGATAAAAACTTCGAGTATTATAAACTGATACCATCAATTGGTAACAAACCAAATAATGGGAACAAAATTTGGTTGTGTTATTTGTAGGTTTAAACATTTAGTCTGATCGTGAATAAAATGGATAGTAAACGCTAATCGTAAATCTGGCACCGACTTAAATTTCTATTGATATAATTATTAATTAAGACGAATGATAAGAGCAATGATTTGTATGTAAAATGTACCATAGTTAGTGTTTTTTGGACACATTTTACAAGGTCGGTTTGTAGGTACTCAACTGATAAAATATATACCTCGTAAATACTACAATACCGGGAATCGAACGTGTGACTGAAGTTAGACGTCAAAACGCTATGACTATTTCCCAGATTATTCATATAAAATGGCGATAAATTTTTGCACCACCTACAATGACATTTGACAAATTTCAGACATTACATTTCGCCCACAGAATTTACAACTTTGTGTAATTTATTATATTACTACATTTCTTGCGTGGTATTCAGGTAAATCAATATTTATCTATCCACTGTATTAGTTGATGAACGTTGATGTAGTTATTTATTTTACATATTCTTTATACAGATATAGCTAGACTTTACACTCTTTTAGCATTAGATTCCTTTGTTTTATGCTCTGTTAGAGACGGACTTTCTTAAGCAAGAACCTTCATAGTTAGAAAGTTCAAATTTTCACAGATCTATTAAAAAACAGATTAAAATTAACATTTTAGTTCTACAAAAAAGTTTCTTGCTCGCATGGTACGGGGCTGCTCCCACGTTTGCACGATATACAACATTGTACTTATGAAAATTAAGGTATTAACCTAATTGAAACGAAATAGTACAATTACCAGTTGAGTAATTAGTGCAAATTATCAAAATGGACTTAAATTTCGAAGTCAATTTGGAGAGCACCAATTTTCTCCTTTAAAGAATTACGTCTGTCGGAAACGTTCGTTTCAATAAATGATTTTTATAGTTTCCGGATCAGTAAATGTAACTATTCAACAGAGTTTAAGTGTTTGAAGATGTTTTGACATATCCAAGTACCTTACCGATTTACTTTTAAAAGACACTTAATCAGAAATCATTTAAAACAAAAAAGAAGACTAACGGTAACATTTATTTAAAAATGATGTTAATATTATGTTATTATAATTTTCATTTTTTTTGACTTTGACAGTTGACACAAATGTGTGTGTCCCCAAATTATTCTTAGATCAATTATGTCGTAATTGAAACTTAATTTAGGTCGACTTTATCTGAAATTTTCATTCTTGAATTTGTTCTTATGTAATTTGTAATAAAATACTTAGTACTTAGTCTACTTAATACTTAGTCCACCTAGTACTTCACGATTATATTTATGACCCTGAAAATGTCAATTGAATTCCATTGAATACGTTTCATTTATTATCAAATTTAATTTAGCAGTCCTGCTGAATGACTCATGCAAAAATCGTAACAGCTGACACAAAGCGAGTACATGAGGCAAGGCTAGCGATTCGCTCCAGTGAGATCGAACGAGATGAAAGGATAAAACAGTATTGTTTTAAACTTTTATCTCTAACCTGTTTCTAGACTTTTTATCTCATTCAAAATCTATAATAATACGTTTGTAGATGTTAAGTTTTAAGAAACGAATATTATTTTTTGTAGGCACAGCAAAATCTACAGATCTATATTATTGAATTATGAAACTCAATGGACTTTAAAAATATAAAATATATTAAATAATCTCTACTAATTACTTGTAACATAACGAAAATACACTCATAATCAGAATATGGTCGAAAAATCAAATCATTCCTTGTTGTTTGTTATATTTCAGGAGTTAATTTTCCTACTTTTGATTTTTCCTTTCAGGGGAAAAGACTGCCGCAGTAACCTATACCTCTTACCAACCGGGGAGATAGTGTACTTCGTGGCTGCCGTGGTCGTCCTCTTCAACGTGGAAGAGCAGTGTCAACGGCATTATACAGGCCACACTGATGACGTCAAGTGTATCGCGATTCATCCAAATAAGTTGATCGTTGCCAGTGGTCAGTGCGCGGGACACGACCGGTTGGACGCAAGGGTAAGCATTTTAGAAAATAGGTACTCAACTTAAATAGCATGGTTGGGCATATCGTAATTTAACGTATAATGCAAAAATTATTTGCTGAATGTGTAGCCATGAGTAAACTTCGAGGATAGCTAAACTGACAGCTACTTCTATTTATAGAATATTCCTTAAAGTATGAGAATAGATTTAGAGGGAGGAACAAAAATGCAAAAGATTGCCTGGTAATTTTTAACACAGAAACGAATTGTAATACTTAAAAGTCAATTTGATCTTTATTACCATATATAAAGTTAAAATTAACGAATCCACTGTACGGACTGGGCCAGCTAATAATAATTTTATTCGTGGATGGTCATATGAATTTATAAAGAAAAATAAAGACACATTATGTATTTATTTGTATTTTTTTGTTATACCCTCGACAAACAAATGACGGCCTATATTTTACCGGTCCGTTCGGATTTCCTTAACTAAAATTGGACTTGAGCTTCGGGAGACATACTTATGTAGTGAGTAAAACAGCCACACATCCGGGTGTGGAACTCGGTGTCGCTGGCAACCCTGGCCGTGCTGGGGGCGGGGCACATAGAGCGAGCCGTGGCCTGCCTCACCTTCTCCAGAGCCGACGGCGGATCCCTGCTGGCCGCCGTCGACGATGGCCCCGACCACACCATCAGCGTGTGGGAGTGGCAAAGGCCAGATAAAAACTGTCTAGCCGAAACTAAGGTACGACGAGAAACTCACTTTTTCATTCAGCTTTCATAATACAATTTGATTCTCAAAGGTCGATGCATTTTTATTATTGCAAGCTACGATCGCATATGCTTTGTAGCGACTACCAATCTGTGGATATATACAATCCATTCCACCCTCCACAACTTGTTTGCGTACTTTTTATTTCAATGTGTAATCCATTCCAGTGTTCCGTGGATACCGTGGTAGCGGCCGAGTTCCATCCTCTGGATAGGAACCAGATAGTGACGTGTGGCAAGGGACACATCGCCTTCTGGACTTTGGACGCTTCCAACGTCTTATACAAACGGATGGGCATCTTCGAGGCGAGGGACAAACCCAAATATGTCACTTGCCTTGGTTTCAACCATAATGGTCAGCAACAATTTGTATTGAATATAATTTTAATTGACTTGAATCTTTTCACTTGTCCAGATCAAGGTTACAATTAGTGTCACAGTAGTCCAGCAAATTGATACACTCTAAACGATATTTTGAGTTCATCATTTGTCGCAATAATGTTAACATCTCAGGACGGTCAACGATGAGTCTATCTGTAAAATGATATACGTGAGCATAATGGTTTATCGTAATCGAAGGGAATTGACAAAATAGTTAGCGTTTTTTTAAATGTAAATAATAGATAAAATACTGAACTCAATCCGCCCCGGGCAGGCGACGTGATCTCGGGCGACAGCAACGGCAGCCTGGCCGTGTGGGGCCGCGGCACCAACAGCATCCGCAAGATGGTGCGCGGCGCTCACTCGGGCTCCGTGTTCAGCGTGTGCAGCCTCAAGGAGGGCGCCGTGCTCAGCGGCGGCGGCAAGGACGGCCGCCTCGTGCTCTTCGACGCCGAGCTGCAGCCCTGCGCCAGCGAGGCCGTGGTGCGTCATCTGGCTGGCCCGCTTCCCCCCCCCCACGCCCCACGCCCTAACCTCCTTCTGTGCGCAGATCGAGGGCCACTACGGCGGCGTGCGAGTCATCGCCGAAGGCCGCGGCTCGCAGCTCTTCATCGGGACCACCAAGAACTGCATCCTCCACGGAGACATGGAGCTCGGCTTCTCACCCGCTGTGCTCGGTAACATTACAAAAACAAATTAAGGCATCTTTAATCTGACGGCCCGGAGGCAAAGGGTCTGATGAGGGTTAACTATGACTTATATGTATTTATCAGTTGTGTATTGGCCTGTATAAAACTGAGTCTGGTATTATAGAAAACTTGTTTTCGTCACAGGACACGTCGACGAAGTCTGGGGCTTGGCCGCTCACCCCACTCTGCCCCAATTCGTGTCGGGCTGTTGGGACCGCCTGCTGCAGCTTTGGGACCCGCTGAGCCATTCCACCGTTTGGAGTAAGGATATCGAGGTACCTCGCGTTGCGTTGAAGCATCCGAGGAAACTCGGCAGAAGGTAACGATGAGGTATGCCGCAGGAGCGCTGCCAAAGCTGCGCGTGGTCGTCGGACGGCAGCGTCATAGCCGTGGGCTGCGTGTCGGGCAAGTGGCTGGTCTTCGACCCCGTGACCCGCGAGATGCTGGCGCAGCACGTCGATGGGTGAGAGCCTCTTCGTTTCGAAAACCTTCTCTGCGAACATCATGTATTGAGAATTTCCAATTCCAGCGTGGAGCCGATCCAGACAATCCAATACTCTCCCGATAACAAGTATGTGGCTATTGGATCGCGGGACAACTTCATCTACATCTACCAAGTGGATGATGATTGCACCAGATATTCCAGACTTGGGAAGTGCCTTGTGAGTACAATACCAACAAATGTCTAAGTGATGAAGTGAAAATATCTGTTATATACTGACCGTACATGCGAAGTACGGTCAGCTTCTATTTTATTAAAGCCTTAGTTGTTAAATTACTATCGATACTAATTGCAAACGCGTGTTGTTAAACCTATAAATTCTTAGATGGAAATATTACAATATTCATCTTAACACAGGTAAAACAACTGGTTATTTAACACAAAGTCACAAATCTATACTAATATATAAAATTGGAGTGTCGTTTTTAATATTGAAATCGTTTTTTACTAAATGCATTGATATTTATATATGCATACACCAAAAAGTGATGTTTCAAGTTTCTAATTTTTAGTGTATGTCTGTGTGGGGGGGCCGGCCAACCTCTGGAAGGGCTGGGCCCATTTTGGCGGGACTTTTTTTGATAGGTAGCTGATGTAATAAATTATATACTTTATTATGGTTCCCTTCCCGGAAAAGAACCCCTTCGCCATGCCCGTTCTCACTCTAGCGTCGAAACGGTTAGTGTTAGGATAAATAGTACTTTGACGGAATCTGTGTATTTAACGCCAATAAAAAGCTAAAATAATTAAAACTATAATAAAAGCATCAAAGCCAGGGGGGGGGGGGGGGGGGGGGGGGGGGGGGAGGTTTGGATATAATCAAGTATTTTTTCAAGTCTTTAATTTTTAGTGTATGTTAATATAGTTAAACAATAAATCAATAGTCTTAGATGTCAATTGACACAAAACATTAATAATTTTTTTATTCCCCTCTAGTGCACGGAAAGAATACGTAGAAGGGTAACCCACACTAACATAACTAGATACAGAGTAGATAGTCCAGTTCCCATATTTAAAACACCAGCCGTTGTTCATAGTAAAAGAGCTAGAAATGAACAGCATTGGTGTTTTGAACATGGGAGCACAAATTTCTAGAAGTTTGCTAACCGCTTAGCTTATTTGTATAGCTCAATATGCAAGTTTGCCTGGTAGCAACAAATAGTCCAAATTCTTGAAAAAACTAAAGTTAAATCTATATTTCAGGGCCACTCCAGCTTCATAACCCACTTGGATTGGTCTGAAGACAGTCAGTTTATCAGGAGCAACTCCGGTGACTACGAGTTGTTATATTGTAAGTGTTTAATATATTTTAATTTCTTTTATTTCAATTATGGGTCCATCTGGAATCGCTGGCAAGGGACCGGATGGGATGTCTGATCCCTTGGAAGATGGGCCTTACTTTGGGATTCTACTTGTGCAAGGATTTTTCCTGTTCCTTTTGGAGTTGACTCAATTGACAAAGGCGCCCCATATGCTTGCAGGGAACGCCACCACCTGCCGCCAAGTGCCATCAGCCAGCTCGATGCGCGACGTGGCGTGGGCCAGCAGCAACTGCCCCATCACCTTCCAGACCATCGGCGTCTGGCCCGAGGGCGCCGACGGCACCGACATCAACTCCTGCACCAGGTTGCCCCCCTAATCTTGCCTTTACCTCTGGCGAGTTTCAGTAACATGTGTTAACCAAATGACATTGCTCTCAAGGTCTCACGATAACCGGCTTGCGGCGACCGGAGATGACTTCGGCAAGGTGAAACTTTTCGCTTACCCAGTCACACAGCCCAAGGTGAGCGATTGAATACTAAATAGGGTTTAAAATTGTCAGAAGAAAATTATTTAGAAACAAAATAAAATTGCTTTTCTGACTGACAAAATGAAGCTAAAGTAAGCTTTAAGCAATCTTAATTTAATACTAACATTTTACTTAATTTTATTTGCAGTCCCTATGTCACCAATATGGCGGCCACTCGTCCCACGTGACGTGTGTCCGTTTCCTGCTCGATGACTCGAGGCTCGTTTCCGCCGGAGGACTGGACACCAGCCTTATGCAATGGATCGTAGAATAATGCCAATAGATGGCGCCGTATTACTTTAAAATTATGTTAAGTTCAGCTTTAGGATTGTGTCAGAAATCTTAATAGCTTTTAGGTTATTTATTTTTTGAATATTTTAACTTTTATTCATATAAACTGTATGTTGTATTTTTTTTTTTGAATATTTTGAACAATTCTGTCCCTTTATTTTAAAGATAACGTAGCGTTACACTGTTATCAGTGAAATGTTACAATCATTTACGAACAAAATTAGTTAAATGCAAAGTTTTATATTTAATCAAGTGGTTTTATCTAATTCTAACTAGTGCACCATTTAAATATTCAATTAATATCTCGAAATGTACCGCCTGAGTATTATCTGCTTCTCTTCTATCAATTTGTTTAAAAATTATTATTTTTTAGAAATAGTAATTAGTAGAGCGCAGACATTGCTTTTCGACGGAGTTGCGAAACCGTCAATTTTGTGTAAAAGTACATTTTAGATTATTTTTTAATTGCATAGTACAAAATATTTTGTTTGTATGTTTTCTGGTTGTGATGTGTTCTTCGCAAAGGGTGACTGATCCGTCGAATAATTTCCTACACAAAGATATTTATGCAAAATTACTATAGTATTTTTACACTTGCAACGCTACGAATATTGTCAATTGTGATTTGAGCTTTTTTGAACTTTTAGGCTTAGGCAACAAGCACTTTGTTTGATTTTATTTTATATTTACACAAACATAAATATTTCTTTTATGGTTTATGGAAAAAAATGGAAAACAATAAGTTTTTAAGGTGTAAGAGCATTTGTTTATAACCTAGTCACGGTTGATTTTGATTCATTTCATTTTAATTGTATTAACTGTCATCACATAGTTTAAGCAATATTTAGATATTTTCTGTATATACAATTATTATATGATGGCTCTGTCCCGTCTTTAAATGTGCCTAATAAAAAATATTTACTGAATCATATTATTCACTAAAACCTCTTAAAAAAACGAATTTTTAAACGAAACATTTATTAACAGAAAATACATACAAAACCCATAATAGATTATAAAAATAAATATACTGGGTGTTTCAATTCATGACACTATATGTACTATTTACAATAAATAGTATTTCAGAATTTTCCGCTACTACAATTGTGGAAATGGGAATTCAGAGGAAAATAAAACTTATAACACATGGCATGGAAATTAATGGTGGAAGTAAAATTTCGGTTTTATGTTCTCACTCAATTTAAATATATTTTTTATATACTTGAAGAACATGCTTCCCGCATGGTACAGAGTAACATTGCACAGCACAGGTACACTACAAACAACTATATCAACTGTTCTACACTATTTGCTGATAATTCAAGCAATCTCCATGCTGCTTTAGGGTTTAGCTCCTGAGGATCCCTACACAGTACCCACACATAATTCACCCGCATTACTTTATCTGGGTCTCCCTCTATCACTTTGTCTTTTGAGTCTCTTACACACATAATTTGCTGAGACTGGAATGTTATCACTAGCACTGGCCCCTGATCCATCATTTTGCCCATAACCAACTCAATATTCTCTATATCAAGTATTTTGGAGTCCAAATGGTAACCAAGTTGTCGGCACTGCTTGATTGGTGTTGCCAAAATATTGAACACACCCTCATAACACCAATCTTTCAAAATCTCAAGGTCCCCTCTTACCATCGCTTCAAGTATATTTGGTATGATGTCATTACCACAATCTTCCAGGAATTTTTGAGATGTAAAACTCGGATCAATCTTGCATATCTCAGTTACTGTTTTAGATAGTTCTGTCTTTTCAAACATGTTACCAAATAAGTTACCAACTTTTTCAGTTACAAAGCGAGCACCTCGAACCATAGGATTGTCTGACTCTTCATACCGTATTTTCCAGTCTAACACCTGCAAAGTGAAAACAAGATGTCACCTTAACCAATCAAAGAATTTTGTGTTGTAGTTTCATTAAAAATACACTAAAATATCTATACATACCTTATTTACATATTGGTTATTGTTTTTGAAATTCTCCCACTGTTGGTAGAATTTTGAGTCTTTGTGTAGTTCCACTCCAAGTGTTTCTGTATCTGGTGCAAATGTCCTTTCCTCTTCAGCCACCTAACAATAATAAAGCATTGTAACTTGTAAATTTAAGCATAATTTTTGAAAAAAGATTTTTTGTCTTTTATTATACTAAACTGAACCCCGTTATTAAATTTCTATTAGGGAACATGACTGTTTAGATTTTAGACCTTTATTTACTGGACATTTAGCCTTTGAAATTTACCTCAACTCGTTTTCTCAGCATCATAGGTGAGGTGTAAACACGACCTTCAAGCCCTCTTGGAGACATTTCATTCCGTACTACTTCAGTAGCCTGTAAAATAAAACAGAGCTTAGAAATGGTTCTATTGTTTAAAACATTAAGTAGTTTGCTACTAACATATCTCTAAAATATACCTGTGAAATAGTTCGAAAGGCGGTGGTCTGTCCTAATTTTTGACTTTTATCAGCTAGACTTTCTGCTGCACCTTTTGCTGACTTTGAAAGATCTTCTGTTATCTTTCCTGAAATTAAAACACTATAAGTATAACAATAATTGTTTATTTGTTATACTATAAAATCTAGGCGTTTAATACAAATACAAAATTATTATATATTATTTATTAATTTTTTTTTTATTAAACAAAATTTAATAAAGTTAAAAATAACCCAAAACTCCTAAGATAAATGATGGTCTAAATTAAAGGCTATCAAATAAAGTCCTTCATCAGCATCTTTTCTTTGAATATAAATAATTATTAAAGCAGAAAAGGCTTTTAATAATAACACTATTATAAGTACACAATTTGCTTACCTGCCTTTTTGGCAATATCAGTTTTACTTGCCTCTTCTAAAACATGTCCCACTTTCCCTTTAATTCCTTCAAATGTTTCCTTAAATACCTCTGAACTCTTAGAAGCCTCTGATTCAACTGCATGAAACTTCTTCCTTGCTGCTTGTAAAGCTTCAGAATTTTCTAACTTTTGTGCTTCTTCTCTAAATTTTTTAATGCTTTCTTTCATTTCTTTATTTTTAGCAATGTCCTCTTTGATGTTTTCTATAATTGAAGAAAAAAAGCCTTTGCGAGCAGAATAGTGGCGACATTCTAGTGAATACTGAAAAAAAATTGAGGTAGTGGATTTAAAAAAATGATATAGGTAATAAAGTATTAAAGCTGCAAAAAATGTAACAAAGCAAGTTTTTTTTTTTGGAAATGAACAGGAATTTAGATAAATAAAAAAGTAAGTTATATACCTGGTCTGATTTTACAGGAATTATGGGCGATTTTAGATGAACAGGCACAACCGTTTTCCAACGGGCCGGACTGTGTAATATTTGTCGACACGAATGCTGTAATATAAAAAATTATTTAATTTCAACATTTTATCGAACTTTATACATAACCTTATCTTAACTGATGCAACACCATTACCATGTTTTTGAGTTTGCAGGTTAAATTATTTTAAATTCAATGAATGCTATATTCAATTACACTTTCACCACTTTTACTCTCTAAGGAACGTACTGAAAAAGGACATTGATGATTTTTATTCGCAAACCATTCCACCGAAAATAATTTCTATGGTGTCATATTTTAAATATACATATTTTTTAAATGGCAATGTTACAGATCATTAAAAATTTTGACAGATATGATTAATATATTTGACAGTACCTGCCTAGCCGTAGCCGTTAAATAATGAGATAAATAACGATAAGGAAGTCTATTGAAAGGACAATTCAAATTTTTTCAGAATTTTTCAAATTCTGTGAAGGCAGACAATTTTGTATAGACGATCAAGCATTTATTTAGATATAGGCTAAAAGAAGAAAAAGTGATATGAATCCCAAAAGGTCTTAAATTAACACAGCTGAAAGAGATGTAGAGTATTATTTTGCGATTGCTCACATTTCCTTTATGTATTGTAATGCGAGAATGTATCAGCTACGGAGTCATTGATACTGTATACCAGGTCTAACATACGTACGTCTTTTACAGGTGCACGGCACCAGTACCCCAGCGGCAAAGAACCTTTATTCCAAAAATAATGATTGTTGGAGGAAAGACCTTGGTATTTAAACCTTATTATTTTCCACTCCAAGGGATCAAAGAAAACCCATCCAGTTGCTTACCATCATCCCCAAGAATGCTAGTTGAACCTTTAATTTCCGGAATATTAGCAGAGGCATAAAAGTGGCGAATGATGACCTTGAGCCCAGAATGGGCTCAAAAAAAAAAATAAAAACATAGAGTACGTTTATCATCAATATAAACTTAAAGTGAGGCAAACTTCAGACAAATACATTATTTTTTGGTTGATTCAAACTTTTCCACAGAGTAGATCCAAAATCCTCATAAACATTATATATAGGCCTCATTTAAAGCTAAAACGAATCATAGAGAATAAACCCACTTGACATATTGCAATATCCGGTAAGCATTTATTGAAATTGTTATTTTATTAAGATAGTAAAGATTTAAATTATAAATTTTAACTAGTAATTTAATTTTTGCTAAAATTAGCAATGGTATATAGATTCTGGGAAAATTTTCTTGTAAATAAACGTGGGACATTATTTATTTCAAATTTTAAAAATTCTTACATCCGGTGTGAACTTAGTTCCAGAAACATATGAAAGTGTACATTTTCATTTTTTTCTATCGTCATTTTTTAGCCACGGATTCGCGTGCGCGTTTGTTATATTGAATATTTGCTTTTAAGTTCGTTTCTTGTTCAATTTAAAGCGTGAACGCTTTTCATTCTTATCACGGAGTTCGGATTCAAATTTGGCAGACACATCGTCATACTGGAAGGTATATTATCAATACATAATATCAAATGTCTTTAGTCTACACTTCACAGTTCACTCCATATTTACTTATATCTATGCGATAGGTAGCAGATACCACGTTTTCGCCAGCTGGTGCGTACGTTTCGGCTCAATAATTATTTTGTGTCGTTGAAAATGTGTTTCTTTAAGTGGCTTGTGGATTAATTATTACATTGCGGCAGGTTGGTGTGGCCGACTCGCGTTTTCCTGGTGCAAGTTTCACCGAAGGATCAACAATTAATCCCATCAGTGAGCTCTCGTCCAGTGGGGCGCTACTGTTTTATATGACTTTAGCAAGATTTACAGGTGAGCAGCCAATTTATTGATAAATACCGCTATGTTTCAGGTTATTTTTCTTAAATATTTAAGAGTTGTTCCTTATTCTTAAAATGCTGAGTTATTTTTATCCGTTTACATCATTGTTAAAAAATAGTGTATGTGTAGTTACCAAAGCTGATAACACTGCATTATAGACCAGTATATGATAAGAGTAGTGGACACTGTATTTTCTTAATAATAAGTTCAATTAAGATAACATAATATTCAGTTTGTTTTATTTTGTAATCTGATATCCAATAAGGATGTTAAAGATAGTAATCCATATTGCTCAAAAGTGGACAAGAGTTGACTTTTTAATTTTTGCTGCGACATTCACTAAGTATTATTGCTTTCACAAAAGCTATTTATAAGCCTGTTTCATTAGCTATGCTTTCTCAACTTTTATTTTTAACTTGGATGATATTCTATACTAAGCTTGCACTAAAGTTCTTTTAGACAATTAAATAATATAAAAATGTAATTCATAAATTATCGATTGGCAACAAAATCTACCAAGGTCTTTGTGCAGTATAAACATACGGATAATACAATAATTTCATTTCAAACTTTCAGCTGTAGTAGAAATACATATAAATAGTGAGTAGTATACTTATCTAAATGTTATTATAATAATCATCTATCATAATCAAAATCCTACATATTTATTATAAAAGAGCCAATCCTAGAAGCAAAGACAGAGTTTGTTTTTAAAAGTTTGGTTCTCTACAGTAGGTCAATAAATAGTTCTACACTTATGTAGTGGGTACAGCTTCAATCTTGATAGCTATAACTTATTGCTCATTTGCAACAGAAATTTTGCAAGGCTTAGATTATTAAGAGACACCCTAATACAATTTAAGACATTGCTAAATATAGTGAGAGCAGGAAAATTGATGATTTTAACACTAGAAGCAGCATCCGAATTAATTGTAACTTCAAAAGGTACAAGTAAAATATTTGGATAATTCGAAACGTTAGGGAAACATAATTCCTGGACAGTTAATCAAATACAATGCAAAATTACACTTTCGACCTTGACTTATTACTACCTACTAAGTATGCAGTTTTTTTATAGTTACGTACGTTACGACGCAACATTTACTTATTGCTATTGTTGGGATTGAGATGGACTCAATTCTATACAAATTTTGTCGGAGAAACCATGGAAGCATGGTTTCTTTTATTGCCTAGCTTGTCGATTGTGCACTCTGCGCGTCGTAATCACGATAATCGTAATTATAACTTCTCTTTTTAATTCTTTTATTAATTATAACTATCTCTACTCTATTTTTCTAATAATTATGTAATATCTAGGCTGACACACATTCATATTATGAAATAATGATAGCGATTATGAATTAATATTAGCGACTATTTTTAAGTAGCGAATTTAATTAATAATTTAAGTCCTTGAATTTATAACATATAACTTTCGTATTCACGCTTTTGTAAGAACAACGTTTTAGAGCTGTTTTAATGTATAAGAAGAACATGTATAAGCATGGGTTAAGTCACCCTTGATTTGTTAAAAATAATAAAAAATCGCATTTAATTACCCATTTAATATAGATATATATATTATATCGCTGTTTAGGCAATACGACGAAACATGTTATGTCACAGAGGTCGTCGATCTCGCCTCTCTCGTCTAGCACATAAACCTAATTCCCCACCCCCACCATGCGCCAAAGATTGATCGCGCCTTGGTCATTTTTCATCTTTGCCAGTCATGTACAGATTACGGTAGATTTACGCGGCTACTCTTAATTACTTTCTACCATGAAACCAAAGCAAAGATTAACAATCGTATCACTTTTGTTTTTTAATGAAGCTACATTTATGACACTTTATTAGGAAATGATTGAAATATTTAAAATTTTTGCTTCGTACCAACCAAATTACCACAATCAACTGAAGGATCTTTACGGTATCTTTGATATTATGATTGTATTGGACGAGTTGTATAGGCTAGATTAAAGTAGGTAGGTTGTTTCAGTGTAGCCAGCTGAATTTTAGGTTTTTAATTTCTTATTCTAATTAACAAACAATTATTTTTATAAATTGCGAAGTTGCTTTCACCTGTCTAGGTACTTATATCGATTGTGTAAACTCAGATAAATCTTATATCTTTGTAATATACATAATGTTGTATTGCACACGCAATCGTCGGATTCTATTTTTATATAAATCTGGTCAAAGTTAGCGCATTGAGTCCAGTAGAGCGGAATTCGTTTTGTGCGACCCACTTGACCCCACCGTCCCTAACATCGCAATTTGAGACAGTTCAATGACCTGGCTTTCAAATATTACAATAGAAAACAGAATAATACATTTACAATTAGATTTCTCTTATTTCGTTTCATTCATCATATACTAAATACTTTTAAGACTTTGAATAAATTGTCTGTAAATCTGCCTTTACAGTTCTCGAACGTGAAGAAATGATACTATACCTATATTTTTTATATCCTCACACACGATCTACAAACTTAAAGCAAAATATACATATCTATTTTACATTTAATACACTTGAGATTTTATACACAAAGATAAGGCCCAGCATATTTCCACGTTGTAGCACGTTCCTTGCATACCTATGTAATTCGCAGTATCTCCCTGATCGACACGGGGAATCTCTTGCTAATCCACTGGCGAAACCACGAGGATCACCGATGCATTGGGCGAAATTTATTCCAGCACTTGTGCTCAACACTACAGCATGGTACTTGTAATAGTATAAAAATATTATTTCCCTGGTGTTTAAAATTTTGGTCATAATAGTAATTATAAGAGATATATTAAAAGAGAATTGTTATAAATGTAATCAGAACATAACTCGGAGTTTTTATTAATAACAAAAAAGACTGTTTTTTAACGTAAACTATTTATAGACGACCTAAGCACCCCTAAGCAAATACCCTCTAGTCCAGCAAAACAAATGTTGATATTCTGCGAATACTTAGAATTAACACTGAGAGTTTGAAAATGTTTACTTGAATAACCTGTTACGAATACAAAGGAGGTAATTTTCTTTGATCCATTTATTTCTTGCGTTGAAATTTAGGGTTATGTTTGGAACGCGTTGAGACTAACGATTAGTTCTTAACTTCCATACGTGGCATACACACTATAACATCAAATATTGGTACTCCATAAGTAAATAGTAAATAATTTCTCATCATTATTCTCAAATAAATCTGGTGCTCGAGTACGTCCCGTATTAAGTTAAATATTTGATAAATGCCGTAATAAAACTTTTATAGTTAGTATTGAAGTTTTATAATTTGAAACATTAGTAAGGCAGGCTGTGCCGCAATCGATAGAGAGAGCGCATGCGTCCTTCCGCACACCAACCCCTTTCCACTTCCCTCAGGCTTTCCTGAAAAGTCTGGTATGCCTTATTGGCTTATTCCCGAATTCTCTGGGCCTTATCGCGTAGGCTCTGGTTATTGAAGTATTAATTGTTGGTATAGTAGAATACGAGCAATACTATTACGATTATTGTTTCAAGCTAATCCCTTATCAAAGAAATTTCCAGTATCAGATTTTTTTTGCATTTAATTTAAGAGATACTCTCCAGATCTAGTTAATTTCAAATTATTTTTAATTCTAATAATTTATCTATCAAATATTTACAAAATTGTAAATGGGCCAGACGATTACGATTTTTTTTAGTCCAGTCGACTAATTGAAATCGTGAAAATGTAATTTCTATTTCCATGATAATTTCTTTAGCATATTGAGAGATTTTCTGATAATGTTTTTAATTCTCCGCAGTTAATTGAATCTCCAATCTCTAGAGTATTTTTATCGATTAACAATGACGTAAAGAATGAAAATGATGAAGCATTTTTGTTATTAAAAGCGGTCCGAATTGATTGAAAGTGTGACATATATGATTTATGACGCTTATATAGACTTAATTGTATTAAATGTCTCTTCTTATATAGGACTAATTGACACCTCGGAATGTTTTGAGGTGTTTAGAGACGTTTCTCTAACGTACTATAAGCTTTAAATATCATTTTCCGTAGCAGTAAATAAAGAATATCTGAATAACTTTGCAAAGATGCATTTAGAAGCTTACTATAAAAATCTTTTATAAAGTAGGAGAAAAATTTCCTTGTTGTGACGACGCACGATGATAATTGGAACGGAATTTCTGTAATTAAAGTACATCCGTTAAGTTAAAGCCAGTTGGTTTCGCAAAACACCGCATTGCCCTCACAAACATTACATTTGCTTACAATTGTATCGCAGTATTACATCATGTACTCATAACAATAACACTCGCAGGAAACCACGTTGTCATTGTGGAACGGAAAAGCAACAGCCGACATTATTTCAACATGGCATTTGTGCGTGAAAAATGTTTTAATTTTGATATACATGTCCATTAAGAAAAGATTTGAATAGTCTAAAATACGCATAGCAAGAAATGGGACGTAAACATTCGGGGATGTCGCTCGAGCGTTAACTAACTTGGTTTCCTAAAGTCATGTTAAAATATATTGAATGCTCTGTTTAAATATCATGGTATCATTTTGAGTACAGATAGAGTAGTAATGTGTCTTAGTGTTCTATAATTAAGCGGACGCCTTTATCTAAACTACTGTATCAGCCATGAGTATGTATACATCGCGATTAAAGCAGCTATGTTATTAAGTATTATTTATCCATATTTTTCGATTAATATTGGATTTATTTTTTCTTTATTCTTACTGAATAGCTATTCTTTAAAAAGTTGTCTTTGTTACATAACTTAGTGGTCACGCACACATAGTTACTTGATGTTGAAATATCATAAACAATGCTCGTTATGTATCGTGGCTCGGGACTATATCAGGATATGGTCAATACAAATTGCTAACGATTTCCTAATAACGCTTTATTTCAAGGTATTTTCTTAAAACCTATTGTAGGATAAAAACGTTTTTGTTGGCGTACGGTAGACGGCGAACACGGTGGTTTACAGCACCAATAAAGTTAAAACAACCGATTACAACACTGCGTAACTTTGAATTTCGGTATTTGGAAAAGGGTTCTCGGCAGATAATATAACACTTTTGCATTTGCTATCATACGTGTTAAAGGATCGTGTGTCGCAATCGTAAAGATAAGAAGATCGTGATTGATAGACGCAGGTTAAATTAACACCGTCGGCTGAAACGTCACACGAGTCAAGGTTAGATCTGTTGGCTACAAGTGCTGGTCTGGTGAGAACTGACAGGTAATCCGGATAAATTCACCGTTTATTTAAGTAATTAAATGTAGCGTGTCTCCTGTTTTCAATAAAATAAATAAATTAGTGATAAATATTTTCTCGGGTGTATCATATAAATGTATTATTATTAATTAGCTGGAATGCTGGGTATGATTAAATATTGTAACAAATACTATGGGTTATATGTATATACCCGCGATTGCCTCCGCAATGCGATACTATTGACCAATTCTTACTCTCGGTCTTTTCGGATAGCACAAAAGATAATTAAAGAAGAAAACGTGTTGGTCTCCACAGTTTATCCTTCACAACGACCAACGGTCTGCATACGTCACAAGGGCTGCAATGCGCCAAGCACTAGACTCGAGGTCACTTCAACATGAGTGCACTTCTTTTACAGCCCCTTAACCCACATCGACCTTGAAGAGAACACGCTCCATCCATAGCCTTTAGTGTCAGAGCGATTTTAACGAATACTGACTTCTTAATACTGCTGAGAGATTTGATCGGGCACACAGTCATACGACACAAGTTGATAACAATGTAAATTATAGGCAATGTAATAATTTAAGAATTTTTATGAAAAAGGTCCCTCGTTTAAACACTCTTGAGTTGAACCTCTCGGAGATGAAAGCTCTGTCTGCTGACGTCAATATTTTGTTATCATTTGTACCATTCGACTCATACACACTTCATCTCATACGTATATTATAAGAGGGGCATTAAAATCTACTGTTAAAACTGTAAATCTACTAGTAAAACAAGAACTTTAAGTTCGCCTGTATAACCATTTCGAAACAATAAGTTACTTAATACGTTGTAATTTAATTATAATTTACGAACTTTGCGATATAAAAACATTTGAGAGTGTTCTATTCAGACTTCGTCGAACAACAACATTCAGCATTTCAAGGACATTACCTCACGCGAGTACATACAGGCCGCGCTTCGCGAAATTCTTCACGCCAATTTCGATTTTACAGGTTTCATGTTAGGTATTAAATTTTATCGTCCGCGTTACACGTGGTCCGACTCGAGCCCAGTGTGCCGACCACTTACGACATGCGTGAGCGATAGTGACGCGGTGAATTTTGTAAGTTTTTATTATTTTGGCAAGAGCGTGGTGTAGCCCTGACATTTGATAGGCACGCAATAATTCAGCTGTATTTGTAGTAAAACAACATCCTTGTAGAAGATTGAGACTCGATCAAACTAAAAACCAAGTGTGTTCATGGATTCACAGAAGAATACTCATTCGGTTGTTTGGTATTCAAATTTTCACTATAAAAACAAAATTGTGGTCGTATTGTGTAGTAAATGTAAATGTTTAATCGACTTAACGGCTTAAAGTTATAAAAAATCGCGGTATCTTGTATTTGCCAATACTTTGTTTACGTCAATTTGAATTGATAAGCAAACCGTAACATTTGCCTAATAATTGTTTTTCTATTCTTCTCAATTCGGGCGTTTTTTTCAGGATCGTTATAGGGATTTATGATAATATTTGAACAATTCTTGAATTGATTATAAAAATAAATCAAAACTGTATTTTTTTAAATTGTCTTGTACTATATGTGTTCTTATTGTACATGTAAGATTAAAGGTAGTTTGTAAGGCAGTACAATGATTATTAACTCGTCGCAGAGACTACAGTACTGAGCGAGGAGAGTGGTCGGAGTGTGGTCGCAAGTAAAGCCGGCTGCCGACGAGCGTGCATGACGCTTCACATAACTAGCAATACTGCCCGCAGGTTAGATACGTAAGCACACATTTACACAAACACTATTTGGCGTTGGCAAGGATCTTGAGCATTTAGTAAGTGACGATTTGAGTCTCACTCAAAATCCTTGTTGAAGTGGCATTTTTAAAGGCATAGTTAGTAAGGCATTTGAAAGAAGGATGAGCGACCGCTTGGGTTGCGTCAGTAGTCGCGACGCTATATGTTGCAGAAGATCAAAGTTTTGCAGTAACAGACATCGGAAGCTGCTGCCGCTGCGGCAAACGTGACTGGCGCGCCCCGCGGGTGCACCCTGCCCGCATGCTCTTTTAGACGCCACCGGCCGAGGTGAGTCGCTGTCCTACAGTTACAGACCCATTTCTAAGCATTTTAATCATAGATTAAACAATTTATATTTTCTATATTGTCGGCTTTTCAAAAACGTGCCTAATATGCCCTAATCTCTAGCTCTCATACGTCACCAACCGACGGCAAGTAGGAACCCGGGACGCGCTAGTCACATTTTCGTTGTTTGTACATTGCGGTGGTAGTAATAATAAATCCATTTTCCAGATCCAGTGTCAAAAAGAAACCACCCCTGGAATAATTAATTAGGATAAGAGATAGCATAATGGGGTCCGTAAACGTGAATCGGAATGTGGCGGATGCGTTCTACCGCTACAAGATGCCGCGCATCTGCGCCAAGGTTGAGGGAAAGGGGAACGGCATCAAGACTGTCATCGTCAACATGGTTGAGGTGGCCAAGGCCCTGGGACGACCTGCCACGTGTGAGTTTCGCGATGCATTTGGTTGTAATATATAGGGGAAGATATCATTAATGTGATTTGAAATATTTTTCAGATCCGACCAAGTACTTTGGTTGCGAGCTGGGCGCTCAGACGCAATTTGACTTCAAAAACGAGCGCTTCATTGTCAACGGAAGCCACGACTCCGCCAAACTACAGGATCTACTTGATGGGTAAGTACTATTGTGGTCCTAAATGAGTAACAGTTCCGTTTTAAATGATTCTCTATTTATAGTCCATATTTATGCTATGAGCATAATCTGTGGCTTGTGGACTGGGTGAAAAGTATATATTTATAAGTTGTATAAGGAACCAAAACTTACCTTGAGGCAAACCAACCAGCTAAAGAAATAGTAGTTCTATTTGCGGAGTTTCTTATGCGGGATGCGATATTCTAGTGCGGGATAATTCGTGACTTATCGTTCAATTAATTTAATATTGATACACATATTCCAGCTTCATCCGCAAATTCGTGCTATGTCCGGAGTGCGACAACCCAGAAACGGAGCTGATAGTGTCGACGAAGCGGAACACCATCTCGCAGGGCTGCAAGGCCTGTGGCTACCACGGCCAGCTCGACTTCAATCACAAGCTGAATACCTTCATCCTCAAGAACCCGCCTGCAGCAGACCCAGCCATGCAGGTGGGTCATGTTTGTTCTAAACGCTTATCTATAGTCGTCCACATGTATGGCACGGTACCTTCTTAAGCGACTGTGGCTATCAATAAATCAGCTTTTGTTAGTTATGTCTGCTACAAACATGACAAGGCTTTGTGATTAAAATTTCCAGGGCTCATCTCTAACGGAAGGCAACCGCGGCAAACGGTCTAAGCGCAGTGGCCCAGCTGCTAATGGAAATCACGATGGGGAAGTGGATGCTAAGAACGTTAGTACTATTTGTTTCGTTTGCCTATACAAAAAATGGCAAAGGTAATTTATTTAAGAATTTATATTTAAAACAAATCGCCTAGAAGAGTTTACTTTATTTTTTTATATAGTATATCTCAGTCATACTCTAGGACATCGGTCAAATCTAGTTTCAACCTGTGTTTAACCATTTTTTCTATCTAATTTGACATATTTAACAGTGCTGAGTTGACGTAAGTTGAGAAAGATTTTGGAAAATGGGCGATTATGAATGGAATTTTAACTATGTATTGCCTATATGATACAAGGAAAAGTAATGTATGATTTCAGGAAAGTGACGCCCCTATAACTCCAACCACGCCAAACCCCAAGAGTGTGAAAAAGGAGAAGAAAAAGGACGATGACGATGATGACGGTAACTGGACTGTTGACGTCAGCGAAGCTGCTGTCAGGGCTCGCATGCAAGGTATTACAACAAGGATATTATAAATGGTCTATTCGATGTACCTTAATTGGCATGATTTATTCTTTATTTCATAATTATGGCTTTGATTTGTATCAATACTATGTAATCGATTATAGATAGTAACATACATACATGTTTAGATCTGACGGAGGGTGCCAAGAGTATGACGGTGTCAGAAGACAGCGAGAAGAACGAGAAACAGCGAATGGATTTGTTCTACTCTTTCCTCAAGCAGAAGGCGGACGCCGGAGATCTGGATGGCAAGGCCATCAACGAGATCGTCCACGAAGCCGAGAGGCTTGATGTCAGGTAAGACGGTTTGCTTAATGTCCCTTATTGCACGAAATAAAATGCTCTCATGAATGAATTGGCTCGCAGGTCCAAGGCTCTGCTGGTGGCGTTCGAGATCGTGGTGCGCGCGGGCAGCCTGGCGGCGGACGTGCGCCGGCAGAGGCCGCTGCTGCTGCGCCTGGCCGCGCTCGACCCCCGCGCCCCCCGCGCCGCCCTGCACGCGCTCACCGCGCTCGTGCACCACCACCCCGCGCTGCTGCCGCGCGTGCCCGCCATCCTCAAGGCACGTACGCGCCCTCGCCGCCCCCCACCGCCCCCCACAGCCCACCACCGCCCACCACTTTTCACTAACACCTCTCTAACCCTGCAGCTCCTCTACGACTTGGACATCGTCGAGGAGAAGACCATCGTCGAGTGGGGCGCGAAGCCTTCGCGGAAATATGCATCCAAAGAGGTCGTGGCGGATATTGCTCGTCGCGCCCAGCCTTTCATCGACTGGTTGCAACAGGCCGATGAAGAAGACTCCAGCGAGGACGAAGAGGATATTGAGGTATTTCTATTATTCGGGCTTGAAGGTCCACAGTGTTAATTACCTGTGAGATGTCATTGTCAATTGTCACACCTCTGGTCAGGTGTTGATTTTCTAAACGCATGATAACTCTTCAATTGATAAAGATGTCAAGAACATTTGATTGTTAAAAAGAACAAAAAAACTGTTTGTCTTGTCAACCTTTCAGTTGCATTGATTTGACAATTAGATTACCATTAATGACAGCTGATCATAAAATTGACACTTCGGAATTTAGAATGTAATTATATTAATAATATATAATATAATAAATACCTGATGATGAAATAACCTAATGCACTTATCATATAGATGTCTAAATCTACTGGACAATTATATTGTATAATACATTCTTACTCGTACATTTCAGATTGAGTACGACGACCGTGCAAAGGCGACACCGATAAAGGCAGTTAGTGCGGCTCCTCCCAAACCAGCGCAAAACGATGACGACGGCGACATCGAGGTCGATATCGATGCGATATAGACCACACTATCTTGTTAATCTCCTACCAGCAGACATTTATTTCCATTCTAAAATTTTCTCGAAGCTCGGTCGACTCAGCCGGACCCCATGTACATTAAGTCATTAGAATTTCTACAAGTCATTAAATTTTAATGTAAAGAATATTTAATCTAGCGCTTCGTTAGGTATTTAGATTTAAATTATATCTCCGTGGACGCTCACATGCATCAAGTTCTGTCGAAACGATTTGTATAAACCAATATCAATTGGTGGATGGAATTTGATGTTTATATTATAAAAGCTACTTCTGTAGTCACGTAGAAAGAATAGTAAATATGCTATATTCGTTTTGCGTTATTTTGTTTTACAATTGGTATGTGACGTTTAAATCAATTTAACTTATCCATGAAGATGCTAGGGGTTTGAGATTCGATGTGTGAGGTATTTGAAATATTTTAATATACATGTATAAAAATTCACAATTTATCTCAAAAATGTCCAAAACGTCACAAAGAACCAATGGTACAGTTTGATTTGTATGAGTTTTTATGTTTTAATATTGAATTGTGAATCGGTGATAATGGCGCGCTTTATATATTTATAAGCATTTATAACAAGCACGTCGATATATATTTATTATTTGTGTAGAAGGTATAGATAGTCTGGGCGAGTTTACAAATTATAACAATCACTACTCTACTTAAAAATTCTATCCAAAAAATTAATATACAGGTAGGTGTAACGGCATAGGCGAGGGAATTTGTCTAGTAATGGGTTACCTGTATAAACAATCATATGGATAGAATTTTGTAAAACGTTTTAAAATAGAAAGTTCTTATTTGAACTCGCCTAAGCTATGTCCGAGAGCGTTCACTTAATATCGAAAATATTCCTAGATTATTTTAAAATTGCCACCTTTATTAGATTTGTTTTTTATTCAATACATTTGAAGTCGAATACTGTTGTTTTAATCTAAAGATTCTTCCAAGTTTTGTATCTTAGGTAGATTAGCTAGTGCTGGTGTAGCTATCCTTAAATTTTAAAACAAGCCGCTGTATCCTGCACAGGAGCGATTTATGACATTCACAAACCTTTTAATAATTTTCCATAAAAATTTGGATTGCTTGTATAAAACAATGCCACATACCAGAACAGGAATAAAACAATTTTACCAATATATACAAATATTTAATATTTCAATAAAAATATATTTCTTTACATTAAGTCACTAATTTCAGATTCATAGTAAGAAAATAAGATCAGAGTTTACATTTGAGATTCTTAGGCTAACTTATTCTAATAGTAAATGCATATAAACAGTCAAGAGTATACTTTTATAAAATTGTGATATTTGAGCAAAATGTCATAAGGTAAGCTGGATTTTGTATAAGATAACATTGATTGCTATTTCATGTCATTTTACAAATGCTTCAATTTTATACTTAATTTCCACAATTAAAACCTGCTTACAAATTTCAGTTTTAAGTTCGATTCGATACCAAACCACTGAACCATAGCTTATATTATATATTTTTGACTGAAATCATTTGGAAATTATATAAGAACTTAAGACTCATCTGAATTACCTGCTCTCACAAGTCATTAAAGACAACCGGAGCATACGTAGGCATAATTGAAACTAAAATTATTAATACCAATTATAATAAAATAAAATAGACTATTTACAGTGAAGGAAAATCTTCGATAAGCTTAAGGTAACCAACTATTCCAAGTAAATTAGTATTAGCCCTATCCACTTCCAGTAGGAGGTACAACAACAGAAGTGACTGGACCGCTAGGTGTCGCCACACTGAATGACGTAACGAACACATTCACTATAGTTATGAGAAACACGCCGAGCACCGTAAAGTTATTGATTTTATCCGCTTTGCAAATGTCCTTGTCGTCTTTCACGTTGTATCTGCTGTTCATTATTAGACCCACGCCCACAGCGATCTGGAATGTTCAATCATATTAAGAGATGGCGTTAAATTTAAAACTTAAATAAATTATTGTATACTTATTGAATGCGCTTATCAATACTGGTGCCAATCACAAATTCAAGATTATTATAATTTCAAGATAATAAATACAACATGCATACAGGGAAGTTGTTTAAGGGTGAATAGTTATACCAAAAAGATGGCGTTAAAGACCATAAATTCAATAAATCAATACCGTGTGTATGAACCCGCTAATTTCAGGAACTAATGACGAAAATGTATGAATTATTTTTTGGTCTTTTATATCAATACAAATCTAAGATATATAAATACGTAACGTAAATGACAACACCAAAAGATGGCGTTGATCACAAACTTAATGGTGTAAAGATGGAATAGTAAAACGAAACCTGTAAAACAATGCTAAGCGCGATGAACGTGAGACTAGGGAAGTAATACGGGTGCGAAGCTGAAGATTCCAGGACGTATCGGAGTTGGTTCGCGTTGGCCGACAGCAGCGCCAGGTCCATCATGCCTTGCGCAAGGTTCTTCTTCTGCTGGTAGGTGTTTACGTCGGGGATGGACTGTAACAAAGATTCAGTACAACAGATGCTCATTAAACCGAAGTTTCAATTACCGATAAACAATACATTTAGTGCTTAAATTGCACAATAATAGGGTTGCGTAACCGAAGGGAAAAAATGAGATTCTGTCTGTGACCAGACTGCCTCTCGTAGGAAATTTGATGACGAAGTATTTCTAATACAGTCATAACAACAAACACTTAGAATAAAATAAATATTTAAGAGCTGCGCGGGAGCCGTGCAGGTAAAGAGACAACAGCCAATAAGCCATTAATATGAGAAAAATTACTTCCTATTACTTTAGCAAATTTATGTAAACTTACGCCAGGCATCATAGGGGATCCCGGCCGATCATCAACATTGAATCTGTAGCCGAAACCATTGGCACCATCTGTATGTAATAAAAATATATCGTTTCATTTAATAAATATTCTTATATTTATTTAATAACTATTAGGTATAATATTAAGGTAATAATTGGTAAAAGTCATTTTCTGAATTCGAAACTTCTAATAAAGCTGTCGATTACTATCTTTTGGTTGTTAAATTTTTGTACTTGTCGCCTTTAATTAACTATCAATTTATCGGTAAAAAATCGTGCTACTACAAAAATATTACTACTTTTATATGAGTGACCTGTTTTAATACTATATTGTAAAATACACGTCTGATTATAAGTGACGTATTGTTCTAGAGCAATTTTATAAATAGGCGAAATAGTTACATTTATAATTTGCCAACTTTTACATTAAATTAGAATAACAATGATCATTGAAGTCATTGTTACTTTCATATCAAGTACTTTTGATGATTATCAATTCAATACGATGACGCAGGCGTTTTGAACGCGTACACTTGCAGACGGTTTATCCTTCTTATATTATCATCGCGAAAGTTTTTAAGTATGGATGGATGTTTGCTTCTCTTTCCCGTAAAAACTACAGAATGGACTTTACAATAATATAGATAATACAACAGAATAACACATAGGCAACGATTTATAAAGATATTATGTAAAATATCAATTAGAAACGAAAACCATAATTTGCGTGCGTTTCTCGCGTCCGTTGTCGAAACCGCTAGTAACACACATAATGTATCATGGAAATATTGTATATATCTAGTAAAATGAATATCCATAGTATAATGCAGTATATTAGGAGGATTGTTCTTAATGATTTTTTCTTTCCAACACAAATAATGTGGACTCAAAGTACAATGTTGACATATTAAATAATTCAGTTCAAACTCATTTAAACTGGTATATATGACATTACATATATAATCGTTTTATTAAAATAATATAATTATAACATGCATAACTCATATGTTTTTTTTGTGAATAAAGGTGAATAATCGTGCGAAACCATGCATATATTATAATATTCATGCATTATATGTTAAGCCAAAACCAAAACCAAATTGTGCAAAATAGTTATATGAATTTAAATCGATTAATATGTAGCTTACCATTTATATAGTAAATGTCCTATTATAAACTAAATATACCAATTATGTAATATTTTAAAGCATATTTAAAAGAATTTTTGTCGGATGTAGGGAGTAACGAAATACTTTCACTAAAGAGATTTCTCGACCTGAAATATATGCGGTCACAAAATGTAGTGTTTAAAACATAACTAATCATTCCACCACCACATCCCTCGATATGTAAGAATTCTTATTACTAATAGGATCCAATATACAAAACATTTCGTAAACTGTTTTTCGTCTCCACTCTTTTAATTAATGTTTGATTTTCAAAAACATGGGAAACAATTAATTGCCATGTCCATTGTTAAATTTAATTTTAAAACCTTATAAACTTTTAATTATATCTGCGCATTTATGACTGCATAAATGAATATCTTTTGAAAATTTATCGCGTCCCTATATGTTTTTGTGAGTGCATGCCAATCACCGTAAGGAAAATCAGGCTCGTCGGTGTCTGGATAAGGCCATTTACCGTCGTCTGTACCGACGCCGTCCTCGCGCGTTGAGTGATCGGAGCCTTCCTGTTCAGGCTTTTCACTGCCGTCTGTAATTTTTAATTCTTTAAATTAAGTTATAAAGATGAATCAATCTAAATGATGAAAGTCTGTTAATTAAAGTAGATTTTAGAGGCGAGGAAAGAATTACATTTATGTACATAATACCATGAGGACTAGTTTCAAATAAATTTAATAGTATTTCTATTACAAAACCTTAATAGACAAATATTCGCCCGGTGTCGGGGCGTACGTCGAGTGGTTGTGGATTTTTTCGCAAAGTATAGTTTACATATTTGTCAATTAGGGTTTTTTACCATGGACTTCCGCAAGGTAACGCCTGATTCTATTAATTATAGTATTTCTATTGTTACAACTACTTCATGAAATTTAACACAAAAGCTAAACAGTTATCAATCTAATTCCTAAACAAGACAATTTATCAGAATTTGCGGTCAAGAACACGTAAATAGGTACACCACATCCTGTTTGTACAGATAACCTAAATGTAAATGGTGAATGCAATTATAATATTTTTAATTTTACCATATTGCCAACGTTTGACAAAACATATATTATTGTATTCTATGGTATATAGTAAGGTCCTTTTTAAATAGCTAGAACATTGGGGGTTATTTTTGTGGCTTTTAATAAATCTACAGTAATGTAGAGTAGGCAGTCCTGCGTTCGAATCCTGTCTGGACATATTACTCGCTTGTTGTTAAGGGACTCATTTTGAGGACGCCTTACTTGCGGGAATGCTTTTAAATATACCTTTTTTTAACCCTGCTGTAGCCGATTTCGGTATTGCTCTAAATATTAATGTTGTGTGTATATATTAATTATAATGCCGATTAATTGATTATCTTGCCGAGTATATCTTGCAATATATTTATATCTATTAAAAAGAGTGATTTACCCTTATCGTCTGGTTCCAGTTTGTCTCCTGGTTCCAAAAGTCCATCATCAATGCCTGGATACGGAGTGGAGTCTGTGTGTGGAATATCCAAATCGTCTATCTCCGGACCTGCATAAATGTAATATTATATTTAATATGGTAAATATAGTACAACGAGGCGCTTGGCATATTACTCTATATTTTGCTCTCACTATACATAATGTGGTCGTTTTTATCGCGCTAGTTGAACTGATACTAATTGTATTTTCATAAGTTATTTATGAATACTTTAGAGTTTGGGATTGAGCAAGGATGTCGTGCTGCCCGCGTAGACCGATTGCCTGACACCGATTGTACTGAGAATTCATTCAAGACAGTCCGTTTAGTCCTTTCTGCTACCTTCTTTTAAACATGGAAACGTGAAAAGGTGATATAGCCGTATAGTGATATACGAATATATGATATATACACACTACCTCGATATTGCTTTGTCCAAATTGTTTATTAAACTGTTTTCCTTATCTTAGTACAACTAGTCTTATGCCAAATGTCTTTCTCGCGTTTCTAATTATAGCGAGATAATTCATCTTGTCTTATGAACGATCGTAGTGTTGAAGCTATTTAAACATTAAATATTGTTTTCCTGTTGGACTGGTTTTTCGCATAACTTATAGACGATATTAAAAACCATTAGATTTCATCACAAATCCTTTGTCTATGAATAGAAAATTCGTTGATACTTCAATTTGACACACACTTGAATTGATTATTTATATTGAATTATTCTGATTTTTTTTATTGCTGAAATGGCATTCAGACTAACCAAAGTTCTTCTAAGAGACAACGTGGCCTTGAGAAAGTGGTGCTACCAGCTGGCTGGGTTCAACAGATATGGGTTAATGCGAGACGACTGTTTGTATGAAGACGACGATGTAATAGAAGCCCTCCGCCGCCTGCCAGCCGATCTCTTGGATGAAAGGAACTTCAGGTTGGTGAGAGCAGCACAATATTCGGGTATGAAGAAGCTACTGCCAAAAGATCAGTGGACCAAGTTTGAGGAAGACATACTGTACTTAACTCCGATTGTTGAACAGGTGATTCGAGAGAGGCTTGAAAGGGAGAAGTGGGAGGAAGAGTATTAATCGCCTCCTTGTACGTTACCTAATTTTTATTATATGACTTGTTTGATTACTAGAATATCTTTCCCACCTAATCGCTTATCTGCAACATGTTAATGGGATTTAAGAGATCAAATAATAATTTATGTTACCTGCAAGTGGTGGTGACTGCGGCTTTTTATCTGGTTCAAGAAGAGGCTGTGACGGATGAGAACCTTCTGTTTCATTTACGTTTCCATGCTTCTTGTCCTGAGAAAAATATAGTTAATAAATTTATTAAAATACTAGTTGTCGCCAAACTAATTTAATATTGATTATCGAATAATATAATTTAATTAACATCGAAACTGAACATTGAGAATAAAACCCCTACTTTTTCCATTCGTCATCACTCTGGTTAGAAAGCCCTATTGACATAGGTCAGTTCTTAGGCCTGGGCATGATTATTATATGACACAACTACGGATTTACCCGACCACTTCGAATGATTCATCACTCGGGGACTGTTGATATCCGTTTTCCCGCAATTTATGTTATGTATTCACCAAGCCAAGTAATGAATAAATTTAAATAGTAAGTTTTGAAAATTATTCGAATAATGTCAACTTGCATTTTTTAATTTTTACTTAATTTATACGTTATATCATATAAAGGAAAACTGATGAATTAATAATGTACAAGATGAATAATGGAAAACAAAGGCATGTATACTTGATATAGGTTAAAGAAAACGATTACAAAAACAAACTTACTAATCAATTAATTGATATTGCGTTTTTCCGCAAATTCATTTCTGTTACAACCGCTAGTGCTATTTTTTAGAAATCTTTAGATTATATTCACATTATAACTTTTCCATGATTATGGATCATAGAGGGGATAGCAAATGAAGAGTGTCTCTGAGGCCATGAGTTCGAACCTAGCTGCGAAATTTCTTTCTATTCAAAAAATAATAATAATAAACTTTATTTTCAGACTAGAGATCCATATATAAATAGGTTAATATGTTAGTAACAATTGGTAAGTAACAAAGGTGCTATGTTAGTTATGGTAAGACTAATGAAAAAGAAAAAAGAAAAAAATAAAGTTAGGCGGGGCATGAATGGAATGGAATACAAAAGCATCGTAAACTGCGGCTACATTCTCAATTTAAGTATAAAATGTGAAATATTTCGTGGTGTGAACAAGAACAAAGATTTTAGCTAACTATTTACCATAGTTACGATACTCTTGTAATACCTACCTGACGTATAACGTCAGTGATCTTAGAGATTGTTATTTGCCATATATAGTCACGTTTAATGGTAACTACATTGGAATTTAAACCTGCTAGCTTTGTGGAGATTGTAGAGCAAAAACAATAGAAATAAAATACGTTAAATCTATTCTGTCTAATTAGACTTAATATTTAACAAAAATGGGTGAATTAAATTAGGAAGTTGGCCACCTCCTTTATTTTATAGAGAATGGTGTCTATTTTCGTAGCCAAAAATATTTACATTCTAACTCGAGCAGTTAGTTTTCGTCTTATTACATTCGTGTATGCACTAACGAGGGTTCTCGATGACATTATCATCAAAATTTCAGTGATAGAGTCAAGTAGATAGACTTACAAACATTTCAACGACACTATAATCCGTCCGTCGGACCATCGCACAATACTTCGTCTCTTATGAATGACTATCTCACTGTGACTGACTTGTTACGAGTTACTATAACCGAGAATCAAGGCCAAGGTAAAGTAATTAGTGTCGTGCCTATTAGGTGTCCTAATAATATCTGGCGCGCAAAAATGTATTTAATTGATGAGATATTTATATAGGACACGGTCACTACTGCGTAGCATAAAGGGATTAGTATTCCTCATAAGGTAATTTTGTAGATGTGTGTCATCATATGAAAAGAATGTTGAACCCCTTCGATCGATTTTAATAATTTTAGCGATTTAACAATAGTTTAGGCCTGGTTCCATGGCAATATTATATTGGTAATCATTAATATTAATAAATATATTTTTGCACTTGATAATGTTTTGCTCTGTGTACTAACTTTTTAACTTTTTTGAATATCTGTTCTAACGTTAAACGATATACATATTGCACATAGTTACGTAAATACCCAACTTTATGTGATAATAGATACGAAATAAGGCTTCTAAAATCATAGCTCACTGGAGGTTTACATTGTAAACAGTTCGAAGGCCACTCGCAATGTAACGTTGACTCAGAGAGGTTAGTGAACTATTTCGTATATTTCTAAATGATTTTGAAAATAATTGTTTTCACTTTATGTGTTATTTACTTAAAGGCCAACTTCGTTCGGATATGGACTTTATTCATAAGTGACTTTTCCAAACGAAGCAAAAATGTCCAAAAATATTAAGATATCCTAAGTCCTAAAACCAACCTTACATTTTTTCACTAAATCTTACTTTTTGAAATTCGTAAGTATTCTTGGATATATAGTATGTATATAAACCACAAAGGTAAACAACCTATGAAGTATAATCAACATCAAAATTAAAAAGTGTAGGCGAAGAATAATGATGCAGATACACAAAAAATAACTCACCGTCTGATTAAATTAGTCATCAATTTAAAAGGAACCACGGTTACATCATTTAAAAACATATTTAAAAATGAATTATAATTAAAATAAGCTTTTAGCCCAATGAAGAGATATTAAATGAATTTAAATAGATAAGTAATAAATAGCTGTGTAGTTGTTAACCAGAACAAGTGGCTAACGAATAACGTTTCGTGGAAATACATCGGGATAACTTTGATATGTTCAGGAAAAACAGAACCCGAAAATCCGAATTGAAGATGTTTCAGTTTGTGCTCATGCAAACATAAAAGTTATTATTAACCTATAATACAGCTACCGAGAACTGTTATAGACATACTAAAGGTGTTCATCGTTTCGTTTTAATCTATTTTAATGAATATCTAAGATAGATGGTCATCGATGGGACATTTTAAACTAATGTAACTCACACCTACTCTTCAATACTTATCAAAAGTGACAATAATGAATGAAGAGCTAATGTCGTATAGAGTATCTAATAGACTATTTGATACTATTAAAAATGATACGAAATGTGGTCGTAAACCACAATAACTAGATAATTTACAGATTTTGCAAAATAAACGAAACAAATTCAATTTATTTTTTTAATTTCTTCAGCCACATGAACGCTCTGTAATTGGCTACGCCTCGCACGACATCACAAGTCAACATTGTTTTTAGATGCTGTGTGATTTTATCAATTTTATCGTATCTCCATCGGTTAATGTGCTATTTTTTCGAGAATTTCTTAATATTCCACAAGACTGTCTACCAAGTGTTATAAACAATAGTGATTCATCAATCTCTCAATTCAATCTCGATTCTATCTCTCAAATGCAAATATATTAATCGTAAATTATTGTAATTCCTATTTTAAAACAATATTAAAAATAAAATATACTGAAATACTGCGTTAGGATTGATCCGACCAGGGAGTGCAGTAATAGTGTTCTGTGTAAACGGTTGGCCGAACCAATTAGAAGTCAATAAGGCAGAATTATAGAAAATCAGTACAAGAATTACGCGAAGAAAACAGTGATGATGTTCGATCAATCCCATAATTCCTTTTTTCTTGGCGAATCTTATTGTGTCTGCGTGCCGTTTGGTTTGGTTGTTAAATAAAATTCACTTCCGGTCTGTATCTGTTTAGCTCTAACTTCCTTTAAACTTTATAGCATAAGTACTACCTTGTCCATATACCTTGGACATGACAACATTATAAATTTTTATCGTTATTACAATTACAATTTCTGTATTTGTATGTTTTAATAAAGTTTCATGTACATTTCTGTTTTTTTGTATTCTTATTCTTTAGCATTACTAATTGTGTTGCTTCTCACTAACCCCTTTTCCCATATTCTTAAGGGTTGCTGGAAGAGATTGTTTCATAGCGATATAGGCCGGCCATTGCTTTTTATTTTGATATAAGCCGTTTTTATAATAAAATTTATTGCAAAGAAGCATAAATAAATAAAGGATTTTAAATGCACCTTGACGGACTACTTAAACACACACGCCTCGTAACAATGTTTATTCTCATGGCTCAACCAACTATGATCTAGATGATAGAGATGTTAAATGTATTAAAGCTAACTGTAACATCAGTGCGTTAGTTTAAATATTCACGCAGGTTAAATTTTCACTTTGAAACGAAAAGTGCATTATTAATTCCATTCAATGAACAAGCTATTAATTAAATCAGTTTTTCTCTTTGATTTCTCGTGAGTTATTCAACTTTCTTTCTACTTATTGGTAATTGAATTGTTTTCATGTTCGCATCAATATCGTTGTTTTATGAGCTTCAATTAATAACTGATATATATCTTATATCGAGTCATACTTTTAGTATTAAGAATGTTCAAGGTTATGTTTAGAAACAACCAAGAACAGTTAATATATATATCTAATATATGTTTAAATACACACATCTCAACATATGCTATTATTAGTATGAAAACATTTCAAATTGATTTACAAGCTTGCTAACTGATATTATTTTTTATTGATAAGTCATACTGGATATTCTCTACCTACATTAGAATCCGCAACCTCATATTCTGAACTAAAACAGGCCAGCCTCCAAACCTGAGACGATCGTTTTAGTCTAAGATCGCAGTCCATAATGATGATACAAACTGAGATAACTGACTAATTCAAAATTTTCTTTGTGAATTATGGAGCACAAAATACCCCAATTGTATTTATTAATTACTTTATCGCTACACTCGTTTCTCTTGATAAGACGTGAAAAAGTAACACTGTCACCAGCAGTTTTTGTTATTATTTATACTTTGATAAGGTCCATTGCTTTATTCAAATTAGCTTTTGTAAGGCAACAGTGAATAATGTTTGGTGTGTGATTCTCGACCCTCAATCACTCAGATCCTATTTCTATTCGTATACATTACACTTGCTCGTAAGGTGAAAGAAAAAAATCGGTCCTAACCTTACCTCGTAGTAACATAGTATCTGTTCTGACTCCAGCATCCTCACGCAGTATCATATAAAACCTTTTAGGTATTTTATAACAAAGTATTGAATTAAATTAAAATCCGAATCAGAGCTTCAGTTATAAAGTAGAATAATATGAACTTACTGTATTTCTATTGTGACTCTTTTCGTTTTCAATTATAATATCAGGTCTGGCAGATTTGGGAGATGCTGGTGTACCGTAAACCTGCTCCACATCATTTAAATCCACTTTGGATTTCGGTGAATCCTTTTGATTGTCATCCATTTTATACACAATATCACGACACGAATTCTTTAATTTACTAAAGAATTGTTTACGAATGAAAACAAAACACGTCTGCCGCGTCGCGGACGTTGAATATAACTAAATAATAAAGCTGCTAAAGTCATCGCACCAGTTAATGAGTGATCTCTAAAAATACCGGTATCTGTGTAAATATCCTATGTACACTTCTCAAGTGACGTAGTTGGTAGTCCCCAAGAATCTTATAGGTTTTCTTAATAAGGGAAAAACGTTATATTTCGCACACACTGCAACCACATGTGGTGAGTGTCCCTCGTGGTGGAATATATATTTAAATAAAACAACCTCTTAGGTAACGTTTTAAGGATATAATTATTGTTTGACTTATTTCTCAATTACACATAACAAGATATGTTACTAGGCCTCAAGAAATAATAATATTTTGATCTATTATATGGTCTAGACATATGCAAAATGCTTTGCAACAGTTATATCATTTATGAACATTCAGAAAACAGGTTATCAGATACCAAGAGGAATTCCGTCGCGAAACGATTTGTAAGTTGGCAGTTCGTTGAAATTTAAATAGGAGTATAAAAAAGAGGCTTTACGCGAATGTTTAAATAAATTACCAAGGCCGCTATTTGTAAGGTGTACTGAACAGAACAGCTACTACTAGTAGTTTTAAAATTTTAAAAATAACAATTCATTAATAGCGCTTTAATAATTTAATTGATATAGGATTTAGTTAAAGCAATTTTAGGGAATCCATTATTTGGCACAATGATTGAAGAAACGTGGTGGGTTTTTTTAGAATCGTCAAATTTAATCTAAATTTTCTGTAGCAATTTACAATAAGGAAAACGTTTTTGCGTGACTGAAGCTTATTACAATTTGCGACTTCAGGTGAAACAACAAATTATTTTTAATACCACATTGACCCTTAGTACATACAATACACATGCATACAATAAAGAAGAGTAATTCAAAATAGTTGATATGTAGGTAGCAGAACCATGTTTGCCTAGAAACAATTCTAAACCAATAACTTATAGGCTGCCTGCCTCTAAATGTTAATTGAATTGATGTGATTGATGGCTCATCTTACTTGCCCTTAAAAGTTATCAATAAAAATATATCCCGACTAACCATTTTCGGTTAAATATATAGATTAACATAAACTTTACTCGCGCCTCACATCAAATAACGCGCAAATTTCGTAGACACATTATTGCTAGGACACTTGAATGTGAATGAAGAAGTATATGTTTAAATTTATTTTGATAACTATTCATTATTTGGTCCTTACTTTAATCTGACAAATAAACATTACAAACGATCACCTGTCAAGAAAAGCGAATATAATCGGTAAAGGTTTAATCATTCTTAGTTTGTATTGTATAATGAAGTGACGCAGTCATAATATTTTATTATTAATCTTTCGTTGACCTGTCCCTATGTTCGTGTATTTTAAAACAACTGTGCCAATGAAAAAATCAAAACTATTTTTTTTAACACGACGCCGAAGGATATACTGGTACATACGGGGATATTCATGGGCTTAAACAACTAACAAAACAACAACATAGGTACAACAAATTAAGTGAGCGTTTGTTTGTAATAGTAAACAGGTTTTATACTAAAAAGTTAAGACAAGTGTCAGAAATGTCATGATGTTACCCTTGCGCTTATCTTTCAATTTATTAATATCGATTAATTTCACAAAACTAAAATAATTCATCAAAGTATTAGTCACAGCGGTGTGACCAATAAACCAATGTCTCTACGTAGAAACTGTTTATCTACTGATAACAAACATACCGCTGACATTATTTTTTTTATTCAGTCAATGTTCATAGCTAGTCGCGACGAGTCCTTTTTTTTAATAATTTAATAACAAAAATTAAAAATGGGTTGCGGTGAATTCGTCGTTAAATATATTTTGTTTTTCGCGAATCTATTTTTTGCGGTAAGTTTTTTTATATATGTTAAGATAACTTTGCATAATCTTATCAGTTTGTGATGTGCGCATGCGCAAAAGCATGAGGGCTTCTACAGAAATATATGACTCTAAAGAAAATTCTATTATATGGAAATAACTATATACTCATTGATATATATGTTTCAAATATTAAATGTGAGCAGGTTTCTGATTTCTGCTGCTGCCTACTACTGTTGTTATAAAAGTGGATGTAAATGAGTGCATTAATATATTGTAATCATATTACAATATTTAAGTTGATATTTGCTTAACATGCTTTGAGACATATGCAGTTACAAATTAATGTGTTGATCGATAAATATAATTTTAATATAGTCCAACGCAACTATTAAAATCTTTATTTTATATAATTTTGCGTTCTGTTTGAAGACTTGGACCATTGAAATCATATTTTGAAATGATTCATAATTTATAGGCGTAGGTGAAACAGTATGTTTTATGAATTCTGAACAAGGTACTCTTGTCCTTATTTTCTTAGCAATTGATAACAGATAAGATAACGATATTGGTTTTGGGGCGTAGATTATGTGAATACTTGTGCCCATTTCATTCATTTATTTCAATATATACCTATATACCTATATACCATTATATCGTCATATATAATATGAGATGGCACTGAATCTAATAAAAAATTTGAACTTCCTAATTTTTGAAACAGGCATTACCAACCAACGCTTATTTACCGTTCATAACAACACATTCTAAATAAAGAACGTCATCAAATGAATATATCTTGCAATGTGATAAGGCCGGTTTCACATTCACGCTGTGATCAAATGTAGGTTTGCATTAAGTTTTATTGGAAAGATTAAAGTTTCATTTCTGTTCGCGTTGTATATAATTACTAAACTGTGTTTGATGCGAATATGGAGGGAAATGTTTTTCGCGTTGACATTGTGATTTCACGCGTGATTCACACAGGAGTGTGGATCCGGCCAGAGTGAATCAAATCGAGCCTACTCAATGTACTTATCCTGGTGTTTTTCTTAATATTTTTTTATGTAGTTTTTTGTAAATCATCAAGAATTTTTTTTGTTTACCAGCTCGCCGGTCTGGCCCTGATCGGCTTAGGTGTGGCTGTGGAACTTCAAATAAAAGAAATAGTAAATGCAGTGGAATCCAGCAGTTTCCAAATCGCACCAATAGCTGCAATCGTAGTTGGTAGCATTATCTTTGTAATTGCCTTCTTTGGATGCTGCGGCGCAATCAGAGAGAGCAACTGCATGCTTATTACCGTGAGTACCGGATGGTTTTTATTACTTAACACCAACTAACGTAGAAACTCATGCTGGCAGCATGAGATTCTTCTTTTGATAATAATACAAAATTGTTAAATCTCAGTTGATTGCATAAAGGCTCATTTTTCTAGTACTCAATATGTATGCTGATTTTGATGTTGGTGAAAGTGACCCTGGCTGTTCTGATCTTCGTGAACTTGGAAAGCTACATTGAGGAGATACCACGATGGCTGAATCGGGCCTTCAATAATGACCAAAGCAACTTTCACGAAATTGAGAGAACGGTTAGTGTGACGAGGAAGAAGTTCTGGATCGTTTTTATTCAATATTTTAAAGTAAAACGTCTCTAAGGCGAATTTATATCACTTCATCCAAAGACAAGATTATTTTAATAAGTGATGGCTCTCTAAATAGACAAACAATCTGCTCATACTAATATAATCTTATGTTTTATCTTAGTGACATATTTAAGTGTCTGTTTCATTGTTATTCTTCTTTGTACAAATGTAAGTAATGCATTTTCAATTAAATCAAAACAATAACTCTTTCGGCGGAAATCAAACCAATTATATGCCATAAATACGTTTTAATATATGCTTGCTACTTTCTATAGCATTAGGTATCCTATATACAGTCTAATTTACTACGATCACCTTGAACGAAGTACAAAGACGAAATTGTGAACTTTTACAGTTCAAATGTTGTGGACCCACGGGTCCTCTATCCTATGGAAACTTGGTTCTGCCTGAAACCTGCTGCTCGTCCAGCCCATGCACCGTCCTCAACTCATATGACGGCTGCGCCAGTGTTATTGAGGACTTCTACGAGACATTTGGAGTAGCTATTGGTGCCCTCGCCATCGCTGTTGTGGCAATTGAGGTAAAAATTTTATTCATTTCGTATGAAGTGAAAAACGATTGAAACGAAAAATCTTTTATGCCTGTTGATAAGGTGCGTAAAACCTTATAATTCTGGGATTGAAGTTTCCAGTCGAAAATTACTGCTTCTTAAATTAATATAATCAATATATATAATTAAATTAACATATCTACTACTCAATTAGACACGTGTCAATGCCTACCCATGTACTATCATCTTTGGGATTACAGCCATATTGGAAAAAAATATTTTAAATTATTCGCACTTCTGTATGAATATTTAATATAAGAATATTCGCGTTTTTGTTTCAGTTGGTGGCAATTGTTTTTGGTTTATGCTTAGCGAACCACGCTCGCAACCAAAACAGGAGGGCTCGCTACTAAATTGTTGATTACTAGCAATCACAAACGCCCGCGGTTTTACCCGTGAATAAGAGAGTACACCTGACCATTATTTTATAACTATGATATTTTTATAAGCTAATTATTGAAATGAATTGATGAAAATGTTTTTTGTTCAAAATACTTGTGTGGATTGATGTATACTTAGTTTAATTACGGATTTAGTAATTTTGTCATATAAGCAGTATCGTTATATCTTTTTTTTAATTTCCTCTATAAATGGAATATCCATTATAAAATTTCAAAAGTTATGGTATTATTATAAGAAACTAACTTTTTGTATATATTAATGTTGACAATTATTGAATTAATATTATAGAAAGTTGATTTTTCAATAAAAACTTCAAAAAAATTGAAAAGCAGCTGTGGTATCAAACAAAAATAGGTACTATAAATAATATGATTATTTAAGCCGAATCCAAAAAATATGTCTTATAAAAGAATGCACTGATGTCTATTTTTAGACTAATCATTTTACAAATATATTATTGTAGTTCATAGTTCAAAGGTACGAACATAATAAAGGATATAAAGCTAACAATTACTAATGTAACTTCAATCTAGATGTAGAGCATTTATTATATTTTAGTTTTGTGTGGTAAATTTCATATGAAAAATAATTTAACAAAAACATTCTACATGGATAATAGCGCCTTATTATATAAATTGAGCAATAACTACGTGAACGCAAATTGCTCAAAGTTAAATCTTGTTATTATAAGACTATAGCTACACGCTAGTCAATACTTGTAATTATATATTGTATTTTAATAACGTTGATTTTAATTTGTTATCATTATCCCTGCACCCATCTACTTATATGTCTCTGTTTTCCTATATAAAGATTAGTATGACCCATTGTTACAACACAAGCTTACAACAAAAGCTTAAAAGATATTCAAAGGGGTTTTCGTGAACAGTTTTTGTTCTTGGACTGGGACTTATAATAATTTGAGGTTTTACGACAATACCCCAAGTGTAACAATTAATTTAATAATGTGTGTTTTTTAAAATAATATGCCCCTAATACGTGGCATATTATTAAAAATAAATATATATTTTAAGCAACAAGTAAATATAACCACGTAATAGTTTTAGATTGCATTACTAAAAATGTATATGTATATTATAATATTAGTTTTGTTGTAGAAGTGTTAGCACCTATAATACAAGCTATAAAAGGTGTGTTTCTAATATTATGATTGTTCTGTGAGTGCGGCCATACTTTGTAGTCATGTCTATGCAAATACATATAACTGAGTTTAGATTATTTCATATTCAATAAGATAACAAATTATAAATAAAATTATTCATAGCATCGTGTCTCCCATGAAAATATTGTAATGTACTGAGGCTATTTGTACAAAGTTGCTCTATGGTCTGAGGCAGACAATACTTTCATCTAGGCATGTAACCGACTCAACACTCAGCGGTAAACCGCAGACTGTAACCACATTTTCGCTTAGAGTTGCAACCTTGTCTCGTTACTGAGGATCGCATGATAGATCCAAAATCTCATAATTGAAGTTGAAATTGCAATTGCCCGTTAAAGAGAATCAACGAGATCTGATTATGCCAATTACATTCTCTGGTTAGACTTACTTGCGTGAAGGCACATTGCTTTTCTCACTGGAAGTTCTAAGATAAAATAGCAGAGTACCTAGTCATCCACAGTACAGGCATGTTCCCTAGAGGGAGGACAAGCGTATGTAAAACCGGCAATATATATTTATATAAAATAAAATAAACGAAAGGAAAAGGGCAGGAGGCTCACCTGATAGTAAGTGTCACCGCCGCCCTTCGATACTTACAATGCCAAGGCTTCACAAGTGCGTTGTCGGTCTTTAAGATAACAATACTCTCTTTCTTAAAGGTCCTTCAAGGTTCCTTCGATTTGGTTCGGAAATACCGCTATACGTAGCTGGTTGCACGTGGCGTAGTAGGTGCTTTTCAGAAAGAGCGTTCTGAAAGAATTTATTAATAATAAAAAAAAAATCGATTACGATACGATATTTGAGAAACATAGCTTAATTAGAATTAAGTCAGTTGTATCACAAATCTAAGTGGGTTTTGAGTATGTATTCATATTTTGCACGCATTTTTTTTCTCTAAAACCAAATGATCGCGGAAATTGAACATTTGATATGTCAACGGAAGCTTTAAGTGGAGTGTCATAGAAGAGAGGAGTAATAATAAAGAGATATTTATAGACAGACAACGCGCAGTCCTGTGTCTTTCTGGGATTAAAGTAAAACGCGTTCGACGACTCTAGTCCACGAAATTACAATGCCTGACTTCAGATGCACGAGTGTTCTCTCACTGCTCGATAAAATCCTGAGAAATATTCGCACGGCCATAGTATAGTCCATCCTGAGTGCTAGAATCTGCATAGCAGCAAAACCGCCAAGTCGCAGCACATTTTCTTTACAAATAAAACGGTATTTATACGACGTTTGGAAAGGCTGTGTTTACATATCCAGTAGTGACTACTCTAATAACGTCACTATCTGATTCATAATCTTATTGATCGTTTGTTAAGAGAGAATTGCTGTAAATTACATTTCGAGTGGTACTTACCCTTGCTGATAAGTCTTGATGTTAACGGGAATTTACACTGCTTACTCAGGTTAGTGTGTCAGAACAGTTTAATCGATCAAAATGTGTCTATGTTTGGGAAAATGTTTTGTCCGGTATTTTTTAGTCAGCATTAACTTGATATTTTTCGTAAGTTTCGATAGTACTTATTTCTTTTAGTATTAGTGAGTTGGTATATGTTAATATTACTTAAGTATTGCTACAATCATTAAAGTTTATGGGCGAGTATGGAAGAATTTAAATTTAAATAATAATCAAATTGTCTACATTTAAACAAAAACACTTTATTAACTATGTATTTAAGTTATGTATTTTTGCAAAATTTGAATATATTTACATTATATAAATTTTTCCGACGTTTCGCATACTTTACAGCGTGCCTGGTCACGGTAGACTGAAGACAAAAGGTGTTTATTGTCAAAATAAGTGTCACAGCTGCAGAGAGGTTGTTTGTTATCTGTATTTATTGCCCCGGAGTTGGTATCGACTGAAACCGGAAGGATTTTTGCAAAACTGGCTCAAGGTGCCCGCCTTTTTCCCGGACTGTTTTTCGTGAGATTTTAGTTTAGATCCGTAAATAAAGTGTTTTTCTTTAAATAAGTAACAGTTATGTTAATAAAAGACTATATAATAAGAATATTATTAAATTGTCTACAGTTCATAGGTGCTGCATTGGCAATAGCTGGAGGCATACTCCTATATCAACTGAGGAGCAGCCCACCCCTGGACACGCAGGACTATAGCCTGGGAGTTATACTTTTCATAATTTTAGGATGTGTCATTGCGTTGATCAGTTCTATTGGTTGGTGCGGTGCCTGTGCCGAGAAGAAAGTGCTACTATATATAGTAAGTATATTTATAGTCGAATCAAAGTATCAAACTATTTTTTAAACATCCTAGTCCTATTATTGTTCTGGCTATCCTTTCTTCTTGCCTTTCCCTTCATCAATTGCGCCGATACCACCTAGTGAGCACTAAACTATTACTAATTATACATCGTATTAATACCAGGGATACCAGAACAATAAAAAGTTATAGCGAAACTCCGAACTAAGTACATTAATATATTTAAATATTAACAGTGAACATACCTTATCCGCACGATCAAGATTAAAGCAATCTTCAATTTCCTACTATTGTGGGGCAGACGATAGAAGTCTCTTGTTAGAAGAGTTTGTTGTTTTGATTTTGGAATTGCAAATTTAAATTAATTTGGATAATAATTTATCGAGACTATACATATAACTTCGCATTAAAATTAAAATATCCTACCAATAATTAATCGGAGAGAAAGTACACACACTAAAAAGACACAAACTACTTACCCGAAGTTTTCTTGAAGAATACATTTGTTCTATTACTTGAATATAATTTCAGTACTCCGGCATAGTGCTGGTCCTGGCATCTCTACAGGTGTACGCAGTGGTGAAGTTCCGTAGTTTTGATGTCTCAGAGAGTATGGTCATCAACTCACTGGAGAAAGCATTTAACGACACGACTCAACGAGAAACGTTTCACGCGTTTGAGTCAATTGTAAGTTATTTCGCATTACGAATCCCCTAACATATACTGAATTTACTTGGACACAATAGTGACTAAACTACTAATAAGGAACTTATCCTCATAATGTCTTACACTAATAATGTATTCTATTAACTCAAATAACACGATAAAATGTCCACTTTTTCGCGAACCCAACGTTTAAGCAACGTGTGTAGCCCTATGAGAGGCGCTTATCAGCAGGTTATTTCGCTTTGGGACATGAAGCAGTTGCGCTCGCCTCAACAATTAATGATAAAATTTTCATGTATGAATGCAATTTGGCATTGGCCAAAATGATTTTATCTTAAAGTTATTGTTAAAAATGGTTTGAGAAGCCGATAAAGTTAACGTTTTCCAATCTAGTTCAAATGCTGCGGACCAACTGGCCCAGATTCTTACATCGGTGTGTATGACCAACTACCACCATCGTGCTGTGTTAACGCCACCGCCATGCCGGATTTGGACACGCCCGTGGTTGTGGATCAAATCGGCTCCAGAGCACTTTCATGCAGGGCTGACGATGCACACCCCGGCTGTAGTACTGTTTTGGTGGAGTTTCTGAACACGGTGGTACATTACCTCGGATTGGGGTTCATCATTGTTATTGCAGTTGAGGTTTGTATTTAATGAAACGTAATGGTTTATTAAAAATGCAAGCTGAGTGTAAGATGCTAAAACCGTTTAAACTATTTTATATTCATTCGATAATAGTTGTTAGGTATAAATAGAAACTTTGATGTTTTCGTTATATCTGACAGCCACTGAATGATTGTTATGTTAATATTGTATATTATACTTTAATATAATATAATTAAATATTATGGAATTTTGGGACAACAGAGAAATTTCAATGGACCAATTATCTACTATCTGACTATCGCCACATCCTAACTACGTTAACAGCAAAACTGGTGAACTATATTTGGTCTCTCTTTTCAGTTACTTGCGATTGTCTTGGCATTATCACTTTCCTGCTGCATTGCTCCGAAGATGGGTTAGCATCACACTATAGGAAGATCATATTGGACGAGATAATAACTTTACAATTAAACTTCAGGATATTATATATACCCATATGATTTTTGATATGAGTTATGCGAATATGAATAAATTATTTGTATTATAATGATGTATTTAAAACATATTTTCCTTAAACTAATATGGCCAATTACTTTTATTAATTTTCTTGATTGTTTTCCCCGCTTTTCCGCGTAGAAGCACGAATACTACGAACAGAATCTTATCACGGGTATCAGTTTTCAGATATCGATTCGATAAGAAACAATATATTTATTTTTGTACAACGAATTTCAGTTCAGTGAGTAGCAGTGAAATCTAAAAACATGTGTTTTATTGTTAAATACGTGCTTCTTATTGCCAATTTTATATTTACAGTAAGTTTCGACAATATTATTATATCACAAGATTCAGGTTATTTCCATTATTCGTAATAACGAGTTTAAATAATAATGCAGGATTTTAATACCTTGTAATAACTTTATATTCTATATAAATAATTATTCTTTTTAGCCTCATTAAAATTTATAATAATTTAATATTTATATAAATTTTGTTATAATATTAGATTCATCAGAAGTAAGTGAAAACACAAAACTTTATTGTACTTCAATATAAATAGTTATTTTAAGAGGTCACGTGTATTAAGGATTCCTGTTCTTATATACTTCTTTTTATTTATATATTATATCAATAATCATTCAGCCAGTATATATATCAAAAATACTGCTTATAAATGTAAAAATGTAATGTTGGTGAATGATAGTCATAATTATAAAATGTATATTTTCGCAGCTAGCAGGTCTAACCCTCTTAGGGCTAGGTATAGCTGCTCTAGTGAATACAAGAGATTTATCCGGGGTCGCTTCAATACCACTAAATGTAATCCTCATATCGATCATCGTATTGGGAGCTGTGGTATTCCTGATAGCGTTCTTTGGATGCTGCGGATCTATGAAAGAGAATGTGTGTCTTCTCTTAACCGTAAGTATTTTTATATTATCTTGCGTTCCTAAATACGCCGCTATTCTATTGGATATTAGGTGGTCATATTTTATTATTTTTCTGAATATACTTCCATTTTTATATTAAACTAGCTGATCCGGCGAACGTTGTTTTGCCATACATGTGATTTCAATTTTCAATTAATTATTCGAATATTATTTAAAATTTGACACTGCGATGGTAGCACCGTCTGTTGGACCAATAAAAATTCCAATATCAACAACTACTAATAAATTAAAAATTAATTAAAAAAACATTGTCCAGTGGACAAAATTGTGAATCTAAACCATTCCCAGATCCCCTTGAACACTCACAAATAAATTTCATCAAAATCGGTCCAGTCGTTTGAGAGAAGTTCAGTGACATACACACTCACAGAAGAATTATATATATATATAAAGATGTTCTTTGAACCTGACATTTGTATTGAGACTTGTACGATACGTTGTACTTGTTCAAGAGTAAGTACGTACATGTGTACCCACACTAACAGATGATAATAATTGTATGACTAATTTTTAATGTTTGAATTATTGACTTTTATGACAAATAGCCTGTTATAAAATAATGGAATTTACCTCAATAAAATCGGCATTTTTGTTTATGTATTGATAAGGGTGTAGATATGATTATAGATATGTCCTCGCATCGATTTATTGTACATTGTATTAGATGAATACTGTATAATATATAAACAATCCTGCACACATAAAAATGTAGAGGGGCTCCAAATACAATTTCCGTATAAATTTAAATCCGAAAATAAATAAATTTAGAAAATATTTTATAACTTTTTTTATTTCAGTATGCATTTTGTTTGATGCTTCTGGCTGGTGGAAAGATATATTTAACAGTGTTGATGTTTAATAACGTGGACAACGTCGGTAATCTGGTCGATGATTGGATCACAAAAGCATTCAACAACAACGAATTGAGGGATAACTTCCACGCTATAGAATTTACGGTATGTAAATAATCTTACAAAATTCGTAACAGACTTAGTATATTTTATGTTGTAACCATACATTTCCTAGAGCAGAAAATAAAACAAACCTTTCGATATTGCCGAGCAATCTATGTTTACAATGTTACAAACACTTTCATCAAGTTATACATGGATCTCGGGGCAGATGGGCAAATGTGACAAAAGCCCGCAACTACGTTCACAAAAGCCACGACCAACTCTAACATTAACACGATCCACTACCACCTGGAATCTGATAAATCTGGAATCTGTAACTCTAATATTCTCCATGGCTGATACTTCCTGCCTCTACTACCCGGAGTCAAATTGGAACATTGCTAATGTAATATGGGTGAGTCCGTGTTTCAGGGAGGAGATCGTTCGCTACCACGAGACTGGATTTGACCATCCGCAATTCTACACGTGCCTGTATAGGTTCCATATAGGAAATATCCCAAACAGACTGTCTCATCAAGCACAGAATCCCATGCACGAAAATCACACCGAAGGGCTTGGCTTGACTCCACCGATTACGTAGGAAGATCCTTTCACGATCCTGCCTTAGTATATGCCCTAACATAATTGGTTCCTGTAATTACACAAATACCAGATGTGGAAGGTCATTAACCTTCTCTTTTGGACCTTCTGCTGACCTCATATCCTGGTCCTCATTTTTTCCGCTGGAATATGAGGTTCGTTGTATTGGAAAATCCTTTGCGCTGCGGTCGTCATATTCGGAACGGGATGGGATGGAAAGAAAAACTTTCCAATCAACAAAGGGGACTTTTTTGAAATTTATTTCGTCGAGTTCTCCAGATATCCAAAGCAGGAATACGAAATTCCACCCGTATTATCTCTATTATATCCGCTGTTCCACAACTGAGTGTTTCAGAATTTTTTGATGCGAACCACTTCTATTGGGACCAGTTCCCTATAGAGGTATATTGCCAATGTACGTAGGGACCTTCAAGAAAAGAGCGTCAATATGTGATGACAACGCACTTAGAGTACTTTGGTATTATGAATATTTATGTGTCATGGTTTAAGATCAGATGAGCCTCTTGCCCGTTTTTCCACTGTTTTATAAAAATATCAATTTGGAGCAAATTTTACATTTTCTTGACGCATAATTTAATCATATTTTCAGTTTGAATGTTGTGGCACCACTGGTCCTGATTCATACACTGGTATACTACCAGCATTGCCGCCTACGTGTTGTCCAGAAAATGAATCCCAACAGTGTGTAAGAGAGAATGCCTTTGGAGGCTGCATTAGCATTATCACAGATTTCATGGCGAAATATGGAGATGTCTTTGGCAGTGTGTTAGCGGTGGTTTTATCTGTTGAGGTAAGCTCTTAAGCCTCTTTTAGTTTGAAGGTTTATCGACCACCATTCAAAAGACATCAACGCGCTGTCTTCTCTCCGCAGCTTTCCCGGTTTTTTTTTTGTTTAATCCCGTTTATTTTATGTTTATGTATCATTGATGTAAATTTTTACGATGACATAACAAATTAATAGAATGTAAAAACAAAAATTACCTAAGATGGTCATTTTTTATATATTTATTTTTTTTTTTATATATATAAAAATTTTTTGTTTACAGTTGGTGGCGATTTTGTTCGCGATAATGCTCGCCTGTAACGTCGGTGGAAAAAGGCGATAAACTGTTTGATAAATCTGTACAGATATCAATAAAAGGTTACTTTGTAAGTTCAGAGGATTCACCATGAGATTTTAGCAGGACATTTGTCTCATTACTTGTCTTAAGATGTATTTTAAGATACAGGAAATGATTTTTTCCTGCTTTGTTGCTTATGGCATCCCCACAGATCTCATATTTACTTAAATATCAGATTTTCATTTAAGGACGGCATCATACGAACGTCCACGCGCAGTTGAAGTATTATAAAATAAAAATATTTATTTAAATGCATATTTTATTTTCACGTCATTGCATTGGTTACTAACTAAAATGTACAAAAAAAGATAAAAGGTTTTTTGTAAAAAATCATTTTTAATCTTATCCGTTCTGATATGAGTGATAAATCATTTTCCTTTATTTCCGAATGATAAAAATCATCACGATATTTTTATCTACTTATCGTAAAAATACTATAAACAGGAAATTAAACTAATTACAAAGGTAAAGAATTAGATATAAACATAATTTTTTTCTAACAAAGTGAAACAAAAAGAACATTACATCATGTTATAATGTACGAGTAATAACAAAGGAATGTGTGGTAAAAGCTTAACGAAAACTTAATCACAAATTAGTGCGACAACTCAACAATTAGCTGAATATATTAACATTTTGTATTGTCAAGTTTTAGAAAGCATTGTTTATGAATCAGCTTAGGCATATTGGTGCAATATCGATAACGTTTCAAAGTCTTGTACGTAAAGGCTTTACACATCAACCTGCATAAATACGATACGAACCGGTCAGTTTGCCGTTATCCACACCATCGGTTAAGGTCATCAAACTCTTATTATGTATCTCCTATATACACAAAAAGAGATAAACTAAAACGTGCGACAAATAAGGTACTAAAAATAATAATACTATATAAACGCGAAAGTTTGTCAGTATGGTGTTTATTAATCTTTCAGGTAAAAAGTAATAAATGGATTTCATTAAATCTTTACAATTATATAGCTTATACATCAGATTAAAACATAAGCTAAAATATAAAGAGATATTGTAGGAATTGTCAAAAATATGAAGTATATAGATAAAAATAATAAAAATCGTAAATTTTGAAAGAATAATTAATTTGTAAATTATTTTATAATAATGTATTAATTTCGTATAGGATAGGTAAATAACATGTATATATATCAAATTAATAGCGGATATATATTAATACATTAATACATTTTGGATGCTTCCCAGCAGCAGACTGTAAAAAAATATAATACTTGCCATAGAAGACTATTTTTAGTTATATTTTTACTAATTATAAAATATTAAAAAATCGTACTATATTATTACATACATTATATATTTGGCTTAATAAAATATGTAAGCCTTTTTTTATTTACTAAATTACATTGTCGCTGTAAAATATTGAATAACTCAATCCATCATTTTCGCTATTATCTCAGAATACTGACAATGGGTCCGCAGTGACATCTGGTTGTTATTAGTTTATGGTTTTTTGACATTAGTCATATGCGAGAAAGTAGAAAGCCTTTAACCATGTAATTAGCACTTGATTTCTTAGGATTACGAGTAACCAAAAAAGTCTATACACTATTGTTGTTTCAATACTTAAAATATTCCGTTCGGTTATTCAACTCATTTTAATATCCACATACACTGAAATCTGTTGAAGTTAATAAATAATAAATGTAACAAACTTTTAAGGTGTGGTCTATATTACATTGTGAGAATGCAAGATTTCCTTAAGAAATAAGCGGCCAAAGTCTGGAAATAAAACTGGAGCTTAGTAAGTTACCTTAAATTGAGAATAAATTATGTATTGAGTTTAGCAGGTCTATGTGGAACAATGTTTGTAGTATAATGTTATTACGATATTTGCAAAAGCCCGTTATTCTCTCGAACGTGGCTCGTGTGTGGAATGCATAATTATACATACATATAGCAAAACTAGGAGAAACATTTACTTAAAGGGTGAATCTTACAAAGCAGCTATTCACCACGCTCTCTCTGATATGAAGCATCACGTAGTAACTGGTTTAATCTTCTTGTATATAAAATTTGTCGATAACGTAGCACTTTAAAAGTGACAGCGATAGTTAATAATTTTTCAAGCTCTAAGAAATACAGTTATTGGCATATTATAAAAATGAGTTTAGGCGAGGTATCCTAGATACTGGCAGCCCCCTTTTGAATACGTAGCTAGGCTACTTTGTTCGAGGAGCTGCAGCTCATCGGGATTCAGTGATGTCGACTAACCTTCATGTATCATATTCATATTCCTTTAATAACCTTAATAGAGCTAGTATCACAGGGCCCAAGTGTTTCAACACCGAATGGCACTATATTTGTATTTTATTCAAGTTAGAAATTTTTCGGCAACGCATTTGCGAGCCAACAGAGTTACTTCTTATTTTACTTTAAAACTAATATATTATGAATTAGTCTAGTAGTTTATTCATTAAAAACGTACAAAATCCTTAATAAAATTAGTGATTAAGATTCATTAATTCAGGCTTATTTTTGTAATTACTGCTTAAAGTCATTAAAAATTAAAAGTAAATTCCAGCAATAACAAATATTAATATTACTATTTTGATAGGGAGAAAATATCACCAACTTGCGACAGAAACGCCCTTTGAATTCTCTAAGAAACAATATACCTACTCATAAATCATTTGCGTAAGTAAAATATAAGGATCCACAAATTAGATTACATATTAAATTAAAATAACGAAACCTAATTATTGCCATAAACTCTGTTGAGCACAGAACGTGGTTTTGTAATATATGTTTACTATACTGTTAATTATATTAATTTTAACAGATAAGTCTCAAGGAAAAATTGTTTTAAATTGATAGAAATTAAATAAAGAGCATCATTATTTTTTTAAATTTCGCAGATTTCAATGCTGTAAAATTAGAAAAATTTTTTAATTTGACCTGACAAAACCTGTTTGCGAGTTTGTAAGATACTTAAAATGAATTCAAGATTTTCAAGTGACAATATCTAGAAATGACAAAATATACCTACGTATATTTACGTCTGAATAGGGACATCTTATTACATATGCTACATTAGGATACTTTATCAATTGTTCATAGGCGTTCTTGTTTTAAATACCTCTCAAAGCTCATAGTGCGCTAAAGCTCTCGAAAAAGTTAATTAACTAAATATAACGGTAGAGACGAGCTTGCGTGGTTCATTGACCGGTGTATTTTGATAATAATTTGTCCACCTTTACTTCAAATATTTATATATCACATCTCGTTAAAATACAGCTATTGTATTATTTTAGTAATTCTAAGATGTAATATTTTGCTTATATTCTTGCGTGGGATAAAAATAAAAATCAGACATTCTTTCTCGAATTATTTTACCTTTTTTGGGATATTTCTCCAATAATTTTTTAAAAAACTAGACTATTTTGATTGAAGACATATGAAATATTAAATCAATGATGTAATTGAATAACGTAATTTTAACAAATGCAACGATTATATGCGTTATGTGTACATTGCACCTTATGATATAAAAACCTTGCATTTAAACAGGAAAACGGGTAAGACCACTCAAAACAGGTGAAGTTAATGAGGCAAATTCTTTTATTAGTACCTGCAACGCATACTTTGAAATCATTTTATGTGATAACTATTCTATGTTGTCTAATATACATAACACAACAGGCTTTCTTCTTGTTCTTAGTAGAGCCTACTTTGTGAAAAAATTCACGATGTGCATATAAAATGTGTTTATTAGATTTGATGACTTAAAACACTGTTTATTATAAGTATAAGGTAATATAAATATGTATACTATAAAAAAAAGAAAAAGTAGAGAAGCCTGTTGTACCTATGTGCACAATGTTTAATAATGCTATAGGTTTACAAAACATAGTGCAAAATATATTGAGCTAGACTATTTAAACACTTCCGCCACATTGTTTCAAGTAAAGTTTAAAATACCCTGCGCTACATTCGTGAAAAGCGTCGTATAATTGTTATTCGTCGGGGAAGCGACCCCGCGACCCAGACACTCAGATAACCTGAGATCTCTTCCTGACATGACTTTAAAGTAGTTTAATTGCACCGCTAAGAGTATGTGAAACTGTTTTAAATGTAAACAGTTGCAAAACAAATAAATTACACCAGCTGAAAAAATATTAATAATATTTAGAAACGGTAATTTACATGTTTTTAAGCATTATCTATATATTTCTTAATTAGTCTTAGCGTCCAAACCGGCACGACCAGATTATAAACATTCAAAAATGGTCAGGGAGATTACATTATTTCATACACAATAACAATATAAAATGAATACACTATTACGATTATAGAAACATTATTACATTCTCATTTTGCAGGCGCATCTAGCCGGCTTTACCATTGTATCTGTATGCCTGAGAAATTATTGTTTATATTTTTGGATTTGTATATAATTCGCGTATTCACCCCATCGTAACAGATTACGTCAGGGGACGAATACTCTGATATTTCAAAGAAAACAGTGATAATAAATAACTATTAATGTAATGTAGTATGATAATACTCAGAATATTATTCATATTCTAATGATGAGCCAGTTAATTAATTTTTTTGCTTTTTATTACATGTCGATTGTAGAAATTAATGATTGTAGATTCTAATTATCTTTTATAGTCACGTATAAAAAAAATTCTCTCAACGTCCTGATTTTAAATAGGCTATAAAAATAAAAACTAGAATGTTTCTAACGGTAAGATAAACCCACATAATAAGAGAATTCGACTATCAATTACCAAAAACAAGCCGTTATTCAAATCAGGCGGAATAAATCTTTATTAATTAATTTACATTTTCTTAAATCGTCACCAACGCCTTACACGTAGTTTGAAATAGTGTATTTATTATATCTACTTTGATTTCATGTAGTAAAAACCATGCAAGTTTTTTTACATACATGAAACATATTAGAATAGTTAAAGTACCGATTTTTAACTGATAAATTACTAATATAGTAAATTGCGTAATCAAATCATACATACACTTACGCACAAACTTTTACTAGCGATGCAGTTTTAAAAGGAAAAGCGATGCTCACTAGTGCTAGTTTATAATATAAATAGTGACAAAAACATTTAGCGAATGCCGAGCGAGCGCCTGCGCTAGGGCACCGTTAGGCGCGCTATATATGCACACATGCGCTCGTCTCGCCGCTCACACCGTGCCGACATGAGACTGTACGCGCTCCTCGCTCTCTGCGTGTACGCACGCGCCGCAACCATCTCCCTGCCCGACAGGAAGATTGATGATCTCGACAATGTCGAGCTAGACAACGTCGTAAGTGAACCAGAGCTTATCGATCAAGCCAACAAAATCAAAGACATCGATAACAGCCTCCGCAACGCTATTCCGGTGAAAGTGATCCAGGATGTCAAGAAAATAGATGAAAATTCCAACGATTACATTCCGGCGGGTGACAGCGTCGACATCAAACGTGCACCAATTGATCTGAAAAACCCAGGAGAGCCTCAGCGGCAGGAGCATGAAACCCAAAACCCGGAAAGTTATTCGGATGCACAGAAAGCAATTTTTGCAATCAAACAAACTATCGAAGACACGCAGGAAGTGTTTACACTCGGCTTGAAGGGAATCTCTGAAAACTTTAACAATTTGTTCGCCAATAATGAGAAGCTATCAACTATTCAGCAGAACATTCAGAGTTTGAAAAACGCTTTCAACGACCAAGTTCTTAAATTAAATAATACAATTAAGTCGTACATTAGCCCAGAAAAGGTTGAAGAAGCCGATTCCGAAGTGAAGGCCGTCGAAACGCGGCTGAGAGTTTTGGAAAGTAATTTTGAATCAGGAGTACATACATTATCTGAAGGGGTCGAACTACTTGCCATCATGAAAGAAGAGGATGAAGCGGCTAAGGCCGAAGCCGATGCCGCCGGTAACCCTCAAGCTGCCAGTTCAACTCAAGCGCCAATTTCTCAAACTAACAATCCAGTGATGCAGTTCCTTTACAACTTCCAACAGGGAATGGCGAACTCTATTTCCAACTTAAATAACGCGGTTCAGAACTATTTCAATCCTAACGCAAGTCAAGGCCAGCCCCAACAATCATCAACTCCACAGGGTGGAAACTTTGTAGGAAGTTTGTTACAAGGCATACAATTGCCGTTTGGACAGCAGGCACAACAGAATACGCAAACAACGCAGGGCCAACAAAAACCTCCAGGAACCTCAGCCGATGAACCAGCTCAAACCGGCTGGAGACCACCTAACATCATTCAACAAGTTCAAAATCAATGGAATAACCTTGTTAATGGAGGTCAAAAACCTCAACAAGCTCAACAGCAGCAGTCTGGACAAAACCCAATTGGACAGCTATTTGAAAACATCGGAAATATATTCACAAGGCCGAACGGAAACCAGAATCAGCAATCCAATCCACAATCTGCAAACCAAGCTGCTGCTAGCAGCGCGGGATCAGCTGAAAAGCCCTCTGCTGATGTCCCACAGGGAGTCAATGTAGTTCCAGTTGATCCCCAGCAACCTCAGTCACCTGAACCGATTGTTCAACCACAAGCCGCACAACCTATTCAAACCACAGCAGCTCAACCAGGCCCCATCCAACAGTTGGTTCAAAACAACCCTATAATAAAAGGCCTGCAGACCGTAGCCACACGTATCACTCACCCAGACAGACCTCGAGAAACTGTAAACAAGGACGCAGACAGCAAGGGCCACGGTGGTTGGGGCGGTGACTCAGGTAAGGGCTTCCTTTAAATTTACTATATATCAACTAAATTCATAAGATTTAAATTTATATATTTCATAAGCTCCGAATGAACATAAAAATATTCAATATATCTTTATTATATACGTAACATTTCTTTTTTCTTTACTTCTTTTGCATGTATTCAAAACATTTTATCTTATTTATCTTCTATAGTGACAGCGTGGGGGAATTTCGTGAACGGTCTTATAGGTACAATTGGCGCCACTATTAATGGTTCCACATTATCTATCTCAAATGCTATCAATAGTGCAGTAAATACACTAGGCACTAATATTCAGGTATTATCAATGTATGTGTTTATGTTGTGTATAACATCTGTTTATGTGTGTAACATAACATAAGCTTTTATGTATATACTAACACAATTATACCACCTAAAATCTATTCCAACGAAACGTATAATAAGATGAAGTATAAACTGTGTACCTGTCGTTAAGTAATCTAAGCTGCTTATATAACATAATCAACACTTATTACATGTATTTTAATTCTCAATTATTTATAGGGGATAATTCAAACGGCAACAGGATAAAGGAAGAACCGGAGAAAATTGAGGAAGCTCCAGTAAAATGTGAGAAGATTGATGAGAAAATTCCAGAAGAGATCTCGCCACAGCCCGCCAAGACTGAGTAGAAAGTAGAAAATAGTGATTTACTTATAATAAATAAAATATGTTTTAATGACAACTAATAAATACTTAAAAAGTTAACTAGTTTTAATTTATTTCTGAATAATCTTTATAACTACTTTAATTTGACATTAGTGTAAATGTTTTTTAATTCACTTATATGTACTAAAATTAAGCACTTACATATATTTTTTTTTATAATTTGATATGTTAAGTGACACTGCGGGCAAGTTTGTTTCGGAAATATTAATAATATTGGCAGCTGGTTACAAGTAGTGGTGCGTGTCAGAAAGAACCTTCTGAAACATTTGTTTATGGAACAAGTGATAGGCATGGAATATCGAATGTAGTTCGATGAGGGAATTTTGGCCCAGGTATCAATCCGAACACTCTCCAAGATGCGATCTTCTATACATCAATTCAGAGAGATCCTACATCTACATAGTATAATTTAGAAGAGGTTTATGAAAACGATTGGGAAAAAAAAAACTATTATTTTATTCAAGAGTCGAATTTAGGGTTGGGTAACTGGGATTATATGGTATTGATTTTCGAAAAAAAAAATTATTTAAGTCAACACATCTTTGCCTTTGATATTTTTATAACTTCATATACAGTGCGTTAATAACTTGATTATATTACATTTTAACAGAAATCATCGATATATATTTTTTTACTCCAAACAGTTAAATATGAAAATCACAAATGACTAATACGTACTGCCTTCCAGATCTCCGTCAGAATAGTCCATTATTATAATCTCACGCCTGTTTCCGATCTGCATTAATAAATGCAGATGAAACTGCAGTGTAAAGTTAGTACAATATTATTAAAAGATGACTTCTAGCTTCTGCGAGTCCTTCGAATGTGAATACATATTATAATGAATTGGTACTGACCAATGACCATGTCTTGACTATTCAGTATTGGTAATGACAATTGACCTTTTGTTTTGTTCTTGTAGTATATAGGTTATTATTCGTGTTTTCCGCCACCACCACGATTTACTATAGCAAAACTTGTAAACAATAAAGTATAAACATTATGTAGTATATCGTATTTTACTTAGTACTTTTTATATGTAATAAAAGAGTGACACTATTTTTTGTGAAAATATTTTAAACATATAAAACCATTGTAAAAGTTCTTAAAAATGAATGGGTTATCTTTAAGAATAAATGGTGGAGGAAGTAAGATTAAAAACCCCATAGGATTCGAACCTATATCTATTCCAGAAGATTACTTTGAAAACTTTTGTAAGTAAAATTGATCAGTTTATTAAGTTCAACTCTAAAAGGGAGAGCAATGTTTATTATTATTATTTTTTAACATTGAGTACCTCCACTTGTTGGAAACTAATTGACATATAATATTTATTTACAGATATAAATGAGCAACATAAGGACTTCCTAAAAGCTACTAGTGTTGATCAACAACTTGTAGCATTAAAGGACATACTTAAGTCAGACCCTTCTATTAATGAAAACTTAATGTTTCTAGTTATAGTATTTTTGCAAGCTGAACAAAAAAATCCTGTCAAAAGTTTCCTTACGAGGTAATTTTTTATATCTTACTTATAATTAATGCATTTGTTGAGATTTCAAAATTTTATTAATTAAATCTACACTGATTTAAAGGGTTATTTCATTTTTACAGATTTATAACTAAAAAGAGTGATATTCAGCAGAGATTTTCAAATGCACTTGCAAAAGAAATAACTAAAATGATACAATGCCAAAATGCAGCCTATAGAGATTACAAGGATGTAGTTACTAAATTAGCTGCTTGTATTGAAAATTTTTCCCCTGGAGCTGTTGCTTTTAAAAACTTGGAAGTCTCATTAGCCTATTATTTTAAAGATTGCTTAATGTGTACAGTTTCTGCTCAGAGGTAATATTGTAATACTTTATTATATGAACACCCACACAATGTTTATATAATTTAATGAATCTAACCAAGAATGTCAAAGAAGAATTTTATTTAGAAAATTGCCTTTTTCAGTTCCAATACTTTATCTCCAACAGAGAAAACTGAGTTATTTAACTTAGAACATTTAACATTACGATTACTGCTTTACATTGTTCAGAAGTTGGGTGACAAAGATCAAGTTGTGTGTATATTTGAGAAGATCAGAGGATTAGTCAAATGCATTTTATTTGATGAAGATGCGCCAATGGACACAAAGTCCGTATGTGGAATGTTGCTTGTTGCCATGTATATTTCAGAGAATGGAGATAATTCTTGGATTGATGTAAGGATTCCTATTTCTATTAATTTACTCAAAATAATTAACTATATACTTTTATTGAATGCTCTACACAAAGTTAAAGAGTATTTTTCATTTCATTTCATTTCTCTTATTTATTTATACTCTTTTTAGCTTTTATCCTCACCCACCAATAACTCAAGCCTAGAAGAACTACTGTCAAATGACTCTGCAAAGCTTAGTCTGTATTCAGCATTAGCTACAGTGGTACCAGTACAAAAGTTGCATTCAATGTGTGTAGAGTCTGAAGTAGCTGTAGTTGTGCTTATTGATCAAATATTAGCTATAGGCGAAAGGTAAATTCTAGGCTTATTCATTTTTTTTTATAGCAGTTCTGGAATAAATTTAAATATCCATAAATTATACCATATCTGTATTGGAGCAATGGAATAGCCTAAAAGATACATGCCATGCTCAAGTTATAAGTTATTCGACTCATAGCATGCTAAGTACGGAAAAAGTTGACCTGATTCCATTAATCCAATCTTTATACTTATGTCAGTATTTTTTTTAGGCAGGGATAACCCTGAATTATACCTTAAAAATTTTAATTATGATTTCCAGAATGTGCTCAGACTCAACATTCACCCTAGGTGTTACCCGTAGCTTGGTACACATAAGTAAATCGCTAGATAAGTCTGCTATAGGAGTAAAAGTTACAGATCGCCTTCTAGTATTTGTTTGGGCGCATCTAGAGCACTATATGGATAGTGTGAGGCATCTGACGTCACAGATGTTGAATAATATTGTAAAGTATTCTTCTGGATTACAAAGACAAGGTAAATTTTCTTAATTATTTTCTCAAATTTTCTTTTTGTCTGTCAGACGTGGTTCTTGTAGAGTAACTATTACACCTGTAATCCATTACCATTAACCCATTATCTTTCCTTTTTCTTTAAAACAGGAATTTGTTGTTTCATACTTTCCATTGTTATTTTTTAAATATGGCATAATTCTTAGCTTGGTCACATATGTGGTCTTTGGAAGGTCATTCAGGTCGATAATAGCTCTCCAGGAGGTTCGGTCAGCAGCTTCTATGGGGAGACCTGTGATAGTAATACCTTGTTCAGATAATCGCGTCGGGATAAATAAAAGGCTTTTTGATAGCATTTCGTTGTCTCATTTTTGAGTTGGTCCAAGATTTACTTCTCCTTTTGGAAGTCTTCTCTTTTTCTGTGGTATATGTCAAATGCAGATGTCTTGCCCTACGTGTGTTAGTGTGTATACCATGTTTTTCGGCTCTTGTCTATGTCTGATAGATTCAATTATTTACTCTTTTCAGGCGATGGAAGCGGAGTTAACAGCATAATAAAAGCGCTCAGTAGTTTTGAGAGGAATCGAAAGAGTTTCTATTTAACCCTAACATCGCTCACCAATGAGCTTGGTGCACAATATGTTATGGAAAAGTTTCCAAATATTATTAACGAGGTCGTAGATGTTCTGACTGTTCAGGCTGTACAAGCTAGTGTAAGTTATTTTTTAAACAAATTACTCAATGGAAGGAAATTAATTCTTATATTTTGATAGCAGTTTTTTCCGATGTTGCAGATATTTATACAAAAAACTAAAAATCTTTTATTCATATCTCGTCTAGGTATAGGATTTGCGCTTGCTAGTCCGGAACCCTAAGCGAGACTAATTCGCATTTGCATGTTCACCATGCTGGCCTGCCGGGTCTTGGTTCGATCCTTTATATGAAATTTGATGTTCATCAATACATCCAGGGTTCCTATTTCAGGCCACGACATTCCTGGAAGTTCTTCTTCAGAGCCACTTCAAGGAATGCCCCGGTCAGGAGACGCATGAGAGCTGGGTGCTCTGCATCATGAAGCATGTCTCCACTCATTCCCTGGATTCAGCGGTCATGAACATTCTAGAGGATTTACTAGCCCTCGCTGTGAAGACCGATGAAGATATTTTGGATTTTATGTGAGCTTCAATTCTTTGCTAATTGGAAACACTACTCTGAACTGAGGATCACTCCGAGTCTCTGGTATTTACGAAATTATACAGGCCAGTTGTAAAATTGACAAATAATTTTCAGTTGATATTTATTTATTTAATACCTATCACACATTTACATAGTTTTAAGATACAATGTGTAAAAGGCGGCCTTATCGCGACTAAGCGATCTCTTCCAGCCAACCCAACCCCTTTGATAGTAAATGCCTTAAAGATTTTTACACGTTAGCAATTTAGCTTGTTGTTGCTGGCAGGTTGCCATACATCACGGAGTCGTCTTCTCACTTGAAGTGCGTGCTCATGCTGCTGAGCGTCATCCGAAGGTCGCGACGAGCCTGGAGTGACGTCATTGGATACAAGCTGCTGGAAGCTGCAGCTGTTGATCCTGTTGATGAGGTACGGCTAACATATATCGCAGCGTCTTGAAAGTGGTCTATAAAATGTCTAATTAAACGTCCTAAAATAATATCTTAAAATCTTATCAAATCTATTGAGATTTTATTTCGTATAAGGTTTATCCAATAAGCGCTATAGGGTGCCCTCAATTTGGACGTTTCGTGCCGGACCGCTGAAGCACGTTTACCGTGCCGTTGCCGTGCGGCTGCAGTATGGTAGAAGTCCGGAGCGAAACGTCTCGATTATTTTAATTTATTTGACAGTAATTGAGTCATTTCTTTTTGAAAAACATCAACAAAATAAAAAATTGATAGATACTTACATGTTACATACTGGACTCTAAATCGTGAAGCGAAAGTGCGCCATCTATCGTTAGTTGTCGGAACTATCGCTTCGTGAAGCTTCGGGTCCTGTCGGATGGCGTTGGCACATTCTTGTGCTAGCATCGAAGGAGTGAAGACGTCTCGGAACTGTTGATTAAAGGACTATTGAAAATAATACGCGTCGTCATTTGTACGATTACCCGCCTGGACGCCCACCTATGTCGGAAGATAAAGGAGATGCCGGCGTCTCTGTGACATATAAATAAAAAGTCGGATAAATTGTAAGATTTTATATTGAAATAAAATTTCAGACAAGAATCCTGTCTTTATCACTGGTCGTGGAATCGCCAAAGTCGACAGAGATGTTTTCGCGCGAAGATCTCGCGTTCGTGTTGTATTTCCTTAAATACAATTGCAATGCGCAAGCGCCGCATTTTAGACAACTTGTGCTGTCTATGATCAAAAAGGTTTGGAAACTTTCTTGCCTTCTTTGCTTTCGGTATTTGCGCGTGTGTTTTTGCTCTCTTATAACTGCACGACTGAAGTAAAATTTGCTTTTCTTATAAATATTTAAATTTATTATGGTTTCATGGAGAAATAAATATTTTTGGATAGATCTTTTATTTTTATTAATAACAAGCTCATCCGGCAAACGTTTTACAATAAATGTGATTTATAGCAATCATTTTTTTAGCTCAATAAAAATAATTATTATAAGCTTTAAGTGTGCTATAATCGAAAACGTTTTAAACTATAAAAGTATGTTTATTTAGGTTAAATAATTAATCTTTATATGACACGTTGGTCGGTTCACCATAGCAGTGCCATCTATTGATTACTTACTCAATCCAGTCGAAAACTATCGACATCAGTTAGAATCTTTTCTTTACAAATTTCTGTCAATTAATTGTAGACAGATAATTTGCAATAAAATAAAATTGCGACTTTGATTAAAATTAAGCTATCATCTCCTTCCCTTTTTTTGTTAAAAAACCCACCCAACCCCCGTTCGCCCCGCCCGATCTCTTTTTCAATAAAAACTTGAGGCGCTTGAATCACGTGTGACTGCAGCTCGTGAAACGCCTCGAAGACAGCTTCAAGGCGTCGAAGCGGAGGTCCGAGCGCTGCGACCACTACCCGGCCTTCGTGGAGGATCTCCGGGAGCTGTGTGCCTCGGCTCTGCTCGAGGGCGCGAACTTCAGCCGCCGGATGCTGGCGCTGCAGCTGCTGGACTGGGTGGAGCATCTGGCCCTGGACTGCTACCGAAGGTGCCCCTCACGGCCGAGGCTTTTCTCGCTATACAGCTGTGCAAGCCAGTTCGAAATTTGAATTTAAGCTTTGATAGGCTACCTCTTTGGTCGCCATGTTGCGGACTAGAGCGTTCCATTTTTAAATTGTACCACAGAGATTTTTCATAGTAATTTATTTGGACTTTCTAATATTATTCGAAGCGTCTCGGTGTTGTCAAAATATGCATGTTTGAGAAATTAATTGAAAGTCGTTTATATTTTGTCCTGTGTAGGGTTTGGAAGGATGCCTACGTGGACAGGCTTCTATGTCATCTCGAGGACAGCTATGAGAGCAACAAGATATTGGCGCTTCGGATACTATGTCTTTGCCCTAAAGAAATGTTTCAGGTATCTTTTTTTTAATTAAAATGGCGGACCTTGAATTATACAAGTTTTATAGAAGTATAATTCAAATTCAAATTGTACAAGTATCTGTGACAGCTACAAAATTTAGTAGTAACCTAGGATTAATTCTTTGGTAATTTTATTATTGCATTACATGAAATTGTTTTTGTTATACCCTGATTATTGTAAAATCCTTTTCGAGATTTTTAGTTTTTCCATTTTATTCTTCCCTTACTAAGGAAAAAAATGAAAATTAGGGGAGACCGGCGAAAGGAATGTAAATTAGTTAATTAATGTAGCTTAATTAACGATATATAATTAAAATTTTCTATCTTAAGTAATAAAAATTGTAATAATATAAATTAAGATTAGTAGAAATTAAAGCTTTATTTATTCTTTTACAGTAGTAAAAAGACAATATTATCATATTTCAAAACATCTCTAGATAAACAAAACACTAAAATTATTATTAAATAGTTCCAGGGATCAAACTCTTTATACAAATATTTGATTGAAATAAGTCATCTTTAAGTAACCGTTGTATCTTCCAGGGTAAATCTTTCTCTGTGAGTTTGGCCATCGACGACATTTTATCCCAAGCATCGTCCGTCAAACCCACCGACTGCTCGTGTGCTGCCTACAAGCTGCTGCTGCTGAAGAACCGCTGCCAATCATACGTCTTGAGTTTGGACGAAAGGTATCTGAATTAATTGAAATTTGCCTTAGGCCAGATCGTCACTCGGACTTAGTTTCGACAGCTGTTATTCTACAAATTTTCAGTTTCTGGCAATAAATACCTTCATTATTATGGCAACTTTGTGATAATTCAAATCTGACAGTTTTCCTGCTGAAGGACTTGTATCCATGGTCATGTAATAAATTAATAAAAAAAAAATCAAATCTGACCCTGATGATAATTTTTGGTTTTTAATTCTACTACAAGTCAGAATATTTTAGTATGTACTGTGCCTATTAAACACCTTGAAGTTTAATAGTTTTAAGATTTCGACTGGATGACTTGTAGCTATGATCATGAAATAAATTTAAAAAAAACAAATCTGACACCTGTTAGACTGTCACTGTCAATGTTCGTCTACAGAACGGAAGTTGTAGTCACGGTTGGTATACGTTTCAAAGTATTTCTTACTTCAAATTTTGTGACTAATGAGTTTAGAATTAAATTTTAAAGAATTGATTATTCTCGCTTTATTATCTAAAACTTTTTGTTCTATTTCTTATAATTATTAAGACATCTTAATATTTTGTCTTACCTTGATATTAATTGCTTAGAAATACTAACATTATAAAGAAAAAATACTTCACTATTTGTATATATTTAATAGGCTCCGAAAGTACTGGACCAACTTAAAAATTATTTGACCATTTGAAAAGTGAATGTTCACTGAGTGATATAGGCTATATTGCATTCACAAGTCTTAGCAGCTGATAAAATACTTGGAACTCCAGACACGTGGACGGCCCCGAGAGAGAATCTCTGATTCTGATGTCGCGGGTGCTGTCTCGAGTGGAGTCTGAGCTGCGGGTGTGCGAGCAGAGCGTCCTGCACGCGGCCAAGGACGCACCCATCTACGGGCACGTGCACTGCTTGAGATATCTCTTGGACAGCATCGATGCTGGGTAAATTACGATTGTATCAAACAGTTCAACGAATTATATTTAAAAAAAACATATTTATCGTATCCGGAACCATAAATTAAATATTATTTAGAATTCGCCATGTGCTTATTGGTGTTGGTATTTTTCAGGGCTATATCGACAGACGCAGAATGGACACAGTTAATAACCCGGACGATAGATGTGTGTCTGCGTGTGAACAACGCCGTGGCTTGTGTGGTCAACAATTCTTCGCCTGAGGGTCATCTTCCGATGGATATGAATGGGGTTTCCATCACAGAAAAGGACAGGTTAGATATTGATATTTATTTATATATTTTCGCACACAACTTTAAAGAAATAGTAAATTTACAGTAAGTAAAGGCTGAGTTCTACGGCAGAACTTATAGCTTAGAAGTGATCTCTCACAGGCAACCTAAGAGATAAGAACAGAATTATAAAGTTAAATGAGTGCATTACGATACACACAGAGTCAGGTAGATTATTTTTTATTTAATATTAATATTAAATAAAAAATAATGAAAGCTTTGTATGGACTGTGCTAATTTGTCAGCGACGTGCGTCTGGAAGACGGTCGAGCGGTGACTGCGCAGATGGTGTTGCTCTGTGCTTGGAGGTCCGTGAAGGAGGTGAGTCTTTTCCTACCTCAGTCATTTCTGCGAATAACGCCATCTATTGGTAGAGTTTTGAAAGTAAAAATAACGCTTTTATAACAACCGCGACTGCCTGATTCTTTCCAGGTGTCGCTTCTCCTGGGCGCGATCGCGTCGAAGCTGTCGATAGAGGGGGAGTGTGCGGTGGGGGGGAATGTCAGTCCGCTGACAATTTGTCGGGTGGGTGAACATTTCACCACCCTGTTGGCTGAGACCAAGCATCGCGGCGCCTTCGAGCAGGCCTACGTTGGCTTCACGAAGCTTTTGACCAGGTATAACTGAGGTCGATGAGATTCTATTCATCCCAATAAAAGATGACATGATTATCAAATGAATGTGGCCAGGTTGTGGCGGTGCCAGAGTCCGAGGTTGCACGAGCTGCCGAAGCAGTGGCTCACGCAATTGCTGGAGGTCATCCAAAGCGGAGATCACCAGAGGCTGTGTGCCACCAGGAGAAGTGCTGGTCTGCCGTTCATGATACAGGCGAGTTCTGACCACTGATGACATATAAGCTATTATTAGATAAGAGATTACACCGTTTCTCAAACTGAGTCTTCGACACAAAATAAAAATTACTATTGTTAAAATTAATATATAAGTTTAAGACTTTATTTCAATATTAAATTTCTTTATATAAAATATGAAGTCCTTAACGTTGTACGTTGTAAGATGTATTCCAAATATCAGCAATAATATAATAATCTTACCATATAAAATTCCCGTCCTTACAGTGTTTTCGTTCCCATACTCCTCCGAAACAGCTTGACCGATTCTCATGAAACTTTGTGAGCGTATTGTAGGTCTGACAATTGGCTAACATCTATTATTCATCCCCCTAAATGTTAGGGGTAGTCCACCCATAATTTTTATTCTTTATTTTTTTGACAAAATTTTTAAATTCAATTTTTTATGATACAACATACAAAAATACAACCCTCAATTTTTACCCCTCTACGATCAACCGCTATTTTTTATTTATAAATTGAAATAAATAATAAGATATTTCAGGCCCTAGTGATAACGGAGTTGCAAGTGACGGGCAACCCCAAATGCTTCTCGCGGTGCATGCGCGCGTTGCTGGCCATGGCCAAGCACAGCCCGTCCGTGGAAGCGCGTACGCACTGCTCGAACGTCCTGCGCGCGCTCTACCGGAACACGAACCTCGACGATGCGGTGGCGGCCTATGTGGGGGAGGGATTGCTGCTCGCCTTGGAGGGCTTCGAGGGCAGCACTTGGCAGGTGAGGCCTAACAGCTGTTCACTTTGGAGCGAGTAATTTGAGATTTATTTTATGGCTTGACGATGAGAGGAAATTTAGGATCAATTAAACCTATAATATTATGTCTTCAGGAGCGGAACTCGTCGACGCTGCTGTTCAGCGCCCTGATGGTCCGGATCTTCGGAGTGACCCGCGGCAAGGACCCGGATATCCTGAGCACTCGCAACCGGATGACCGGCCGGATATTCTTCTTGCGATATCCGGCGCTTGCGGATTATATGAGGGTGACGCATTTTATCTATCCCTTTCTAACGCCTATCGCTATCTCTCTCACGCTACATAGACATGTAATCCGTTAAGTTTTGCTTAATTTTCGGGTGATTTAAAAATATTCCAGAATAAATTACTCGAAGCGAACGATAGGGACAAGTTGCTTCGTCCGTCCGTCTATCCCGTTCTACTTCTACTCGCGAGACTGTATCCGTCTGCCTTGGAAGGAACTGTCTCTAATATTAAGGTAAATGCACTATTATTCGTAAGTAAATAAATCTTTGTCTCTTTTCGACTTGACAAGACAGAAGGAGACGGAAGTGAAGTTTGGTTAAGAATGCATACAGTTTTTTGAAAGGAACAAAGAAAGATAGTATTATGAAAATTGTATTATTTATGCCGACGTTCTAGCTGGTGTCGTTCGTGCCCCTGGTGCAGCAGTGCTGCAGCAGCCCGCTGCTGAAGACGAGGCAGCTGGCTGCCAGGGCCATGCTGCCGCTCGTCGCGCCGCTCGGGTCAGTTGCGCTTTTATTCAACAGATGGCGCTCAACTAAATATCCATAATTGTTATTCACCAAAATATAAACAAATTTATAATTTTAGGTATTTGTCTCACGTCGAGTCAATGTTAAAGCTGATCAACGATCCTCAAATCGGGAGGAACTATTGTCATGGTGTCATATTGCAGGTAATCTATTTAATATATTAAAGTCATTTTCCACTATTTATTTTATATTGAAGCTTTAACATCTCTATAAACAGTAATAATCATGTTTGAAAGCTTATTTCAATTTAAATATTTCAGCTGATAAAGCTATTGGAAGCTCAGCCAGAGGATATAAGTTTTGACAAATCGAATAATCTCGAAGAAATCCTCCGAAACACAAAATGGATCGTCGAACAGGCACTCACGCGCATGCCCTGCTATTTGCTCACTGACGGCTATGCCCAAATGCTGGACTTGATCATCCAAAGGTACACCCGAGTCCGGAAATGAGGAGCATTTCCCGTCATGATATTCATTTGATATTTTTTTTTCAGATTCCCGCCCGTGTACACAAAACTAATTCACGATATAAAACCGCTGCTAGCCAATATTCTATTTAACGGATCCAAATCTGTAATAAATACGGGCAGAGATGTTTGTTTGGCCAACATCGCGAAACTTTACTTGAGCGTTTTAAGTGTAAACAATAATGTCGGAGAAGCGAGTGATTTTATACTGAAATGCCTACAACACGAGACATACGAAATAGTTTTAGTTGCATTGAACCACTTACTGGAGGAAGATACAAAAATATCGAATTCAATGCAATTGAGGCAGGCCACTTACATTCAGGTGTTATGCAGCCTGCTGGAGCATAAATATCACGAATGCAAGCAAAAAGCACTCCAACTGCTCGCGCTAGAAGAGAACACGCAAGAAGATATCGTAAAAACGAAGCTGAAGAAACGCGATCTAAACGACACGATTGTTCTCGAATCGTTAGTGTTCCTACTAGAAACGGAGCACGAGAATTTCACCCATGTATACTTGAAGAGTTTAACGAGTTATTTAAGCGGAAGGCTCGTGGGGACCAGCTTGTCTGGGGCAAGTGTGTTGGGGGCGATAAGGGCGGTTTTCGCGTGCGCTTTCTCCCACAATTCGGGTGAGGCGAGGCAGGTCGTCGTGAAGTTCTTAGAAGGAGCCTTCGGGAGATTGGTAGCCCTGGACCTGGATCTGGATGAGGGACGGCTGTGTGAGTTCATTTCGGATGGCTTTGGTAAACGTAAAGTGATAAATTCTTGTTTAATAACATTTAATTTTTCAGTTGAGTTGGAAGCGACTTTATTCGCCACTATGGCCGTGTTGTTGGAAGACGACGAGCAGACGCTGAGACAGAGGATCGCTTGTATAATAACAGACGTGCACAATAATAGTCACGTCATACCCAGCAAAGCTGTAGAGTTTTTCATGCAAATTGTGGGTAGTTGCAAAAATGGAAAGGCGATTTTATGTGTTCTTTCGTTGCTGGACTTTAAGAGTGAAGTTTGTATGAACGATGAAGTTAATGACGAGGTAAAAATTTTTTTTTTAATCTTGAAAAAAAGTACAGATTTTTCCATAGACTGTTCCATGTTTCAGAAAAATGTTTTTGCTATCGACTTTATATACAAGTAAAAACAATAATTTAACGAGAGAGATTCTATTGTTAATAAAATTAATAATTAAATTCTAAACAGACGTTAAATAAGACTAAAATGATATTTAAGGTTTAGGCTAATCACATGAATTAATTCCAGTGCCGCGTCTTCGACACGAACGAAAGATACAACATATTCTCGGAAGAGACGGTCTTCACCGCGTCCTGCGCACGCGCACTGCTCCAGTGGCACGAGTCAGACCCCATTCAATACGTACATAATTGTATAAACACCCACAGACACACGTTTGAGTCCTTGTGTGGACAAAACTTAATTGAATTTGAATTGCATAAGAATAATAGTATGATTCCGAAAGTTGCCTTATTTTATGATATTATTACGAATAAAAGGACAGACATATTGTAAACCACATGCAGAAAATTAATGGCTCCCACAAATTATCTTTTGCAATTTTAAAGATACAGAGTTCATAAGTTCAAATAAATTTATTTTTTGTATATACAATACTGATTGTTGAATAAAACATACTTTGATAAGTAGAATTTTATTTACAGTTCCTTCCAATTTACAGGGACCAATCAAACACTATTTACAATGTTTTGTATAACCTGGGTTTATTATTTGAGTTGTGGTAGCGATTATTGTATATCAATATGCAGTTAAAGTCAGTATGATCACTGGTGTTTCGACAAACAGAACAAATCTAAATTAAAATCCTATAAAAATATGTGCTATCTATTCTCATCCAACTTAAATGGTGAATTCAACAATTAATGCAAGTATTTTACATCATGTCGAATAAATGAAGACAAGTTAAGCCAATACAAAATGTATTCTAATATAAAAACACATACATCCCAACCAAGAAAACAATCATAATTTATTCCGCTTTATCCTATACACTTCGTTTGCCACTTGAGTGTTCTTAAATTTCAGCCTCCGCTCTTTAACATCTTTATAGTCCAATTTATCTTTCATAACTTTCACACTATCTTCTATATCTTTATCAGTCTTGAATTTCTTTTCATTTATCTCTGAAGCTTCACCTTCTTCAACAAACAGGTCTTTTACTGAGACTAATCTATGTGTGTTGCCAACTCGTAACAGGTTTTTAAGACTCCTTGTGGTCTTTTTCTCTATGAGCCCCAAGAGGCCCCAGTCGTCCGTTCTCTTTCCATCTAGAACACTCTCCAAGTGCCACGCTGCATTTCTCACTTCCATCTTCAGTCTCTCACACTCTTCAAAACTGACATTTCTACTCACATTTAATGTTTGTTCTAGAGGATTAACAATATATAGTGGTAAAGCGTTTGGTTTTCGAATTGGAACACCTTCGTTTATAGAGATGGCTTTATCTTGGAAATTGAACTGCGCATAAAATTCAAAGAAGTGAAAAAGTAGGGTTTGCAAGTCGTCTTTGCTTTGACTGTAACTTTCTGTTGGCAGCTTGTTTAGGTCACGCAGGAATGTGCAGTTGAGATTTTCTTCTGCTATCCGGATATCTTCTTTGCCTGCGATAAATTGGCGTCAACATAAATCATTATCAAGCAATAAAGGAAAGTGGCAAATATTTAGATATTAATTCCAATAAACTAATTCGAATTAAGGTAAAACGAAATGATGAAAAAAGTAAAAGCATTTCTAAACAACATTTAATAAAAATGAAAGATTTCATTGAAAATATTGTTGTTCAGAGACATCTTGAATTTTTGTTAAACTGAATTTCATAATTACATGTTATAATTAAACCAGAGAACAAGAGTATTTAATATAAATGATGAATATCTCAATAAGCTTAACGAAATAGTTGATATGATATGTGAAAAATATTTTGATTTTCACTCCACTACTTCAGTAAAATGACAAGAATATGAAATGGAAGAGTTAGGCCAGAGATAAATGTATTGTTTATATAATAATTGTGAGATTTTAACTTCATATGAAAGTAGTCAAGTGATACGTACCAGCTTTATTTACCAAGTATTTCAAGCTTGGCAGAACAATGCCATCGTGCCTTTTCTGTTGGAGAAAGAACAGCACCATGAGCGTCAGGGGGAAGTTAGTGATCCACCTTCCAGGGTGAGGGCTGGTCAGAGAACAAGCGCGAGCCCAGCGCCGCACAGCAAACGTCAAGGGCCGCACTCGAGCATCCAGAGACCCCAGGAGCCATAGCAGCTCAGACATGTATACACCAGACCTACACAAACGATGTTGGTATAGGCTTCAAGAAGTGTGTGCCATTGGTATGTCATTATTATTATTTAAACTTGTTTTAATGAGATTTGTTGCTATTTTGATTTACTTGCTAGTACCACCATCTATGGGAAACTTGGAACCCATATGGAATGCTATATGCTTGGGTATATAACAAAAAATTACTAAATAAATAGTTATAGGTATCTAAGATTTATACAAATACAATTGTTTTTATAATAAATGGATTTCCTCTTGCTGTATGTAGATCAATATTAAGATGTTTCAAAGAATATCTTTATAAATTATAGCCTATGTGTTATTCTGATGTATAAGCTATATTATTATAAACTTTCATTAAAATTTGTTCAGTAGTTTTATGTCAAAAAGAAACAAACATTCATCCTCCCTTCCTGCCATGGCTTGAACTAGAGGTTGAATCTCTGTATACCACAATTCAATCTCTAGTTTTATACTAAGTATAGATTGTAAATGCGAAAGCCATCATAACAAATACCCACCTTCACCATTGTGTATGTGTTCTGATTATGTCTAGATATATATAAAGCTTACGTGTTATTATAGCATAAGTCACATTCTAGATCAGCCATTTCATGTGAATATTTTACTATGGGCACCCTGGCATTTAGAATTCTTGTCACTCTGGCTGCACCTGGGGCCCGTAGTTCAAGTAATGTTGCCACTAGTTCCATATGTCTCTGCCAAGGACTCCTTCCACCCTCGCACTTCTTTTCTTGAAATACTAAACGTCTTTTGGGGTCCATCTATAGCACAGATCAAAAATTCTTAAAGGAAATCAAATGCAGCCATAACTTTTGTAAAAAGATTCTCTAATTAAATACCTACTCTGATTAAATTTACCTTATTGAAATTCACAAATCTATACAAAACTGTTATAAACAATTTACTAAGAAATTAACTATTCTATAACTATAATGACTTCTATTAGTGTGTAATTATAATTATTGTATAATTCATTTATATAAATAAAAGTATATAAAAAAATAATATTTACCATTTCAGGAGTTACATTATTTGTTAAAACAAGGTCCAAGTCACAACCCATTTTGCCAAATCCATTTACTGAAGAACCAAATGGCTTGATTGCTATGTTGGCATAAAGACTGCTACATATCACTTCTAGCTAAAAATAAATATATGTAAGTTTTATGTTGTATTTGTATGTATGTATATGTTTATATGTATGTATTTGTATTTAATGTTAGCTTAATTGAAGGATATTACTTATAATAATAATACCAACCTGCCTAGCTACCATATACCGTAACCTCACATCCATATCATTTAACTTGGTTTGATCATAGAGAAGCTGCAATTGATCTGAGACTGTTTCGCAGTTTTGTAGCTCTCCAAACAATACATCTTCATCAATTTTGCAACTACCATGTTTTACAGCCAACACTTTATCACTAAGTGGATATTTTTCTTTTGTTCCAGCTGCAGCACGAAACCAAAGAAATGGTGATTGCACAGACATAATATCAACATCTTTTTGATGGGCACTACATGCTTGTAAAACATCCTTCATGTTGTCTTCAGAACTAAATTCAATCAGCATATAATGCTGTAAGAAACAACAAAAAATAAATTGGACTCCAACTGAGGATTGTATTAAGCTTAAAAGTTGGAGTTCACTTATAGTTTACCTCATCATTTGAGTTTTTATAATGGTGAACATTATTCACTGTTGCATATTTTGAACAATATCCATACAGTTCATTAAATGAGGATTCAGAATTAACTTGAACTACGAGGCTTTTTTGTGCCTCCGCTCTTCTCTGTGCCACCACTTCATCAAATGTAATAAATTTTTTTGAGCTATCTGAAAATTTTAAAAAATATAATCATAACCTTTTCGCTGTTCGTAACATCGCTAATATGCATTGCTTACACCTATTACCTGATTTATTTCTAAAGGACAAGCATTTACAATAACAGGTATTATAAGATTTTCTTTTTAGACCCAATTTTAATGTCTGTAATAACACAGACATTTTAAAAATACTCAATAAATTTCCAAGTCGGAATTTTAGTATTGCTAATTTGATAAATAGTTAAGAATACACAGACTAGGATGAAATAGAAATAACACAGGTGAGTATTATTTGTATAAACAAACAAGGTATGTATTTAAAAATCAATGAGCAGTTTTGATTTTTATTTATTATAACATACAATATATTTAAAAACATAATGTATTCATTAATGTCAAAGTATTATTTTTTTATTCTAAATCTTTTTATTATAATTATATTATACATAATATTTTTGACTGAAATCTATGAATTGTAAAAATATAGATTTAACAAAATTAAAGATCTAATTATTTTAGTATGGAGAAAATTAAGGTTTACAAATATACTATATGTCTAACATATTTGGAATTATTAGTTAAAATATATTTTTTTAACTACTTTTGTAGGAAGTTTAGAATTCGTACAAAACAGAAAATCCGTTTAACATTTACTTTTTATATATTTTCAGGTATTTTTTAAAGTGTTTTAATATATTAAATATAATAATACCAACTATTAGAATAGCGGTGATTCACAAAAGTTTAAATTGTCAAATGAATGCGTTTTGAAATACCGAATATCTGTCAGTGTCTCCGTTGACAAAGTTTGCTATTCCTTCCATTTATCTGTTACTATACAGTGGAAATTAAAAGTTCATAGGAATTCAAATGAAACTATACGATATATTTTCATAAAAAATTAATTTTGTATTGTTTTTGAGAATATTATTACAAAATGGCTAGCCGTTTTATGCAGCGTATAGTGTGTTCTAGATTTTTTTATTTTAATTCAACAAATGTAAAACGTAACCTCATACAAACCTATGAAGGGGTAAATTCTATAAATATAAATACAATTATTATTAGAAATTATGCCAAAAATAAAGATAGAGGTAAAGACAAGAAAGGCAAAGCAACGAAAGTCGAAATCAACCCCACAATGATGGCAGAATTAGTTGATGTAAATAAACTTAAAAGTAGATGCCAAGCCTCTATTGAAAAAATGCGAGACGATTTTTCAAAAAATCTATCACTAAGATCTACAACAGGATCCATAGAATCTTTACCAGTCAAATATGAGGGCAAAGATTATGAGTTACAGGAACTTGCACAGATAATAAGAAAAAATCCAAAAACCCTTGTTATAGATTTTTCATCATTTCCCCAAGTTATACCAGATGTTTTAAAAGCTATCCATAGTTCAGGGTTAAACTTAAATCCACAACAAGATGGAACTAGGTTATATGTTCCTGTACCAAAGGTCACAAAAGAGCACAGGGAGGCTCTGGCTAAAAATGCAAAAGCATTATATATTACATGTCGAGACGCTATGAAGGACATTCAAAATGAATTCATCAAGAAGAGTAAAAAGCAGACTGGTGTTTCAGAAGATTTAGTTTTCAATGTCACAAAACAAATAACTGCTCTTTGTGAACAATATCAATCAGATGCAAAAAATATATATGAGACAAAACATAAGGAACTCCTGGGAAATTAAAGTGTGTTTATTATATCCTTTTGTAGGCAAATAAAGTGTTATTTTACTGTTCTTTTACATTTAAGTATTCCAAAAAGATCTACAGCATTTGCTGCTTTTGCATTCAAAATGTTATAATACATTAAAAATGCAAATTCAAGTAATGTTAAATATGATACATACAATCTACATTTACACTTAAAGTTTTAAGAAATATAATCATTATATGATATCCCTGCATTTGTTAATCATAATCTACACACTACTAAACTGTGTATTTGCATTAGTGTGATTGCAATAAATAAATCAAAAGAATTAATGAATGTATAATATTTTTTTTATCAATACTTATGTATATACATATTATGATTAATAACAGATTATAACTAATATCAAAGCATTGTTTAAAGTAATGTTTAAATACATTTGAAGTCTTACTTTATAGTTAATTAAGTTAAAAATCAACTACGTATTCAATTTAACTGTTGTTCTTAGATTAAGGTAAGACTAGATAGACCAATTCCAATAACACAGACTACTTGCTGTAGAATTGATTTTTATGTGATTTTATGGCCTGGTAACGAGAGCTTTAAGCTAAGTCATACATGATGTAATATATCCTAATTATAAACTATTATAATTAAAAAAATTTCCATTTTTTATTTTATTTCGAGCTTTTGCCGGTTCAAAAATAACAATTTGAAGCATCAACGTGAACGTTTTCAATTACGTAACTGACAATTGACGTCTTTGTCAGTCTGTTATTTGACTGCTGGTGCTACTGCTTGATAAAACTTGAAATGTTTATTGTTTTGCTTCACTGACTGTTCTAATTGAGCATAATTATTTAATTTTATTACATAAACTGATATTAAAATGGATAGTAATCTACGGGGAATTAAAAATCAGTACGATAGAGTAATGCCGCGTATTAACAACAAATTTCGTTCGAGTTTGAAATCAAACCCAAACATTACCCGCCACGATTCTTTTTCCGTACGACTAGGCGGCAAAGCAAGTATTTCAAATTTGAGTTCCGGTGTCGTGAGTGAACTTCCAACAGTCTTGAGTGATTATATGCCAGAGGAAAGTGTAAAACTTAAGAAGATTACACCCATTACAAAGCCCAAAAGAACGTTACAGTCCTTAGATTTGAAAAAATCGCCTCTACCAATAAAGAACCTTAAAAGTGCTAGAAATCTTCATGCTCAGTCTTCGGCGCCAGCAATTTTGAATTTGGATAAAAAAGACTTGTCATCAAGTCTAAGTAATGTGAGAAAGTGTTATTCAAGTCGGTCTCACACAAAATTAAAAGAATTAAAGGTAATTTTAGCATTATGTAAATTGTTTATCTAATAAATATTATATTAGTTTAAGGATATATATTTCTCATACTATGTTTTGAAAATATATTATATTATACAAGTATGACCATGAAAGTAGTTTTCTCCTCCCTTGCAATAAATTCATACATTATATGTATTGTTACTAAGCATCACAGGAGTATATTTTAAAGTACTTTCAGGAGGAAATTAAAGCATATACAGATATTCAACGGACAAAAAACCTTTGTGGTCGCCTATATCAATCATGTGGAGTGTTGTTAAATAACGAAGGGAAAGTTGCAGCTGACAAGGCAGTTCAGGCTGAGGAAAAAGGTATATTTGTACCTTTAAGTTATAAATGTATTTTTTTTTTATATAACAGGGGGCAAACGAGCAGGAGGCTCACCTGATGTAAAGTGATACTGCCGCCCATGGACACTCGCGATGCCAGAGGCCTCACCAGTGCGTTGCTGGCCTCTAAGATGCTTATACACTCTTTTGTTGAAGGCCCCCAAGTCGTAATTGTTTGGAAATACCTCTTATTATTTATTATTAATTACAAAATACTCCATTAAGCATGGGTTCTTTAATATTATTATTAATAACTAAGTTACTGATTTACATCTTAACATATTGTTATTAAACCAATATGTTGAGATATATATGTATATAATACATCTATATATAGTCTAAAAATAAACTAATAGCAGGAACAAATATTATTAATGAAGACATATCTATAAACCAGATAAATTAAAAGCATATTGACTATTTTATTTTCAAAGTTTTCTATTTAGCTTGCTTGCACTTCATATTGATCTAATATTAAATAGTGTTATCGTGTCTCAAAAAAACACTGACACATGTAGTGTGGTAATCAGAAAATTGTACCTACGCTGATGTTTACCGCCATCTATTGTGTAATTATTGTTTGTACTTGGAGTTTTTCCTTCGTGCATAACTTTTACGATACGCATGATTTCGCTAGATGTCGCTTTTAGTATTATCAAATAAGAAAAAAATTGAAATTAGCACCATACTAACATGTTTATTTTCTATGAAATTAGATATATGTACAGTTTTCTAAATATTTTTTATAAGACTGTTTTTTAGCCTGAAATAGAAATGTGATCACAAATTTTAAAAGATCCAGTATCAGCCGAAATAGCTCAGTTGGGAGAGCGTTAGACTGAAGATCTAAAGGTCCCTGGTTCGATCCCGGGTTTCGGCAATTCTTTTTCTATATTGTAACTATTTAGTGTATTAAAACGTTGAAAAAAATTGAATTACAGATATTTAAATTACGAAGTTGATCATAAATACTGTATTACAATATGAAGTTATTTAATTAAAAAATAATTCTTTCAGGAGGACCGCCACCAACAGTTAGGTAAGTTTAGTGAATAAAGTATTATTTTTTTACTATCATACATAATAACGTAGTTATTTAAGTAAGAAGCCGATTCAATATTTTCTCTCAATCAATCTGATCATTGTTACCAATACGATATAAATTTCAATAGAGTGTGTAGGCCTATTTGGCGAAGGCTATATATAGCCTCTTTAGCTCAGTGGTAGAGCACTGGTCTCGTAAACCAGGGGTCGTGAGTTCAATCCTCACAGGAGGCATCTAATTTTCATTTTCGTTTTATTAGGCTTAGCATGTCTTTATTTCTAGATGGTAAAATTTCTTGTTGTTTAATGAACCAATCTATTATGATTTTTTTAAATTACATATTTATAACTAAGTATATCCTTTTCGATGTATTTAAATGTTTAGAGGCAATGTTTTATCTCTGACGTATAGGGAAAGATATTGTATACCTCTTATATACGATATAAATGAAATCTAAAATGTACTATAAACGTATCTCAGAGCCCTCAATGCACCAAACTGGTATGATGTGGTACCGTTATTTACAGTTACCTCTCTACCTTACATATCCTGTTTAAACTTATCTCTATTTACTACAGGCAATACTCGAGAAAGTTACGAAAGATTGTTAAAATTTTATGTTTACGCTCATTGCCGCTATCATAATCTTTATAAGATGGTTGTATTATAATACCACTATCTTTTACTCGTATTTTGAGATATATATCTATCTATTACTTACGAATGGGCTTTCAAAGTATTGGAAGCCGGTAGAAATTCGTGAACATAAATAAAATGTCAGCTTCCCAAAAACTCTATTTCTTCTTCTAAAACATCAAAATTCTGTTTGGAAATAAGTACGACTATTGATTTGGGACATTCCCATTCTATTATAAATTGTATTATGCATACATTTTGCGGTTTATTATTGTGCACAATGACGGGTCAACCAAAAAACCGATACCCGTTTTACGTCGTTATTTACAAAGCATCGATACGTCATATCCGCTTCCCGCTGGCTTGGCTCCAGGGTTCAGGCTATTTCTGGTATCATGATGAACGGCAGGGAATTAGACCGTTTCCGAAACATTTACTTTGTTTTATAGATGGTTGAATATCAGGTAGGACAATTTTTGCTGTGCTATTTACGAGACCATAATATTAGAGCTTAAAAGTGTTATAATTGCATGTTTTCGTTCATTAAGAAGCGAATCACTACAGGAAGTGTGGAGCCTGCAATAACTGATAAAAAATACGTTTTTAATAGCTGCCACAGGAACGTATATAAAAAAAATTAACCTTTACAACCGAAATTTCTTTGTTGTCTAAAATAGTAACCACCCTTATAAGGGCAACGTACTCCCTCAGACTGAATGAACCGACGTCATCGGCCCTTTTAACGAGATTATTTTACGTCCTTATTGTTCCCCTTGCATAGAAATGAGACGGGTGTATTTATATTTAGATGGTGAATCAATGATGCACTTGATTTGAAGCCAAAAGTGTTTTGACGTAAATTATTGGTATCTGGTCTCTTGTAAATAACGGGTAAGTTGTGATGTAAGAGATTTTTTCGATTTCATTTGGACGGAGCTTATCTTAAGACAAAAGCTTCATTATAGTTAATTGAGTTTGTAGAGATCATAGGAGTCGACTCAATATCGCAATCATTAAAATTTCCGTTCCAATAGAACAATATCATGTATTTATTGTTTCTTGATTAAGCCTTTCTAAATAAATGCATAGATCATGACCTAAACAAAAATTTAAATGTTAATATAAAAAACCGCAATAGTGATTCTAGATTTCAACGTAACAAAATAGCATTTCTTCAACTTTATCAAATTAGTATTATTAGGTACTTTATATCGTAATATTCATGAATATACTTATATTTTTGGGTCTCATTAAACGCAGGTCTACGACAATTCTTACACATATTATAATAAACAAAATTATTTCACTTCGTCTTAGAATTATTATGCTAATTTATTCGATCGATTTGCGATGAAAACGAATTTTCATATTTAGTCTTTATTACGTAGAGCTAAAGTATATTATTCCCTTGTTATACGAGTAATTCACTAGACCCTCTGCGAAAATGCAAGAGAAAACCGATGAGCACAAATAATTGCGGCACGGCAACGTGATTTACTTTGCAGGTACGTGACATGTCTGCGTGCGAGCCGTGACATTTATCTCAGGGGCTCGGTGGGCTCTAGACTGGAACCGGTTTAGGGCGTCTAAAGCTGTAAGTTACGAGAGGCTTACATCTAGCGTTATTTGAACGTACCGATAGCAAACGAAATTCGTCTATATACTACACACGAATTGAAGTATATGTGTTGTGTTGTTGTTTGAAACAGGTTGTTCATAGAATTCTTACAGTTACTATATTGACATTTCTGTCGGTTCTCAGAATTTTTAACATGCAACGATGTTTTCCTATTATTCAAAAGTATACTATTTCAACTATTCCGTCTTATTTGAGCTACTGTTAAAGAGTCATTTGAGGTTCAAGCTTTCACGTGAGACTTAAATAGGTCAAGAGCACAACAATAGACGGTAGATGAGGTCGTGCGGTCATTGACCTGAGTTGATGCGCAGACGCAGCACCGCTTTGTATTAAATTGTAGTTGGCTTGTCGACTACGGTTTATAAAGCTTAAAAACTCGCTAGGAGAAGACTTTATCTAATCTCACAGAGCCAGGTTGTAATGTATACAATATGAGATTTGTTTCATACACATGAGTACAACAAAGAGGTTTTTAAAACTTCATATACAACATATATATATATATTGTAGGGACTCGCCTTTGTGTTGGTTACTCAATTTTCCAGAACGTTCAGCGTTCAGTGTTCAGATTGAATGCAGAATCCCTATAGTATTTACGATTGCGTGGTCACGTACTTTGGCACTTGAATGTAGAGAGCTAGTACGTTTTAGGGTTCTCTGTAAGTTTTTAGTGGTTGCCAGTAACTCTCTGTATAGAACAATTTATTAGCAATACTCCGTGAATAAGCCTAAAACACTCGACGCACGTTTCGCCCCGACACTGGAGCATCCTCAGGATGTTGCCTCTACGAAAAGCGTTCATTGAGCGTCAATGATAAATTAGAATATTATATTATGGACTTTCGCAAAGTAACCACTGATTTTATAAATTATAGCGTCTATTTCAACTAGGACTAAATAATGTGATAGGTAGAAAATAGTCTACGTTTCGTTATATTTACAAGTATGTACGTGCATAAAAAGTGTTTCCAGCAATGTGATTATCAGTAAATTAATGTCAGGAACTCACACGGAGTAGAACCCTTGCGGTTATCCTTCAGGCTCCAGGCGACCGCGGTCACGTAAATGTACCTAGAGTACGTGATCGTCCATGTCACGATCCGTTCAAGCTAATCAGTTTTTCCTGTTATAAAGTGTATTTAAGGGACTATGACATGCGGAAAATTGACAAAATTTGAAGTTCATGTTCCTTATACTAACGGATCGTGTGGGTTATCTTATTGCTTCTAAAGAGAGAATGAATAATGTAATACGACGCCAATGCAATGGTTTGCAACTGGAATACTGAATTGGGGAATAATTGGTGGGTATTACGGCGATGAATACCAATCAATGTGGTAATGGACTCACGTTCGCTGACGGGTTATACACGAGGTAGGGGTGGTAGGTGCATATCGATTAGTGATTTAAGACGCCAAATATGATATAATTACAGAAATGATCATCTCTAGAACAGTAATTATACGATCCGCCTCCGAATGAAGGTTTTTGGCCTTTAGTTTCGTAGATGTAACTTCAGCAATCGAAACTCTTTCAACTGGTTTACCATTGCTAGTGGTTATTTCTGCGTATTATTAAATTGGTCTAGTAATATATCTTGCATTGTTCGCGGGAATTATCTAGGATTTAGAAGGAATATATGATTTATATCATGATGAATCGAGCTGGTAATTAATATATAATAGGTCATGTTTTAGTAATAGAAACTCGTATAGAGTTTGAAAACAAACATCTCGTGAGCTGCACCTATTATATGAACAATGAACCTATTATTGCACAATTGACGAATAACAAAGGAAAACTCGTTAGGGAAGGAAAGCTTTTGTCTGTTCGTGGCTTTTAATCAATACTATTTTCCTGCATTTGTCAGTCTTTGGCAGAGTTTTTCATTCGATATTGTAATTTCTTTCATTATACCATTTTTAAAGAAACTTTCGAAGTAACGTTCTAGGCTTCTGTGCTTAAATGTATTCATTAAATGGCAGAAACTCAACTGATTCTGTTTTTATCATTAAATGTAATTAACCTAATTTCATGTTTATTTTATTTATTACTAGCTTACAAACTTGTACGATGGATTAGTATAACAACTTAACAAATACTTATTTTAGAAAACATGTTTTATCTACGTCACCAACTAAATAAACACAACTAAATTATGAGATATTTCAAAAATTTTTAGTAATTTGTAAAGAATATCGAAGATCGTACATATAAAGCACAATTTGAGGAACAAATGTGATGACATTCAATAAATATTTGTAGAAATCTTTAAGGATTTAACAATGACCCATCTCTTTTAAGTTTTACATACACTTATTAAGAATTAAACATATGTAATGTATCTCGTTCTTCACAAACAACTTTTTGACATTTAGTGTCAATGGTAATATTTCTAAGTATTTAAACAACAGGACCACAAACCTTATCTTCAAAGTATTACATAATTAACAAAATAATCTTATGAGATTCAACTATGAATTTCATCAAAATAGTTTTTTGTCATTTTGCTAACGTAACGTAACGTAAGTTTTAAATTATTTTATAAATGTACTTAACAATACATATTTGTCTAATATCATCATATTGATTTGATAACGATATTCAAAATCTTATAACGGTTTATTTGTAACGTAATTTTAAGTAAATATGTATATTTTTTATAATAATATACAATATGCCTTAAGTAATCGTGCACCTCGACTTAATCTATTAAAAATTAAATGGCGTCCATTAATATGCCACTAACGCACACTCGCCAACAGCAAGTGTGGACTAGTATGAAAATTTCGCAAACGTTCTCATTCAAATATTAATTTCGCTAATAGATGAGGTGAATCTTATGCAATGGGCTTTTTAAAATTTAAAGAATATAACTCTTGATCAACTCTTATTATACTGCCATCCATAAATTGATACAGTTTAAAAATTGTCTCTCGTGATCCATTTGCTCTTATCAGTTTATCTTTGTATCACTGCGTACCATCATACGTTAGGTTCACGAGTTCAATCAAAGCTTAAATGAAAGATTCTTTCGTGTAGACATTTGTAATTATGAGATAGAATTGGAGTTATAGTACTATTATATGTGCGTTGATTTTTTAACACGTAATTTGTTTTGACTGTGATCAAAACAAACCGAGCAGCCACACAACTTGGCAAACAGAAGCAAAATTACCTGCTTTTTCTCGGGCAGTTTTTTAATTAATAAACCCTGCGCCGTGTAAGATTTAGTCTTCCAATGATCGGTTCAAGGATATCTAACAAGAGATTAAGTCTCTTTTCTGAATGTACAGCAAGTTTATTGAAGTGTTTTTATTCCCCCGTTTGGAGCACCTAGTACCACTAACTACATCCGTTATAAAACGATAATATGTAAATAAATATGTTGAAATTCATTGTTGCGTAAGGGCGACACTTACACTTCCACAAGTCGCCACATCCTGCGGATAATAGAGCTGTCTCTAAGCTCATCACGCTCAAACTCTACATTGTCTATCGATTACATTTGGTGTGAATAAAAAAAAACACATTGGCATTGTAACTCACACGTTTTATAAATATTTTCATTACTAAAGTTTTCTTGTTCTTTTTATCTTTAAAAAAATTGTTGTACGTGTGCTAAATGTAAAAGCAAAATAAATATAAAAATGTTTTAAAGTACGGATAAATGAGATTTAAATCAATACGAGCTGTTTCTACACACAAACATAACCAGACAGGATCGCAAATTGGGTCAGACTTAATTGATACCATAATTTAGGTACTTTAATATATTTTACTATAATGTCTTAACGTTTTGCAATAATGAAACTCAGGATTGCAAACAGCCAGTCATAGTAAATAAGCGAGTATGACAAACGGTCTATAAACACTCTGAAGGTATTTTGTTTTGATAACAAGTGGAGCCCTCGAACAAACACTGTTAATAAGAAAGTGTGGCAATTTCCATAACATTTGAGAGAAACGTGAAATGAATTGCGCCATTCAAATCACGTTGCGGTGATGTAACTGGCTGAGCCGATAGTGATGGAATGCAATTTAATGTGCCGCCGTGACGAACTGCTTATCGCGGCCTTGGCAGTGACATTGCGAAAGGTGTGCTACGCTCCTGTCGAGCGTGACCATGCCTTTGTTTCTGATAAACACTTGAGAAACAATGTGACGCGGACGCAAACGTGCTTTTCAATGGGTCCTTCAGATCTCATTGCTAAGGCTTAAGCAATATATTATTTCGTATCGTAGCGATTTAATTATGAGTATTAAAACCTTGATGCAATAAATTTAGTACTTTACGAGAATTGTAGACTCAACTCTGACAATTCAATTAAAATTGCATCATATATATAAATATAAATTTAAAGAATCATACACGCTAATAAACAGGTTTTTAGCGTAATTTCAATTCTAGAGTTTAAGAATATTAAAATTCTACCTCATTAAAGTATCTTTTATATTCATTATATACCTTATAGTACCTACACTTCTCTACTGTAAATTGATACCATTTTTTAATGCATATTTGTATGTGAATAAATAATTTGTTATACGAGTAGTTATAAGTGTACGCTGTTATTGTAATCACATCAAAGTATATTGTCTATTTAAGCTTGCAAACACAATGCAAAAATGCTATACTAATTCATATTTTTATAGAGTTTTTGTCCGCGCTTATCATTGAAGAAAAAACATGAATTGAATTTTTCATTTATACCCAAACGTGACGACGAACTTAAACGAGACCGACTAGCCAGTTCGGAATGATTTGCGATTGTCTTTCTTGAGTAAATATTAACCGAGTGTTTTTCCTACTATACACGATCTGTTTAGGTGCGATTGTCACGATTTATTTGCGTTATATGTCAACACTTAGATACCGGGCGGCAAATTTCATTCATCGCATCGTGATTTAGCGATTGTTTAATTATCTCTTGTATGTAATTTATATCATAACAGTACGTATGAAATATTTCTCGTAAGACACATTTGTACTAAAACGATCTTAACCCAATGAAGATGATTTATAAAACGAGACATGTTATTGAAAATTAAATCTTAATGTGTGTTTTATAAATCAATCTTTTATATATTGTAGACTTTGGCATGATATTAATACCAGCTTGGATTTGAATGAAATGTGATAACAATGAGTGCGTTGTTTGCTGTACAGTAAAATATTTATTATACTTATATACTACACATACATATGAGAATACTACATATGATGTCAGCAATCTTATAAACATAATAATTAATGCGAACACAATTTTCATTGCAAAGACTTTGTATTTAGTGTTATATAGATATCATTTCTCGAAATTTTGTTACATTATTTACGTATATATTCGTCCATTATCATCACTATGGTATGTTGTAAATAACAAATTACTCAGTTCCAGTCAGGATGAAGTTTCACTCCGTAATATTTACATACGTGTTTATTCAATCGAAGTGCAGTCTGGTAGTTAATGACGTAATACATGCATTTAGAAGGCTAAAACACTAAAAATGGAAGCGCTAGATGATTCATATTTGAGTCATTATCACAATAACATGCAAGACACTCTGAATTAGATTGTCTAAACGTGTTTATAAATCATACTTAAGCTGGGGGACAAATTTTCTAATACCATTAGAATATAGTTCATACTGTCCCTGGTGTATTTTGTTATCTGATTTTCCTTGAGCGATCGCCTCAGCTTCATTAAGGCATCATAAATATTCAGTTTTATCGTCACTATGAATAACGAGTTCCTTTATTAATTCGCAAGCGTTTTCATTGTCTTAACTAATTCGCATTCACGATACATAACCGGTTCCTTATTTAGGTACACTCTTATCGCCAATGGAATAGTGCGCTTTTTGTCTTTGCCAAGGTCAGCTGATTCAGCTTTATTACCATTTGTTCGTTGTATTTATGTTTCAATGACTTTCAATTACCTTCGATTTTCAATTACGTTTTCATGTTATAAAGAATACGAATGTGGGTTGATATGTAAATGATAATTTCTTTAGACATTTGTATTTTAGACGCTCGTTAAAGCGGCATAAATTTTAATGCCACATCCGAATGAGCTCATGGTACATAACGCGATTGACTTGCACAAGTTTATGGATGCAACACCTATTATATAATTAAATGGAAAGTTCCTAGTCGACTCAAGGTTGAACATTGAAGCATTTAGGAGAGGAGAGTGACTTACCATCCTCATTTTTAAAGAGCTGGAACCATCGAAATGTAAACAATCTTAAGAATAATTATTGTAAAAATTGTTTTCCTAATAATAACAATGAGTGGCAGAACTTTGTGAAGTCATATAAAATCGCAACATTCAAAGAGTGCTTTGTTTGTGTGAAGAGTTTTTAAATACTTTGAAAATTACGATTCTAAATAACAAATTTGATATTTCGTGGAGTTTAATGTTTATTAGGGCCGCTATTTATTTCGACACAGCATTAATGGTTATATGTTTAATAATAGATATTATTATTTAAATCATCCTATTTTGGTAACTATTATATTAGCTGCTGAAAGTACAGGGCGCTTGTTATTTGTTGAGTCTTTATAAACTAAACACAGGTGTTAAAATATAGAACATCTATTATTAGCTTAGGTGCTAACTTATACAAAAAGTATTTTTTCCAACGTTTAAATATTTCACATCATGTCTATATTTATGCTTTGTTATTTATTAACATTATTATATTTTCGTCTTAATCCTTAATTAACTGTAGTTTGGTGATATGGGTTTGTAAACTTAATAAAATATTAATAAAATCAGAACTTCTAATTCCTGAGTCAAGTTCAAGTCAATCTTTGTTTGAGCATTGTCAAATTCGTTAAAATCCAAAATCGTGCCTCTCGAACAAGATTTAATATTGAGTGACGTTCGGCAAGCCTCGTTCGTCCAAGATAACTGAACGTACTGGCAATTCGATGTTATGTATAATATAATGTATTCAATTCGCGTCTATATGCGTGTTTGTATTTTATGTCAGGTGTGGAGTATTGTTTTTTCTGAGATCGCTGTCACTTTCAGGCCAATTTGAAACCATTGCGTAGAGACAAACAAACACGCCTCACGAGTATTATTATCATACATGTATAAAACGACGACCTTATTGAACAAGTGATCGGTCGAGCATTCGGAGGGGAACGTATGCGTGTCATCTAGGCTAAGGCCGGCCATTCAACCCAGACCTGTCCCACTACGGCGACTGTCCAATTGGTGCGCTTTCCAAAAACGTTTTATAATTTAGCTGTCAACACTTAATCGCAAGTAACCTGATAATCCGGAAGGAAATTTATTTTGCAGTTACAAGATTTTAAATCTGTGTTCTTGTTTGTATGATTTAGGCTGCATTTGGGGAGTGGTGAGGTTGAGGGTGCCCTGCAGTAGGATATTACTTATGTATTTTATATTTATGATGTTCTTACTATCGTATTAAACATTCATTAGATATAAGGCAAATGCGGAATACACATTTAAACACTCAAAACACAGTTAACAGTACAAAATTACTTCGAGTTTATTCCCACTCAACTGCTCGCCCTGTATTGAAGGGGCATAACGTTGCCTAGACAAGTTCTTACAAGTTCTTTGGACACTTTTGACAGAAACATTTTGTAAGATTGTCAGTGCGCACTTAATATATAAACTTGATCAGTTTATGCAAATAGATCTTAAAATAAATAATAATAATTTTGTATAAGAAATAATTTAAAAATATTGAGTTACGTTTCGAAAACGCCATCCCATTTTGACGCATGACAGCAAAATTAAAGGAAAAGGATTTAGTATTTTCTCTATATGCATTAAAAATAAATCATTTCTATTCACAGACACAGAACGGTGTGCAATAAGACTATTTTTTTAATGATTTCATTTATTAACATTTCCTTGTAAAATGATCTTGATGACCTTTAATGGCCGATAAGTATTATCGTAGCGAGGTTTTAACTCATTGCGATATTTGTACAAAGTTATAAAACGTTTAGAAACTCACTATTTGCTTAATACACTAGTTGGCGAATGACTTTGACAGCAGTCGCTGTTAAAGTAATTAATAATAATTATTAGGATAAGGCCGCCAGTTGTCCTTCTAATTATTTTATCTTTCTACAATTTTTATTAAGCAACCAAGTGTCAATAATTAAAAAAACCTTTCGTTTGACCCGGTTCTATATCTTGTTCTGTCTACGTTTCTGATAAATATTGTATTTCGACATCGCATTTCGCAAAAACTAACACTTAAAACAGCCCGCATTTCGGAATCGGTTAATTTTCCAGTCTTACATAAATGATTTTATATAACACTTGACGTACGTTTGTCCAACGAGGACACCGGTTCGTTGACCCGGTCGTGACGCGGTGTAGGCAACTTTCTAAAACGAGACGTCAGCACTGGCGGAGGCCGGTCGAACTGCCTTCACGATACAGCTTGTGGCCCACGGTTCAACCTATTTCAGATTAAGTTTTATAGGAATTTTATTGTTGTTTCTCTCTCGCTTATTCTTCTCTCTTCGAACCTGAGTTAGTTCCCAATTAGAAGCATTAACCCATCACAAGTCCAATGCGTCATTATTTCTTAAAACGCTTGTTTTAAATAAAACTTCGCGCCCAGTTTCGATGACATCGCAGCGTTTTGTTATTCAGGTGAGAACGCGTCTGTGGCCCCTGTGAGAACGCTGCAATCGTAAATCGTTGGCAAGCAGCCAAATGTCTACCTGATGATGGATTGATAAACATTTTTAACAAGGAAGAGAGTTAAGTGATGAATCCCTGATTGGCGTCACACGAGCCGCGCAGGTTGAAGTAAAAAAGAAAGTCTGCGTACCGTTCATCGAGCCAAATGCACGACCGCTCAGCGACGGAACGGCTCAGACGTGACTCGGGATAAAAACGAAATTGAAAAATGTTATAGCATTGCTATACGATGCACGTAGCAAGTTTTAATTGCAATTTCTACGAGATTGAAAGCGCTCTATGAAGCTCATCTATAAGCTTTTACGTGTTGCGATACGAATGTAACATACATATGGATAGGCATGGTATTAAATTATTGGATAACAATGGTAATGTAACCGTGGTTTTGATATGACATCAAAATAGTGCCTGGCGTAAGTTGCATAGAAACCAGTTTTAAGCTTTGTCCTACAATATGTATTTGAAACGCGACGATACGTGACTTTTATGTCTGTTATATTTGTAATGTTTAACACTGTTATTAATAAAATATTAGCTGAAGTCCTCTCAGTTTTAACTATTTTTAGTGATTGAGCAAATATTTGCGCATATCTTCGTTTGCTTTATAAATTATTGAATATGTGAAAACCAACATTTATATTCGAAAAGTGATGTCATACATCGTACACGATAGTTATGCTAATTAAGAAGTTGCTTTATACTTTAGCGATGAAGAAATATTGCAAAAACATGAATTTATTTATTTTGTAGCGCTTGTGTTTTGATGGAAATTTTCTTAGTGAATCTCTAAAGTCTGTGGGAATTTCTTTAATAATTGCGAATTTATATTGTATTATATTGGCAACGTCTGAGGACTCGCTAGTGCGGTGCCGGCCTCTAAGATGACGATACGCTCTATTTTTGAAGTGGTATTAGTTATATTTACCTCTGTTAATTTTAAATATCCGATTTCCATCTTTTTTCCGCAGTCATTGATGAGCTTAATTTTTCAAAACACGCCAGTAGTTCAAAATAACGTCGGACTGCTTCCGCTGAACTCATCCTCTCTATTAATATCTAAATGCATACAGTCTAATTAAATTTAATGCCACTTGGAACGTGAACTTTATCTTTATTGACCAACATCCGATTTCTGAATATAGCCGCTCCTATTTCGTTCAAACTCGGGTGCATTACAAACCCATAAATACTATTTTAATACCTGTTGTTATATGAAGGTAGTTAATTACCCAAACTATATATATTTATAACGCGAAAGTTAGTATACTACTACTGATGGATTTTAATGAAATTGTACTATATTTAAACATAAAGATCAGAATACCGCATAGACTACAGTTTATAAAGATATTGAGGGAGTTGGTCAAAATATGAAGCAGGAAAAAATGTACCATCTGCAAGCTTTTCCGGCGTGCGTTGCCAAAACCGCTAGATGTGTGTAATATATGATGGAAATATTAAAAGCCATTAAAGCCAAAATAGTTATAATATTACTTGTATATATTATCTAGTAAAAATTAATCGGACTTTCAGTAAAGCTCTTTCTGTAGAATTCTATATAAAATGTGATGAAGACAGATTTAATGAGTATCGGTAAGATGGTACAACGTGAAATACAGTAAATTAAATATGTAGACCTATCTTATATTATATTATCTTTGTCCCATACAAAATATGTTATACTAAAAATTGTTGCTTCGTGAACACAAAATCTTTAAGAATTTTATCGTATATGTTAATCCAACATCACATGTATGTAATATATAAGAAATTTCGAGGACATTACGTAATGGCGGTTATTGCACGGTATCAGGCTATCTTATCGGTCGGCATGAAGTAATATTTGAGTAGAGCATTCCTACGCATCGCTCCTCAAATGACTGCACAGTGACGTGATTATTCACACATTCTATACATGACTTAACACAGTGTTTTAGGACGAAGGAATGTGTTCGATTAAGTTTTTCAAATGTGAATAAAATAGTTAATTTGCCTGCTTTACAAAATAGATGGATAGAAATGTAATCATCGTGCGACACGAGTGTTTTAATGATAACTTCATCAATCATATTTAAAGATGTCGTTAAACTTAAGAAGTATGAATATTCGAATACTATTAACGCGTGGTGTTTTATATTTAGGTTTCTTATTGGATTAGGGATATTAAGAACCCACTAAACACTAAATATGTAGCACGACGCCATAACACACTCTCACAGGACACTCTTTTCTTTTGTTTTATTTAATTTGTCGCCTTTTTTTCTCATTCTTTTTTTAATATTTACAATAGGGTTACAATAAAGGGATACAGATAACAACAGATTACAGATGCAAATACAGATACCGTCTCGCAAGTCTAATAATTCACAACAAATTTGATTTTAATAAAATATTCCTTAAACAAAGTGAACATGTATAATTTACTTAGGTGCAAAAACTAGTTCGTTAATCTATCCATAATTGTCCACGTCTAATTTGTTACAAGGACTGAAACTGGTATCTAGCGGAATGTAATATGTTTTTATATCTCCTTATACACTTCACCAGACGATATTTATAATATTTGCTGTAAATGTTGAGAATGTAGTTATAATATCTGACGCGAAATGTTACTGGACAAGAATTATTTTATTTCATTAAATCGTCTGTTTTTTAATTTATAGAAGTCCCAAATATATATTAGAAAACTTAAAAAGCTTAACTAATTAAATATAGTATAAAGACAACTATTTGGATTGAACTATAACAATGATTGCGAATCAGAGCAGATGAGGTTTAGACTTGGTCACACACGTTACTCTGGCTCCCAGTAACATCGTTTTTAATTGCAAATGACAAATGTCTTTGTAGGAGTGCTAGGAGCAGAAATGCAAATTGAAAGGCGCATTCACACTGGAGCGGCGGCGGCGCATGACGAACGTCACATCCCGTGACGCCGGCGCGCCGCTCCGACAACGCGTGACCGTTCCGTTCACCGTGACATGCATTCGCATCGTTAATTTTTACCACATTTTGCTTTTCTTTCATTCCCTTTTCTATATACGTCTATATTTTACATAAAAAATTATAACAAAGTCGTATAAGTCGAGTTATTTTAATAGTGTAAAATTCAGTATTTATTAAATTGCATGACTCGGAAAAGCGAGCGAGCGTTAAATGGTTTGATCTGCTGGGCGATGTACGTGTTCAGATGTAATTACCAAGCAATTTATGAAGGACATCAGCAGACCGGTGCGACCAGGCATCGTTAGAAAGCGCGTCGTTCCCGCTTGACTTGTCGACCATAGCGATGCCACGCCACTGACCGAGAGTCGCCCGAGCGTGACGGCTCATGTGATGCTGCCTTTATAATTAGTCTTGGTGTTGCCTTATGCATCATCCTTTGTCTTGTATGGTCCTCATGTAGACGAATACATCCGCACAGGACTTTACCCATTACATTTTATAATTTAAAAGCGATAATATAAAATGCTACTCAGCAATGATATCGTCGTCGTAAATTAATCACATGCCATTACATGTTGAATTTTAAAATCACTCCACATAAGCTTTTGTGGAACCTAGTGTCGCAATGTATTGGAGATCTGCCGAGAGTTTCGGGGTAGTTAACATCACATGGCTTTGGCCACTTATTGCACTAGTCAGTTTCCCCTGCCTTCAGTGTGGTCATCCAGATACAGTGGAACACGCTATCAGTGACCAGCTAGTGGATAGTGGCAAGTGAAGCGTGACTGGGCAAAGCCTTGTCCGCAGTGCCAAGGAGGGGCCGCCAGGATTTAGTGGGTGATGGGGCTATTATCCTGTGGGCCCACACTCCCAACACATCTATGTATTGTCCCGGCGTGGGATCCATAGCTGGATTTCCGGAGTTTTTTGTAGTTGACATCATCAGAGCATGCAGACGTTCGCTTACTTTATACTATCTCTATTCACACTTATAAATCACGTTTTTCGCTTACATAGCTCACTATTGAGCCTTACTTATAATGCAGATCGCATTTTGTTAGACTTGCCAGTACAGTCACGTGGCGTGGAGGAGGGAAAACGGCGAAGCACAGTTCGCTTCCATCTGCCTCTGGCCTTCGTACGCGACGCGAATATCGCAGGGACGGATTGAAGGATCTTCCAATCCATGGCACTGTTCGGTGGTATCATACTTTCCTTAAGATTAATGCTTAATTTAAAGTGTCCAGAAAATAATTACTAATTGTTTATTTCCAACGTTCGAAAACTTATGAGAGCCTCATTGAAGAGTGTAAATGACTTAATAAATAACCACGAATGAAAAAATGAATTAAAGTTGAGACTGTATACGCAGATAATACGCGTGATTTTGGACTTAATCCAAGGCGAAAATATTTTATTAATTGTCTTATGTAACATGAAAAGCTTACAACACCACAATTCACTCGCGAATTTACGAGCACGATTCCACCGAAAATAAGATTGACGTACATTACGCTGAACTGTTTGATTAAAAAATTGTTATTCTGTTAATAACATCTATTTGGAGTTACCTTGAGAGATATCAATTCACGCATGATATGATATCTAGAAGCTAACTGGTGTTTATGTCTCAGATTAAAATATACACACACAGAATTGTATAATTTGCTTGCTAGTGTAGTGTTAATGATTTGTGGGGAAATGCATTACGCATACCCTCCCTCGGCGCGGCTGCTTGGTGATGTGGGTCTCGCTATAGAGCATACCCACTAAAACCCCACGATTTCACCAAGTCGCTATAGGTGGGAGACGGTAACAGCAAGGCCTTGTCCGCTTCCCACCTCGCAACGAGCCGTCTTGTGTCGCCGCTCCACACACACAACGATACATGATAGAGATAGTTACCAAATTCACTTGTTTTACATAGTTCATCGATGGGGATTGCGAATGCCTTCTGGATATTAAAAAAATGGAATTAAAACGAACACGTATTCTGGTGGTTAAATTTCAAAAAACTATATCTTTAGTAAAACAGTTGTATCTTGTTGAAAATCATATGCTCTGTCATTCGCGCGGTCGTCTTATCGTTTATTCTTAAGTTCTATGGTAGAATAGAGTTCTCTACTCTGATAGGCTTTAGTCAAATCATGATTAGGATTGACTAACGTTGTCAATCTAGTAAACAAATATGGACTTGCGAAATGCATTGCGTCAATGTGTGTGTGTACAGTATTTAGCGGCGTTGCGCCAAACGACTTCTTCTCAACAAACTTCTCACGATGTTTGCTATACATTTGCGTTAGCCATGTATTACGTAATCACGATCTTTGTCCGGATACAAGAATTAGAATTATTTTTTACATTTAAACGATGTCTTGAATCGGGATTACACTACAATTTTTTACAGTGTCAGCTAATTAATTACTCTTTGGAAGAAACTTATGTGTACTTACATAAGTTTCATAAGTTTTAGTCTTAATTTATTGGTTATCGAAATATGACCATGGCTACTCGTAGAATCAAAACGGACTTAATAAACTATACTCTCACCTTCCCTATACTTGCCGCAGTTCGACCTGAGTCAGTTCGGTACTACAAATAAAAAGGCCACATTCAATTTCCCTTTTTAATATTATGTTGAACCAATCCATCCCTGACCGCTTACACCTTACAATCATGACGTAAAGCGAGTACGCGCGCTATATACGGAATCGCGACGTGCGCGGAATACGAACGCCGCCCACGGGCCTTGGAAGGACGTGCTGCGCGTACACAACGTTCTAATGCGCCACGATTTATAGCGATGCGCTTTTTGCTGCGACTGGAATTATAAAGCTTGTCTATTTCGTATTAACGTAACGCTCCTCAAAGTCCCTCTGTCAAATCGCTCTATGTGCTTTAGTTATCTACGGTGTTTTGAACTGGCTTTGGCTGAACAGTGAGGGTCGGTAGGGAAATCTATAAATCTTTAAAATAATTTGATCTAACTTAATGCCAAATAAAATAACGCTTCTTTTGAAATTTATTGTGAAGTATATTTATTATAGACATACCAAGTAAATGCTCATTTATCATATTTATTTATATAACTTAAACAATATGTATTTATATGTCTTACTTAAAGCTAGCTACTTAAAGCTACTGAGTTACTTAAAAATGTATATAATACAATAAAAAAGTAAAGTGTAAGAAAAATGTGGCAACCATGACTTCAGTAAGCATTTGGTGTAAGCCTCAAAATCGATTTCCTAAATTTAAAGTAATTGGTATCTATGGATTATTTATTACATTTGGTGTGTCAGTTTCGATGACGAGGCTGCTTCCTCCTGTGTTAGTATCACGTAATTATAAACGCTGTATCGTTTTAGTTAAGCTTAAAGTTTTTAATTAAAATTTATGCAATCAATTTCGATACACTTTGTAGAAAAATAACGCAAATTATTTCAGCTCTATTTTACACAAGTTTCTCATGGTTCTCACGCAAACGTGCACCGAATTGCAATTAACGGTGATAACAATTAATGTGTGTTAGCAAGATAGAACTAAAAATGTAGGAAGGTTTTCGTGTCGCCCAATTTGACTTTTCCATAGCTGAAGGCTTTTCATTCGGTCAAACTAAATTCGGAATTTGAAAAGACAGTCAGACGAACAATTATATGCAGAACGAACGGAACAATTCCTTCAAACACAGCTCGTTCAGTTAACAGAACTCGTTCGCGTCCTTTAATTAGGAAAACACGTGACCTACAGACCTATCCCAATACTAAAGTATGTACTTAGTTCATATCAAAGTAATCAGTATGATATAAAATGCAGTATTTGGCAATATTTCCAGCGAAAATAAACAATCAAGTTTTTGAATACCTAAAACACTTAAATAAACAAATAAAGCCTTTATTTCTACTATACCTAAGCTATTTTACACTTTAATTACTATTACAGTTTATACACTTAAGCTAGACAATTTTTTTTACTAACTATCATAAAGCTATATTAATTTATTGCTCTGCTAGTAGTCGCCTCTGCGGCGTAGGCCTCCCCTAAACCCTCCCATTTTGTTCAATTCCTTGCTACGGTCATCCAGGCCGGGCCACACTTCTGCGAAAATACGTCCCTACATCTTCTTTTTGGTCTGCCTTGTTTACGCTTGCGGCTGAATGGGGTTCACTCAGTTATGATTTTTGCCCACCTATCGTTCTTTAGCCTGCACACACTTACTTTATTTTATTCTAAATTTTACAGTAATACATAATATGTGTGTATATATATCTGACGAACCAGAAAGACGTACGGACAGCAGAGTCTCAGTAATAGGGCCCCGTTTCTATACGTTTTGAGTACGGATTCCTAAAGATTATATGTGATTCGTCTTTCGGACATAAAAATATTTTAATATTACATAAGCGAGTTCAATAGACCTTGAACGGACAGTTTGCGATATCTGAGCAATTTGGCTATAAATAAAGCGAAGATAACAAAAATATCATGTGATACGGCGTAACGCTAGTCATTATTGGGTTTGTAATTATGTGATAACGCGCAATCATGATAAGTTTAAATAACACATTGAATTTGCATGAAGTCATGCTTAAATATACATTGTAGGTAACATCCAAGAACCAAGCCACCAAAGGCTGCATCATTTCTAACACTTGTCGGATTATTAATTCTATTCAAAAATCCATTTAAGCGTCAGAGGTTCAGGCATCAATAAATTGCGGTGTCACGATGAATTGTTCAATTGTAGCTAATTATATACAAACATTCGTAAACGTCGATCTCCCAAGATCCTGTTGACATTGTACGGACGCTTATCAATTAAGACGTATTGATAAGAGTTTGAGACAGCGCGGTACCACGCCGCAGCAACGTGATCGTGGCGTCAGTAATGTTTACACTTGGATACCGGCTATCTATTTACTGTACAATTTATATTGAGCGAGAGTCTACGGCTTCGCATGTACCGTCAGTTGCGAATGTGCAGACGTTGTTTCGCTGTCGAGTCGTCTCTTCAATTTATCTGAAGCCTAAACAGATTTTCGCAGGAGACGAAGCAAGTAATTGTATTTACAATTAAAACTGACTATTTTTTCTACTATAGTAACTAATAAATTATAGTAAATTATATGAACTATGATTGCCCCAACCCATCTGAATATGCAAGAGTTGTGCAATATCACAATGATCATTCTACAGACTTAACTCTAGGTGATGCTCGTTTAACCCAACGCGTAAAAAAGTCACATCAACTAATTAAACTAGATAAATATCGTGATAGTAATCAAGTCAATTAAAAGCGTTCGTTAACGTATACATTTCTTTGTTTAGCTTCCAGGAAGACGACTGTGTTATCGGTATAATTCCAAATTGCTCGAGGGCTGACCACATGACCTTGAAGGCAGCTGCCTTGGCAGATGTGCGCAACGGACGTCACACCACGTCTTTATTATATATCATATAAATATTTAGATTTCGTTTTCAATATTTTCAACGCTTCAAAAGCTTGATAATTTTAGTAACGGCCTGAAATGTGTGAGAGAGAACGTAAGCAGCGGGTTGTCTGTGGTGGGATATTTGATAAATTTAGTCTCGTATTTTTAATGGTTTATTAAAGTGTAGCTCTATACACTCTGTACTTTTACTCACTTTGATAAGTGGCCTAGGAAGTTGCTGGCCTTTTAATAATTGATAAGTCTACCGTGACCACGCACCCTGTAAAGCACGCGAAACGTCGGAAAAATTTAAAATAATGTAATATACTTAAATTTTGTAAAATACGTAACTTAATCCGTTAACAAAGTGTTTCTTCTTATTGATAAGCTGTTATTGAAGGACCTTGCGTCGAAGTATTTCGGAAATACATGTTCGTCTGCTCCCAGAATCCACAAAGGCGCGTTGTGTCAAAACACCCATAATTAATAGTCAGAAGACATCGTACTGATGAAGACTAAATGTATTGCAGAAATATTCACGTGACTTAATTTGTCCCCATATTTTAATATCTGTTATGTTTGCTGCATTATCGTGCCATCCATGCTATCTGTTGATATGCAATACTTTTGTTATCCATAGCAATTGCGCGCGATTGTTACATTCAACATTTACGTAAGCAAAATTTGCTTCTATAATGTGTTATTTCAGGTGTAATTTATGCAAGATGTGAATGGTATTTTATTGTTCTTGATGATTCATTCGAAGCAGTATTGTCGTCGTTGTACACATGACTTCCTCGATTCAATACATTTTTATATAACTTATTCGTATTGTAGATGCGAAAGTGATCGTTGTTCGATCGTAGTTGTTAAAATTATTACGACACCTCTTAACTAAACAAAAGGTTAGAGTGTAATAGCGGTCGGTTAATAAACGAAATTTAGTTTTGATATATGAAGCCACATAAATATAATAGTCTAACAATAAAGATGAGATTCCTTTTAAAGTTCGCTTTCTGTACATCTTTTGTGTAGCCTTTTGTTCAATGCATTCAAATTTTCTGAATGAAGTTCCTTTCTTGTAGTATTTTAGGAACAACCGCTTTTGTTCGTTATTTGTGATAGTAGGGCCTGACAGGAAGATTTATGATGTACCAGCATAGCTGGTTAGAGCTATATGGTTGCATAGCATGACTCATTGTACTACTCTGAGACATTTACTTATTTTCCACCATATCTTATATATACATATAGCGACAACTTTCCGTAAACTTAAACATAGCATGTGTTTAATTGCACGTACTATTGCTGTTAACAATGTACTTAATACACGGAACTAAATATATTTTGCTATTAAATTCGTTGAGTAATTGTGAATTTATCCTCATAATATTTATTGATAATTCGTTTCGGGTGGGTTCTACTGTTCGACCGGCTAGCGTACTGTTAGAACTGCCCTTTATCTCAGATCTAAGATTTAATGATGAAATAATTCGTTACAATTAGAATGTGTAAAGAATAACTCTACGAATCATATTTGTGTTTTACTTATAGTTGAAAAATACTATATAACACGCAATAAACTACCTGTATATGCATCCTTGGATAACGGAGTTTTTGTGTACTTTCATTTAGCGAAAGTTTCCAAGAAAACCGTTCGACGCGCATACGCTATGAGGACAATAAATCCTTTGTCTTGTTATACGGTTCTTTAAGATAATATAAAGGCAGTTAATACAATAAAATTATATTTACAATATGCCGACTTTGTTTGTTGGTTTTCTCTTATTTATCTCAAACTGATTTAAAAATGGGGTTTAATACAACGTGGTGTAATTTGTTACCATTGTTACCATGGTATCCCACTAATGTTGTAAATGCGACAGTTTGTACCTATTGATTTTTGTCAATCTTTCAGCCAAATATAGACATAGAAGTTGGCTGCTATTTCAACAAAAATCAAATCGTAATATGCCCCAGAACGAAACTTACTTCCTACTTAAAAGATTCGTATATAATAGAATTTTGTTAATACTAAATAATTATGTTAATGTTTATTTCTGACTCATTAGTAAAAACTGCTTGTATCGCATATGTAAAACTTCCTCTTTAATGCTTGTGATGACTTTTACTGAACCAATCTGTAGGGCGTAGCGTTCGCGACAAACCTGATTATCTGGTCCTTCAATAAATCTTGCATATAGAATCAGTTAGCGTGCACTAATCCGAACACATGTAATAATATGTCATGTTATATAACGTCATGGTAAGTGGAGGTAGTAATGAAATACCAAGCACTAAGCAGGAAGGAGGAAGGAGCCAGGAGCTGGCTGGGAAGAAACAATCTTAGACTGTTGTTGAAAGTAAAAATTAAATCTCTTTTAAATAGAAATGCTTTGGCCCAACAGTGCATTTAATACATGGCCGGTCGGGTGGAAAGAAATGTCTATGGAGCGTATACAATCGCGTTACATTGTTGGAGGTAATAATTGTTATCGAGGCGAATGGATCGATGTAACCTTGGCACTGAGCGAAATGCGAATACGTGACGTCAACCTCCACTTAGGAATGTTATGATTTTATATTGGTCTTCGATTTCGGATTTAATACAGTCTGTAATTGCTACAGAGCAAATAAGGTACAGTTACTTTTATCCTTACATATCTATTTTATATTTATAAGCTACAACAACACTATTATGTTGAAAATTAAGACAGTCATTTTGACTGTCTTAATTTTCAGTAGGAGATCTGGTAGTGTCTTGATCATTTCAATTCTTATGTCAAGGCTGTGATTCGCTATCAGTAAGAATTTTGTCTCTAAGCCGCTGTACCGATCCTCTCAAAAATTCATTCCGCTTCATCAGTTTATCATTTTTGATTTCTAACTGCCCTATTTGTCCCTTTAAACTTTCTATTGTTTTTTCTTGCTTTGCTATTAGCTTATCTTGGGTAGCAATTTTTTTATCTTGGTTTTCCATTTGTTTACTCTGCGTTGCTATTTTTAGAACTAGGGTTGCTATTTTTTTATCGCGGAGTGCTATTTTATGTTCTAGGGTTGCTTCTTTTTTATTTTTAGTCGGTTGTGAATGGCAAGGTTGTTTTTTCTTAGGTTCGCCTAAGGACTCGTCAGAATCAATGTTTATTGTAATTTCCTCGCGCTGTGGGATCTGAAAGTATAACACCTCATAAGTTAAAAACTTTAGACCTGGATTTTATTTCTAATAGCTCCACTAACCATTACATATTTTACATCTTCGAATGTTTCTATGCTTTGTTCTTGAGAACTACATCCAATCTCATCACTGATCTGTTTGTTTTGTAAAGTATCCTGAAATTATATAATTGTGTGAATATTGCAGACTTAGTGCAATATTATTATTATATTAGTCGATTAAATAAGAGTTCTACAAACCATTACGGATTCTGTTCCTTCGATATCGAATATTGTATCACATGGTGAACTACCTCCGTTCTCAATGCTGACCTCGTTATCCTTAAATGATATATTATATTAATATTATTTATATTTCATCATATCCTATTTCGACGTTTAGTTATTTGTTGTGTAACAATACATCGAATTGCAATGCGTTCATTTCTCTGAAGGTAACATTAATATACCAAATTAACAAATAAAACAAGTCTAGTCTGGCCGTGACCACAGTTGCTGAGAAGCAGCCGAAACGGAGGCATAATTAAGAAGGATAATCTATCCCGTTTTAATCCGTAATACAGTATTCTCACTACTCAAAATAACAACATCTTAAGCCCACGAATAGTTGCTTCATTAGATAAAATAATTGGTACCCACCTCCACCAAGCTTTCGGGCTGGTCCTCCACCTGACTCGGTTCATTGATTTTTATTACCGGATCAACAATCGTTTTCTCGTCGCGTTCCACTCTAAAGAATAAGAAAATAACATTAATTAGAAATATTTCCATTTGTGTTGTATCAATTTATCTGTTAAGCTTTAGCCACCTTTAACCTGGTGTTTGGGAATATAGAAGCCAAGTGACGTCATGGGACAGATCAATCAATCACCAAATGTTTACACGTGAAAACTTTTTTGTTTGGCGCTAAGCCATGCGTGGGTGAGAACAAATTGTATGTAATTCCATTTAATCGGCTTAGATTGCGATTGAAACTCACACAAAAACAATTCACAAAATAACACCTGGGATTGTGACATTATTCTATTTATGTTTATCAAATATTCAAAAAATACACTTACAATTTGATACTCATCAAAACTGTTTGTATAAAAGAGTTGTTAAAAAAACATTCAAATAAGGTAAGATAGTACTTTTAATAATAATATTAATAAGTAAATAATGCTACGGCTAACATAAATTTGCTTCAAGCAAGCAACGTCCGAGTCAACGTAAACTAGCCGCTTCGATACCATAACTGTTTGTTATATTACTTACATATGAACACACAAATAGAATTGTGTTTATAATTAATTAAACTAGCCTAATATTAAAATGAAATTAGTAAAACTGAAATCTCAGTTAGATTCGGTTCCCTTGACAACGCCACGTGCTAAGAGCACAATAAATTTACTAAAATAAAGTTTGACGTAAGAAAAATACTGCGCAATTGGCTGACTCGTCTCGCTCGTTAAAACCTATACCAATAAACAGCGAAGTAAATGCACAGATTATAGTTTATCGTGCTTGTGGCAGACGTTTGCGCGTTAAGAGCGTTCACGGCTAGCGCGGATTGTGAAGTTTAGGTGCTTGTTAAAAATGTCACTCACACAGAAGCGCGCGTAACTGTGTGCATGGTGTTGTCGTACACTCTTTTTATAGTTGGACTAACCAACTTTGGACCAATTTTTGTTGCAAAATAAAAAGGGAAGATAAATTCCCTTTAGTATCATTGTTTTACTTATATATATATAGTAATGTAAGATGAAAAGAAGTAAATTATTGATCATTTAACATTGTATTATTAGGGCGAGTTGGTGGGTAGTTAAATAAAGATGTTATGTTTACTAAATCATTTAAGTAAAAAACCTGGAGCTGTACGATGGTCACATAGTACATATATATAGTTGAGAGAAATTGTTTTATACATGACATTATAAAACAATTTCCCTCAATTGCATTGATCTGTTTTTTCTGGGATCAATTATTTCGGGAAGAACACACAAATAATCAAATTTTGTTAGACGAGGAATCATTTTTTCTCAAATCAATTTTTACAATTTTTGCTAGAAATTCAGAACTATACACTGGTTCTGTCCGCAAACAAACACACATTTTTGGCAGCAATATTTAGTTGGACCTGAACTTGGTAATACCAGTCATACTTAACATTAAAAATTTTTTTTGAAAATTTTTTTTTTGACGGATATAGCAAAGGACATTTTAGTTTATATAAGCCCTTTCTCACAAATTCCATCTGGTACTTCACCAGAAAAAATGGGTTTCATCAATAAAAATACCACAGTTTTTGATGGTTATGCTCTCTTGAAGGGCAAGTTGGCTTTACTTCATTTTTTTAACGTATTTTATTGACTCTAGATAGCCCAAGGACTATCCATATAAAATAGAATTCACCAGTGGTGCTGAATTTAAATTTGGGCATTGTTTACAAATTTTAGCAAAATTTGAAGCTGTTAAAATACAACTTCTCAGCTCGAGCCACAAAGCACTTTTAGCCTGAAAAATTGTATCCCTTTCATTGTCATGCCGTTTCAAGGCTTGTTGTTTTTTAAATTTTCAATGAAAACCTCCTGAGCCTGCTTGAAATTATCTGAGTCCATCCATTTCCGTAATCGACTTTGGCTACGGGTCTGGTACTAAAGTTTATTTTTAGGTGAGGTATTTTGCGTTTCAGATTTTGATTAATTGAGTAACGCTTTTGCTCTAAATGTTTCAGGGATTGACCTGGACTTTTATGATCATTTATGCAGGGTAGTTTGAGGTTTACCTGTATTAAAACTAACCACAGAGGCTTGACAACGGACGGAGTAAGAATCTTTTAGTCAAAAATTAAGGCGTTTCCCATATACAGTCTTTGCCACTCTGCTGTTCAACTGCTCTGCACGATTCGTGGTAAAGTAGAGCAGAGTTCGAGAATGAGAAGCTAGTTGAAACAAATTTCGTTGTAGTTTTAATATCATTGTTTTTGCGTTGCGTATTTGGCCGGTTTCTTTTTTTCTCTATTCGGTGCAGTAGTACAAGTTACATTCACTGTTATCTCCAATGAATATCTCTCTAAATTTTTATATTTTTTTCATTTAATTGATGATAAAATTTTGTGTCTGCCCGTGCCGTACTGAAGATCTCGCTGTTGTTCTGAGCTGAATCAATCGTTCGGTTGTCAATAATTTTTATTTAGAGCAAAATAGGGAAACAAGTATTTACTACTTTTATTTTAGTAAAAAAAAAACGTATATTTTTCAAAATATTTTTTTTATATCGTGGATCTTATAATGTTTATCTCCATTCGTATGAAATTTCTAGATAACATGTGTGGACATGTATTATTAAATTATGACACTGTATAACTTAAATATTGAAACACTCTTTATTGCGATACGCCATTCTGTATTATGAAGAAATGTGTTCATATTTTTACCTTAAAGTCTCATCGCATTCATTTTTCACTTCTATTATTTCTGATCCAGATGAGGTTGATGCTGAGGGTAGCTGTAACTCTTCGCTGGCATTCTGGTGTATTTGAGCTTCTCTTTTCCTCCTAAGCAATAAATGCGATAATAAAATTTCCATTTAAGAAAAATGTGAATTGGTTATAACCAGCCACGTCAATAAAAGTAATTTTTCGGTAACTTACTTTTTAGCTTCATTAGCCTTAGCCAAATTCCCATAATTTTTCCTTTTTTTGCCTGAATAGCGCGTTTTGTTAGCCATAATTATCTGAAAGAAGAAGTAATATGAAATCATCTGTAAAAAAATATATAATAATCTTTTAAAGTTATCAAAATTACATTAGTTTAAAATATGTACTCACCAAAGTTTTGTTAAAACAAAATCTCTTAATCAATATAAATAAAAAGTATCAATCTGTCACAGTCGCGCTAAAACTCACCAAACAATATAATACATTTACGTAGCGTGCGGCGACGGGAGCGACACACAACCTACCTCCGAAAGGCGTCTACCGGTACTGACTTCTGACTAGTGACTACTGACTACTGAGCGCTGCACTGGCGCAATTCTGCACCGACTATATAGGAGTATTAAATAATTCATACTAAAATATACAAACAAGTTAATAAAAATTAAAAAAAACTACAGTTTTGAACGCAATTGTGTTCATTTGTTAGGTAAAACAAAATACGAAAATAACTTTTATTTCATAAGGGGTTGAATTCAAACAGTTGTAATGAGAAAATTATACGATCATTTGAAAATATTTTTGAGCCATGCACTAGATTATGAAATCTTGAATAATTTGATATAAATATCTTTATATAAATATAAAGATTATTAGTTTTTTTTGTCAGTCTAAAATAATCAATTTCGTCTAAAGCGTGGTCTTTACGTGTGAACGCTCTTAAAGTTATGAAAGCAATGAATTGACGTACAATTCCTTTACGCCTAGCAAATTCAAAGATAATACCTCAACCGGAAAGTATTTCTTTTTATTCAGTCATTCCTGGACGTAAAAATATTAAAATTAACTCTACGGGTACAAATTGCATGTACTGCTAGGCCGGAAATCAATTTTAAGCCTATTTATTGCATCGGCCTATTCTGATATTTATTATATTAATTATTTGTATCGCCTTGCGTTCGCTCTCTGTCTAACCGAGGTTCAGCGATAAAATGGCGTCGCATATAAATCACGTATGCACTTTGAGAAAACGTGACTGTGTTTATCTTAAGCGTTACATAAGTGGATAATTAATGTTATTATCGCTCTTAACATTTACTACTTGTTCAACTCTATTGTCTATTGTTGGTGAAGCCACGAAAATGAGCTTGCCAAACTGTGGCAGGATAATTTAAATCAGTTTCGAGAATCTAGCCCAGCTCAATGAGGTGAAACACTAAATTTACAGTCATTAGCATATTTTCCCCCCCCCCCCCCCCCCCCCCCCCCCCGCCCCCCCGGGGGGGGGGGGGGGGGGGCCCCCCCCCTTTGGGGGGGGGGGGGGGGGGGAAAAATTCCCCCCCCCCCGCCCCGCGGGGGGGGGGGGGGGCCCCCCCCCCCCCCCCCCCCCCGGGGGGGGGGGGGGGGGGCCCCCCCCCCCCCCGCGGGGGGGGGGGGGGGGGGGGGGGGGGGGGGCCCCCCCCCCCGGGGGGGGGGGGGGGGGGGGTTTTCCCCCCCCCCCCTTTAAATTTTTTTTTTTTTTTTTTTCCAAAAAAAAAAAGGGGGGGGGGGGGGTTTTTGGGGGGGGGGGGGGGGGGGTGGGGGGGGGCCCCCCGGCCCCGGGGGGGGTTCAAGGGGCGACGACGACGAGCATATTCAGATGTAGATTACAACGTATTTTGAGCAATTTTGTTTAACAACCATATGATGCACTGATCTATTATTAATATCTAATCTATATACCAGGAATACAACCTGGGCCCTCTGTTCACCGATCTGTTACATACGGTTTTTATGCATACATTGCTGAACCCTAAAATTATTGCCGATCAGCAATATAGTCCTATCAATCATTGCTTTACATTCGGGGGATTAGTCTTTATCAAACTCGCGACGCGGAATTTCTGTTAGTGAATATGAAAAGTAATCAGTGGTCAAAATAGTGATTGTAATTATTATTATTAAATATAATAAAATATTTCGTCAAAAGGGTGTTTTTTTAAAAGCACACGACGTTGCCTGTCGCCATTTCGGCGTTTATATTCTGATTATAAAAAGAATGTTGTAAGAAAGAGTGTACCAAAGAAGAAGACTTTATTAACGGATTTATGTTATGTATTTTTGCAAATTTTAAATATATTTACGTCGGAAAAATTTAAAATAATGTAAATATATTTAAATTTTGCAAAAATATATCTCTAAAATCCGTTAATAAAGTGTTTTTCTTTGAATGAGTAACAGTTATGTTAATAAAAGACAATATTAAGAGTGTACTAACTGTTCTTCTCTTCTGTTTATTCCAACAAATAAACCTTTTATATCTCGATTCATTTTTGAACTGGAACAATTAAATTATAGTATAAGAGATTCGGTCAATTAAGAACGATTTGATTTAAGGAATTAAAATAAAATACTTTAACTATAATAAAAAAAATGTGTAAAAACTATAACTTACCAAATTTCTTTCGCGATTTTTTTTGCCTTCAAACGTGATTTAGGCCGTATTTTATTTCTTTTATTTGCCATTACCATAAAACAATTACAAATGTTCCATCCATATTAACATATCAGAAACAAACGCGTTTACTAAATTTATACAGTTAGAATAAAATAAATTTTTCGCGAACAAAGGTTTGACACAGGTCTAACCCCAGTGACGTCCCGCGGCTCACTGCTGGACGACGCAAGAACGAAAAATCAATAAGTTGATTTTAAAAAAAATTTACACGTAATGTAATAATATGATCGGGTAGAGTCGATTTTAAAAATATTAACATATATTTTGATATTAATATTAGAATAAAATTAGTAATATAACATCTTTAAAAATAAATTTTCCATTAAAATTATACAATAAATAAATTTTGTTTCACCAATTAGTTCCACAAGTAAATGTACTTGATATGATATCATCCTTTTAGTTATACAGTGCTGTGCACTTTTATAAAATTTTTTTCTTTATGTATTTAACAATAAAAGGACATGACTGTAGCATATTCAAACAGCAAGCATTTAAAATATAATAAATAATCAATTAGTTGTCAATATTTATATCAGTACAACATTCTTTCGCCACAGAGAATAACATCATAACAAATTCATTAAAATGATAAAATAAGTATATTATACTATATTTGACGTATACGTAATGTTTTGCTACTATATTGGCAGTAATTACTCACAACTGACAAGAATATAATGTATTTAATTATGAGTCACCTCCTACGTACTGAAGTTGTTCTATAAAATTTATTTATTAGCATTGTTCAATTATTTTTAAGAATTTTTTATAATTTTATACGTTTTATACGTTTGTTGAAACATTTATGTTATCCGAATAATATTTTGTGGTATCTTAATATTGGTACGCCTATCTCCCTCTCTTTCCAACTGTGCCTGTCAACCTGTAAAGTGTGTGGAGTAATTAAAAGCTGATTTAATTACTATAAAGGGTTTTCTCGTATATTTCAAATTTCTAAACTTAATCTTTAAACAAAAATAAAAACCGGTTAGGTTAGGTTATCATACCGCTATTGAACGCAGATTGTGAATAACAAAGCCTATTTAAGCAAATATAGTTATGTTATTTTACGAGTTACATGTCTTATTGCGAAAATGTACTGAATGAGTGGTATCTTGATTGATTAGGTTACAGTTAGAACCAACAATGAAATTGAAATAAAGTTTGTGGGTACAATATGTGTTAATATTTTAACCATAGGTACATATTATTAGTCAGACAGCCTTACTGGAAAATTCTAGAGTTCCTAAGCCTTTATCGCTGAGTTGGCAGCGAATGACAGCTCTGTGGTCACATGACGTAGGCAAACGATTCGCTTTGAGGTCATGTGTCTTCACAGATAATATGCTCATTGTGCTATGACGCGATAATGTGATCTAATGTTTTGTAAGGCCAAAAATTTCTGGCCTTTTTGTTATTTTTGTACATCGAGATGTGCGGATATTATAAATATGATAACATTATTAATTGCTTATATTATAATTATGTGCCGCCATTAGACCAATTAATTAGCGATATTTCGCGAAAAAACACGCAAACACTCGACGCACGTTTCGCCCCGACATCTAAGCATTCTCAGAAACAACGGTCACTGAAGTTTAATAACACCCAGAAAAATAAAATGACAAATTCTGGTGTTAAAAGTGTTCAGTTTACATTTCGTAAATCAAACTCCAGAAACGTAACCATTTCACGGAATTATTAATAGCATTAAAGGCTGCTTCATTCTTTGTTAGCATCAATAAAGCTGATTAAGGACTGAATCAGGTTAATCCTTGACCACAGATTACAGATGGGGTTAATTAGGATAATTTGACTAATCATAGAAATGTTTAATGCGGGTCTTTGACTTATTAAAAATGATGGTGACAATGGAGCAATGGATTTTAGTTTATTATTAGGCTCCTATAGACATTTTTATAATCCACAAAATTATTATATAGTTATGCATTACACATGAGATAATTACTTAATTGAATATTTTATTTCAATACGTCATGTCTTTAACAGTCTTATGTCAAGGCTCTTGGTAATCGGTTCACTTGACATTTGTACTGCTATTTATGTCACTACCACTGATCATCATATAATATTATTCACCAAGTGTAAAGGATGAATCTTTTGACCACTGTCTAATTTCCAAACATCAATAATAGTACTCGTACTCGCAGTGTGAAACACTTTATTGATATAATATTAGGGCGGTGTAGGCGTCACATGGGCAATTTTACATTTTAAATGAAAAAGATTTAACAGTAAATCTTTATCTAATCTACACATTTATGATTTAGCAGAAGCTTATTCAAGCTGCAGTCCCAGAACAGGGCTTATCTCAGATCAAAGCCCCTAAGAGCAATATGAATCCTAGATAAGCCGTATTATCTTAAGGCACATGAAAGTCTTAAGTTCAACAAAGGGCACTTCGTGACGCCTAACAACTCCTTATCACGAAACAACAATGAAACACGAAATGTCATGGTTGATGTCAATTTTACATGCAACGGTTATTATTAATCACATTGAGTAATTTTATACTATTTCAATTGAATGGAGTCTCGTAAGTGGGAACGCCATGTATCCATAGTTTATACGGTTAGTGTCTGTGTTAGTCTGGACAACGGTCCAAATTAAGCTCCTTATTTTTTATAATTAATAGAATCAGGCGTTACTTTGCGGTAGTCCATAGTACAAAACCCTATTAGTGCTCGATGGTCAGCAGCGTTCACTCATCGAGCGCTGTTCGAAGAGGCAACTTCCTGAGGATGCTCCGGTGTCGGGGCGAAACGTACGTCGAGTGGTTGTGGATTTGTAGTATAGCTTGTATGCAACAATAGGGAATCTGTGCGTTTAGCTTCTTGCGATGATCTATTATGGGGTTGTATATAATCTAATTGCCTATATGTATATAATATACAGCTTCATGTGAATACAAGTTTGGAGATCAGTGACCCGTCGAGACTCATAGGCGACTAGAGCTATTTTTACGCGAGACATTCGAGTTTCTTCAGCGTCTATTATGTATGTCAATCTTTCCGTGATCCAACGTGGATCAGTCTCGACAGATTTGTCTACTTTCTAATGGTCGCGTGAGTCGATCGCCTGACTTTGCCAATTCATCGCATGCGCACGACACCCGTCGCATGTAATTCGCTACAATCGCTACCAGTCGTCATTGCCTACAGTGTTGCCAGTTACGACCGGTTTTTCGTATCGATCCCTTAACTCTTATAGCATGCTGACCGCAGAAAAATGTGTTGGATTAAAGAGAGCTATATAAAATCGTATATCGCGGGTACAAAACGTCTAGTTTGAATATATATCTGAACTATTTTCATCGCGTCGTCCGTGTCGCACGCCACCTCACTCCACACGCGATCTGTCCAAGTTATATTCGTGCTGCTTTAACTAATAGTCAGACTAATGAGCCTGCCTCCGGAATTACGCTTTTGTTTTTTAAATCTAAAGTTGTATGTCATTGAAAGCCATAGCCTCGCACAAGTTACTCAAACCAAATTCGGAACATTGTTTAATATAAATGAATAAAATACGTTATTTACGTTATAGGTAGTTTGTGGTATCCTTATATGCACATGATACACAAATAGTGAAGATTGTCCCCCAAAGGATCGAAGTACTTTATTAAAGCATGAATTAAATCATGAATAAAGATAAAACGTGTTTATAAATAGTCAGATAAATTCGTAGGTATGATAATAATTGTGGAACGAGGACGAAAAGTGCTTCATTTACTTAATAAACCGGAAGATGGCAATTTTTTAAGTGAAACATTTGGCATAAGTTTTTTTGTATTGTATTGTATAGTGCATCCATGAATGTCCGCATTTCATTATATAAATATGCTCAGGAATTCATTTAGCGATTTTTTATTCCAAAATATATATTTTTCATTAAGTAAATAAAACTGTCTATATATCACATTATATTCAATATTTGTCAATCACAACTCGACTATCCGAACTTAATAAAAAACTTGTTACAACCGTATACTACAAGAGTTCCGGCAAGAACCGGGCAATTGCGAGGATTCTACAAGGATTCTAGAGGAAGAAAGGGTTTCGTAAAACTATTTTAGGAAAAAAAATGTTTTGTACGGCCAGCACCCTTAAATATTTATTTTATTCTGTGACTTATGGCACTCTTGACAGTATGCTCATCAAATTTTGCACCTGGATTTCTAGACCGCCATAGTAAGAATCGTTTAAATACAGATAAGCATATATTTTTCTTTAACGATTCGTAGCAATGACGACGTATATTATCCGAGCTTATTACATTTTAATTTGAACAATGATGAATGCAAATATTTGGCAGTGGAGTCACGTGTTTCTTTCTGGTAGCTTGGAGGTTTATTGTATGGCTTAGCTATGGTCACGTGGTGATTATTTGCGGAGTTGTAAAGTTGCAACAATATAGGCTTCGCTCTTTTGAAAATGTTTTTCTTGAGAATTCTTGTGGCATTTTTGTGGCTACCTTGCGTACCAATATGCTACCGTTTTAGATAAGAGTTTTCCACTATCGTACTTGTAAAATGTTACGAAAATATGGGTAAAATCGTTTGTCTAGTTTTAGATTGTCGAAATTTTAGATCTTACAGCCCTTCTCTAGACCATTGTTTTTCCACGGGGGGGGGGCCCCCGGGGGTCGGGCGAAACTTCTGTAGGGGGGTCGCCAGAGCTTTAGTGCGAAAAAAAAGGGTACTTTAGTAAAAAAAACAAAATTAATGACAATTAATATTGTTAATGGTAATACTGTACCATACACCTACATACATGATAAAAAACCGAAGGTCAAGGGTGGTCGCGAAATAAATTTTTATACCAGGGGGGGTCGCATCATGAAAAAGGTTGAAAACCCTGCTCTAGACCTTTTGAACGCATACAAAATTGTATTAATCATAGCGAAGATTTCTTTATAAAACAAAAAATGGTAATAATCTATTACAATTAATAATTAGACTTACGTATTTCAAACGTCACAATTTAAAAGCAACCCCCGTACATGCGCGCCGTGAGATTTTTTGAATTGTTTGCGCTGACTGAGCTTCCAAACTGAGGAAAAAGTGGACTTTTAAAAGCGGGATGTAATAAGATGTTGAAATATTGATTTGTAGCCATGATTGATTAGCTGAACTGACTCAACAAAGACAAAGTTTTAAAAGGCTTCAATTAACAACACTACAGCAAACATTATTTTTGCTTCGATTATTGACTATCCCAACAAAAACTGTTCAATATTCTCGCCTTATTTGAAGTAGTGCAGTCTATTTCGCCAAGTTCAAAGTCCCTTTCAATAAGGTAGAAAATAATGATTTCCTGTGCGCACACAGAACACGCAACAATTCGCAGAAGTGATGATAATGTATCAACAAATCGAATTAAGTCAACCTCGGCCGCTTGCTTCACAAAAACGTTGAAAGTGACGTGCAACGTGTGAGAACGTTCACACGGTCAAACAATGCCACTTCTTGCAGACATCGTGGCAAAATATCGTACGTTCGTGGGCTCGAGCCAATGTAAGTTATGTTAAAACACGAAAACAATAGCGATTAATTAATTTATTTTTTTTCTTACTCGTTATTAGTGTGCATTTCCCTCGGTTTACAAGTGCGATTACAAGTCGGTATAAGAATGAATATTTGAAACAAACTTTAATCAAAATGTGTCAATAAACAATAAAACGTGCTTACGCCTCGTGCTCTGAAAAGAAATACTGATTTATTTTTTATTTCATTTACATTTGTATAACAAGAAATGTCAGTGCATTCTACCCGCATTTTTACAATTAATTATTTATTTGATATTACAAAATTTAAATAATCATTGAAATGTTTATAAATTATGATGTACATAATGGTTTAATTATACAATTATTAAATATACATTTTAAAGCCCAACGAGGTATTAAGGTTTAGTTTCTGCAAATGTTCCTGAAGCATCGAATAGAATATAAACGATGTACATTTAAAAAAATTATAGATATATGTACTTTGAGTTTTATAGAATTAAAAAAAAACCATATTCCCAAAAAAACAACTGATACAGATTGTTTTCTTCTGCATCCAAAGACGCCTGTATGACATTTAGCCCGAAACTCTGTTCTATTTATGGTCTATTTTATTTGGCCTATGCAACTAAACATTTACAACAATTAATAAATAAAGGAAAATGTGTAACTGTCGGACATATTCCACAGTGAAATACGAAATAGTTGCGTTCCCCATCATGCTCGTAGGTAGTTATAGAAATATCAGTAAAGATATAGCATATCCAATCTTTAGCTTTGTTATATGTCTTAATTCTTTTATTAATTTTCACTTGGAATCCTGAACAGGGTATTTTCTCATTTTTACCACTTATATGTCACGTAGTAATGACGTAGGACGAGAAGCAGTACCGTCGCTGAAAGCGGAATGAATGCAGTCTCGACTATCGCTGAATACTAAATCGAGCATAGGTTAAATTACAAGATTGTATGTGACAATTCAGTGTTTGTCGTTTAAAATAAAAAAGGGAAAGGGGAAAAAAAATTAAACCGGGATATTGTTGTTTGGGCGTATTAATAAAAAATGTAAATCAGGGGTCCTGTATGACTAAAAAATGTAAATAATTTTAACTAGATCATTTTGAACTTAGTTCCTAGTGTTTCCTAATTTCCACCCCCGGGAAAGGAGGCAAAAAAAAGGGAAAAAAATCTGATTCGCTAGAGAAGCATCGCAAATTTTTGAAAATGCGGTCTTAAATTTTAAATCATTGTAAAAGAAAGTGTTCCCAGAAACTACAGTGTTTTTGAACACAACCAATCCTCGACTATGTTGTGTGGGGCAAATTTTTTTTATTTTTGAAATATGCCTTAAAATATTATAGAAAAAGAAGTATTGACACTTTTGGGCTGAGGTCTGGACACATTCATAGGAAGTTCGTTTCTTATGGGAAAGGTTTCAATGCCGATTGTGAACAATGTGGTGTTGTTGAAGACATTAATCACCTAATATTGGACTGTATAGGAATTCAGATTAGAAGATAGAATGCAAGGAGATACTTTAACAAAGATATAGTATTATTTTAGCTTGTCCATTTTCAGAGAAAGAAACTTTTAGTTGATTTATATAAAAGGAGTTATAAGTTTGAGTAGTTATAGATTCTTAATATGTTCTATAAGTATGTATAGCAAATAAGCGATGTAACTATAGGTTAGTCTTAAATAAAAATAAAAAAAATATTATAGAACCTAGGTAAATATGTTGCGGATTACCTTATTATTAGAGTGGGGATTAGAGTCGACAAAATTGAGTTTTAAGTATGGTTTAGATTAATGCATAAAGTGATGCTGTACATTAAACATTCCCTATTTCTGGAAGACAATATCTGAAATGAGAGATTTGGCACCATCAAATATTTTTTGTCTCGTATGTGACAAACAAACTAGTATTTAGATTTAAATATTCACAAAATATGATAAAGATATTTAAAATACCTCTATATCAACTCTTGTTTAATATAGAAGAATGTTCAAGTGGCATGTAAAAACGTTTTCAGTTAATTTAAAAAAAAAATAAAGCACAAACATGTTTTTGTTCCCTAAGTATCACCTATATCACAAAAATAACATCTAAAATCGCTATGAAATGGTTCTGTCAATAGAGGTATTATGAACTAATAGGATGTAAGAGCCGAAAAGAGCGTATTGTTATTTGCAAGGCCGGCTTGTGAGTGTCCGTGGAACGCGATCACTTGAGATCAGGTGAGCCTCCTGCCTGTTTGCCCCTATTTTATAAAATATAATTTAAATGCTTTTTAATAAAAGATAAGATTTCAAAAATATAGAGAGTTATGTTCTGTTACTAGTGTCAACACAAACATAAATGTCACACACAAATATGGAGGCGGCGTCGTTCTATTGAGATGCTCCACCTGACTTTTTCATTTAAGATCTGAATTTAATTGTAAACTTAGACCTTATACCAAATAATATAAACGAAAAATGGAGCTCCTTATTTTTGAACGATTGTAGTTTGAAGGCTCGTCGTGTGTCACTCGTCATCCAAATTATCAAGATTAGCAAAGTAAAACCTTGCTCAAGTAGTCCAGTAGTATATCAAAGAGTTTAGTATACATACATGTATATTAAAGGTCTTCCCGTCACCAAACTTTCGATATTGTTGTATTTTCTTTGCTTTACTGGAAACCCCTTGGTTTTATTTACCTTTAAGTCTGAAAACAAAATATATATTATATTTAAATATATAGACAAAAATAACTGTCATATTTTACTTACCAAATATTTTCGATCACGGTCAACATTGTATGCACGTCAAAGGTTAACAATTCCGACACAGTACCGAGTGAAACGTCCTCACGCTGGAAAGCCTCGCGGCGGACTGAATTGAAATTCGATATTTTCAATTATTAAAAAAAATTTAAATCTAATAACTATCAATATGAATTCTGATTTGGTTTGATTTGAATTCTGGTCCCGAAAACTGAAAGGGAAGGTCAGGGACCCCCTGTAATTTTAATAGAACGCATGAATAATGTTTAATCGAAAAGTTTTCACTATTAATAATTGAGACGACGAAATCTAAAATTAATAGTAATTAACATTATTGTAATTTAAGAGGTTAATAATATTTTTGAAACGTAGGTACGAAACAGACAACCGTGGCGCGTGAAACTCAAGAACGAAATGGCTTATCGCCACATTTTCTAGAGTAACATGAGATGACGTTCAAGTATCAAAACGGGTACCGTCATTTAAATTTAAGATTGAAAAGTATTATATTGACATATACACAAAGTGTATTAATATATGTAGTAAATGAAAATATTGCCGAACTTTAATCACACTATCTTATTCTGTTAAATAAATTAAAATAAAACATATATCTAAAAATTAATATTTATTTTAATTCGCACAATATTTTATATATCGATTAATATTGAAGTAAAAAAGAGCGCATCACTGTTACTGGGCGATCAGTTTAAAATATTAAAATTAATATGTGCGGCCAGTTAGTGATGTAGGTATGAATGTCGACTTATTTCATTGCAGACATGATTATATTAATCTTCGCAGGTATTTTCAATATCTGATGTACCGTTTTTCAAACTCCGGTAACGGTTGGAAATACAATAAAAACCCGATCCCACAAACATTTTGCAGGGCAGTGTGGAACTGTCGATTTGTCGGATTATAGTACCGCCTGATATTCTTTACCTTGTCATCCGACACATTTCAGATCCCCTCTTTCCATCCTGTTTTTTATGAAAATGCATTAATTCTCATACATTAATGAAACACTACACTTTTCATTACGAATGCAAAAAAATACTATAATTAATAGAATCAGGCGTTACTTTGCGGAAGTCCATAGTAAAAAAACCCAATAGAACAATATATAAGCAATACTCCGTGAAAAACCCACAAACACTCGACGCACGTGTCGCTGCGACACCGGAGCATCATCAGGATGTTGCCTAAAAATAATGCCAAATTAATTTAATAAATTCGCCAATTGTTAGTAAATGTTTAATTTTGTTTATATCATTGAGCCCAAAAAAGGTTAGCGAAAATTTAAATATAATTAAGATGAGTTTACTTGACTGAATGGAATGTAATTTTCTATTGTCTAAGAAGATCATTAGGTTCGTTTCGGTCGTTAATTGGCAACGTTTTCCGGTTCGGCGACGGCGCACAATGGCCCCGGGAACCTTTGAAACAATCACCTCACGCAAGACGTGGGAAACTGTATCAAGTATAGCGCGTTAAGTGATTTAGTAATACAATTATTCAAACTATCGCTCTTGGTCATAAAAACCAAATCAGTCGACCAGCACGCTTTTAAAAAATAACGCCGTTCTGTCTCTTTCCTTTGCTACTTGTCGGAAGGGGATAAATAAGTGCGTATATACATATTCTGACTAGGCGGTTTGCATTTGAGGGAGATTTTCTAATTTATATCCATAAAGTAGTAAGTAGTATCCACGAAGGCTTGGTTCGATTTGATTTGTCACCTAACCTAACATTAGTTGTGCATCCGTCGTGTTTTGTTGATGAAAACGCGACACGTACAATCAAATATAAATGTCAAGGTGAAGGCGGCGAAAGGAAACGCACAGTGACGTCACGGCCGCCATCTTGATCTGATGCATGCCGTGTGTAGCTCGAGTTTTATTTGGAACGGTACAATCAATGCGAATCTCGTCTCTTCATTCAAGAGCGCGCTAAATATAACTGCCATCGCTTGACGTAATTAACGACGAAATATAACAAAGAGACCGAATTCAATGAATTCTCAAAACGGTTCGCTCTATTGTCCAAAAGCTAAATAGGACGTGAAAATATATATTCTTATGAACTAGACAAAATAGAACCAGACCGTATTAAATCAGATCAAAGATTCCAAGTTTTTATTATAAGTTCTAAAGACAGATAGACAGGTACTAAACATACAACATATATATGAAGGTATATAATATGAAATGATTTGGATTTTGTAGATATTTAAATGTCAAACCACAAATTGTACGCATTTGATTACGAATGACGCAATTTATTATAATAGAGAGCAATGTATGGATGCGATTTGGTGACATAGAATATTTATAGAATTACAAAAATTATCACATTCTGTTCTATGATGATCAAGCAAGCGCAATCTTAAATGACTGAAAATTCACTATCAAATTGATTGATAATAAAAATCTATTAGTGAAATTGATAAGAAAAACAAAACTACATTAAACTCGGGCATCCATTACGCAAACTGAAGATAACAAATGTTCTAAAGTTGTCCGACAAGACAATCAGATAACTCGATTGACGCATTTGGGGATTGTCATATCGGATCGATATATTTTGAGCCGTTGATGACTTTACATATCAAAGTCACGAGGCTTCGATCTAATTGTGATACGCCGGTTGCTCTATCGTCAACAGCATTACATTATTTCATAAACGACACGGAAGGGTGGGTTCGTAACTATTTGAACTCATGTCCGGGGTTAAACGGCTTGACCGATTCTCATGAAACTTTGTGAGCGTATTGAGTAGGTCTGAGAATCGGCCAACATCTATTTTTCATCCCCCTAAATGTTAAGGGTAGTCCACCCCTAAATTTTTATTTTTATGGCAAAATTTTTAGTTTCTATTTTTTTGTGATACAACATACAAAAATACATACACTGCTAAATTTTCACCCTTCTACGATCAACCCCTATTTTTTATTTATTAATTGTAAATTGAAATCATATGTATGGCAAAACAACGTTTGCCGGATCAGCTAGTTATCTAAAAAGTAAATTTCGAAGCCTTTTTTTACAATTTCAACACATAACATTCATATGCAAACATTTTGGGATTGACAAAATCCGGATGATTGTAAGAAGAATTAATTGTAAGACGTAATAAATAGTGATAAGTTATATTGCGTACTATAAACTGTAAATAAACGTGATTACCTACTAATAATAAAACTCTTTTTGTTATCAATTCACAACTGGCTATGCAATTGTGTGCTTAAAATCCTTTGGCATACAATTCAAAGTGTATTTATACGTGTTTAATGAAGTAGTCCAATTAGTGTGTTGTTTGTATGATGCAGCGTCGACTTTTATCTCAATATAGTTGTATATAATTTTGTCACGTAACAGTCTACAGATTTAACCTAACCCTTTGACATGTGATAGCCAGACGAATCTTCAAGAACACTTTGTATTTTACTATGCAACTGCGTCAATCCATATTCGATCATCTGATAATTGTTATCTGTATACTTGTCTGTTGTTCGTCAGTGAGACCATGTGTGAAATTACATCCGTCTTGATGATTGAACTTAATCCATTAGTAAACACGGGTTCTTACGTTATCCTAAAACGTATATCGTCTCCTACGGGAGAATTTTACGTTTTCTGTATTAGCATGTGACGTCTAGCTCACCTGGCAACATCCTCTGTTAATTCACCTAACCAGTCCTTGGTAATACTATGATATTTAATTCCTCGTATGAAGTAGGTAAATAATATGTATAAGTGAACTCTGTGAAGTCATACTGCGACTTGCGTCGCGTCACCACGTACGGGCCGCGTGCTTGATAAGCTATCGCCCAAGAAACTTTCCATTCGCGTATCAGCCGAACCCGGCTGTTTGTTGCCCCAAGCCTCAGCCGGATGTTTGCACTGCACTGATAAATCACGTAAATATGCAACGTATGCTGAATTGACAGTGACGATACCTCTTTTAGTCGATACTAGATTCGATGGAAATATCGAAGAACAGAAAAATGTAATCAAATCATTCAGTTACTTTGTGAACCTATAAGAGATTTGTTAATATCTTCAACAGATTGCAAACTGTTTAGTTTAAAATTGGACAAAGACACATTCAAATGTATAGTTTTGCAAACTCTATACTGCAGATCCCAAATAGTATGGATTTCTTAGTTTAACCGGAAAAAATACATCGCTAAAATCTTGAATGTCACATTTTTTCAACCGCACGCCGTAAATGTATACAACGATAGCAGTTTCCTCCTCAATCGCATATTAACATAAGTGAATATTCAACTCCGCCATTACATCACTTGTTATCTAATTCTCATGTTTCTGTATTTGCTGTTCCAAGGGCACTCGGCACGTGTATTTTGTGTTTGACTGTTTGATTGTTCTGTCAGACTTTGGAGATATCGGGAATTGGGTCATTGGTGCTTGGATGTATCAATCAAGCGATAATTTGAATAAAAACGAGCCTAGAAGATTTAAGTAGTTTTTGTGTAGTTGCTACATGTAGTGCTGAGACATGAATACGATTAGTATGCCTAGTCCGAAACCACCTCTGGGGTTTAAATTGAAATTACTGAATGCTATGGTGGCTCTTCAATAATTCATGAGGTGGAGTCAAATTGTACTGTTTCCCTGAGGTCATCACGTTTTTCCTAGCAGAGTTGAACGCATGCCAATTAAGTTTTGCATATCTATTCGACCTGGGGAAGGTTTTGTACGCAGAACGTCGCGTAAGAGGTTTATCGGCTCGTGAATGTCAATGCAGGCGTGCTGCAAATTCTAACGCTTCATAGAACAGTAGTTTTAATTCAAGTATGAGCCAATTGTAATAAACTTTTAAATAACCAAATCCTTATTCTGTCAGAATTCTTAAATAGGTAGTATGGTGTGTTAAATTCGACCTCTTTTTATTTCCACACACGTGTAATGCACAAAGACTTGCTGTCTGTGGAATAGAGGTGCCTGTGTTCAAATGACCTTCAAGTAACGCCTGGTTGGAATGTTTGTTCGCCTTATCAGCGTAAATACAGTTGGCATGTTAACGAAACTAATTTGTCGGCAAAAATATCGCAATGTACCCTTCCGTCAATAACGAAGAATCTAAAACCTATTAGTTAACTAGATGATACGGCAAACGTTATTTTGCCATAAATGCGATTTCTAGCAATAATTTTTTAGTTCAATAAAAATAATTATCAGCTTTAAGTGTGCGGGGATATGTTTATAATCGAAAGCATTTTAAATAATAAAAGTATGTTCTATTTAGGTTAATAAATTAATCTTTATATGACACGTTTGTCGGTTTACCATAACAGTGCCATCTATTGATTACTTACTCAATCTAGTCGAAAAGTATCGACATCAGTTAGAATCTTTTGGAGTTAACAGATAATTGTGAGTGTCAATTAATCAGCATGGCTGGAAATAAGTTTGAATCTATCTAATTAAATTTCTGAAAAACAGGTAAACCACAAGTGTTGAGATAACACAGGAAAAATAGTCATGCAACATATTATTTTAAATTTACATTTATACAAAATAGATACGAAAGAAAATATTTTGTCAAAATCAAAACAAATATGAGTCTAATTTAGTATTGATTCATTTTGATTATTGTGTCCTGTATTGAAATATGAATGTATAATATAATGATAGCCTGCAGCAAGCCTGGGTGAATTGTAAGAATTTCAATTAAATACTACGTAGTTAGTTGAGGAAAAATTATATATTGTAGGCAATATAAAATTTTCCTTAACCACGGTGTTATCGAACCATGTGTGGCTAAGTTGTATGTATTTATATATATATACGCGTGTATTAGTATAGCTTCCTAAACAATGGAGGCTTTTAATCAACTGACAGCTCGAACTGGATGGTAGTGGCTTATTCAAGAAAAAATATGAATCTTTAGTTACACCGGACGCTAAGATTAACTATAAAAAAGGAAAAGTAGAAACTACAATACAAAAATCAATTCTAAATCCTAAATATAAGGTCATATAATACATTCATGGTTAAGATTTTATTAGAATTGACGACATAAAGCAATTCAAATTTTATTATTATTCCCACTAGTTCAAATATATAATACGTAATGCTATAATGAAGCTCAAGTGTTGAGACAAACAGATTGTAAGTTTTTCCTTTTTGCTTTTTTAACATATAACCGTTTTAGACTTAGTCGAAGACATTTATTTAGCAACAATTTGAAATGATATTAAAAACTGGTTATACAATTATAGGTATTCAAGTAATTTTATTTAAATTCTATTGTGTCTGCATATACCGGTTCATATTGTCAGTGTTATTTCGTTTTATAATCAGAAGAGAATATATAATATTGTACTGCTTAAATATTTTTTTCATTCGTGAACATTATTGTAAAATGATATAGAGATATCACTTTTAGCTATCAATATTTTGCTGCACTTAAATGTACACTGAATTGATTGAGTACTATACAGTATTTATTATATCACCTCTATTATAGGGAATCTTCGCGATTCAGGCCAAGGATTCTCCTGGGTCACTCCAGGTAAATACTCCCGTAACCCAGTTTAATTCTCGAGGTCAGACTTTGCTGTTTTTGTTGCCATTTCCATTTTAATCTCATCTAAAATGAATGACAACAATGACGTTACATTATAAAATAATTTCAATTCTAATAAAGTACTAAATACTGATAAATATAGATACCAGACAACCACCACCATCAGAAACCGTATAAATCATATTAATAATAAGGAATATTCTTGTATAATGCGTGTTTTGTGAGAAATACATCTCTAAAAACATAATACGAAAATATACGACGGTCTTCCGAAAGGAATAAAGTCGATATATGTACATCAAGCGCGATAATACTTTAAAGGCTGCCGTATGCTCGCTGTTCTCTCAGCCTCACCCGGGCAAGTTAAACGGGCCAAGGGTGTGCCCGGGTCACGCCAAGGTATCGATCTCTGGTGATACTGGCCTCGTATCTAATAAAACTTCAGCCACACATAATCGTCCTTAGGTAAAGGAATATGTGTCTAAATCTTTTAAAGTAAGTTAAAAATTATGTTCTTAAATCTTAAAAAGCAACCGCAAAGAACAAATTGATTCGTTTCCAAGATCCAAAATCGTATACGTTGTAATTAACTTCCTGCTTCGGATTGTTTTAAGTACGAGCAACTTAGCACTGAAGATCCAAATTATGTATTTAAAATTATGCAATTTTATTTACTTTGTGTGATATAAGATATGGTTAGCTATAGATCGGGTCACGTTGAGATTCGGGCCAAGGATTCTGCAGCTATTATTGATCTGAGATGCTCCTTGTCGGAGTAGAATATGCCTTTTCAGGATGGGCTCGGATTGTGTTATTTTTTTAAAGAACAAAACAGCGGATATTCGTTGATACGAAGAATAGAGTTACAACTATAATTAATTAAAACAGCATTGGTTTTTAATTGCGTCTGTAAATAAAATATTTTTGCCACCAGCAAATTTAAACAGATGTTTATAACTTCAGGCGATATTATGTTTTCCTACAAACACGTATCAAATCTACATGCAATTCCAAACAGGCTTTCTGTGTCTGACGTCGTTCGATTTTGTTCAAGGACATTTTTTATTTCGAAAAACAGGACAGATGGAATTTCATGGCTTTAGAATTGATAGTCGCTTGCTTTATATCAATTATATAATTTTTGTTACGCCGAAGTTACCGTGAGAAACGTATCCCTTCATCACATGTCCTACAGGTGTTTCATATTGGGGCAAGAATCAAAGCGAAAGAGCGTATAATCAAATAACCCTTTATTTATTGGCAGCTGCTCGAAATCCAATTGTAACATTTCATTCAGTGTTTATCTATTGTGACCTTGTGCACCCAGATGAGCTTTCAAATTGTAATTATTCGCATTTGGATTATATACCCTTCAAAGTGGCCCTTTGGGTAGAAGACTCGAATATGTCTGATATTAATAAATTAGGTTTCATAGATAGTACATTTCATTTCATAATCTGCAGATACGATTTCTTTTGTTTGATAAAGTGACTTTATCAGTTCGTTCAACCAATATTTTGTACCACTTTTCAAAGATATGTGATATGATAAGTGTGTGATGTGGTAGATAGATAGTATTGATTTTTCTGAAAGTGAATATTCATAAAAATTATTCTGCTATGAGTAAGCTGAAAAAGAGTCATTCGCAGGCTACAATTTGAAAAACTCTGACCGCAATTTCCTCGTAATGAGGTGGTAACAAAATTGATGGTTCACATAAGTCAAAGTATTTCCTCGCTTAGCCTCAACACCTATACCCCCGAATAACTGTAGCTTTTCTATAATAGAAATGGCGTGAATCCTAATAAGAAGATCAGCAAAGTAATGACCTATCGTAACGTTACGACGAAGCGTACCAAAAGATGCAATAGGGGGTGACGTGGGCCAACCCAACTATCGATTCGGGGCTGGAGCCACTGCGCCTGCGTGGCATCGATCGGGTTGCGCAGACTGGCTTATGACTGCCAAATCGCCATGTTTGTAGGCTGCTGTAATTTACATTCCCCATTGCGTAGTTCCTCAGAGCGTTTAGCTTCGTGCCTCGACTCTGAAACATGGCGAATAACCAGTATTGGCGCACGTAGTTGCCAATTTAACGTTTTTTCAGCTAACTAAATACTTACCTGCCTGTTCTTCATGGGTATTAACCCTATAGGAAGTAAAAACACATTGCGATGTAGCGAAACATAATGAATTGGTCGATTCCAGTCATGATTAAAGGTGAAATAATCACCTTATGCCTAATTATTATTTATTTTTTATTTTATTACTTTATTATAATACATACCAAGGAAGAAAAGTAACAATAAAACAACTTAAAAACTAGTATATATATAAAAGGTGGCATTACCACCTAAATATCTAATTATCTTTTGAATGTAGATATACAACGCTAAGTGAGCTATTTTAAAATGTATTTGAATCATTCATCAATCAAGTGAGAGGACAGTTAAAATTGTGATTCACGCAGAAAAGAGTCCATCTTTTTAGCAAGACTCTTTTCATAGTAAAAGACTCGAATATCAAACTTCGGAAATAATTTTGGGGTGTTTGAAGGCTAATAATAAGTTGGCCCTTGAGGACGTAATTTACTTCTGGTTGCTGAAAATTTGAAACACGATAGTGGTGGACTATATGATCAAAGTTGTAGTTGATCGGATCATCTTATAAAGTTCGTGATCGGACGAGTCGTCCAACTCAGCAGCTCTAGGAATTAATAGTTTTAGTCAATGTTAAAATGGACAACCAGCAACAGTTAAAATGGACAACCTTCATATTAATTGTTTGTGACTCGCCGTTCGTTTCGGCCTCAAAACATAAACATGAGTTCTTTGTCTAACAGCTCCCACACAGACGCTATGAAATTCAAATAGGTCAAAAAACTATAAATGTATACGAAATAGATGTTAATCACCTCTAATGGGGTGTGACGTCACCGATCAATACAGCCCCGCGCCTCTGAATCACGATTTTCATGATTTAATCCACTTTTATACTCTACTTCAAGGGTACGTGGTAACTGGGGTCTAGAATTGCCATCTTAACACTGTACTGTATTTTCAAAATATCCAACCATCTTATATCTAGAATCTATCTATATATCTAATCTATCTATCATGGTGTAGTATTCAAGAAACACTGTATGTGTGGATTCACCATTTTATAATAACTACGTTTTGTATGAATAGCTACAATTGAAAAATCACCTGCATACTTCGATTTTATCACAAAAAAATTCCAATTCTCAACAATATTTTATTCAGCTCAAAGTATCCTGCATTTCGATTCGTCAGCGGGGAACGTAAATAAACAGTGACACGTGGTATGGGAGTGGGCGCATGCGCACTCGCCGACCGACGATCGATTTCTCTATACGTGAGCTTTCTATATTGTACCATGTCAGTGCAGCTATGAATTTATTGCAGACAACTTATTAACCCTTGATCTTACGAAGCTTTTTTCAAATTGGTCTATAACGTAATGAGTCGAGGCTCACGCGTAACATTTGACCACAAATGACATTCAAAGCTAACTTTAGAATCTAAATATTTTAATAATCTGATCAATTTTGATTGCTTCGTTTCAATAATCGACAACGATTTATCGAATTTCCGATTTCTTATAGTTTTTTCGATAAAAAATATAAGTTCACGGTCGGTACAGTCCAGCCAAAATTCCAATAACTGCCCAGCCGGTGGAGATCAATACAACCTTCTGCGCCGTGAACTCAGTCGCCCTTCGCTTCAGTGCACGGTTATGCTAATTCCACTATTATCATAATATTACTAAAGGCATTACATCATTTACCTATACCATAACATGAAATATCATTTACCATAACATGAAACGCGCTGAATTACCTCAATATCATGTTTCTTTTCGTTTCAAAAACCAAAAACCACAAATATTGTTAAATGTACATTTATTGTAAAACTGAATAGTTATTAGCGATGTTCAACTTCCCTACGTCAATATATACATCGATGTAATGGTTTAAGTTTAAAATTCAAACCGCCAACGTATTGCATCAAATACGTCACGTGCCTAAAACAACGCCACAGCAAGGCGCATGCGCTGTTAGCCTTTTACATATTATGTAATGTAGGACGGTATTACAGTAAATTCATGTAACAATTTAACATAATCTTTTAATTTTCCTCTCATATCTATGGTATATAACCAAACATATACATATAAAATATATAAATAGTAAATTAATTTTTGAACAATAAATGTCACTCGTTAGACAAATGTTGAAAATCAAATATCGATATATGTTTTTAAATGAAAATCGAGGCTTTAGTTACAAAATCCAACAAATTGCAATCGGGTAATTTAATCTTCCCTATGTTGATCACGGGCAAAGGTGTAATCGAATTTGATTGGACTTCCAATCCGGAATTGAATCTCCTACGTTATTTTTACCGTTACAGTACTAAATTAACAGTTACTGTAATCTCTTTTCGTAAAACTAGATAGAGGGTCTTAAATCCCCTTTGTTATTAAATGGTTGCTATTGATCTTCACAGATATAAGTTACAGCAATAAACGTAACCTTTAAGGCGAAATAGCTATCATTAACATTATATATTCCTTTTATTTATTTCTTGTATCTTATACTAAACTACACAAGTTATTGTTTAAAAATGTATAAATAAAATATTATAGTATTTCCGAATTCCAAACTACTAAAAGCTTATAAAGTAATCTCTGTAACTTCAGAGTATAATCCGCCGGGTACCTGCCCGCATAACTGTTCTGCGACCAGAAAAAAACAATGAATTATTATTAAAAACACAACAAAAATAAAGAGGAAACATTGAAAGCGGCGCGAGAGACGTTGCCGCACCGCGCTCGCTGACTCGTCACGTGACGTCACGTCTCAAGATGGCCGCTGTACCGGTTGTGTTACCCCACTCCCGTCCTCCAGCCGGATCCGACCGCGTTACTCCATAATAATAATAATTTAGAATGCAGCCGTCCGAAAGGAAACCGAGTGAGAATAGATTGAAATTTAATGCATCGAGCACGTCGGTTATACGTGTTAGCGTTAATTGTTATTCTAGCGCGGCAGCTGTTTACTTTCGTTGAATAATATGAGTTCTGTTAGGAATCCCGAATAGCTAAGAGTTGACGGCAATCGGCTTAAAGTCGTGATTCATTGCGGTCGAAGTCTAATATTCCCTTTCCAAATATACCTACATATTGATTAATGTATACGTACTTAAATGTCATGTTTACTAATTCAATATGAAATTGTTGTTTGGACGCGAATACCTAACTACCTATTTCTGTGGCTTTCAAAGCCTGTTTTTGTTATTAAATTATATACCTGTTTACCTAATATTATATATTTCTTGAGGTATCAAATAAAACTGAAGTTGTTTTATGTTTCATTTCCTGTTTGCTACTCTATTGGAATTATAAATGCTGATTAGTTTATAATATTATACTACCATTGATTGCATACACCATATTACCAGTACAGAGACACATTTTTGCCAAGTACACAATCATGTACTGTTTATTGTGGATACGTGTCTGTTGACAGAAACTATGATTTGATTCACCATGTATAGGGTTTAGTAAATAGAGTACGCTGGAAGTACCGTGTTCATTATCGTGCGATAGCGTTGAAGGCGATACGAGGGTTGGGGTACGGGGGGTGTATCCGCGTCGGGCTAACGGCTCGTCCTCGGCGCGTCGCGGTGCGCGCGCTGACGTCACCGCTCGATAATGGCCGCTGCCGCCCGGACCCCGCACACCTTCGCAGCGGACCCAGCTCAGTCTCTCGTCAGCCGTCGAACAAAGTGAGTGCTTTTGAACGTTTCCGCGCAACTGCGTTACATGTGATAATAGTGCTCCGTGTACCATGGTGACAGTGTTTCTTTATTCAACAAATAAATAAGTGAACATTTTTTCAAAAAGCGAATATCGCCGACCACGTTTTACACCAGACTTAAAAATGTCGGTGATGCAGAAGCGGCAGCATTGCTATTTGTGCGATTTACCTCGCATGCCTTGGGCGATGCTGCATGAGTTTTCGGAGCCAGTATGTCGTGGATGTGTAAATTACGAAGGTGCCGATAGAATAGAAGTAGTTCTTGATACAGCAAGACAACTCAAACGTGCACATGGTTTTCAAGAAGGCCGTGGGCCCTCACATGCCAAAGGTGGGCATCGTGCGCCATTAGAGGCTCATCAAAATGGGGCAGAAACGGCGACTAGAGGCCAACCTGCTCCTCCAGCACACCATGCGCCAACTGCTGGATTTGCGTTGCATCATTCCCGGCCAACAGGCAACGCTGGTCTATTAGCAGAGTACGGCGGTCGCAGAGAAGAACATGAGGGCAGGAGGCTTGCACATCTACCCCTAGCTCATTTACCTTCTCACGGTGGAGCTCGGCTCGCTCCCGGATTAACGTTAAAAAGACCGCTAGATGATGATGATCATCAAAATCATCATGAGCCAGCTAAGAGGCTTTTAGAAGAGCACTCCCGGCCTCCGCTAACCCGCGGGGAATCCTTGCCGGCAGTTTCCCTGGCGGCTCCTTTTGCACCTGAACGTGTATTCAAACAAGAAAAGCACCCACTGCGCACTCCGTCATTTGACGCAGCTTTTAAAAGTAACGGTAAGTGGAGTCATTTTCATTTTTTTATAAATGGCATTAGAAATAATTTCAAATTTTTATTATTTTAAAAATAATTTTAGATTTACTTGCCTATCACTTATTTTTTTATTAAATTTCCCTATTAAATGTAAGTGGTTCTCTTTATTATAATTTACAAATGATAAATAATTACTTCACAGAATTTAGAGTTTAACAGTTATAACAAAAAATAGCGTATTATTCTATATCGCAGATTAATTTCTACTTATTCAAAACAACATTCGTAAGACGCTTGGTTGCGTCATTATTTTAATTATTCACATTAATGATCAAGCCCATTAATTAAAATATCAAATATTCCGAAAAGCAATCTAGCTGAACTAGCCGTTAAAATGGTGAGTACGTGATAAAACATATTTTGCGCAAATGCTCGCTCAGGGATTCATATCTAGGTAGGTGCATTAACTCACTCCATAAATACAAAACTGGTTCGACTGGTTGAGCGTTCTCGAAAGCAAGCTCTTGTGGCCTCTTGGCTCTTGCACACTAGCAAAGTGTGTATGTACAAACACCCACGTAATGTAAACGCGCTCGCGCCGTGAATGCAAGCACGATCGTGCGGTGCGGCAACATCGCGTGACGACATTTTCGCTCGCGTACGTATGTAGGTAGGCCAGCGAAAAAATATAGCGCCTGCCTACGCTTGGCAGAGTTGTTAGACCACATTCCGTTGGCGTGTGTGTACTGAGGGATCGCGGCGCGCCACAAGCCGACGGCCAAAAAGGTCACTGTGCGTGACGTCACGAACACCATATGGCCCGCGCCTCAACTTGCGTTTACCTCATTAATCCTCCCTCGAGCCGTTTAAAATGTGATACTGTAATGTTATACTGAGAAATTAAGGCGCCAACCTGCTCAAACGATCAGTTCAATATTTTGAAAACAAATAAATATAATGTAACCGGTAAAATACAAAAGCAATTAGTCTACACTGGAATTTATGACAAGTGTGTAAGGAATAGCACTTTGTAAGCGTTTTCAAAGGTTGTGAACAAGTATTGTTTGGCGGCGGCAAAGAACGTTCTATTAAAATACAGGCGGTGACACATGCGCTCCACAGAGACGCTACGCAAACGTATACACACGCTATTCTATTTATACGTATTATGATATTTGCTTGAATGTTTACTATTGCTGGTCGACCGCAAGCGATGTGTCATGCGTTATTGAGTGTGCCTGTTCGCAGTTCGGACGATTCAAAGTGATGTTTTTATTGCGACTGATAATTGTCTTACACATGTTTCGTTTATTACCAGTCGACATTCTTTATCAACTATCGTACGAAGTATAAATTGTTAATAGTGAGTTGTATTGAAATTAACACTATTTCTAGTGCCATCATTGTTATTAAAACTTTACCGTGCTTTTATTTCATTAATAAACGGTAACTTTCTTTTGGTAGGTTATGGAGGTAGTGCCCCTCTAACAAATGGTTCCGCTGGGTCCCCATTGGGCCGAACAGCTGGTTCCCCTCCGGTGACTGGTGCTGGCGCCGGTCCATCGCCGATGGCTGCACTTATGTCGGTGACGGATACGTTACCCCCTGGATCCCCTCGATCTACTGGAGGCTCTCCACCACAGCCCCCACCCCAAAGATCTGCTAGCCGATCGAGTCAACATTCGCCCAATTCATCAGGTAAGGGAATTACTCAAGGATGCAATTAGGTACCATTTGTCGATATTAGAAGCAATATTTGATCGGTTGCCGATATGATGTTAATTTTACGCGGAGTTTCGCTGTCGTAATGGGTCGGACTCGGGCGGGCGTCCGATCGCCGCGATTACCGCAATCAGGCGCCCGACGACCGCTTATGCCCATACTCAACAGCTACAGTCTGCACATGTCGATCGCTTGCTAGTTATTTCCTTAAATAGTGTTTGTGTTACGCAGACAGTAGCTAACCTGATTTATCCGGTCCGACAGGGTCGAACGGCGGGCGGCGGTCGTCGGGCTCGCGACACGTGTCTTCCACGACGTCGGTGTCGTCCACGGAGGCCAGCGAAGGAGCTGATGCCGCGGCCCCTGCCCCAGCCCCCTTGCTCAAGTGCACGCTCTGCCAGGAGCGCCTCGAGGACACGCACTTCGTTCAGTGCCCGAGCCAACAGCATCACAAGTTCTGCTTCCCCTGCTCGCGGGATTCCATCAAGAGACAGCAAGGATCCGAGGTGAGTTCCAGCCGCCGAACGCCTATCGATTATAAACATTAGTGACGTGACGTTGTATGTTTCATGAATAATTTGTTTCAGGTTTACTGTCCAAGTGGCGAAAAGTGCCCGCTGGCGAATTCGACCGTCCCCTGGGCCTTCATGCAGGGCGAGATCGCGACGATCTTGGGAGAGGAGTTCAAACCTAAGAAAGAGCGCGAGACCTAGGGCTTCCTGCCGCCGCGTAGACTTTATCTCTTGTCCCTCTCGCTGTGACTGATCAGGGGAGGAGTGTCGTGCGGCAGCTGTCGCCGGCAAGTGCTGCGGCACGCGCCCGAGCCGAGGCCCCCCGCGGCCCGAGTTGTACATATGTAAATAGGCTAAGTCTAATTGTAAGCCGTCGCCCGCACCGCGGGCTGCACACGATGGTACAACTGAGATCGGATGGTTTCAGCTTTTTATCTCAGCTCTACAATATTCGGCATATCTGAATAGTTTTATGATCATTGTCACAGAATGTTTAATGTCGTTCAATAGTTACTGACCTGAAGTGTTTCTCGTCCGAGGATTGGTTTTGGTAGATCGCTTTCTTCGAGAACTCTTCGGGTGCCATTTTCTTAGTTACCTTAGCTCCTAAACATAGTGAACTTGGCATTTATTTGTGTGATTCTTTATATACAGCTGTACAAGTATTACATAATTGCTATGTATAAAGTATAATAATGGTCATGACATTTTGTGTAGTACATTACTGACTGTAAAGTGTAGTTTCAAGTATTTAACGCGTATCGCTCGATGTACAGATAGCACATATACTTAAAATATATAAATTGCATACTGCGCATATTAATGATCGTTTAATTTCCTTGAAGCTATTTTTGAGTGGCTCGAGTTCCGTTTCTTCGACGATATTTGGCCTGGACATGATTCAAGTTTTCCTAGTTTACGTAGTTGTCGTTATTTCTTTGTAATAAAATGAATTAAAACTTCGCTCCGCGGAGCACTAAATGTTGGGTTGATTATTTTGTAAGGTTAAGTGAGGTTCGGCTGCAGTATTAGCGAGACCTGCGCACGCGTCGGGGCGCTCCTAGTCATTTCGTGAAATGTCAATCTGATCCGCGATTGCGCGGCCGTTATAGGAACTCTTAAAACTCGCTGCTATGTATAAAGTGAAGTAATTATCATTATATTATTATCATTGTATGTCCTAATGTTACTACAGTTAGTGTGTCAATTTCGAAGGCTATCAGATGGCGGCCGTTTTTCGTTTTCGCTTTGGCTTCTAATATCTGTTTGACAGATAGACGAGTTTAATAATTTGTGGTTGACGTCAGGCGACAGACGCGGAAGAGGAATCCCCTACTCCGCGGCTCTTTGGTGTCATATCCGTCAAACGCGACATGACCCTACTGTACGATGCGTTCAATTAAATTGACATGTCCGTTATTTATTTTAGATATTCGTGTACATACTACGGTTATTTTGTATATATTAACCTGTACATACTTATGATTTAATGGGTTCTAGCCGCTAGATTATTCAAGGCTATCCAGTCAGTATTACTTAGTACTGTGAGTCTTGTGGTAGTCATTTATGTAATCAAATGTAATTGCGAAAGGTTTTATTTAACTGCCTTTGAGTTATATCCGATGCGGGATTTATTTATTGTCGCCATATTTGGCGTTTTGTATCTTCTTTGTAATACTTTTTAACATTGTTAATTTTAATTTTTACTTTCTGATGGATTCAAAAAGACACAATCTTCACTCTAATCATGTATTTTGTTTGTATTAACAGAGAACATACAAGATGATCAATCTATATAAAATATGATACATCATATGAATTAAAATTTCGACTTAAAATTATATGAAATATTACAAGTTTGTACGTCGAATTTATATATTTCCTCTAAGTTGGGGTTTTTTATATGTTCATAACGTTGTCGGCTTGTTTAACCGGATATATTACTAATTAAATTGACAAATGTTTTATTTCAATCTCATTGCTCTTACAAATGATGTATATATATATATTTGTTTCTTATACTAGCAAACTTAATGTGTTTTTCTTAAACAAATTTGGTCCGCCTCAACTGGTAGACTCCAAGGAGTCATGAGACTTACCTTTCTTACTGCAAGCAATTGAAATGCTTCGATTAAGACGTTAATGTACATGTTGGTGAAATACAATTGATGTGATTTTGTAACATTGACTTTTTATTTCAACTTCCTTTCCCAAGAACAATTACAAAAAAAAATTAATTACATACTTTTTTCAAGTACTCAGTTCTATTCGAAGGACATTGTGTTTTTTAATACCCAAGTAGTGTAAAATATTTTCTTATTTGTTTACAGAGCGGCAAGGACCGCCGGAGAGAATGCCGGAGCCCCTGTGTTTGACCAACAGATGAGGCCAGCCTCTTGTTACCCAGTCGATCGATATTTGGTAAATATTTTTTTATTTTACACTTTATCACACAACATAAAAGAGACAAAACACGAAATTACAAAAATATAATGGAGTGTAAAGGGTGGCCTAGTATTAGTATCTTACAGGCAACCCGTATTTGAAAGAGAAAAAATTTATAAAGAAAGGGAACACGTGCATATACGTGAAATAAAGTATATGCATAAAAAAAATTATTACTTAATAAAAATTTAATAATGTAAAATAGTTAAAACATGGAACAACAACGATATTAGGGATGAATTATAGGAAATGAATATCAAGAAGTGTTTGTAAAAGAAATTTAAAAAAGAGAGAGAGGGATTATATTGATAGGTAAAGAATTAGAACTTTAGAACATTAAAGATTAAAAATTTTAACATAATTGGTATATTAAGTAATCAATTGACATTGTATTAATTTCTCACGTGTTGATATTTCAGGTTGAGAGCAGCAAAAGGATGGGTATTATTGAAATAATGGACGATGATTTATGGAAGCCTGAACCAGCTCTTAGGCCCGAAGATGAATTTCTATTGAGGAAGTTGCATGACATGCTGCAATCGACTGCAGATGACCTGAAAGTGCTATCTGGAGAGTTGTCGAAATATCACGAATCCGGGGTACAAGTTAAGACGTTGCCAACACCGTTGGATGAGGAGTTTAATGAAAAAATTCATGTCGAAGAAGTGGTCAATGCAAAATTTCATGGCAATAGAATAGTTAATCCAACGCAAAACACTTCACAAAAGAGCCCTACTGCAGTACAAAACTTGATTGCTAATGAAATACGAAAGAATCAATTCCGCACTGAACCTCGTAAAGGCGCAAAAAAAACCACTAACTTAGTAAAATCTCAAACTAAAGTAGTTCATATTCCTGAAAAAGCCAATTATGGCTTTGATACTAATCATGTACATTTAAACACTAAAGATAGAGCCGTGCAATACAATGAAATTGTATTTCAGCAATCTAACGAAGAAGACAGTGTTCAAAAGCCACTTCAAATTCAGGAAATGCCAAGTATAAATATTAGGAGCGAACTTAAAGTACAGCAAGTGGCACACTTGGATATAATACCAAATGCCAATAACATAGTAGCAGGTTTAAGCGATAAAAATAATATTTGCGTTATTTCCGTCGATCACGATTGTCCTAATCAATCCAATAATGAGCTTCGAAGAATAGAGGTAGAATTCGAACCGCCGCCCGTGCGTAAAATATCTAAAATGTCGTCCGTTGACAGCAGTGAGTCATCACCGAATATTGTGTGTAAGCGGAAAAATATAAAACAGAAACTTGTTAGAGATGAATTAAAGAAACGAGGACCGGAAACTAAATTTTCAAATTTAGCTACAAATAAGGTGCAAAGGAATTTAAATGATTGGAAAAGAAAATTAAGTTCGGTGTATGGCCAGTCCTCTGGCCAAACCGAAAGTAAGCCTCAATCGAAATTTAAAAACGCATCGACAAAACTAGCCACCGAAAGTAAAAACAAACAACTTCCAAAGCGAAAACCAATATTAAATAATCATTCGGAATACATTCCATACGCGAAACTAACTTTGGGGGGTGTTCATGTGAAAGACATAGAGGAGGAAATATCGCATATATCAAATAAAAACGATTTAGCCCTTAGTCCCATTTTAGACAAAATTCTAAGCCGTCAGAATTCATTTAGTAACGATATTTCTCAAAAGAGTGAACATAAAAATAATTTGAAAATCTTGACAACATCTGATGAGAACTTACTTCAGGAAGTTTTAGATATCGAAGAGAAAGTTAGCATTACCCTTTCCAAAAATCTTGACAAAAACAAAGAAAACACTCAGTCTTTAAGTAGCAACCGAGAGATTCACGTCAGTCCAGACGATAACACGTATGCTGACGATTTTGAGGCTGACAATTCAAATGGTATATCTGACAAGTCTGAATCTGTAAATCCACCTATAAACGACGCAATAAGAAATGATATTCCTACTATGAGAGAAAACGTACATAATAGAACCCACGTGAAAATCTCAAACTTATCCCTGAAAAATAAGATAGAGACATTTGAATTTATTCATACCGTTGATACACAGGAAAATGCAACTCAGAGCAACGCTGTCAATAAAATTTCCCTTAAAGAGACGCAAACAACGCCTCGAAGCGAGACTCATAACCGTAACGACCTATCCATAGATCCAAAACACGAACTCGAGAATATGTTCAAATTAGAGAAAGATTTTATTAAGAAACTTATAGTTGATGAATACAGCGACCTAATATCTAGTTTAAATAAACCGTCAACTTCAAATGAAACAAAAATCAATAATGACAATAAAAATATTTCGTCGGTACAAAAAAATACCCAGACTTCGCCGGCGCGGGTGAAAAGCGTTATGACGTCACCCGCTCGAACTAAAACAAGAACTACGTCACCGTTAGCTCTGCCACGAACCATAGATAAGCAAACCAGTCCCGGAGTAGGTGCCGCGGCATCGGAAACCTCTCACGAGTTTGATATTACGATCAATTTATCATCACCCAGGTTCCAATTGCAGTTACCTAAGTCGGCTTCAATCGCTAAAAGCAACCAAACAGATAGCAAAAAGCTTAGATCCAGGTTCGTTTCGAGCAGTTCAAGCTCCGTGGAGGACTATACATCGTCGGACATAAGTTTTGGTGAGATGAGGCGGCTTCAAAGGCGATCGCGACTCAGGGTTCCACATGTGTCTGGGCCGAGTTCTTCGTCGTCGAAATGCTCTGAGCATAGCTTTGTAGTTCCCATACGGAGTGAAGGTGAACTTAGCGTCTGTCACACGAAATCCAATAAGTATAGTAAGAGCGAGGGAGAAATTAGCTTAGGACAGTCGAGGTGACCAAACACTAACAGAGAGTTTGGGAACGCCAAAGCTGTGCTTGCAGAACAGGTGCCTTAATCGTTTGTTTGGATTTTTGTAAATAAATTACTTTTAATTTCCGTTGTCACCACGAGTACAAATAAGTAGTTAAGTGATATAATTAAAGCTTCCTGTATATTTTAAGTAGATAATAAAATAAAGATTATAGCTGGTCTGTTAAATTTATTTGTCGAATTATTTACGCACTTTCGATTTCTTCAAAATGTTCGTGGGTTTATGTATGAGACATGGGAATTTACGTTACTGTGTGTGATTAAGAAATCATTTTTGAAAGAGTACAACTCTTAAATCCGCGGTAGTGATTTAGATGCGTTTACAAATCAGACTCGTCGGAAACTATAAACTAACTATAAACAATATTTTCTCCAACTAACTTATGAGATGGAATAATCGTTAATATATATAAATCTCCTGTCACGATGTTTGTCCGCGATGAACTACTAAACTACGAGTAGTCTTACTAACTTAAAAGATAGGATAGCTTAGATCTTTAATTATAGTCGCAATTTATTTTATTGCAAATTATTTGTCTATAATTAATTGACACTCACAATTATCTGTTAACTCCAAAAGGTTCTAACAGATGTCGATGCTTTTCGGCTGGATTGAGTAAGTAATCAATAGATGGCACTGCTATGGTGAACCAACCAACGTGTCGTATAAAGATTAATTAATTAACCTAAAAAAAGCATATTTTTATTGTTTAAAACGCGTTCGATTATAATATATCCCCGCACACTTGAAACTGATAATTATTTTTATTTAACTAAAAAAATGATTGCTAGAATTCACATTTATGGCAAAACAACGTTTGCCAGATCAGCTAGTATTATATAGTTTTTAGTTCAAAAACAGGTATGCAATTGAAGATGTATCATTTTATATTCTATGATTCCATCTTGACGCCACTAGAGGTTTTCTGTTCTTCAACCTTCTTTAGTTTTTAATCCCACCATAAATTAGCTATATATAACATGTCCGTCTAACGAATGTTATATTAGATTCATTAGTAGAGCGTATCATGTTCTGAAAGGCCGGCAACGCACTTGTGAGCCTTCCGGCATTGTGAGTGTCCATCGACGGTCACTTACGAGTTACATCTGTTATCCTGTCTATTTTCCTCCTAAAATATAAAATGTAGATTTTTGTAAAAATTATAATCAGATTTGTAAGTAGCAGTACACAGTTGCTCTACGATTACAACAAGGTGTAAAATAATAAATATAAATAATAAGAACTGAAAAATTTCTGTGAGCCAAGTAACTGGCATATTTAGATGATGTAGGTGCGTTCTGTATTCATTCAGTCACAATTTTTTAATGAATTTGATATATATGCTAAATGTTATTACATCATTTGATAGTAAGGAAATAGAAAGTGAAGTTTGAAATCGTTAATTTTTAATTAGAATACTTGTTATATGGAAAGCTCATTGAATATTTGTACTCAAAGCTTGTGTTACGAGTACTTGAATGGTTTGAAATTTAACATATGTTTAGGATTTATATCACGTTTTCGCTGATATTTTTCATCACTTCACTCAGCCTTAAACTGTATATTGATATTTACTATTTATTGATTGTGTACAAAAAAGTTTAAATAAATATAATGAATAAAGATATTTTATTCTAATTTAACATTGACGTATCAAATATGGTGAACACACGATGCCAAATGTGTTTTTAATAGTTACACTTACATCTTTTTCAAAATTGTGTATTGCAATGCCTGGCTATTGCTATAAGAATTAGGCTATTAATTTCCGTAGCCATTTAGGAAAGTTATAAAGATTATCTTACGGTGAAGGTAGTGGTTATAATTATAGTAGTGTCGCAAAACAATGCGATGCAAAGCTCACGTGGCGGAAAATTAAGCACGTTTGGTGATGGGCAGTGCGCTTATCGATACCGGCATAACTTAGCCTGTGTCTTGACTCAATTCAAGGAAGTGGAAGTATAGTGGTGCAACAATTAAGCTTGTAAGTTACATATTAAATGTTTAAGAGCCATGTGAAATTCGCAGCTCGTCGCTCTCTAGATTTGTCTCTCTCGGGATTTTGTAACCAGAAGGAAACTTCAAATTACACATTTCCACCCTTATACTTATCCTAGGTATTTTACATAAGCTTCCTTCAGTCTAGAAGCCTCTCAGTTAACGCGATTGTTTGAAGTTAAAACTTTTTTAAGACTTAGTTTTCCTTGATAGTTTTGTCAATAGGCTACTTGACACTATCTAGATTATGCTACGTAAAATTTAATATTTCAGCCACTCAGTGATTGGCCACCTCTGGTGCGACGCCACACTAAAGTCAACATTGTTCAACATCGTTGCTATCACTTTGTGCTATATTTTTTAACCAGAATTTCTTAATATTCCGTAAGATAGTAGACAGATATGTGATATAAACAATATTATTTGTAGAAACAGGAAATAACAGTACATTGTGGCATCAACTCTATTTATTCCAGTACCACGAAAAGAAAAACTATAATAAGCACGCTGAATGTACTTTGGCTGGCCAGTATGCCAGTGTAACTGTGTTTACTAGGCTGTGACGTCACGCCGTTCGCCAATACAGAAACAGGGGTTTAGGTCGAATATTGTAATTCAAAATTTAACACAATATTGTATGAATATTTTGTAACAATTTTAAAATAATAACAATTACAGGATTATATGCAAAGTATCGATAAAACTAAGAACATCCTTATCAAGACATTTTCACGAAACAATGGTAGAGGTTGAATAAAATATTATAAATATTAAAACGTAGCCATATGCTTCCTAGTTTGTGCGATGACAGCTTACTTTCTACTGTTAACATGGTGAGTATTATTTTTAGTGCATCAACACATATCAACCGCGATTCCAATTAAAAATTTTAATAAGTACCAAAAACGTGATTGTTTAACGAACTAAAATGTGATCGGTATTTATTTATCGATAAATCTTTGTAATTTATCTTTTCATCGATTCACTGCCGCCGCTTGCTTTTGAAACTACAAACAATTGTAGGAAATAATAACCGTATTTTCTTAAACTTTAAATATTCGTGAAAACGTACACTATAAAGTAATTCTTAGTAACACTAGTTTGTTTACTGGTTAGAAGCTGAAGAGCATAAGAGTTATTGAGGTGAATAATCGGAAGGTGGTGAACGACACGTCGATTATTAATACAAAAGCCTTGGATTACTGAATAATGCCGTCGCGTCGGTTACATAAGACAGTGAGACAGCGACAAATGGTCGGGTCGGTTCCCACAGCACGCTTTCACTGCACCTGTCCGACAAATTCCTTGCCTTATCTGCGCCTAATTACACCATTCTATTGTATTTGGTACTTGCGCGAAATGTTTGTTTGCCGTCGTCTTGGTTATATAGGGAATATCTGGATAACAGGACAGCTGAATTAAAAAACGTGTTGAGTGTTCAAAGTCAAATAATTATATTAGCTTCTCCTATGAACGGAGTCTTTGATCAATTTAAAATAAAGCAACACTAAAACAAAGAGTCAAATGCCGCTTTCTCGTGGAAAAAACATGGGCTCGACACAGAAAGTTATTTATTGGCGTTTAAAGTGATAAGAAGACTGAGAAACCATTCATCTAATCGTTTCAAATTTTACTTTAATAATCTTTGTTATCTTTTTTGTCTGCGTGTTTACGTGTGTTAACTTAGCTAAGGAAGTTATAGAGCCTCTTTCGCCTGAATGTAGAGCTGATAAGGTAATCGTAGTGCGTGTATATAGCAACATTGATCAAATTATTGTACCTATAGCAAAATAAGTAATCTTCAAAATTTTGTTAAATATCTTTAAATGACATGAAAATTCTTCATTCATTAACCTTTTGCTACATCCTAAGTATTGAAAGCTGTATGACATGTCATAAGTGTAACCATGAAATTATTCCTTATCTGTGATTTTGTATCTATTGCTTAGTTGATTTTAACAAATTTAAACGTTAATATGATACACAAAAGTGTATCGCAATTCACTTTGTACAATTTAAGTGTGTCGACCATAGCCCATGTGCCAAAATATTTCACGGTTTGATACCATTTGTGCCATTTATAAAAATAGTTACGTAAGTACCACAACGCATAAACCATTGGTTAGGGCCTAAAGTGGCTTTGTTAGTCAACGTTAGTCAAAAAGTCACCTGGCGGAAAAGTGCATCAAATACTGACATAGCAAATATCAATATGTTTCCAGTAAAACGCGTTTCGTTATTTTCTTATTATATTTTATCTTATGGTTATCAAAGTTTCATCGTTTTGATTAATTTTATTTTATTGTTTTACGTATTTTAATTGTATTCAAATAGTGATATGCAGTTATCAGAATATTCCCAAAATTGATATTTACATTAAATTTGATTGCTTTTTTATTAACATTAGATTTAATCTGATTTCTATCCCTCAGTGAAAGTGGCAAATAATAGTAACAACATATGATTATCACTCAACTATTTGAATTTTTTTGCGAGAAATTATCTAGTGTTGTCTTGTAATGACGGTTTGCAACCGCAGAGCTATCATTAGAAGGTGCTTGGCGCTTTCATTTTTGGCATATGTTAAAATAAGGTGACAATTTTTAGCCTATAATTAGAAAATACACCAGCAAAAAATACTTTTCGACAAATTGCAATAATGTGAACTCGGTAAGGAAGTTTTCAAAAACTATGTAGGTATACTTAATAAAGCTTAATTATGATGAGGACATAAAATGTAGTAAATCGTTGTTTAAAGTTTTAAATAATAATTTCGACAATCCTACTAATCTTATTAGACGAAAGTATGGGTAGATGTTTGTACCTCTTTTCACGTAAAAATTACTGAATGGATTTTACAATAATATAGCTTATAGGTACATCAGAATAGTACAATTTATAAAAATATTGTGTGAATTGGTCAAAATATCAAGTAAATAATAAAAATTGCGGGCTATTTGGGTTTCAAAACCACATATTAATGTATACGAATTATCTTAAATAGTCGTACACCACAAATATCTATAAGCTTTTATCACCAAAGCTACAATAAAGTTGATAATTTATTTCAAATGCACATATGTATTAAAAAATGATTCCTAAATGAAAATAGATACTTTTGGATATATAAAGGCGTGCGCGGGTTTCTAATAATGCAGGGATTATCTAGCTTATTATAAAACGGACTATCTTGACAATTTTAGATTTTATGTACTGACGATAATTTACTGTTTACAATAATCTTATTTAAGCCTATTATACACTAGCTTTTCAAGACGTCTTATTCAAAACAAAAGTTTCGTAATTTTGCAAAAGAATTCTGTTGCTTATTTTTCTTATCTGAATGCGCATTACTACGTATGCCTGTGAAGACCTTATAAATGATTACTAGGAATACATTTGTATTGTTTTTGTGCAATTTATACTGCAATCATCTCTAATCTCAGGGAATAGAATCGACTCGAGAAAGTTAGAGAAATGAAAGGGTCAAGGGTTACCTTCGCCTTTCTGTGATAGTCTTCTTTATTGGATTACATCTGTAATGAACCCACTACGGATCCAAAAAGGGAAATTATCAAGCTTTATCAAATAATAATCTACTCGTGTTTTGTTCGAAATGGAACTTTTTCAATTCTAGCGACGGTGTTATAATAATTTTGTTTATTTATTGTTTAGTTATTGTAAAGATTTAATACAACTTAAAATTGGCGTGTGCCAAGCGTGTGCCGACTCGCGTGGTAGCGGTCAGTGAGATACTCTTTGGTATCGGTGAAAGTGCGAATCGCGATTGTGATGTAACGCACCGACCAATTTATTACGTCTTTCCGTTTTTGCCCACTTTTATGGGTCAATGGGAGATCCGATTATGTAAAGCAAAAACATTATTCGATATTGTTCAACATTTTTAATTATTATGTACATGAGCTCGATTTATATTTATATGCAGATATGAAATACGATCCCGTTTTTTATATTATTTGTTTATATTTAGAGACATAATCGTTTTCTAGATAGTATCTGTGGCAGTGTGTCTTTTTATTGCGATCCACAAAGTTCAAAGCGCCGACGAGAACTTAAATTTTACCGCCTTATATCCGGTTAATAAAACTGAAATTCATAAAGAAAGTGAGGAAGTTATAAATGTCACTGATAAATATGCGCAAGAATCTAATGAAATAGAAGAGACTAAAGAAGTTAAAGTAAAGAATGAAACTTTAAACAAAGTAAAATCTGACACGACCACGTGGAAAGTTGACGCCGTATTGACTCTACCAAAAGAGGAAAAAAATGTAAGGGGAACCGAGGCTGAATCTGGGGAAAAAGACAAGGAGTTTAAGCCAAGCCAACAATTGGGTAGTTTTTATGAGGAAGACGCTTTCATTGTTCCGACCGGGAAGAGTATAGGATCTTTTACTCCAGTCAAAGCAACGTCGTCATTCATAAGGTAATAAATGATTTATTTTATTGTGAACAACGAATTTCTATACATCCGTGACTATCTCCGTAAAAGTTCCGAAAACCTCAGCGTTTGCTCGTTTTTGAATGAACAGCCATAACTACATTACCGAATATTGTTTTGGTTACGTGAGTATTAAATATTTAAATAAAAATTATGTGACGGATGAAAACGAGATTTTTGAACAATATTTACATAATTCGGCGTTTCGAGTGCAGACAGAGACAGCTCTCGCTGACCAACACTGTTTTAAAGCACTCAAATTTCGAATTATGTAAATAACTTAAGAGATATATTTAATATCACATGTTTAAAAAGAAAAATCAACATTTAGATGATATGGTAGATACGCGAAAACATTATATTTTAAATAAAAAGAGATAATTTCATTCCAGCTCTGATAACTTCTTCAAGTTGGACTACAAGCACCCAAAGGACAGCTCAAACAAACCATATAAGTTTAATAATGACTTCAAACCGATAAAACCTGCATTTGATTATGATTCAAAACCAACAGCAGAAGTTCCAGTAAAGATTCCAGCTGGAAGCCTGTACAAGTCTCCGGATCCTTTCAGAGATAAGCCAACATCCGATGGAAACGATGACTTTGGTTTAGAATTCAGCGATGGAAAGGAAAAGGAAGTTAAGAAAAGGTATTTACGAAATTGCTGTATATTTATTATTCATATTGTTGTTTCACTTAATAAAATAATTCTACCCTGAAAATAAAATGATTTTACGATCGATTCACTATATATAGTTCAACAAAGTACCGGTTTATGGACACCAATACAATAAAATAAGTAGACTAAGATACTTACATGTATTGACAAAGTATCATATTATTTAATATTTAATACTTCAGAGGCTATATAAAACAGTTTATATTAATTTGTTTTGGGGTAAAGATTTATACGTCCGTTGCAGTAAATAAGGAGCAACGTACTTTTATTTTAGGTTTTTCTAACCAGTTACGCAAGTTGGACAAACTTTAAGTACACACGACATTACTGTTAGCACTTTAACAATTGACTTAGTATGCACTTTAGGCCCTCAGTAATATATCATAGACAGTTGAAATGGTTATAAATAGAATCAGGGTTTAGTTTGGGAAAGTCCATGGTATCAATTGTAAACAATTTTCAAAATTGTCCACATTTTCTGTTTCTGTTACTGATTTTATTCTACACTCTAGTAGAATAAAATTATATTTAGCGGCTCCCGTACAACAACGTGTCTTTTTGCTCCTATTTGTTCGAGACCCACTCGCACTAGCACGGTTTTAGTTTCTCACAGAAGTATTATATTATATATAGTATAATAAAATGAACTAATCCGACCTAATCCTAATAGTAAAATGTTGAGTAATAATAAGTGTGCTACTTAGTTCTGAATTATCTAGCTTTCATAGAAGTAACGATAAAATGTTTTGTCTCAGAACATAATCTGTTTACTGTTTAGATAAATGCTAGTAGCCTCGGCATGATCTACGAAAGTGCTACGGAAGAATTCATAATTTTATTAAAAGGATATTAGATTTCTTAATATAGATCGTAGTCTCCAATTCGCGTAGTTTAATACTTGTAAATCTTGATTTAAAAAAAAATATTTATTTATTTTAAACAGGCATTAAATATTTATACCTATTACTAGCTTAGGCTAAAGCGTCTACTAAAAATCTTAACTTATAGTTAACCTTAGTAGTTAACACAACATTTTTCATAATAAAAATATGTAAATAGTTAGTAGACGTAAATTTTTAAAACGACCTTAAAATCACTTATGAGAACGAAAGCACTCCGTTGAGCTATTCTACTCGGTTGGGCTGGTGATGAGCCCATTTATCAATGTCAATAAATTTATTAATATTTTACTTTACTACATGTACAAGCTCAACATCTGTTTTGTGTCCGACTGGACTTTCGGAATTGACTGTGCTATTTCATTAATCGAAATGTAATAATTAAATAAAAAATAATATATAATCGTCTTTATAAATGATACAATGTCGTGTCGTACATCACTAAGCAACTCCTCAAAGAGCTCAAATTATATCCAAATTTGTGCTTTCACTGATCCGACCAATTATTAAACGAAGCTTTGAAAGTCTGACAGGCATTGCAGTCTCGCCGTGAAGGCTCGGAAACAAAAATACTTCCATGGTGAACTTTGTTCTTTCTCACATCTGACACGATTTTCGTTCTCAAACGAGAAAGCCAGGAACTTATCACGCTCGTGACTCGGGTGAGCGCGAGAGTTTCTTGGAGCTTGTCCGCGTATGTTGGGCCTTGGCTCTGGTGTCGCAGATGGGTTTTCAATCTTCAAGCAATAATTTGTTTGTTGTAATTTAATTAAGTTGAATAATACTCTTTTGGTTTTCGACATTAATCCAAGACCCAGTCATATATGTGACAGCGCATTCGCCAACAACTGGATGGTTAAATAAAAGCGGCAGATTGTAAACCCAATTCTCTACGCAATTTTAAAAGTGATCGAAACTTTAATGGCTTCCGCCACACGTTATCTTGTTCGCTTAATATCCGATTGCGATTAAGCAATTCTACCAATAAAATGATTATATTACAGCAATAACCATAGTTTAAACTAGAACTGGTTTAAGAATAATTTTTACATTTATGTAGTATATATTTCCTGCTTCGAGTGTTAGAAAGGTTGAGCTGCGCCAACCCTTTAACCTGTTAAGCCTTTCACGAAATCTCTTAAGCCACCATCAGAAGCGGATGCTCTCCACACCCACCATGACATTTCAGGAATTGTGTAAATTTGTTCATTCAAAATTAATTACAAAAGTACATAAACTTCAAGGATAATTTGTATTTCTATGTTTGCATATTTTTTATTATAAAATGAGGTGCCAAACGGGGTTACGGGTGGCCTAAGTAGCAACAGACGCAGCCCATAAACACCCATTAATGGTTGCGTTGCCGGCCCTTCAAAATAGAGTTCTCTTTTATTTAGATTTTTCAATATATAATTTAACTAAAAGTTATTTTATGTAAGGCAATACATATAATTAAATGTTTCAGGAAGAATCCATGGCAGGGCCTCCTGAACTTTGTAACGGCGTTGCTGCCCATCGGCATCATTGTGTCTGCCCTCACTCCGAGCATTGTTACATTAGAATCGACGGATAACTACAAGTAAGCATTTTCAATCATTGCTCATTGCTGCATCAGACTCCATCTCTGTTTAATGTAGCCAGTATATTTGTGAAGAATATTAAATCTTTCCGAAGCCTTATAATCTAGTGAAGTAAAATACGTACGTACTTACAATTATTCTAAATGACTATTGTATTAAAATGAACTCTGAATGAAAGCTTAAAGAAAAATATAAGATTATATAAACCTATGAAATCCTAAACTAGCGAGCTTATGCGGATGTGGCATCCGCACGCAAACTGCACACGCAGACTTTTCTTACATAAACCGTTTTCACCCGGTCTAGCACATAACATCGGGTAACATGCTACATATTCAAAACATTACAACAATCATGCAAATTCATTTAATATATGTATCAGCCTGACACGCCCGTCATTTCATAATCGAACTACCACTTTGTAAGTTGTGAGTTGAGAGAACTTTTTTATAGAATGTAAAATTCTATGGAAACTGAACGAGACAAAGGATTTTGATAAAATTCAAATAGCCATGTTATGGTTATGTTTACTTTGGGAGCACGATGTACATTTAAATTTCATTTCTTCTACATTTAATTTTATTAAAAATACTGCTTCAGTCCTAAAGTGAAGAAAAACACTTTGGTTTAGTTATGTATTTTTGCAGCATTTAAACGTTTGTCTACCGTGACCAGGCACGCTGTAAAGTAAGCGAAACGTCGCAAAATTTTAAAATATATTTAAATTTAGCAACAATACATAACCTAAATCCGTTAATAAAGTGTTTTCTTTGAATGAGTAATAGATATGTCAATAAAAGACAATATTAACTGGTTATTTGTTATTTATTGATTAATAACATTTTGCTTCCGAAAATAGTGGTAATTAGAGCCGATTTCTAACATCCTTCTCCGATCACTTTTCACGATTCTTGGACAGTCCAACGTAGTGGCTGCTACGTTATGTCTTGTGGCTAATGATTGTACAAAATACACAAATATAATTTCAGTTACGGACACCATTTCTCTCGGCGATCGGATAAAAGACTGCCTGATATAAGTGAGCGCTGTAAACGGCGATTGCTTTGCGAAATACATTCAGAGAAACATTATTTTCGGTTAGTATGAACTTTTAGGAATCGCTTACTTGCTTTGTCTAAGTAGATTTTATATAGTTCGATCTGAGATGCTGTAAGAAATCTATTATAGAGCGAAAAAAAAAAAACCCAAAAAAAAAAAAAAAAACCCCCCCCCCCCCCCCCCCAAAAAATTTACCCAAAAAAATTTTTTTTTTTTTTTTTTTTTTTTTTTTTTTTTTTGGGGGATTTTTTGTTTGAAAAAACAACAAAAAAAAAAATTCCTTTTTTTAATATTATTTCGGTCCGCCTTAACATAACTAGCGTTATACATTAAAATAAATCGGTCCTGTATTAATGGTAAGTATTTGTTATTAGCTTTGCATTCGAATTCTTGTTGTATGATATTTATGTGCTTATGATTGTAGAAAACGGTGTTAAGATTTGTAATTATTTACACAATATATCGTACCAAAGGACAACGTAAGGGAAAATTAAAGAAAATTTTTTGAATACGAATGCGAATTTATCATTATCATATCCAGACAATAACTTACTTTAAAAATTATATGGTTCTTTTTGTTAATACAGCGGAGCTGGGGCGCGGCAAAAGCATTGCTACAAGATACAGTGTGAAGATCCTGAGGCCATGAACAAGCTACTTGCCTGGTTGCTCGCATATCACCGCAACACACATAAACGCTAATAAATCGTCATAAAAAACGCATTTTTTCTTATAACCTATTAATAAATATTTAGAACATTAGGGCTCCAGTTCTCAGTAGTTTTAAATCGGTTAAATGAATATAGATGAAGCTTTAGCAAAAAGATTTCCACTTCATCTCGAAAATGAGAAAGAACCGGAAAAGTTTATGTATTTACCGATCTCGCTTTTCTCTGTAATCTTTCCTTAGAAATAATTACCTTAACATATAGAGATGAACTAATGATTTAATGTGTTAACTTCCTCTGTGCGCGTTTAATTCATTAAATAAACTAGTTCTCAAACTGTTCCGTTGATTTGCTGTGCATATATAAATTAACATTGGAATCGATTATAAACAAAATGAATACTAAGAACTCTTTTTGAAAATTTGCCGTAATATTTGCCAAGACCTGTAGTGACAGCGGCGGAAGTTGAGCGCATCCGGCGCGCGCGCTTCGCGTTGGCGCGTGGAGGAAACCTGCTCGTGAATCATAAGTCATAACATCAATATCTCTTTTCATGTAACAGGTCATCTAAACGAGTTTGCACGGAAGCTCGGTCGCAGGCCAAACATTTTGGGTGGGTCCACGGAAGTGGACTTCTTTGGTATGTTGCCTGCGAGACTGACACAGACGTTCAGGATTTACTACAATTTTGGATGTGTGGTAGAAATTAGCTTGATTTTCTATTTACGGAAAACTGTAGTGTCGGGAATATGCTAATGGAAAAAAAATGGATTTATGAACAAAATAGTATACAAAAAAGTCGTTGACGGCTGTATTTTTAAGTTTTTTGGATTAGGCATGTTTAGAAGAAGAAAAGCATTTTTATATAGCTACAAATATACATTAAATCTTAATTATCTTATGTTTAATAATAATAATAATAAATAACTTGTAGTGACTGTGGTTAATGCAAAGGTGCTACAGAACAAAAACAATTTTTTGGTTACTGCACTATCAGCCAACTAAGAAGACATTCAAAATTTTAAATTTCAATAAAACACTGAAATAATTGGAATAGACAAATCTGGAAGTACATATATAATATTACAGAAATTGAGTCAGATGTCAAAAAAACTCACAGAGTTAATGATTTTTATTCTCTAACCATTTCAATTTTTCGCTAAGGTTTTCAGTAGTCAATCATTAATACAATGCATCAAGAAATTTGAACCTGAACGTTTAATTAGACAAAATTCTGCACAGATTTTTGTGTACTCTATAAACTACGAAGAATGATGTTGTTCTATTGCTCACCTTGTAGTGCTATCTCATAATTAAAAAAACAAAACATGGGCAACAAACTATTTTTGTAAATTTTAAACAATTTGTTCGTTAATATTCAAATAATTTATTTTATTTATATCACAAGTATCCGTCACATATAAATCTTGATACGCCTAAATAACACACCAATCAAAGCTTCATAAAGCTCTATGGAAAAGCGTAAACCTTTCGACCATTCACAAAACATCAACGGTCTATAAAGCAGACAAACTGACGACATGTATTATATAAATGTTATCAGCTAGCCGATGAGTTGTGTAATACATCAAACATGCCATTGGGTGAAAGTACGTGGCCTTGTGACGATACATCCGTATGTTATTACGGGCTTATGCTTCCACCAAAGCTGTTAGTCTAAAAGGTACTTACATAACCCTGGTTTTCAATATTACTTGTCAATTGAATGGTTGTTAAAAAAGAAAAGGCAGTGTGAATGATAACTGTAATGGGTCAATTGTTGTATTCAGTTTGCATTTAATTTGCGTTTAATTTTAATTTTACTGTTGGTCTGACGACTTTTTTTCTTATTTGTAATAATCAACTATAATATTCTTCCTATTCCATATAATTTAATGTAAGAGTAACATTACATCATGATAAGAGCGAAGTGTGACTGAAAAATAGGGCCTGAAACCCCCAAAAGTTTCTGAATCGTGTTGAGGATACATTTATAAAATACCTGTCACTAAGAATTCCATCGTTAAGAATGTCCACTACTTAATATAATGAGTACTTTATAAATTTCACGAGCGAAAAGAGCAGATAACTCGCGTTTTCACTTCTCCGAACTTTACGGATTTAAACCATATAAACTTCACTCGTGTTTCCAACAACTTTCATTTAGGTTTTTTTATTTCAATTATTTGCTTTATACGTTGATCAACGTATTATCGCCTATATCAGTAATGTATACCTAAACCTAAACCTCACCAATTATAGTAGGCTCAACCTTCATGAATCCCTCATCTTTATAATGTAGCATTATTTTTTATTGCCTTACAAACTTATGCTCCTGCCTATAGTAGTAAAGCGTAGCAAATAAAAAGAAAAAATATGAATAAATGTAATTAAATAATCCTATAAGTACAGGTTACAGGGAACCCTGTAACAGCGTAGCATCCTAATGCAAAGCAGTTGGCAGACATTCTCTTCATCTCGATCGCACTGTTCATTAATTGGTTAATTCAAAAGCTCAATTATCGCGTTATGCAACCGCCCCTTCTTTGCGGTGGCTCTTGCACAACAGTGGAGGCGCGCTCGGCTCTCTCCTCGCCACAGTCGCACTTGACGCGTTCAGCGGAACGCCGCACTAACCATTGTACAGTGTTAACGTGTTCGAATCCGGTTCTATCGAGTGCTATTTTGCTCCGGGATTGTGTGTTTCATTGGAGTATGCGCCTGCGCTTGTAATTTCACTTTCTACCACGGGACACTGCAAGCGGTAAGGTTGTGCAACGCAGACGATGCTTTCTGCGTGCACTTTTCTATTATTATATATATAAAGTAGTAATAAATTATATTTGTTTGTACCGATTACACGCAATTTTTATACAATAAACTGACAAATGGACACACGATTTAAAATTCAAGAAGGCTTCATAATCAGTCTAATAGCCATTATTATATAAAATATAATTTTATAATAAAAATAAAAAATAAAAAAAAAAAAAAAAATATATAAATTACTACAACTAATTATTTTATTCGCATATCACAGTAGTAAAATTACTCTATCCTAATTCTACGAAACAAAATAGTTGTCTAAAGTAATGTAGTACATATTATTATTATTGAAATGCACCATTACGATAAAGTACGTATGATATAAAAGTACAGAATTAAAAGCAATGACTCACGTTTTATAATTAAAAATTTCTTCCGTAAATTACGTACACTTCCGAAAGATACGTCCTACTTACAGGTGAAATCTATTAATTGTTATTATCTAATATACAATTATTCACATTAAATCTCTGTAAGATATTCTTAAACCAAACGTTTGAACAATTTTTTATCATTATATGGATTCCACAAATCTCGCAGTTTTGCCCCACTTAACTGCTAAGCTATATCCAAAACACGATTGTGCTTTCTGGATAGCACGTAAGAAAGCTCAAAGCATTAATCCAAGTTAATGTCCATAACGAACAAACAAGGCAATTTCATATTATTTAGAATTATGTCTTTTATTCATAAAAAATAAAATGGAAGCTTTCGAGCAGACAGAGAAACCATATGAGTGCATTCCAGTGACTTACCCAATCGACATTAATATTGAGGATGGAGCAAGGACGTCGCAAGAACAGTCTCGTTGAATACAAATCACACGTACTGCGCATGCGGCTCGCATTTACATGAAGCCGCGAAAACACATTACGCTAAATATTTCCTTGAAAGTTAAGAGTCGTTTAGTTTATTAAAATTTTTGTGTACAGCTACCTACTCAGATTTAAACATCTCAGAAAACGAAACAATGTAGTCACATTGTATGCGTCCAAAAAGTCATTAGTTATTTACCCAAACTCTTCAACAAACGTAGTTTTATATCAAAGACCCTGGTACATGTGAGTCGGACTCGCGCATAAAGGGTTTCGCACCATTATTCTAACAAAAAACAACATTTTTTGTATGGGAGTCCCATTAAGTATATGAAAAATAAACACGTATGTGAAAATTTCAACCGTCTATCAATCCCAGATTATGAGATTCAGCCTGGTGACAGATGGATGGATGGACAGATAAGTCCCCGTTTTTGCCCTTTGGTCGGAACCCTACAAAGCCTGTATATGGTAGGAGTATATTAAATACTACTAGTAATACTCATACGTTTGACTGAAATATGGTCGGTTCGTCTTGCTTCTTAAAGTACTTTCATAGATGAATGAAACAGGACGACAGCACATTATTTATCTCCTCAAAACAACAGCGAACGAATTAAAAAGAAAAAGTAATACGATTATTAATAGACATTCAAGAGACACAAAAAGGATAAAAGTTTTATTTTTATTGAAAAGAAACGACGCGTCATATCCAAGCTCCAATTGGAATAATAACAAATTCAGGTGTTATTATCTTTGACATGTGTCTTACTGAAATAGACCGAGATCTTTGTTATTCTTTGAGAATTCTGGAAAAACATAGACACTATTGCGTAGCTGAATATTATAAATCTCTCTGTTACATCGATTGTGCAAGAGCAGCAAGTAAGTGTTCGTGCGAACTGGAACAAATATTACCAAACGCTCTCCCATGCTTGCTTTTTGTTCCATGCTGTCTCATAGAAATGCGAGGCATTCATTATATATTGCTAGATAATTTTCACGAATACGTATGTTAATTCAATGAATGTTTTTCAACCGAATAAAATAAACGATAGACCAACTATCATTTATTCTACGCGTCATTTTTGACACTTTCCCAACGGTGAAAAACTCGTGCTCTATGATTTTAATCTTTCCATTAAACATACATCAAGAAAGCGGCACTATATCTCATCAAAATGAGAAATTGTGTTGTCTTTCGTTTTATTTTGTTAAAAGCTTTTGGCTTTTGCAGTGCTTTTGTACAGTGCAGCCCGTTCGCGCCTGTTATACCCGCATATTTGTTTGTGTTTTGTTTTAGGCGTCGGTTTTTATAAATGTATGGGCCGAGCCAAATATTATATGGTCCTTAATCTATCATTAAAATTAGTATTGGTACAACAGTTTTTGGTAAAGAAAATGTGATAATTATCTAAACTAGTTAAACAAGCCAGATTGTTTATGTGCGACGTAAAAGTTATTTGGAACAAGCGGGCATCACTTGTTATGACAAGTTATCAGTACATAAATCATTGTTACAAGTACCGTTATAATTTACTGAATGGTCTTAATTATACGCAACACTAGTTTTATTAAAACAAAAGAAAGTTGTATAAATTATACAGATATCTATAAACATTTTTAATCTTCTTCAGACGGAATTATTAATACGGGTTATGGTAATTAGATCGTTGTCACAGATAAATCTTCAAGTCCTCAAGGGTAAATTTGGATTGGGTTTAATTTTAAACCATTACCTACCTGTATTTCAAGATTTTTAAATGTCAATTTCTGAACTTCGGAGACTTCAAGGATTGCACGTTTTATTCTCATATAGATAAGGGCTCGCCTAACCGCAGGTGCTTTTTATTCAGGTTGCAAGAGGATTCAAAATAATTGGTTTGACATTTACCCGTGAAGATAAACAGCATGGCTGCATAGTTACGGAGATAAATCTTGATTGATATGGTCATATGCCTACGTAAATAGGTGTCGTCTTTCATTCGAGTACTTCGAAATTAATACCAGTTTATTAAGTAGTATTTAAAATACCGCCAGCCAAAATAAAAGTCTGCTTTTTGTAGCTTTTTGTTTTCACACGTATACAATTTATGTGAGTTGTATTATTTATGTCTAAAAGCAGTAAAAGAGGATTCAAATTAACAAGTCTGAAACAAACTATCGTACATTCAGTTGAAAATCGTATCGCGATGAGATTGAGATCAGTAGTCATTAACTGTAGTGTTGATACTGATCAATTATATGAAAGCATTAAAATGTTTGATTGACATTTATATATTATATGAGAACGGTTAAGAGATATTTCTTCTTCTCTATGAAGTAGAGACTGAAGTGTACTCAAGTTAAAACGTAGAAATATAAAGATTTACTTTTATGTAAGGTTTTCTCTTAATTATTGGTTCAGATATAGGTTAATAATGTAATGTGTGGGTCCCTCGCACGGACGCACGACGCGACGCGCTTTCACTCCTCGGCAAACGCAATCAATTCCGATTCTATAATAACACGTCTAAATAGAAATATCCACTTCCTTCTACTTTTTACCTCTGGAGTAAAAAACTACTAGTATTATTATAATCTTGTTAAATAAAAGTGAGCGAATCTCGAAGTTTCTCGAATAATTCTTGCCAGTTTTTCTTGCCAGGCAGAATTACTTAGAAGAGTGAAATGTATGTTGAATTATTTTTCAGCCGCTGTAAATATGATATGAAATGACATCTTTAAAGTCTATACATTAATTAATCAAAGCGACTGTTGAATGTGGAATAATAAAAATTAAACATTTCGATGTTCTATATCTAACAATTAATTATATACGAAGAATACTATTTTTAAAGGAATTGTGATGAATTTAAATATCCACCGTAAAATGAATGAATAAACTTTCAACAACTCGACTGATTTGACATCCAGATAAAATGTAATATCATCATAAAATTGTCAATCCTTACAGAAACTGGCCGCTTTTCTTTAAATGAGTAACAGTTATGTTAATAAAAAACAATATTAACTGGCCGTTTATATTACAACTTGACTAAATATGTATAACAAAACGAATGTTATTATCCATGTGATGACATTAGGTCAAGGTGAGCCGTCCACCGTATTGAGCACTTGGCTTCCTCCAAATACGGCAGCATGATATAATCATTACGGAAGAAGAAAAAAGTCAATGAAATTAGATGGAGATAACCTTGTGTATAATATATTTCTCAGGGTAATATTATATTAAAGATTTCTTGTGATTATTAAGAAACTTTCACTTTAGATTCACCACACTTGGGCTGTGTAGTAATAATCTATAACATAATATATACCTATAAATTCAACCTATCAAATAAATATTTCATATTTATTGAATAGTTATTTTTAGTTGAATGAGTCATATTTTAGAAAACAAGAATACAAATAAAACATGAATCAAACAAAGCCACTGTTGCAGGGTTCAGGTTGCGGACCTCAAACAATCAAATGTTGCAACTCTATTGCTACAATCACTGTATAGGAGGAAGCTTTACGTCAGCGATTGGAACACAATAAATCCACCTGACACTAATGACCTGCAAACTGCTGATGGGCGACCAAATGCCGAACAAGTGTAGAGTGCATTTGGTAGTCATATAAATAATACTCTCGCCAGATCAGTTAATATATCAGGCCAACACAATACGTAGAAAATTATAGCGACGCTAATTAGTTAACAAATGCATTTTAAAGAGAGAAAACAATTATTTTGAAAGAAACAAATTGTATCTATTTATTTATAATAAGAAATACAACAAAGACAATATACATACTTATAATAAACTCAAAGATATACAGGCACTTATAATAAACACAAATAAGTAGAGTTTATAATTTAATCGGAAAACGAAATGATGAACGAATGAAATCAAAAGATGACGTGGATGCTGCTACAGAGGTGTATTTTGTGTGATCTACCCTCCATATACTAGGATTTCACTTTTTCTTTACAATTGTTCTTTATACACGCTTAGTACGTCATTTGGGAGTAATTTGAACAAATTTATCAGTCAATTAACTACATTGAATTAGCAAAGAATCAGCTTTTAAATTAAACACAATTTTATAGTCATAAATACGAGTAGTGATGATTTTCCAACTTTCTTTTATTCAAAACAAAAAACATTGACAGCTTTACTAGAGTCGATTACGACTTAAATACTAAACGTATAGTTTATATACCTAAAAGTGATATATTTTAGCCACTTTCGCAACTACTCACCAGTTCAGGTGCCTTTTAAGTCTAAATGCTCTTGTATTTTGTGACATGTTTATACATACGATGGAGCTGGCACTTGGCAAGGTGAATGCCCCCGATATCCGAGTAGCATGGAGAGTGAAATCTCGTCGGTAATCCGAGACCGCTTGCCGGTAATGCTTACTCATTAAACACTTGCAAAATATATTTTACTTTAGAATATCATATATGTTACAGATGTGATATTTAATATTTCGCTTTCAGTCTCGGTTTCACTATAAACAATGTGCGTTGCGAGCGAATAGACGATACTAACTTGTGATGTTATGAAAGTCTATTATGATATTAAACTGGAAGAGTTTGTTTGCTTGACACGTAAATCTAGCTAGGGATTGAGTGTTAGATAAATTAGGAAGGGTGCTTAATACTATAACTTTAGTGCAGGTAAAGACGCGGTGCTAACTTGCTGTGGAAGGTTAGAATAGTTTCAAAAGTACAATTTAGTAGTCAGATTGGATTATAATAGGCATATAAATAGAGCAGAGTTTTCACTCTTCACGGTGGACCTCCACAGTAAATTGACGCTTATTGCTAATTAACAATACAAACATAGGAATTGGGTTAATTTGTCCAAGTGTAGCATTTCTAACAGCAGTTTCTAGACCGGAACTAATTCATGGCTTTTACTAAATCGTGGAACTCAGATGTGATTTATACTATTTGTATGGATGCAAACCGCGCATTTAATAATTTGTTTTGTTTGAGGGCGCAAAAGTAGATGTGTTTCAACAATCTTGACTCATTTGGAGGCTTGTTAGAACCTATATGCCTGTAGTTTTATATATAACGGAACATAAACATTGTATAAAATAAAATTACAAAAATACGTAGTAAATCTATCAATGTTCTTATAGGAGTCGAAGTAAGAAAAGTCTCCTCCAGCTGAAGTTGACCAGTACATAGGTTTACAATTAATTTTGAAGGTGAGACAGGTGAATAGAAAAAAATTGAAAAACAGAGGAAAGTCTGAAGAATTAACTTCAAAATCTTTTTACTTTTAAAATATTCGCTATAAAATATTTTTAATATATGAAACATATTAAATCATATTTAATACATTAAAGCATTTCTCTTTTGTAATGTGATACGAGTTTCTAAAAAATATGATTATTATGTGAACGTATGTACTATTGTTTTAATAAAGTGAACGTTTTTACCATAAACATATTCTTATAAGCTATTACATAAGTATATTATGCAGCTTATACACATGTAAAACAATCAAGTATTATTCTGCTTAAATAAATATTCTGGTGTATAAAATACATATTCATTGCATATTCAATTTGCTGTGAAATTAAGTAAATTTAATAAACTTCCATGCTAATTTTCTTTATCAGAAGAAAATCGTGTACGTACCTTATAATTCCGGATATTTTCTTTATCTTTAATATATGTAGCAAATCGTCATCGAGGCACGCGATACCCTGCCTCGGTAAAACCCAACCAGGGACTGTTTAAATATAAATTTTGTATATTTCAATAAAATCGTAAACTACATTGTATAGCACTTAAAACACCAAAAGTGTCACGTGTTATGTGCCCATATTCCAATTTGAATCTGAATTTCGTGTTGAGCAATTTGAAATACGTTGAATGCCTTAATAAACAATAAATAAAGAGTAAGATTATTTTTGTATATTGTCTTCTTAAAATGATTGTCCAATGTTGATGAACTAAAATTTGGTAAGTAGCTGTGTAGAAACGAACCAAAACTATGCGTTTCTTTAAAAGAGAACAACAAATTAAAAATATATACGTAATTGAAAAAAATTTTTTAAAAAATAACTAATATTTCCAATAGTATTCTCTTAGCTTAGTGTAGCAATTATTCTTAATAACATACATTACATAATACATATGTAGAGCCCCAGCTCAACACTTTAACTTCGACGCATCTGAACTTTTCTACCGACAGTGAAAGTGGAAATGAATGGATTCGTTTTCACTTCACTATTCAATTTTTATATTTAATAATTACAACTTATTGTCGTCGTAATCTTTCTCCTTTAGTCGCTATTATTCTTTGAACACTATAGCTATAGCGTATTATTTGGCGAGAAGACTATTATATCATATAAAGCTTTATCTAGCTTTTACACTTACTAGTTCAGGACTAACATAATCACTTCTTTTTGTATCTCCATATTGTAAAAATGAATATAACAATAAGGTCAGTCTAATAGTCGTATAATAATGTCGGAAATTGTAAACGATAGTTTTGTGTCGGCATTACACGACATTCAAACACATGCGAAAGTTGAAAGTAACGACTCTATTACCATCTGTTGTGTAACTTTTGTTTCTGTCCACTCACGCGCACCTCAATACATTTGTCACAATCATTCACAGAGCTATCAATATTCAGAATCCATTATGTTGAAATACTTTATCAACGGAATTTTTTTTACGTAATGATTAACTATTCTCTATTGTCAGAAAAAAACCAATACTTCACTGAATGCTAATTAAACATGTAATGTCTCTTTTCAGATGGCTCCCGTAAATAAAATACGGATATGTGCCATGCTTTGGCTGTTCTGCGCTGTGAACGCTGATGTCAGTGACAACACAACTACAACAAAAACTATAAGAACCACTATCCTACCGTCAAGGACCACTAGAACGGAACTCAAAGTCTCCAGAAGTCTTAACCCACACGATACACAGACCCTTAACGTAAGAACGAAGCAAGGACATTTAACGCAATTAATAGTAAAGAAAAAGGACGGGAAGTCTTCAACACATGCTAGTAGCACGACTTTAGCTCCAACGACGCTACCCATAAAAAGCACAGTGCCCAACGTTAAGTTCAATGCAACTGATGATACTAAGAACAAAACTGAACCTAGGGATCAGAGAAAACTGAACTTTGGCGCAGTGAATAGTGATCTAGCCGGTTTCGACTATTACATAAACCGTAATAAACACGAGGAATTCAGTGACATTAAAGCGGAATATGGAAACTGGTCTCCGGTGTCAGTCTATCCAGAGTCACACATTCAAGAAAATGGCGGAAAACCTGATACAGACCCAGAAACTTCAAGCTATTATCCCACATACGATAATCATGAGAAAGTGGAAAATAAAAAGGTCTATATAACATCAACTAGTTTTATGGACTATGGTGGTCCCATCAAGAGTTACAGATTCGACCCACACAATCCAGTTATAAAGAACGATAGGAATCCGGTGTACATAGAAGTCGTTAGCACTAAAGTTTCTGATGGTGAAAGTAAGTCTCATAAGGTCCCCGACCCGGTTATGGTTAGCTCAGAGCCCATGTACATAAAGAAGGCTATTGAGAAGTTCAATAAACGTGGAAGATCAATATTGACACTGGGTGACGATGGCATACCGGAAATACAAGGGGTTAGAATGCCAGACGACGAATCAGATAAGAAAATATGGAGAAATGCTCGCGTAGTTAACGGAGAACTTATTCCCTACCCTGAAGGGTATACTCCACCCAAAGCTATACCAGAAGCTGATGTTTACCCCGATTTAGCAGCGGCCGACCCCGCTCAAAACTTAGGACCATTTACTAAAGAAGACAACTTTGAGCCAAAAGATGGGCCTTTTACTAAATTTGACAATATACAGTTTGATACCGATGAATTCGTTCCATCGTTTCCGTACAAGTCGAAAAAGGAAACGCAATATTATAAACCAGGTTATGGACCATTTACAAAAGCAGATAATTCTAAAGTTGCAAATTCAAAATTAATTGAATACATCAAGCAAATTAATGAACAGGAATCAAAACGTGACTATTTCAGTGGACGTAGCTCCAGGGCTCACACCGGAGATCTAGATTATGCGGAAAGTCACATCCAAAGACGTATGTTACAACACCCCGGGGATTCCACCTTTCCAAGCTCAGCCATGTACACTCCCAAAAATGCCAAGCCCAGTTTTGATGAAAGTGTGCGAAATCCAGTTCTTCAGTATGCCCACCCTGACCTTGGGGTTCAACCGGCAAAGGCCACACGGGATAATAATGAACATTACGAAAACAAACGAAAAATCAATTACTACACAAGTGTAGTTCCAAAGAGCGCTCATCCGTATCCGATGGAACCGATAAACGGATACAATCAGCAGCGCAGTCAGAACATCCCATCGGCCAATAGATATTACGAAGACGAATACAATAAATTTTCTTACTATGACCACAGCCCAGCAAAATATCCCTATGGATATGGCTTTGTCAAGCGTGTGCCCGAACCATCTTTATGGAAGAGGTTCACTGACTCCATGAAAGATACCATCAATACTGCGAGTCAAACAGTTCAACAGTTTACGAAGCCTTTGATAGATCCAATCGCCAAAGTCACTCAGCCCGTATTCGATCCGCTTGTGGAAGCAACGCAGAAAATATCTCACAACTTAGGATTATACCCAAGCAATTCCATACAAAGTCAAAGATATGCTCAAGATAAGATTGGTGTTGCTGCTGCTGGTGCCCCGGCAATGTTACCGGCTCTCGGTTTAATGGCAAGTGGTGCCGCTTTAGGGCTTGGAGCAGTCGCTATGGGGAGACTTCTGGATGTCAACTTGATGCGAAGCGCCGACACTAATGCTGATGGAGTAGAAAAAGAACACAAAAGGGGCTTCGGAGATGCCCTCTACGACTATGACAGCAAAATTCTTAGCAGACAAAAGTTCTATGATGATAATTACAAGATGCCGAGTGAAAACGTTTATGTCGTTATGCCTCCTGACGAAAACGATAGATCAAAACGGAACGCCTTCAGCTTCTACGAGCCCTTTGAAGCGGTTCCTAATGTGAGACAACGGCGGAGTGTCAAGAGGGCGTTAGTAGACGACATGACTGACGACTTGCAACATTTGGATTCAACGCCTGCTCAGTCTTCTCTAACAGCAGCCGCTATGGAGCTGGTGAAACAGACAGACTGGAGAGACTCGCAGTGTGCAAAATTCACATTCTGTAAAGTTCTCACTTCGCAATCTTCTGATTCTATATTTGCTATGGAAAAGAAAATGGAGTCACTTCTAAAAATGTAAGTAGATTTGTTACTTTGTCGGTGGTATTCAAGTCACAGTTTGCGATTGCGAAATCAAATTACATTTACGTGCGATAAATACAAGACATGTTTAAATTAGTAAACCTATGTCTTGTAATTGACACTTTCTAACGGCCAACAGTATGAGCAATGCGCATGTGTAGTCTACTAAGTTAATCATATTTCTCACGATAACTAATTAATAAGAATCGGAATAAAGTCTTCTTTATGTATAACCTCCACAATTTTCGCAAATTGATTACAAAAGCCAAACCACTTCCAAAAAACTAGAATCATATGTAGTAGTCTTATTTTTTAAACAATTAACCCACATATTATAATTCAATCAGATCCAAAAATAATGTATGGCATATAATTAGCTGTACTATTATAATCGTTACGTAATATGAAAAACGTAATACTCGTATATAGATATAAATCACAAGGCTTAAAATTGAATTCAAAAATTTTGTTTTAAATATGCTTATTTAAATAACCTTAGAGTTTTTGACGGTTGCAACATAAAACAAATTTCGCGCCTTGTTCATGCAAGGATGAATTGCTGATGAAGTTATACTCAATTCATCCACTCCAATTGCTCCACTGACACGTTTGGGCTGACCGTTTAAAACAACAATTTGAGACTATTGAAGTTAATTTAAGATCTTCTGAACACATTTAAATTATTGCGGGGTTAACGTGAAATTGACAAACTAACTTTGGCTCTAATCGAATTCTTTTGTACGCGTACATCACCGGTTTACATTTAAAAGGTTTTATAAATTACATATCAATGTCATACAATTCAATGAGCAAGTATGTCAAATTATATGCAAAATTATTTCTTGGAATCCAGTAAAACTAACGAAAGCATACAGAGGAAAATAGAGAAAAGTGAAATGCGCCACTTGGATTATTCGAGTTGCCACGCAAATGTAATGCTGTACGCATATATAATTCATAATTGATCTACTTTGTAGTTTCAAATATCATTTTTTAAATCCGATAACATTTTATTTCCGTCTTCGTTACGGTCTTGATTAAACGACGTAGTTTTAGTTTACGTATTCGCGTCAATAAGACATAGTATAACAATATTAAAGGGGTCAATTGGTATTATATAATTAAAAAAACAGCTTCAGACTGCACGACGCGAGTCCAGTATTCGGTTACATAAAATCGGAAAGCGAAAGTGTTGGCATTCCACGCTGCGAGGAATTTTTCAATTTATTAATGATAGCGGAAATAATTTATGAATCATGATACCAAAGAAATCCGATTGCTTGTCAATTTTACACTCGTATAGCTTAAGCTGTTAATGTGACGTAACATTCATTTGCATTCACGTTCAGGGGAGTTAGTGAAATGATTGTTCGTAATATTTAGAGAAAAATATTTTACAAATTACAATATACAATATAACAAAAGTAGTTTTAGCAATTGTTAATTGAATTATGTAATAAGTGACAGTGTTGTGTTATTATATAATTATTATTGTACTTGTTTCCTTATGATTATATGCCTTGAGAGTTTAATGTTTTTGCAATCCAAGATATCCTAGATCAAATAACTAAATTAGATTTTACATGAATAGTTTGACGAGATTATACACTAACGTTAAATAAATATATTTGTTTCAGGATATCAAGAGGAAACAGTGCCAGTGCAGCTGCAGTAGCGCACCAGCTTGGAGACGTGATGACGGCGAGTAGAGACCAAAACTGCTCCAGGTTCCAGTGCGAGGGACAGTAATTCGCTGACAGACGAATATCCATATTTAACATTTTATTATGATCAATTAGTTCCAGGAAACCGTAGGTCAAGGAATTATGTGCGAATTTGGTAAAATACTTTAGTAAATTATTTATTGTTAGTAATTAAATTATGTGATTGTATTGTTAGTTATCGAGTGATTTTATTTAATTATGGTAGATATAAATTTAACAAAACAGTATTGCCATGCCTACTTAAGGAATAGATCCAAATTGTGGTAATTTAAAACACTGAGTGTGTTGAATACAGACATGAGTATTATATCGAAATTAATACTTACATTTTTCCATATTTTCTATTGGTTGTACTGTAGTGTGGTGAGCTCGAATATTTCAATTTATTGTAATTGCGGTACTTTTTGAAAATACATAGAAGACTATATAGACGTCATTGTGTTATTATAAAGGCAGATCAATGTAAAGTTCTTCTATCTATCCAAAGTTGTATATAAAAATGCTGTATCCATTAATTTAACTTATGTAGAGAACTTAGATATTTATTTAAATTATTCTAGATGTGCAAATAAGATGTATATACGCTTTCAAATGTAAGTTATCTATTTATTTCTACAATAAAGACAAAATATCATTTAAAAATGTTTTATTTCCCAACCTCTAGTTAAATATTCACTTCACATTACTCAGATGTGTTCGTCATCAAATCAGTTGAATATTTACAACTGTTTCTCGTTGTGGTTCTGTTAAATATTGAAACAATGTTTGAAATTTACGTAATACAATCAAGGACGCTACACAGTAATTGTGGGGGTTTTGACATTTCAAAAGTTCAGGAAAAGGTGTCGCAAAAATCACGTAAATGCTTCTAAAAATACATACTTTGATCCCCAGAGCCGATGTCTAGTGGAGGGAGTTCACACTTCTCTTGCAGCATCTGGTTGCACTCCACACAAGGTTGTAATTCCTCCTCCATCATGTAAAGCTTTTAAAGAGAAACTTAAAATAACCAACATTGTCTATTAAATTAACCGACTCGTTCAAAGGTTTAAAGATAATGTAATATTAGTTATTTCAACCCAAATATTTTCTTGTGTGGCACAAAAGTTACCGACCCGTCCGTCCGCTCCGTATCCAGTGTATCGCTTAGTGGGAGCTCCTTCTGGAGGTACAGCAGAAGCCTGTTCGCGTCGCGTACTCTCTGTCACCAGGGTATGGGACCCCCCACACCATCGCCGGCATACGTGTCTATTATTAATACATAGCTTTCTAAATTGTTATGATACGCTTGGAAAATTTGTGATCTTTAAGGATTTCTATACAAAAATAGGTATCTGGTTAAGTAGAGATCATTCTATAGAATTTATACAATCGACTTAATAAATTCACTTGAATTGAATCAGTGGGAGACTCTAAAGTAAAACCTTTTTACTGTGGCAACATCACAGTTTGGATAAAGCTATTGACCATTGCTCCACGAGTTAATAATAGAATATAAAATACACAGATCCATTATCAATAAGTGATATATAAAAACGAGATTATAATAGGGAAGATTGCTTTTAGAGTTTCGTGAGTAGTCGTTATAATCAATTTGGATATGAATAGAGGCACCTATCGTCAGGCAGTTCGGCGGGCATCCAGCCCTTGAGGCAGGGCTCCGCGGCTGCCCCGGCGGGAGGCGGGCGAAGCGCGGGCAGCCGAGGCGGAGCCCCGCGATTCGCGTCCCGAGGCGACATGAGCGCCGCCGAGCCACACGCCGCGCACGACGCCCCCACCGCCAACTGGCGCTTCACCGCAGCCGCCTGGAATCCAATTCCAGCCTATCTAATAATACTCCACACACGACCGGTAGACCTCAAGACAAATATTATTCGTCGTCGGAATATTTCGTTACAAAAAACGCAGAATATTTCTCATGGGAGGCTGTAAATATCTCGCTATTATTAGGAAAAGCAAAGCATAAACGAAACATTTATTTATTTACAGCTTATACCCAAAATTCTGTATTGTTAAAAATACCTTACCTACCTAACCTAAACTTACAAATAAAAACTACTTGCAGGCTTCGCTCAATCTTACTAAGCTCGTCACAAATTTTTCCTGCTCTGGCGCAGATTTAACAAATTTATTAATTATCACACCATTCGCGTTATTGCTAATTGCTGGCGAAGCACCATTCTCGAATTCCACTCTGACAATAAAGGATGCCCTCGCGACCTAAGGTCCATGTTGGAAAGTAAAGATTGTTTCTTGTTCCTTTACGTTATGAAGTTGTCCACAAATGTACAATTAATTAATACAAAAAACCTGCTCGTGTGACTCGTCTCGACCCTTATCTAACTTGAAATACCTTCGGCTCCCCAAGTACAGCGGCCAACACCTGCAAACGGTCATGCAAAAGCTGCAATTGCTTCTGCACCTCGTCACGGCATGACAGCAGATCCAGGATCTCCGACTTGCCCTCTAAGATCTTATTTAAATCCTTCACAGCTGTCTGCAAAGGAACCAACTCTTCATTAAACAAACTGTGTATATCAAAAATATTTTAAAACGCATCAATATGTTATGATTTATATGTTTCCTTGTACAAAGGCCCTAAATAACTCCAATAAAAAAATTCTCCTCTAAATAAAAAAAAAACATTTTGTAGTTTACCATCCAGACATTATCCTGCCTCTGGAACTTGTCATGGCAAACAGCCAGCCGTCGCTCTAAGTCAGTGCGGGCCAGAGCAAACTCTGCCTCTGTTAGAAGACCGGCGAGACGAGATGTGTCAGCCTAAAACCCGTGTCTGGTGTTATATAAGCCACAAAGGCCATTAAAGAAAGATTAGATAGACCAACTTTATCTCTTAGACCGTCAGCAACTTCATCCCTGTCCGCCTTTTGCTCCCGCAGCAGTTCCACGCACTCGACGAGGCTCTGAAATTTGTTGGTATGACGGAAGGAAATAGTTTACTTCAAACGAAAAAGAAAGTATTTAGTATAGAGTATTTCAAATCGTTAAGTAAATACTCTCTTCTATTAGCTAAGTTGCAAACCCTAAGTTCGTCAGCCAGCTGCGTCTGTATTTTGGTGAGTGCGCGATGAGAGTGCAAAGTCGACTCCAACTCCGTCACGAGCTCCTGGTACCGGCTGGTTAGCTCCACCACGGCTGTAACTCACACGTCTCCTTCTATAAACTCAATTTCATATCCAGCTCTAGTGCTAACTCCCGTTCTCACGAACAAATTTAAAATAATTATGTTTTTTATTTTATGTTGAACCTCTTTACTACATGTATCTTATATACAATTATTTTGAATGATTATTATGTTACAGTTTACTGTCGCTTCAACATATAAGAACCTTCTTTACCTTGTCAAACTCATGTATGGAAATTGCCTAACCTGCAGTTTCTGCATTATTATTGACAGTCTCCAACAGTGTGAGCCCCCCTTGCAAATCGCCTCGCATCTGTACCATTTGCTCTCGGAAACTTTGCATCTAAAATCAAGGTTCACTACGAGTTCCGTCATTTTTGATCCGCCGCGCCCGCTTTGTCAAATTAAAATTTCAATTTCATGAATATATTGCTAATTAAGTTATTGTATACAGCATAGGTTAAAAAATCTATTTTTCATGTGAACACTACGCAGAAGTACCCATTCACCTGAGTAGAAAGTCCTGCGTCAAAACCATTCAGTTGTTCAGCGTAGTCCAAAGCGAGCGAGTGCAAAGTGGATATTCGCCCATCCAAAGTCATTGCCACGTCCACCTTATCCGCTGAGCAAACAGTCCGTCTTATTTATTACACACACACATATATAAATAGTATTCAATATGAAAATTAGCCGACATTATTTGTGTTAGCTCCTTGCATATCAAATGTTTTAATACATATACACACACAAATGTTATATAATCATACTTTTTATATACACTACAATTCACTTTGACAAAATTTCACTTGTACATAACAATGTAACATTGAAAATAAATTAAAACAGAAAATGAATCGTGTATGTACATACAAAATCATTTTTCAATTAAAAGCATCTCCCTCTGTGAGATATATCCGCATACTTTAGCTTAGACGACATCTTTATACAGGTCGATTATGCCTATCGTCTGTAACTCCATTCGTAAACCAACAGTTTTGATATTAACAGGTTCTTACAGGCCGATTTCGCGGTGTGTAAGGCGTTGTCAGCCGTTGCACCCGCACGGGACGTCATCATGTTCATCGATTTTATGAGTTCTTCGCGCACACGGTTCACTGCGTCTCTGATAATTATTAAGAATTCAAAGACAAGCTAAAGTCTATGTACCATTGTTAAATAAAAAATATTTTTATGTTCATTAAATTCAATAAATAAAAACCATTCACAATTCTTATATGTAATCCGTTTATAATATCAGTAGAGTGTCATATAATTGCCGATATTCAAATGAACGATATAAAGATAAAACAAAAGCTTGCTTATTTCGGTTTGAATTGGCTACCCAGTGGGTGCAATGGTCAGCATATTTGCTTATAAAAAGTAATTTTTGTTGTACCCATACAAGCAACATAGAGCTTACCTCGTGTCGAGTACTATATAATATTTAGTTTGAAATCAATCAAATAAGGCATACTATATTCTACCACAGAAACTGCAAAACCTAATTAAAACAATTGCTTAAAAACAATAATCTTAACAATCATCCATTAATATCTTTTTTGCCAAAAAGTTATTACCAATACGAATACTGGATGTCGCATATTAAATGTGGTCATCGTAATTATTACGTCCAAACAGACTCACTCCATTTCATCCCGGCTAACCCCCAGATCCAAAGTGGTAGTGGACACTCTGGAGGAGGGCTGCTTCATAATGGAAACGGAAGGTCGAGACGCCGGCGCAGTACTCGGCCGCGGGGCCATCGAAGCCCGAGCGCTCGCCTCCGATATCTTTGCCGTAGGAGCTATTATCACCGACTTACGAGCTAGAGACGCGTGAGGTTTCAGATCCTAAAAAATAATTCTATATGAACGTTCGCAGTAAGCATTTACAGTAATTTTCATATGTAAATATAAAGACACATTGCTAACGGTAGTCGCATCCATAACAATTAATTTATTTATTATGTTTTGTATATAGTCTCAATAAACCTCAGCGCGCATATCAGCAGCTGCCCGCTCCATCTGTATTTCCTCCATTTGCTGCCCCAAATCCTCGGGCAGTTCCCCAGCGGCAGCCAGTTGCGTGAGCAGGCCAGTCATACGAGCGATTGCATTCTCCGCTGCCTTAACACGCGCATCGATCTAAAACAGTTGCGATTAGAATTTCGTTAAGTTTTATCTATTTCATAAGCTAATATGTGCCATCCGTACAAGAAAATCGTAAATATTTAGAATACTGCTCTGAAAGTGCTAAGAATGGGTACCGGCTGTTACCGCTTCGGCTACCCCGTAGGCTCGTATGCGGGGGCATTTTTATAAAGGAAATAAACAGGCTAAAATAAAAAAATTACTCAGTCTCTGTGCTTTACTGATAAAGATAGCTATGTTTCGGATAACAAAATATAACTATAGCTAATTTAAAGAAAATGTTTCTTTTTTAACCTGCATCGCCTGCATTGTGGCTGGGAGGGTCGCCTGTCCCTTCGCTAAGTCACTTCTAAGCTTTTCATTGTCCGGCATCGCCAATGGCTGCGGTGTTGCCATGTCCCTCAATTCTCTCACTGCCGCCTCGAGTAGGGCAAACTGGGACTGGGTCACCACTTCAATGCTACCACGACCCTGACCATCTAAATCAAAAAGTATGCACATATTTTTATTCTCATTATTTTATGATCAATTCACTTATCAAAAGATCATTTACCCGAACAAGATGTGTCTCCGCGAAATGAAGGCTCTACAAAATAACAGGTTAAGTTTACCTGCTGACGAAATTCACTATACACTTTGCCTTACAATATTTATATCCGTATCCAGTTAAATCACGCACAAAACAGTAGTCTCAAAAAAAAAAGTTCGAAATGGCCACCTTTGGCCCTCAAATCTCTTTTTTTTTTAACAGTCTCAATGCCGTCGATTCGTTAAGCGGCCATGTCCTCTAAAACTGGGTTGCTAATTTTCATTGAAGTCTAAGCTAGATGGCCTAGTCTTTTTATATATTATATGTCACACCAAACCATCACTGAGAGACGCACGCGAGATGACGACCACATTGCACATCCACATTCCCTCCATTTGAGCAGCTTCTTTAGAACCGTGAGCGTACCACATTTATCAATTGCGAAAATATTGACATATTTAAAGCGGACATTTATATGCCTGCGCATTGCGACGATGGTGTTTTGATCTATTCGCTGTATTTAATTGTTAGATTGATTTATTTGGCATGTCCTGAATAGCGACGTTAAGTAGCGAACTTCAAGTCTAATTCGCCACTCTGTAATCGAATATGACTGAAAACATATTATCTCCCCATTCAATATTGTAATTTAACTAACTCAAACGAAGTTTTTTTAAATATTAATGTGTAATGTGTTCCAAATTCTAGTCTTTTTTTCTATGACAGTAATTATGGCCAGACTATATACAAAAGTACACACTTCAAATGTGATTTTTTAACATTATTTTCATTAATATTAATTATTGTTGCAGTTGCAGTTCCTTATAAGCACTTTGTTTATAACATGGTGTTTAAAGCATTGAGGTGGAGTTTCATGCTAGTTATATGTTTTACCTTTATGTGGGTTTTCATCAATCACATTATTTGCATGTGTTATACTTAATTATAAAATGAAAAAATATAACTCTATCGCTAATCAAATACATATTTTATAGATGCTTACTCTAAATTGCTTTAAATTAACTTACCAGACCATGTCGTTGGACCTTTTTCAACTGAAATTAAACGTAATTTTTACCATTTCAAGTCCTAAAATTAAAAATCAATGTATTTTTTGATCCTACCAATCAAGACACTATCCTTTCCGCGTTTGACTTCTGAAAAAAATATGGAAATATAAATAGAAAAGTAACGCGAATATATTCTAACAAGTAATCACAAGCATAGAGTACCTTTAACAGAGATGCCAGAGTCGGAAGGCTTTCGTTCCTGTGAAAACTCAAATTGAGTTTTATAAAAATATTAAATAGTTAACACATTGAAAACCGTAAGTGCAATACCTTTCTAGCAGACTTTATTTTTTCTTTTTCCATTCTTTCTTTCTCCTTTTGTGCTGCTCTGTCGGCCTTATCCTGTTCCTTTTGTAATAATTTGTCAGCTTTTTGTCGTTCCTTTTCCGCTTTTTCTTGTTCTTTTTGGGCTTGTCTTTCTGCTTTCGTCTGCTCTTTATCCTCTCTTTCTTTCTGTTTTAAAGCTGCTTTTTCTTCCTTCTCTCTTTCTTTTGATGAGGCTCGTTCCGCCTTCGATTGTGCCTTATCCGCCCTTTCTCTCTCTTTGGAGGCCGCTCTTTCTTCTTTTTCTCTTTCCTTCGAAGCTGCTCTTTCCTCCTTTTCTCTTTCTTTAGAGGCGGCTCGTTCAGCTTTTGATTGTGCCCTTTCTGCTCTTTCTCTTTCTTTCGAAGCGGTTCGTTCTTCCTTTTCTCTCTCTTTTGATGCAGCTCTTTCCGCCTTCGACTGTGCTTTTTCTGCCCTTTCTCTTTCTTTTGAAGCCGTTCTTTCTTCCTTTTCTCTTTCTTTAGATGCAGCTCTTTCTGCCTTTGCTTTAGCCTTCTCGGCCTTTTCTCTTTCCTTTGAAGCGGTTCGTTCTTGCTTGTCTCTTTCTTTGGAAACCTCCCTTTCTGCCTTTAATTGTGCTTTTACCGCCTTTTCTCTCTCTTTTGATGAAGCTTTTTCCGCCCTTTCTCTTTCTTTTGCAGCGGCCTTCTCTGCTTTTTCTCTTTCTTTCGAAGCGGCTTTAACTGCCTTTTCCCTTTCTTTCGAAGCTGCTCTGTCTTCCTTTTCTCGTGCACGTTGGGCCAATTTTTCAGCCCTTTCCCTTTCTCTTTGACCGCGTTCCCTCGTTCGAGCCTCACGTTCTTCTTTAATACCAGCCATACGGCCTCTAGGACTAGATGACGATGAAGTTTCGGAAGAATCATCAATGACTTGACTCTGCTTCTTAAGTTTGTGCCGTGGTGGAGATACTTCAGCTATTTTGATCTCTACTCTTTGCTCTAATAAACGCTGTTGGCGAGCCAATATGTGTAATACGGCTTGCATTATTTTAAAGTTAATCATATTAACCTGAAACGTGAATAACAAAAATTACAATTTAAAATATAGGTTTGTCTAAAAATGTAGGAAGCTGTGACTCACACTGGGTGGACCCATGGCCTGATTTATGAGATCTTCGACCGTGATCAGCAACCCGGTGTCACTCATATTAGGTTCGTCTAAGTCTCGTCGTCTCGACATTTTTTTATTTCCTTTCAGTAAAAGTTAAATTCTGTACCTTGTAAAACAACTACAAATATTTTGAAATTCTGTCAGCTACTCAGTTGTCAGCTGATAAATTTTTTTAGCATTCCACTAAGAAGGTTTTGAACACCCACAGACACCCATCGGTTCAGTAGTGTGTGTGAAGTAATCTGCAAGTGAGGTTTCGGCGTAAAATGGCTGAAAATTTCCATTGCTATTTTTGGATCAAGTTTCTGTGTCAAGGTTTGTAAAAGGAAACATCATATTAAATAATTAATATTTTATTACAATAACTTGTCTCCTATCAACACGTAACATCAAACAGCAAGAAACAATATTTGTACAGTAATCAATGTCTGCTCGATAATACTGAATACACGGTCGAAGCGATAAAACGTGGAATGCACGAATAATAAAATCACACTAAAACCAAAAAAAGTTGTATAATAAAATATGATAAATATCAACTAATGCGCGCGAGGTGACCTCGGAAATATTTACAGGGCGCAGATAAACACGATATTTCTAAAATTTGAAGAGTTCAACGATTAATGGAATCGGGGACGTTGACTGGCTTTATTAGGGTTCCTTAGTGTACGCTTAATCCTCCAAGTTGCGGAACGCCGCAGACATGTCTTCCAGCAGCTGCTCGAAGTCCGCCTTGATCTTCGCTTCGCCGTCTTTCACGGGGTCCTGGAATCAGGTCGGCCAACATTGAGCAAGAGCCTCTTAAACTAAGGTTGAGAACTGCTAGCAGAACCCAGCCAGGAGAAGAGGAATACCTTGAACTTCATGGACGACAGCTGGTAGAGCACGTTGCCCATGGCATCCCTGATCACGTTCCAGGTGACCTTGTTGTCGGACTGCGCCGTGGACTCGACGGCGTGGCGCGACATGTCGTAGAAGGTGATGATGTTCTTCAGCATGCCCACGGTCTTGTAGAAGGGGCAGAAGCGGTCGTAGGCCGAGTAGCTGTTCTGCTGCAGGAAGTCGTCCTTGAGCAGCTTGGCCACCTCCAGCGTGATCTTGTCCGTCTCCGCCAGGGACGCCTTGCCCACCAGCTGCACGATCTCGGACAGGTCTTCTTCCTCCTGCATGATCTCCTTCACCTTCGTCCTCAGAGGCACGAACTCGGGGTAGTTCTTCTCGTAGAAGTCGTCCAGAGCGCGCATGTACTTACTGGAACACGAGTTTTTTCAATTTTAAACTTTTCCGTATCGGACGGCTTTCGCCTGACGGACGAGACGTACCTGTAGGAGATGAGCCAGTTGATGGAGGGGAAGTGCTTCCTCTGCGCCAGCTTCTTGTCCAGCCCCCAGAACACCTGCACGATGCTGAGGGTGGCTGCCGTCACGGGGTCGGAGAAGTCTCCTCCGGGCGGAGAGACGGCCCCCACGATGGACACCGAGCCCTCCCGGTCGGGGTTGCCGAGGCACTTGACGCGGCCCGCCCTCTCGTAGAAGGAGGCGAGACGAGCGCCCAGGTAGGCGGGGTAGCCGGAGTCCGCGGGCATCTCGGCCAGACGCCCCGAGATCTCTCGCAGGGCCTCGGCCCAACGGGACGTGGAGTCCGCCATCATGGACACGTTGTAGCCCATGTCCCTGAAGTACTCGGACAGGGTGATTCCTGGACAAGGGTCATTGTACAATTTCCGTCCGCCCACTCAACCATTCGGCTTCCACCCGGCCAGCCTCACCTGTGTAGATGGAGGCCTCACGGGCGGCCACAGGCATGTTGGAAGTGTTGGCGACGAGAGCCGTTCTCTTCATGATGGACTCCGTCACGCCGTCGATCTCCACGGTCAGTTCGGGGAAGTCCCGGAGTACTTCAGACATCTCGTTACCTGCAGTGAGATCAGCAGTTAGTATCACCAGCGCCTATCACCTTTTGACTCGAGACCCAAGGAAACATTGCTTCACCTCGCTCTCCGCATCCGACGTAGATGATGACGTCCGAGTTGGAGTACTTGGACAAAGCCTGCGAGATGACAGTCTTGCCACAACCGAAGGCCCCGGGAATGGCTGTGGTTCCTCCCTGCACACACCTGGAAACATTTTTCAATTGTTACTTACAACGTCGAACCCCTAGTAATGTAATACAAGTGAACAAGTAATAATGGCCTTACGGGAAGAGAGAGTCAAGCACTCTCTGTCCGGTGAGCAGAGGGTGGTTGGCCGGCAGCTTCTCGGTCACAGGTCTGGGCTGACGGACAGGCCACACTTGCAACATGGTGTATTGGTTCTTCTCACCATCAAATTCAGTCTCCAGTACAACATCCTGTTCAAATAGACAAAGTGTTAATCGTCAGTTGTGAAATTAAATACCTCATTAGTAAGAATGGATCCATGAAAATATAAAAGAAAATGTTACTAGTCTATCGTATCTCTTGGTCTAAAAATTCTATAATTAGTATATGAAAAACTTCTAAATGATCATGTATTTGTAACAGTTGTTATTATACATACAGTGACTTTGTAGTTTCCAGCTGGTGCAATGTAAGTGACAGTTCCCTTAGCACGAGGAGGCACCAACATCTTATGCTTCACCAATGTGTTCTCATGCACAATTCCGTACAAGTCCCCACCAGTAATATGGGATCCCACCTGTGAAAAATATTTCACCATGATTATTTGCAGATTTGTTATCTAACAATTCTTGTAGCATAGCATATTTGGTTCTCTTTTGCAAAAAATTAACCTCTAATTGTTACCTATATAATTTTATTTTCAATCTAATTATCTGTTTCAGATAAAATCCATTCCTGCGCTATCATTCTGGACTTTTTATATTTAACCGGTTGAAAAGGTCAGCTTATGTGACTATATTCCAGCTTAACAGATTTCATAAGCTCTTACCTTCACATTAAGAGGGTTGAATTCCCAGTCAATGTTGCGACCCAAAGCTGGCACGTTGACACCTTTGGGGATGTAGATGGACTGTGTTAGCTCATTGATGTCTTTAAGGGGACGCTGAATACCATCAAAGATAGACCCAAGGATGCCAGGACCCAACTCTACAGACAGGGGTTTGCCTGTGCGGAGTACTGGATCACCCACTGTCACACCAGATGTCTCTTCATATACCTGTTTCAGTTTAACATTGAATTATGTTGGTCTTTGAAATTTTACTATTGATAAGTTGATTATCATTTATATATAAATATGAAATACCCAAAAATCTTTCAAAGATCAATAAAAACAAGGTGATATGTGTACACTATCTTAACTTATTGAAAGGTAACAGTACTAGTTAAATATTAAACAGTCAAGGTTAGGTATGTCATATTACCTGAATGGTTGCCATGTCACCCTCCAGCCTAATAATTTCACCAACCAGTTCATTATAACCCACACGCACCAATTCATACATAGCTGATCCAGACATTTTTTCCGCCGTTACGACTAAAATTAAACATTTTATTTCAAAAACTATTTAAACAATGAAATAATCAGAAAAATAGTCCACAAAAGTGTATTTGGAACAGTAGTAAATATAATAATTTATTTTAAAAAATCTGCAATATAATACAAAAGAACTATAACTAACTTACCGGGTCCAGAAACAGCAAACACATAACCAAACCTGTCCTCATTCTCCTCATTGGCAATCGTCTTTAAATTGCCCTTCGACATTTTGAATACTTGAGTCTTTATTAATCTACAAAAAAAAAATCCTTTAAATTAAAAAGATCTGTTGTGATTAATTTAAATACAAACAGAGCTCACTTTTAAAAATGTTCTATTAGAATATGCTGTTTTACTTATATTCTAAAAAGACATGAGTGACATGTCAGCTGATCATATTTTTATCATAAGACACTCATCAATCCATCAATGTCAAATAAGGAAGGAATGATGTGTATTTGAATTGAACTATTTTTCTCCACTTTTTGATTTCTATAAATTTATTATATGATTTCAGTAGTGATACACATGTGGTTTTATATAACTATATCAGAACCTACTTTTTTCTGATTCCAAACAGAATATCATCTCTCAGGGAGACTTTCTTAATAGTAAAATACAAATAATTGGATCTTATTAGTTCAATTAATTTGTAAGATAAATAAAAATAATCATGTTAACAAGAAATAATTGTCATGATTTCAAATAATTTGCTGGGTACATATTAAGTATACACACACTTAGAATGTGTGTGTACTGTGTATGCTTAGTAATATAATAAAATTATATAATTAATGTCTCTCTTTCTAATAATATCCAGCCTTAATCGAGGATGCAAACTATTAAAAAGAGAGAAACACATTCTGAGAAAAATACAAATTGTATTAATGGGATGGATGACATGATTATTTAATGAGATGAGTTCATAGCTAATTGAAAATTACATAATGTTTAGAGTAATAAATTCCTACCAAGACTTACGAGGGAATTACAAGAAATTTTAAAACATTAAAAAAAGGAATTAGGTGTTGTCTTATACATAGAAAAACATTGCAAAAGCTTACCAAATACCAAATTAAAACAATGAATTATGGTCGATATTTTAAGTACAATTAAATTAATAAAATAAATCCTATCACAAATAGCAATAACATAAAATTCAACTCACGGGACAAGAAAGATGGAAAAGACGACCTGAGAATGGCGGAGGATCACAACTTATCACAAGACCAATGATAAAAGTTGTGTCAGCTGACCAAAGTCTATGACATTTTGGCTATGGTGAAGTAGAAGTTATTGATTTTAAATTATTTAGTTCACTTTTATGCTTCTACGATATTATTATTATTTTTAATTATATAGAATGTCATTTACAATCTAAAGTAATCGAAATACTAACTAAACGAACTGATTTAAATAATTTGGAACAATTTTTTACTAGCAACCCAATTTTGGATTATATTTCTACACTTTAGCATATACTCTGTTAGGCATAGAGAGTTGTATCGTACAAACCATAATCTATGATTGATGTGTCAGTATGGCTCAATACACTTATCTAATGTTATATAGTAACTGCCAACTATCAACTCCAAGTGAAGTTCATTAATATTGTGAATTGTGATGCACTTTTAATCGTCAGTCGTCAAAATTTGATAGAAGTTGTGTCACATCACTTGATTATTATTATTTCGTCAGTGGCTTTATAAGCAGTTATTTTTTTATTAATTATTTACATTTTATTTGCTTTAAAACATCTAATCCTATATTCTCTAGCCTGGTCTTATTTAATTAATAAAATTAAATTATTATTTAATACGAGGAAAAAAATATTAATAAATCTATAAATAGTAGTAAACTTCATGTACGTTTGCAATAATTTTCATCAAACTATGGTTTCCACCATTATTATATATAATTAATACATGTACCTTATAATAATGCAGGAATAAATTTGGGGCAGATCGGCAACTGAGTAAGTCGTTATCTTGGCTTCTTCGCCACGGAGCCGTGAAAGAGGGACTTGCCATAAGGTTGGTGACTAATAAACACTACATAATTAGTTTTTTAAATCCTTTAATAATACTATAATTTGAGACTTATATTAATGTAATACATTCTATACAAAACTGCATATTGCATGTGGTATTTTATTTTAAAAGTTACATGCCTGTATAATTGATTTTCTGATAAAATAATTTGCATATTATATGTATAATATAATATTGCTCAATTGTTACATTAAAGTGTGCTTTCTGTTTTTGTTTATAATCTGGAGTAGACTTTTTCACTTAAAAATTGTTATAGTGATGAATGAATATTGAAGGCTACATATCAGTTGCATCAATTTTGAATCATAAGTCATTCAATAAGTATAAGTTGGTGGATATAGAGAGAGTTGTGAAAAACAATGAAAAACAAAGGTTTAATATAAGGCTGAATCCTTCTACAAATCTTGTGGAGATCAAAGCCAATCAAGGCCATTCTATTGAAATTGTTTCTAATGCTGGATTGACTCCAATATTAGAGGTAGGTTAATAAGAGAGCACACTGTATTCTAAGACTTTAATCATAAGCTTGTTATATATTTTCATGCTTAATATATTTTCAGCCTAAATACACCACCATAGTTCATGGTACATATTTGAATAATTGGGAGTCAATCAAATATGAGGGCTTAAGTCATATGAAAAGAAAGCATATTCATTTTGCAAAGGGTATATTACGAGATCCTAGTGTAAAGAGTGGAATGCGAAAGGATGTCCAAGTGCTGATTTACATCGATTTAGAAAAGGCTTTAAAGGATCTTAAATTTTATGAGTCTGTAAATGGTGTTATTTTGACTGAGGGGGATGATAATGGATTTTTGAAACCATATTATTTCTTAAAAGTTGTCAAAGTAACCAGTGGAAAAATAGGTGAGTTGCTTTTAAAACCAATCAGTGGTTATTACTAATTAGCAAACAAGTTTTATAATTGTAATGGATAATTAGTCCAAAATAATAAGCAACAAATTAGTTATCTAAAATATTAATGTTAACATTCACATATATAAAAAGGTTTCTAAAGTAAATGATTACACAGTTTATTAAAGATTTCAGTGAAAATCTAATATTAGCCTTATACCTAATTATAAACATTTGAACAGTTAATAAAAAAACAAGTCAAAATTATTTTCATCAGTGAAATTATGAAATTAAATTCTAATTTAAACAGGTGTGCAGTTATACCCATGAAAGATGTCAGTGGAACAGCCCCAAGTATCCAGGAAGAAAGAACAGCCAGGGGAGAATTGTTCTTCTAAACAAAATTTAAAAGTACATGTTTCTGGTATGTGCCCTCAAATAGATATTGGTGACATTATTCTACCATGTCATCAAAGCTTATTGTATATTAATATGATATTTGTTTGCTTTCAGGGTTTCCTCCTTATACAAGAGTGGAAGACCTAAAATATGTATTTGCTCCATATGGTCGTATAAAGGTTAAATTATTAAAAAAGCATGCTATTATTACTTTTCCTGATGAAGATAGTGCTAAACATGCAATTGCACACTCCAAAAAGGTGTTTGTGTATGCTTCATTTCTAATAATAAAGCCTTATAAGGGGGAAGCTGCCCCTGTGAAGAAAGTAGAAAGATTTGTGCGAAGTAAAAAAAAAAGTGAGTACTCTACCTTCACCAAATCAGTTCTTTTGTTGATGTCATAAGCCAAGTAAATCTTACTTTTTTCAATATAACATTTTGTATTGTGAAACTCCTCTAAGTAACTTCTTTTCTTGTTATGTTTGTATTAGTGCATTGTGTAGGTTATATATCACTGTTATTTTAATAAAGCCGCAGGAAAGAGGTAGTGGCAGTTAAAATGCGACGTCTTTAAACTTAGTAATTACTAAATTAATGAATTAATTAGTATGGTTGATAACAATAAAATGCTTAATGTATTAAAGATTATTTATATGAAAAATATTTTATCCAGGTGTAATTATTGAGCCGCAGAAGCTCGAGCTAACGGGTGATTTCAACCATCAATTAGAGCAGTTGTTGGAAGCCGTCAGACTCACACGAGACGAGGTCCTCAACATTTCTTCACTGTATGTGGACCTTGAGACTGCCCTGCGAACCCTTTGGCCAGGTGAGAATCTTTCCCATTCTTCTCGCCAACGTCGTGGCAAGCCTCATGCAAACCCCATGGGATGGTCTCGCAGAATGCTGCGCTGTGCCGTTCGGGTCCATCACGACGGGACTCGGCATCAAGAGCAGCGACGCCGACTGCTTCGTGCAGCTGCCGCCGCAGCAGCACGGCGCCGACGCCAGCCACGTCAAGCGCACCAAGAGGCTGCTGCAGCAGTACCCGGCCGTGTTCGCCGAGGTGCTGGCCATCCCCAACGCCAACACGCCCATCGTCAAGCTGTTCCACGTGCCCACGGAGACCACGTGCGACGTGTCGTTCAAGAGCGCGCTGGGCTGGCGCAACAGCCGCCTGCTGGCCTTCCTGCTGCACTCCGACGCTCGCCTGCTGCCCGTGGCCGTCGCCGCCAAGTACTGGGCCAAGGTGCACGGGCTGTCGGGCACCGGCCGGCTCAGCAACTACGCGCTGACGATGCTGCTCGTGTTCTACCTGCAGCAGCGGAGCCTGCTGCCGCCCGTGGAGAGCCTGCAGCGAGGCCGCGAGGACCTGGTGGACGGCTGGAACACGGCCTTCGCCGCCGACCCTCTGCCGCCCTCGGCCGACGGCGTCTCCGTCCGTGACTTGCTCGGGGGCTTCTTCGAGTTCTACGCAGCCTTCGACTTCGCCGACCTCGCCGTGTGCCCGCTGCTCGGCCGGGCCGTCAGCAAGAGCGCCTTGGCGGACCTGGCCTCTTTGCCCGACGCCTTCCACCGCTACAAAGCCAACGTCAGCGGGGGCGCCTCCAACCCGATCAAATGCACGACCCCCGTTTGCATACAAGACCCCTTCGAGCTGTGTCACAACGTGGGCAGCTCGGTCAGAGACAAGCTATGCGCGGAGCTGGTCCAGTATTTCGAGTTTGCGGCGACGGCCTATCGGGAATCCGGAGCCGACTTCCTCAAGACGATTTTGCTGAACAAACCGCTGATCGTTGCAAACAACGATAATAGCATCAAAACTGCCATTCGCTGCAGAGAGTTAGACAGAGTGGTCGGTGACGAATGGAAAGCTATAGTTAAAAATGGTATGTGTATACTCTTCGAAGACATTTGCCTCGCGAAGCTCGATAAGTTGAAGCCGGAGAAGGAAACCGGCGCGAAGCAGGTTGAGCGCTTTGCCGCCACGCTGGCCCGAGCCGTCTGGAGGAGGAAGAGATTCAACAAATTGTTCAAAGAAACGGACACCTTCCTAGAGAAACAGAAACAAATATCCAAAGAAATATTAAAAACTTCCACAGAGACGCCCAATTTGAAAGTCCAACTGAAACTTACTTTTCCTCCACATTCCCGAGTTACATCAGTCCAACTCCAATTTGTTGACGGAGACAAATCTGATTTCCAACAGTTTGGAAATTTCTTCCATCGTATGATTAAGAAGTGTTTCCACGAGTTGATGAAGCCTTTCCTCCCCCCTACAAATGGAAACAATGCATCCATCCAAAAGATTGTGACAAATAATAAGAAAAGTGACTCTATAGACTCTGACCAATTATCAGATACATTAAAAAAGAATTGTTCAGTGAATGAAGTGAGTGAATCTTCCAAATAACGAAAGCAATACTTGTGTCTAGCCGTCGTGCCTTACAACTGCTTAAAACTGCAACTGCTATACTCCACAAAGTAACCTAGGTGTAAACCGTTTAAACTTGCAAGCAATACAATACAATGTCGACAGTATACAAAGCCTTAATGCTTTAGTACATTATGGTACATTGGTAATCATCATTACTCACGTGTATCATACGACGTTTTTCAACACACTTGTGAATAAAATAACAACAAAAACTCTTTTAATTTAAACAGTGAAAAATGTTTCTATGCGCGAACATTGCAATCGTCCGCAGACTAAAGAGATGAGGTTTTTTATTTTCCGCGCATAGGGTTTAACAAAATGGGCAATTTAAAGTTTCCTTTATAACATGATATGAGGTTTAGTTATTAAACACGTACAAGCTAAAATTATCTATTTCAATAAGAAGTTGCATTAAATGAGTAAGCAATAGGAATATTAAATTATTTGTTCTATTGATCGAGATAATTTTTTTTAATAAAAGCTTTTTTAAAAACAAAGCAAACCAAACAATAAAATTAAATATATTATATTTTTTTTTTACAGTTTGATTATGGATGTCATTCTGTGCCTAATTATAATGACTATAGAGCAAGTGTGTTGAAAAAACCCTTTACACATTTAATATTAAGTACTTAGTTTATTTTACTAATGAATATGTATTTTATCTCATACTTTTAAGCTAGAGTAATTAGATTTGATTTCCTCAAAATCTATGCATTGACAATTGTAATATTAATAATTTTGATCAGACATTAAGTTCTTTTGTAAAATGTAGTTTATTGGTGCTCCTACGATATAAGTGAATCATAAATAATTCTTAATTACCTATGGATGGAAAATTACCTATGAATCAAAATGTTTCAATTTACTTCAAATTTGACACATTAATGCTCTAAAACTAGATTTTTTCATAACTGTTAGCCTCGTTAGAGTTAAAATATATCTTTCATAAGAAATTTTATTTTTGATACACTATGTTATTGATTAATCATAATTGATTGAATAATATTTTTAATACATAATACTCTTTCAATACAAGCGCTGTGTTTCGTATCCTCTCTTATTATTTATTATATTGCACAATTTCATCTACTAAGTTCTTTAACTATGCAATAAAAAATTATAAGATATGACTCGTGTGTTCGATTCTCGTCTTAATTTTTCTTAAGCATTCGAAATAGGTAGTTTCGTTTAAATGAGAAATTGAAATCACGAAAACACGCCGGTTCGTTTAGGTATTGTTATTGTTAGAAGGTGAAGCTCACAAAGCTCCAGTTCCATTATATAGTCGTGCTATTCTATATCTGTGTGTATATATTCCAACTCGGGTCACGTAGCTTTTAATGTGGTTCATGTGTTATAACTTATACAGATAACAGACCTCAATGCGCCCCCCTTATACTATACTATAGTATATGTATAAACGTAACACCACAAGTAGATATAAATAATCTCCTTAATAAACATAAGTTTTTGTTAGTTATACTCTATTACATAAAATTCACGAATGAAGGTGATACTTTGTCTACATACTTGGTTCTTTTATGAATAATATTTTTCTGGGTAGGTTTATGTTTTGATTGCATATAACAACAGGTCATAATGGTTGATCTCTTATTTCTTGTAACAAATTTTTAAACTAAATCACCTCTTTTGTTGCCGTTTCGACTTTCCTTGAACACGTATTTTGACCAAAAAAAAAAAAAAAAAAGGGGGGGGGGGGGGGGGTAAAAAAAAAAAAAAAAAATTTTTCCCCCCCAGGGGGGCCCGGGGGGGGGGGGGGGGGGGGAAAAAATGGGGGGTTGGCCCGGGGGGAAGGGGGTTTTCGCTGGGGGTCTTTTTGAAGAAAAAACGGAAAAAATTTTTCGATTTTTTTGGGGGTTTTTTTGTTTCAATTCAATCTTAGGTTTAAAAAACGTCATTGTTTTTATATATACTGGTAGTTTGATAACTAAAAAGCGTAGCATCAATGAAAAAAAAAATTACAAGAATAATTTTAGTCTGCAGTTTTATATTTTACTTTTGCGTTATTACACAATATTCAATTTACATGAGTAAATATTTCATCTCATAGTTGTACTGGTTATTTGGAATATTTAAGTTTGATAGAGTAATGTCATTATGTCTAGTGTAATTGTTCTTTTATTAACGCCTATCTTTTCTGTGATGTCAGTATATATTTTTTTATAAAATATTAATTTGAATCAATGAATCCTTAAATCGGACCTTAATAGTACTTACATATTATTATACTTAATCTATATAATAATTAACAACAAAAATGATAGTGTTTTTGTTGAAGTGAAAACTTTTTGGTCGTTTTTATATTTTTATTTTTAACCATATTAGAACGTTGTTTTTCTTTTGTCCTCACTTCTTCTCATGTAGCTATAAAAGTAAAGAGCCTAAATATAATATTTAAAAAGTAATGTCTTATTAAATTCCTTGCGCGCTACTATTTCTATATAAAATATAACAGGTTATGGGCCTGCGCGTGTGATAATGAAAAAATAATATATTAAAAAACGATGACGAGCCATACACGTATAGAACCACTCGACAGAGAAAATTTTGATACATGGAAGATACAGGCCAAGGCTCTATTAGTTAAGTGTGGACTATGGAAATATGTTAATAAAACAGCTATAAAGCCTAGTGAAGATGGTGCCGAGTTAGAAGACTACAAAGAGAAAGATGCTCTAGCATTATCGGAACTTCTCCTCATAATAGCACCAAGTGAACTTAAACAAGTGAAGAAATGTGACACGAGCACTGAATTATGGGAGACTCTCGAGAAAATATATAATAGTAAAGGACCTGCGAGGAAAGCGACACTATTGAAAGAACTAATTCTTAAGAAGATGGAAGATGATGATGATATTGTAAGCTACCTAAATAAGTTTATGGATACAGTTGACAAATTAGCAGATATGAATGTCATTATTAACAAAGATTTACTTAGTATTATGTTGCTATACAGCCTACCGAAGTCCTTTGAAAGCTTCAGAATAGCGATAGAGTCGAGAGATGAACTTCCTGATCCTGAAATTCTAAAAATAAAAATTATGGAAGAAGGCAATGCTAAACGAAATATAGCGAGCACTAGTCAAGGTAACAGTAATGAACAAGAAGTCTTATTTACTAAGCAAAGAAAGAATGTGATATATTGTTATAAATGTAAAAAGCAAGGGCATAAAGCAAATAAATGTAGAAATAAATTTCAACAAGCTAATAAAAATGAAAAATCACAATTTTCTGATGAAGAAAAATGCCTTAATACTATGAAAGAAAAGAAAAAGTCTACATTTTGGTGTTTAGACAGTGGATGTACTTCACATATGTCGTACAATAGAGATCGATTTACTGCATTTAAAAGAGAAGACTGTCGACCATTGAAGTTAGCTTCTGAAAACTGTACAACACAAATTCAGGGTCAAGGTGCAATAGATTTAAATATAAAATATAAACAGAAGGTGAAGCTGACAGAAGCTTTGTATGTTCCAAACCTGACAACGAACCTACTGTCTGTCGGGAAAATGACTGATAAGGGAGCAACAGTATTATTCAATAAGAATGAAGCGACAGTAAAACAAAATGGTAAAATTATATTAAGAGCAAAAAGAGGTGAAGATGGATTGTATTATATAGAAGAAGATAATAATGAAAAAGCTCAATTTTGTAAAGTTACTAAGTTAGAATTATGGCATCGCAAGTTAGGACATTTAAATGAAAGTCAGATGAAGATTGCCCTGCAAAAACAAAATCTCACAGGACTGGACTTTAACAGAAAAGATTCAGTAAAAGATTGTGAAGTATGTATTAAAGGTAAGATTACCAAACTACCATTTAATGAGCCTCAGAATAGAAATAGAACGCAAGATATACTTGAAATCGTACATAGCGATGTTTGCGGACCAATGAGACAATCATCGGTTGGAGGTTCTCTATATTTTATCACGTTTATTGATGATTTTTCAAGATATGGTAGAGTTTATATGATGCACAGTAAAAGTGAAGCTCTCTCTAAATTTAAAGAATACAAAAATGAAGTAGAGAAGTACACGAAGAAGTCAATAATACATCTACAATCGGATAATGGCACAGAATATATAAATAAGGATTTTGATTCATACCTAAAAAGTCAAGGAATAAGAAGAAGATTATCAGCTCCAAACACTCCAGAACAAAATGGACTATCTGAAAGAAGGAATAGAATACTCTTAGACAAAGCAAGATGCATGTTGATTGATGCTAATATGCCAGAAAAATTTTGGGCAGAAGCGATTTGTACAGCAAATTATATAGCTAATCGTAGCCCTTGTAGCAGCATTGATAATGCTACTCCATACGAAAAATGGACAAATAAGATACCATCGATCAGGCATTTTCACATTTTTGGGTCGAAAGCTTTTGTTCTGAGAAAAGGACAGAAAAGAAGTAAATTTGCAGCTAGAGCCATACCAGGATTATTCCTTGGATATTCAGAAAACGTTAAAGCAATTCTATAGAATTTACAATGAGAGAACAGGAAAAGTCATAATCAGTAGAGATGTTAAAATAATTGATAATAGAATGTATTATGACAAAGACTGTAAAGTGTATGATAATGTAAATAGAAATAAAGAAATTGATATTATATTCACCGAAAAAGGTAAAAATATAAATAGTATAGATACAGAAAATAAAGAACAAATAGACGAAGAAAATAGTACAGAAAATATAGGAACAGATGAAGTAGAAGATATTGAAGTTAGAGATAGCGATATACATGAAACGGAAAATACAACGGAAGATGCTACTTCTACAAGACCTCCTCGTCAAAGAAAGAAACCATTATGGCATAATGATTATATCATGGATGGTGAACTATCAAGAATGTGCGAAGAAATTGATGAGAATAGTGAAAAATGGCAAGGGGCCATTATAAGTGAAATAGAATCACATCTCAAAAATGGCACATGGAAAGTTGTAAATAGATTTGAAACTAATAATATTATTGATAGTAAAATGGTATTGAAGCATAAATATGATGAGTATGGAAATGTATGTAAATATAAAGCGAGATTGGTAGCTCGTGGTTTCAATCAAAAGGAAGGAATAGATTATAACGAAACGTTTGCCCCCGTAACAAAAATGAGCACAATGAGAATGCTAATTGCATATGCAGTTGAAAATAATTTAAAACTGTCTCAATTAGATGTGTATGCCTTTCTGAACGGCGATTTGGACGAAAATATTTATATGAAAAAACCAAAAAATATTGAATTTTATTTAAAGCTAGTCATTGTACACAGTAAAGATAAAAAGGTAATTGAGTCAGCAAGAAATATATTGAAAGACATAGATTTATATAAAAATGAAGCGGTATTCAAATTACAAAAAGCTATATATGGATTAAAGCAAGCTGGTAGGCAATGGTTTTTAAAACTGCACGAACAACTCTTAAAAATGAATTTTAAAAATTCAGTTGCTGATCCATGTTTATATATATTAGAGAAAGGGGGAGAGAAGATTTTGATAAACGTTTATGTTGATGATTTAGTTATAGCATACAGTTCAGTAAAATTATTTGAAGAAGTAAAGGAAAGACTGCGAACAGTATTTGAAATAAGAGATTTAGGAGTTCTTAGATACTGTCTCGGCATTCAGTTCACCCATGCGGAGGGGGAGATTAGACTATCACAGAAAACATACATAGAAAAATTGATTAAAGAATTTCGCATGGATGAAGCTAAGCCAGCAGGAACGCCCATGGAACCTGGCTTAAAACTAAGCAAAAGCTCAGTAAAAGATGATGAAGATCTACCCTATCAAAAATTAATCGGATCCCTCATGTATTTGGCCACTGTTACGAGACCTGACATTATGTTCTCCGTATCCTATCTTAGTCAATTCAACACTTGTTATTCAAAAGAGCATTATCAAGCAGCAAAACGGGTATTGAGATACTTGAAGGGAACAAAAGATTTGTTTATATCATATAAGAAGACTGGACAATGTCTTGTTGGCAGTGCAGATGCAGATTGGGCATCATGCTCAGTTGACAGAAGATCATATACTGGTTACGTTTTTACTTATGGTGGTGGTTTAGTCAGTTTTGAAAGTAAAAAACAGAGGGTCGTAGCGTTGTCAACAGCTGAAGCTGAATATATGGCCATGACGGAAGCAGCTAAAGAATGCCTGCACTTGAAACAACTTTTAGAAGACATTAGTGTGAAACAAGACACAGTCACTATATACAATGATAATTTGGCAGCTCAGAAATTAGCCAACAATCTGATTACAGGAAAACGTTCTAAACATATTAGTATAAAGGAGCACTTCATCCGGGAATGTGTACAAAAGAAGGTTGTTGACATCAAGTATAAAGAAACTGACAACATGGTTGCTGATTTATTTACAAAGGCTCTGCCACAACCTAGGATGAAGAAACTACTAAAATTAATTGGCCTTTGCACTCAGACTTTCTCCGAAAGATCTTCGTGAGGGGGAGTGTTGAAGTGAAAACTTTTTGGTCGTTTTTATATTTTTATTTTTAATCATATTAGAACGTTGTTTTTCTTTTGTCCTCACTTCTTCTCATGTAGCTATAAAAGTAAAGAGCCTAAATATAATATTTAAAAAGTAATGTCTTATTAAATTCCTTGCGCGCTACTATTTCTATATAAAATATAACAGTTTTATATATAAGACTGAAAAAATTTCTATAATAATTTATTTTCAGCTAACGTTTAATTTCTATGTTTTGTATAATAATATAGTTTAAGTTTGTTTTTTAATGATTTATTTCAAGCCTTCTACTGATATTTTAATGGTAGCAGGATTCGTCAGAAGAACTTAGTAATAACTTGGTATTTAATGTAAACTGAGAAAATTCGTAAAAAAATGTAAGCGTATCTATATATTTGATACATAGCAGCCAAAGTCATTTAGTCTGTGTAGTATGGACCAATGAGATTTCAGATTAGAGACATCAGTCTAGTGGTTAGTCAGTTGTCATCTTCAAATTTATAAATATTATTATATTATATTCTATGCTCATCTCTTCCCTAGTCGCTCATCATGATTTAAAACTATTAAATTAAGAATAATTATGTGGCCTTATTTTATATATGCTCCTCGTAACAAATTTATTACTTTCTTACACTAATAATTAAAATCAATACTACAAATTTTGAAGAATCTCTCCTTATCACTTAATAATTAAATTGTCAGCCATATAGTGTCTAAATATTCATTTGTATGTCGCTAAATGGAGAATTAAATAAAATCATACATTAATTATACTATATAAAGCTGAATTTATTTTAAATAAAAGCAATGACAGGTGAGTTGTATCCAGTACCTCATAAACATTAATCAAAAATTGTTAGTCAATAGGTATAATATATATAATAAGAAAATTATTTTATTCTGATAGATATCTTAGATACAATGAACCTGTCCTTTGATGGAGATTTTAATATGCAAATTAACAATATAATGGATTACATACGAATGAGTAGACATGAAGTTGAACAGTTACAACTATTATTCAATGATTTACAAGAAATATTTGGAAGTATTTGGAAAGGTATGTAATTTTCAAGTCTTGATAATATGCATTATCTAATTAAACACTATATATTTCTATAAAAGCTCAATTTTAATTAATCTTTAATTTAGGTTCCAAGTTGGAGGTGTTTGGATCAATTGTCACGGGTTTAGCGCTGAGGAGCAGTGATGTTGATTGTCTAGTTAATCTTCCATCATGGTTGGATATGCCGAGAGTAGCCTTTGTAATTGAAGCTCGGAAAATATTACAAAGAAATCGAAAATTTAAAAACATACTTGCTATAACAAGAGCTAAAGTTCCTATTGTACAATTCACTTATGTACCAACAAATACTCACTGTGATTTGAGTTTTTCTAGCCGTGCTGCAGTCAAGAATTCCAAACTTCTAGAATACTTGATAGCTAGTGATGAACGTATTCTGCCCCTTACAGTTCTTTTAAAGTATTGGTCAAAGATTCAATGCTTCACTGGCATGAACTTAATGTCGAGCTACAGCCTAACCATGCTTTTCTTATTTTACTTACAACAAAAGAATATTTTACCCTCAATAAGAAGTTTGCAGCAAAATGTTGCTGAAGATTTCGAAGATAGCTGGAACACAGCATTTTCACATGCTATAGCTAAATCCAGTAATAATGATAGCCTATATAGATTGTGTGGTGGATTTTTCAAATATTATGAAAATTTTAATTTTCAAAAATATGTTATATCACTGTATACTGGAACATTGATTGATAGAGAGAAATTTGGGAGTTTGGAAAATCTTCCAGAAGTTTTTGAATTATATAAAGTAAATGTTACGAGAAATATTTGTCAGCCATTGAGGATTGATACAGCAATGTGTATTCAAGATCCATTCAACCATAGCCGCAATTGCAGTGTTTCTGTTCATCCAAAGCTAGCACATAAAATTATCCATCATTTTAATAATGCAGCCCAAATTTATGAAGTGGAACCTGAAGTAAATTTTTTAAAAAACCTACTTCAAAGCAATGAAAAATGTCTCACACCAGTCAGGCCCACGTTTAGGAACTCTACAGCCAAAAGGGGCGGCATACAGAAGCACTTCAAACACCAGTGGAACCGCAGTCAGTTGAAACAGAAAGGAAGAAAGTTTAAGCAGCAATTTCAGCAAAATAAAAATCAGAGATAGACTGTATTGTGATAATCTTGATACTTAAAGTAAATAATATGGAAGCCTGACAAAATGTGATTCTCCTACTGTGAGCTAAGATATTTCTAATAAATGTTGGAATGTTTTCTATGTTCTGTTCTGCCTCTTGACATGAGAATAATGTCAACTATAATAAGACACTCTTATCATTTCTTAGAACCTTTTTTGACTAACCAAAAGTTATCGATGACTTTTCCTGCAAGGTCAATTGATACCTGAAATAAGTTTTTTGTTTGTAATTGACATAGCTATTATTAAACCCTCTCTTATAATGGACCCTCATGGACCTCTGCTTATATTTGTACCAAAATTAATTAAAATTTGTCAAGCGGTTTATAATTTCTTAAATATTTATATTCAAATTTAACTCAAATCAAATTGGTGCTGTATCAATAAACACGATGTTCGCATTTATAGTATTAGTAATTGTTGAGAGACAAACATATCTGAGGTATAAAATGTATGAAAAATGTAAGGGGGCATTTTTACTTGCCTGCTCGAAATAGATGTGCGTGTCATTGTAGGCCTTGAGTTTGGTGTAGCCATAGTCTTGTGATCGAAAAGCAGACCATTCCTTTGGGGTATCTGGGACAAATAGTTGATTCATAAGATTCTTCAGTTTTGTGAAATTTTGCAAACAATGTCGCAGAGAAATGTTTCTTTTTCTAATTTTCAAAGTGGAACTGAGGGGATAAGGACAATAAGTTAATAACTACTATATGTTTAACACTTAAATGAAATAAATGTTTAGTATACTTACGTTGAAAGTGGTCCCTTCCCTCCTGGCATCCTGCCGAGCCTGTCACCAAGTGCACTGGCGCTCTACGCAAACATATTTAACAATTATTATTCAACTCTATGGCATATTACAACATTTAAATATTTAGTTCTCAAATGTTGATGTTGAGTATAGGCAATGTCATTTTTATAAAAATTTACTTTTCGACCTTCGACATACACTATCTGTTATATTTCCAAATCATGTTTTAACATCAGCAAGAATTCTTTACTAGGCATATATTTGAATTTATAATACCATTGCAGACAATAGAATATGTCACAATCAGTGTTAATGATATATTGAGGTCCCCTACCCTACCTCTATTCAGGAAAAGTTAAGAAATAACAAGCAAATATATAAACAATCATTTATTTAAACTATAAGTATATAGTATCACAAATGCTTTTGAAGTGGAACTCCACTATGGATCAAATTGATAAGCTTCATGTTTGTCCTTTACAATCCACACTGAGTCTATGACACGACCATCTTCATCCACATCCACCTGAAACCGGTATCAAGTATTAAGTATTAATTAACTGTTATAGACATACTCCAGACTTACCACAGTCTGGTTAAACTTGCTTGTTATATTTGACAGGAGTGTCTATAACTAATTGGATTAAAAATACCTGTTCGAAATAGATATGCGAGTGGTTGTAGGCCTTGAATCGAGTGTACCCGTAATCGCTGGAGCGGAAAGCGGACCAGGCCGCGGGGCGAGCTGAAATCACGTGCAGTTCATTCATTTTCGGCTCGAAGGACCAAAACGGAGTTTAATCTTACGCTTGATTTAAAAATAATTGTTCGTTAAAAAATGTAAGTTGGACAATTTATTTATGTATTCAGCTCTGGAACTTATTTCATTGCTTAAGTTTCTTACGTTTAAATCCGTCTGTGTCTTCCTGACAACCCGCTGAGCCAGTTATTATATGTACCGGTGCTCTGAAAACGAAAATATCAATTACAAATTTCAATAAAAGTTAATTTAAAATCAAACGGGCAAAAGAAATCATGCGACAAGCCGTTTACGTAACCAAATCTAAGATAATGCAATTTATTTACATACTCTCAATAAATTCCGCTCACATTAGGGCACACACAGTTTTCTTTTCATTCTTGAAATGACAGAAAAATTTATGGAGTTCACTTAAAATTTACGATAAATTTTCACGTATTCAGAACATCTGGAGTCAACAAATACGGTGTAACTCACCCCGGGTTAACGTAGGGTTGTTCCAAGGATCCGTTATACACTTTGAGGTCGTAGAGCGGCCAAGTGCGCTCGTACGAGTGCTCGTGGGCCCAGATCACCACGTCCACCCCGAAGTCACGCAGCAGCGGTTCGAGACCTGCGGAAATCACTGTTATTCTCGACACAAAGCACAGCTAAAGTACGAAGAGGCACTCACCGAAGGCCCCGAAGAGCGGCAGCCCCTTCCTGGTGTACTCGACGCTGCAGTCGATGTCGTCCGAGTTGGTGCAGTACATCGGCCTGTGCCCGAACAGGACGAGCCAAGGCCGCTTCGCCCTGAAACACTCACCTACTTCAGCAGCCCACCTACTTCAGCACCTACTTCGGCCGAACTGCGCGAGACAACTTCTTTCAACGATACATGTTTTCTCTTAAATGTACCGATACAAACCTTTCTAGGTGTTTGCGATAAAGGCCACTCACCGAAACCTAAAGCCGGCAAGCCTATCCGGTTGGGCAGGAAGTTGTTCCAGCAATCGTCCGCTACATTGCTGCAGACCATGGGCCTGTGGCCATATAGAATGATCCAGGGTCGTTTGCCCCTGTAAGTGAGGTGTGCGAACGTGTATCGTTGAAATGAGGGCCTAAGGCGAGTCGAGGGACTCACCGAGCCCGAAGAGGGGCAGCCCCTCGCGTTGGGGCACAAAGCTGCTGCAGGCCTCCCTGGGACTGCTGCAGTACATGGGCCGGTGACCCATCATTACCACCCACGGTCGCAATGACCTGACAACACCACTACAGTTCACGGCCCACAATGCTTTTGTTCGTGTAATAAATATTTAGAGCTAGCAGAAGTGTCCTACGTTGGGAAGAAGTCGGTCGGCCTCATACCTATTTTCCGGCTTATTGGCTTCGCTGAGGTCCCTCTGCAGCCACTCAAACTGCTCCGACAGCATCTTCAGGCCGAACTCCAGGAAGTAGTAGTACTCGGTGGAGATGGACACGAAGTGAACTGGCCCCAAATCGAACGAGTAGAACATGCTCTCCCACTGCTCGTGGTTCGGCATCGAGAAGCGATTTCGGTAGTTGCTGAAGTTGCTGAAATACCGGAATGTAATTTGCCCAGTTGAATAATTCTGTACAAACAAGATGAAATCACTCAGTGAGATTACTCACTAGGCGGCCTCGTGGTTTCCGGGGCAGGTCATGTAAGGCACGGCAGCTGCCAAGGGCTGCAGCTGCCTCATGAACTGGTCTCCCACGAGGGCATCGTCCGTGTCCATGTCGTACGCGAAGTCGCCCACGTGGATGATCACGTCGAAGTGGCCTCGCTGCGCCTCGTCTTGCAGGTACGACAGCGACTGTGGTAATACAGAACCTTTGTGTGATATATTTATCCCTTGCAACCCAAACACGAGACTCAAGTTGCAAGGTAATGTCACCCACACCGCGAGCTATAGCTAGTTAATAAATAGTTTGCTGTATATCTGTAGTCACTTTTTTTAGTTTTTCACCTGCCCTGGAAGCAATTTTTACCTTGATAAAATGAATTATTATATAAAATGTTAAATATAAAGGAATTTACATGTGCATTCTTATTCCCCATATCCCCATAGATCGCAGCCCGTACGACCCACTTGTCCCCCTCTGGAGGTGTCTTGAAGGAAAACAATTCTGACCACCCATATACAGACCCAGCGTGATATTCTGAAACATTTTATATACCATTTTTATTAATATAGTACCATTGATAGCTAAAGCATATTTTACCACTTGGTCCATCTGAATTTATTTATTTAACATCTTGCTACTATCAAAAGGAGTGCAGCATAATAGATAAATATTGTGAATATGGGATGTGCATATTTATAGCATGCAGGATGTAAATAAATCATATTTGAGATTTTGCAACTAACATACCATATTTTGTATCAAACTTGAGATCTGGGAGTGTTACTCTATGTATCCACATATGTCGATGTAGTCGACCACCATCTGTAAACCGGTGTCGGGTACCCACAGCCTCAAAACTCATCTCTCCCAAACCATATTGCACACGAGACTCGTGTGTGTCATTAAATGTTGTCCATGTTACTATTATATCATTAGGTTTTGCTAAAAATCAATAAAAAAATATTACTAAAATAAATACAATACAAATAACACTAATAGAGTAGTTTTCATAAATATGTGTTTTCAAATGCAGATCAATATAATTCTTAACTTTAACTTTAGACATCAAATATAGTGATATCAAACTGCGGCTAGGTGCAAGTTAACAAATACGTAAGATTATAATATTGGAAGAACATCTATAATTTTTTTTAGTCCCATAAAAATACATAATGATGGGCTGTAACAAAATTCAAATGGATTCATAGTAGGCATAAATTAGCAATTTATTTAAGGTTATAGTATAAAGGCACATATAAAATTTAAGTGGCTTATTATTAATCCAGTACATTAAATTGTTTTTGCTGAACCTTTATCTGCTTCCACTTGAATAACAAGTTCAAATCAAACATTATTATCATTGTTTTTGTATTATTGTCCTCAATAGACTGATTATGTTATCACAAAACATTGTAAACTTTTAACTAATAATATAGACTATTTATGAAGTATGTATTTTGTAAAAAAAAAATTACCCTTGTAAGTTCGTACTTACAAGGGTAATTTTTTACCTTGTGGTAAGTTTAATTTACAATAAGTATAATTCAGTTTGGTTTAACATTCTTTTTACGGAGCCATGAAATCTTTGAATAACACATTTTCATTTAAATTCATTCTAAAATAATTTGGATAAAGGAAGCATAGTGGTACAGATTAGACAACTACATTATAAAACTGTTGGCCTAGTGGTTAAAAGTGGAACTCTCAGCAGCTATGCACTAATAGATATTTCTTATTAACTTAGTCTACACATAAAAGAGCTACAAGTGTAAAACAATGAATTTTTAGTCTAATATTACCACCACTTTTTATATTATTATTTATAATTAGTTGATATTAAATAAATGCTTATGAAAATGCAGTTTGATAATTTTATTGTTGGTAGAATTAATAGAGCCCATTTAAAATAATAGAGGTAATAACAAAGACTTTACAAGTAAACACTTGGGTGCAAATAATATTAAATACCAATACAAAGAACAAAACAAATTGATACTTACTCCCGAAAGCTATGTGTACTTGTTCAGGCTGGCAATATTGGCAATCATAACCAGGACTTGCCTCAATTCCCCTTCTTGTAACAGTTATCACGAATACTAATTGAATTAAAAAAAACTTCATCGTTGTTAAATCTCTTGTTTGTAAGCACGACCACTTCATAGCGCTAATGCATGATAATTGATAGCTAATTGCTAGACGCTAGCTTCTAGTTTATTTAATTAAAGACTCGAGTTTCTGACAACTCACTATATATTTAATAAATTTTACCTAAAGACTACTTATTATTGAATCGAATTCGGTTAAATATAACCAATATTTATCTTCTTTTTTTTTAAAGATTTTCGGCTTGGCTACAAGACCTAACATTTATCATTTCAATTTCCACCCAGATCAAGAAGGTAATTTGTCTCTACGACAAAGCCAATATTGTGCGATACTTTACGGGTATAATTATATCTTTTGCGTGATGTTCTATTTGTCAAAATAAAAATACTGTACTTTTTTTTTTTTTTTTTTTGGATTTTATCCTGGTAACGAGACCTTTAAGCCACGTCTTTTTTTTTTTTGTAATTTTTCATTTGATGGTATATTTCAAGTATTCACTGACTTTTAATATTTTTACAGTACTTTTAAGTATTTGTACAAAGGCTTGAAATTATGTATATCCTTTAACAATTTTTCAAGCGACGGCGGGCGGGAAGACAGATCAAAATCATTGACTTCACTCAATTCGCTAACAAGTACCAACTGTCAATTAAAAAGCTTTGGCAGTCGAAAATCAGGTTTTCATATCTGATTGCTACATCCACAGTCGAACATTTACTATTTTGAATAATGCCAAGTCTTGATAGGTGTGACGGACAGTATTATGGCCAAAACGCAATCTATTATGGTATGATTATCACGACTGGCTTCAGGAGTTTGTTATACCAGGTCTGTTGGTAATTGGTTTGAATCTTCTACCACTTGCCTTTAATCTTCTGATCCTCCTTCCATGTTTTCCACAGCTTTTCAATACTTTTATTAATAAAGTAACCATAATCAGTCATAGGAACATCTAATGCATTTCTTATGTCTACAGCATTAGTTCCCTCAGATGCTGCTTTGTCTGCCCTTTCATTTCCTACTATACCCTTGTGGGAAGGTACCCACATGAAAGAGATTTCAATACCCATGAGTGAATATTGGTAAACCAAGTGTTTGATAAAAAATAAAATATAGTTAGTTTTATAATTACAATTTAAGTTATCCATACCTTGAAGTAAACTTAAAGAATCAGTAATATAGAATTTTTTACATTTATTTTCAACCATTTTCAAAACCCGATAAATAGCATATGCTTCAGCAGTAAAAATTGAACAAGCATCATGCAAAACAAAGCACTGAGAGAAATCCATTTGTGGGTCATAAAATGCGCACCGAGTATATCCAACTCCTTTACTGCCATCAGTGTAAAAGAAATAATAAAAGTCATTTTCTGCTATAAACTGAAGCATCTCTGAGTTATTAGACACATTTGTTTTTAGAATTTTAACAGAGTGGACTAGTCCTTGATAAGAAAAGGAGTAACATGGCCAAAGACATTGCCTTCGTACTTTAGAATATTGTTTTTCCACTTCCAGGAAAATAGCAGACAAGTTTGGGGGAAATCCGTTTAACAGTGCCAATCCTGTGGTTAAAGGCTCAGAAACATTAATACGATGAGGTACAATTTTGTTAATTATTTGCATATTGTTAGAAGTTAAAAGTCTGAGACAATACCTCTCAATGAGAAGTAATCGTCTCAGAATCAAAGGCATTATTTTGGTCTCCACTTCCATGGCCCTTATGGGAGTAGAGCACATAGCACCGGATATAAGTCTCAATGCTTTATTTTGCACAATGTCAAGTTTCCTGGTATGTTTACTTTCAAAGTAAGCTAATGAGCTGTAATCAAAATGACTGCGTACTATAGATTTGAATAAAATGGATAAAATTTTGGGGTCCGCTCCCCAGGAAACACCTGCCAGACATCTTATTATATTTAAACCTTTCAAAGCATTATTTGTTATGTATTTAATATATCTTAAAGTCATCTTCTGGTCAATGATGACACCCAAAAATTTTTTTGATCTAACTCTATTATTTTTTACCATTCTATAACATTGTATTTTGTTCATCATTGCCAAAAATCATTAAACTGCTTTTGGATGCGCTGATATTTAAATGTAATGTTATAATATTTAGACAACTGACTTAAGCTAGATTATTATCTATTGTATTTGGATATCTTGGTTCGAGCAGTTACAATATCATCTGCAAACTGAAGTATGTTTACATTTACAGTATTTAATTTTACATTCTCACAAATATACAAATTATATAACAAGGAGATAAGTGGCACCTTGCATCGTGCCCTTAGATGCAATTCTCGGGCCATGAAGAATATTTTATGTTTCACATATAAGACTCTATTGCATAGAAAACTGTATATCCATTTACATAGTTGCCAGGAACACCTATGTTGGCTAAAATTTTAACAAGTATCCAGGAACAACATTATCAAAAGCTCCTTGAACATCTAAGAAGACGCAAACAGTTGTGAATTTTTTCTTTTTGAATATTTCAGGTCTGTAATCAGTGAATGAAACTGTCAGCGCAACTACGCCCACGACGAAAGCCATACTGAACATTGGGAATGATACCATTAGCCTCAACAAACCAATCAAGACGAGCTTTAATCATATTTTCAAACAGTTTGCCAAAGCATGAGGATAAAGAAATTGGACGATATGAGCTAGCTATTCTGAATTTATTGGCTTGAGTATGGGAATAACACATTGGGTTTTCCATGAGTCTGGTATTAATTTCTTGTCCCATAAAGCATTAAGAATATTTAAAAACACCACTTGAACTGATTTATGTAATTTTTTAATCAAAATATAAGGGTAATCATCTAAGCCAGGAGTAGTATTGCGTCTAGATCTCAAACTCATTGAAAATTCAGTCCATGTAAAGTTATCTAATAAATGCTTTGAACTTCGTTTTGTTATTATTTCAAAGTAAGTTCCAAATTATCTATTTCTTCTAAATTACTATTTCTGCTAACTTGTCTAATGAGCAATAAATTCATCTCTACAAGATTTATTATTAGTCTTAACACCTTTAAACATTTTAATATTGTTCCAAATCTCTTATCGGTGTAGTCCTATTGAACGAATAACAAATCTAGTCCAACTATCTTTCTTTTGCTGAGATATAGTCCCTTCTTCTGCATTTACTTTTTTATAATTTAAGTAGTTTTCCATAGTAGGATCTGATCTATACAGTCTTAGAGCATCATAAGAAGCGACTACACTCTGTTCACAAATTTGATTCCACCATGGTGTTGGAGGTCTACTCCTAAAGCCATTAGTTTTTTAATTTTGGGATACACAATTGTTTAAGAGTATCAAGCCGGTTACAGAATTCTAATATGAAGAGATGGATCATTTAATTTATCACAATTCCCCTAAATAGTGTTTGGATATTGTATATTTTTCCCAGTTACTCTACTGTACAAGAACTTATCAACTTGTGGTTAAATGATATTTATCAACTCCTATACAATTTTGGTAATAGTAGGATAATGATAACTTCCCATAGTGTCGTCATGGACTGACCAGTCACATAGAGGTGTTAAGCATGCACTAGCAAAACTAACGTCGATAGCGGAAGGCTGACATCTAGGTGAGTTTATTGTTGTAAAAGAACCATCATTTAAAATACAGAGCTCGCAATCATCGATCACATCATACAAATCCTGACCCCTACCTTTTGTTGATACACAGCCAAAAGCGATGTGGTGTGCGTTAAAATCACCACTTACAAAAATGGGCTTAGGAAGGTCTCTAATAATATTACGCAGCCTGTTAAATCTAATACGGCGACTAAGGAGGACAATAAACACATAAAATACTTAATTACCATTTTTTGTGGATACCGTGGCAACTGTTTATTCTTCACAAAAAGTAGTATTTAAAACCCTGCTTTTCAAAATGTTTTAATAAGTATTGCCACGCATTGTGAACTTTTTTGAATTTCTATTGAAAATATTATATCCAGGTAATCTAAAGCTATTATCCTTAAACCAAGTTTCATTAAGTAAACAAATATCAATATTATTTTCTTTCAAAAATTTAATTAATAGAGGTTTTTTATTACTGGCACTTTGAATGTTATACTGCGCAATACGTATCTCAGATGTTCGAGAAGAGTCCATAATTAAGTTAAATGTTTTATAAGAATTTCTTTTATTGATGTAGTGGTGACTGGACTAGAATCACCTTTATTACCCAGCTCAACCAAGCAACGTACCAGGGCCAGAAGTACGTCATTGTTTGAGACAATTTGGGCTTTGATTCCGTAGTAGGAGGGACAATTTATTGACAGCCGTAGCAATCATATTTACATTTCTATTTACGGCTTATTTACAATAGGTTTATTTACAATGTTTATTTACAATAGGTTTATTTACAACACGCACAGGGCGTGGGGACGGTAGTGGTGGGAATTGGTTACTGATTGAGTAAACTTGCATAATTATTGTTTTTCTTTTCATTAATTTTTTAATCTTTTTGACATAGTTTAGAAATAAGATGAGAGCCATTGCAATTGCAACACTTAATATCATTCGTTTTATCACATTCCTTATACAAGTGTTCTCCAGAACAGATGGAACAACGTTGCTTGCCGTTACAAACTTTTGCAGAGTGATTGAATTTAAAACATTTAAAACATTGTTGTACTGGAGGTACATATTCAGACACCTTAAATGAAAACAGATCAAATTGGACATCATCCGGTAAAATATTAGAAAGAAAAGTGATGCTGACCGTTTGTAATGGTATTCGTTCGTTACCAACTTTTTTAGAGAATCTGCGAATTGCAACTATCTCGTAAATTGAAGATAATTCCGTATACAGCTCTTTATTATTAAATTAATTGGGACATGACGTATGACCCCAGTCTTTTCAATTTGGTTGCTGGAATTAGGCTCGCATGCCATTTTTCTCTAGAAAAGCAGTGTTATTATGAAGTTATTGGCCTATTTTTTTTGAATATTACTGCTATTTTATTAGCGTTTAATCTTCGAATAGCCGTCACACCCTTTACCCCAGTGGAGAAAAGATGATTGAGGTATATTGGACTTTTATTGCCCAGTTTCTCATTAGAGTTCGCAAGCTCAACAAATACTTTGAACTCTGTTTCGTGGAGTTCTCCGGATAATCCTTACATAGTTTGGTTTTATAAATGGACTATACATATTATTACGCTCACCGCCGCCGCTGATTCAGGGTCCATATTGATATCGTTCCCGGTTGCACCACCTCCGGGTTCGCCGCCTCAGCCTTCCGTCGAACACCTTGGTTGGGCGGATCAGGCCCGCCCCCCGTTATGTCCATTTTCACTAAACTCGTCGAATTCCGAAAAGTTTTTTTTTTATTGCAATAATTTTATTTAGTTGTAAGCGAAGAAAACGATTTTAAAAATTTTGTAACACCGCTGCTTTCAAATTCCCGCCAAAAAAAAAAAAAAAAAAAAAAAAATACTGAGATGACAATAGGCTATAGACATAGTCACAATTTTTAAAAAATGCTCGGAAACTAATAATGGTCATCTATTTGGTAAAAACATGAAATACAATTTTCTTTATTTTATCTGAAACTATTTAATAAAAGAGATAAACATTGATTAGTAAGATGCGGACTCTACAATTATTAAAACTGCTGTCTAAGTATTTAATTTACAGTACTCAATAGCGCTTAGACAATGTTCGCTAACGCCGGTGTTCCAAATCTCTCTCTGTGCTCCTTGCTAGGGCTGCCTTTTTTTGGGAGAAAGTGCGCAGCTCTAATAACGAACGTCAGGTATGGTCGCTCACATATACCCAGGCAAAAGCGCAGAATAAAAAATGGTCTGACCAATGAAAATGTAATTCTTAGTTGAAGTTAATTGAGGTTTTATATATATGATATAGGCATAATAATTTATAAAGATATTTTTATATACAATTCAATTAGTAAAGGCTTAAATTCAACTGAGTAAAGGCTGACGCACGTTTTGAACTATATCTACCGGAGCGACCGCAGGATGTTGCCTCTACAACATACTACATTCATTTCTCAATAAGGTGTTCCCTCAAGATTTTTAAAGCCTCCGTCAGTTAAAGAAAAGATCCTGTTGCGATCTAAAAATCTGCAATCCTGTGGCAGTGGCCACATCAGTGTTTCGTTTCTTGTATTTATACCTTGTAAAAACTTAATGGCTTACATGGGTTTTGGATGTATATCGCTCCAAGCAAACTATAATGCAATTGGCACTATAACAATAATTGTGCCTGAATAAAGATTTTTTGGTCTATATTAACAATAAAAAAATTAGCTATTAAATTTCCAAATAATTTACTTGCATATAATAATGAATTACATTATTACTTCTGACAATACTAAGTTATCTAAATTTGTAAAGAAAAACTAGAAGTAACTTTTATACTTAGTATTAAATATGATATATCTAGTATAATAGTAGTAGTGGCGCCTATTATATAAAAAAACAAATATACTGGCATACTTACATCAATGTTATCTTTATACATAAAAACAATTGTTGAGTTGTACCTATGAGTCAAAATGATGTTTATGTTTATTCAGGTATATAATAAAATATATATATATAGATTCATTGGAAAACAAACCAAAGAGATTCTGTGAGGCTTTTATAGAACTATTTATTTTACATATTGGAGCACTATAGAGGTACACTTTTCCAATAAATTTAAAGAAAAACATTTTTTTGGACTTGCTGAGTGTACACTTTGGTACACCAGCTTACTTGGTTATGACTGTCACAGTTTACCTGCTTATCGTGAAAACTCTAATAGACCATCTACTAGCTATACTCCGCGAAAAACCCGGAAGCTCCGGTTTCGCCCCGACACCGGAGCATCCTCAGGCAGAATATATATTGTGAATATTGTAATTTAAATTTTAACACAATACTTTATGAAAACTCAAAATTTTGTAGCCCAAGGAAGAATTTAAAACAATTTTTCAAAATCAATTAAATAGTGAAAATGAGACATTATTTCAACAGAGTACACGTCCAACCATCTTGCAAATTTTCCGAGTTTCTGAGCAAAAAAAACAAAGATATTCAAAATAAAAATATATATTTAAAATTACAATTAATCTATCAGATTCTTCCTTACCAATGATAATTATTGGTGACTTGATGGTTATGACCCAATTCTGGTGTTGTTCATGAAGAATACATCTTTGGAAGTACTTTTTGACCCACACGACGATGTGAAATATAAGTAAATTTTATTTCTCTATCTCGAATCATTTCTTCTCTTCTACTATTGACGACAGATGCAAAGTAGTATAAAATAACTGAAAGAATAAGAAATCATCGAATTTTTAAGTTAATAGTTTCAGAACATAACTTATGCTTAATTGTCAATAAGTGTCATACAAGTCACATTCAAGTGAAGAATTTGTTGTTGGTTTGAGAAAATAATGGTATTTCAAATACAATTTTAAAAGACTATTGAGCATTATGCTCTTTTTAAGTCAATGGCCCATCAAAGGTTATATCGCTAAATGACTGTTATTGTGTATATCTATGAAAATTGATAACAATACTTTTTGTCAATTTTGGCATATGTGGTCAGGTACTTTTTTATGTCAATTTCTTAAAATTATATGTCAATATTTTAGTCGTCGTCTTGCGTATTCGAAAATATATTTGTATGATTAGCTGGGGGGGGGTTTTTTTTTTTTTTTTTTTTTTTTTTTTTTTTTTTAAAAAAAAAAAAAAGGGGGGGGGGGGGGGGGGGAAAAAAAATTTTGGGGTGTTTTTTTTTTTTTTTTAAAAAAAAAAAAAAAAAAAAAATTTTTAAAAAAAAAAAAAAAAAAAAAAAGGGGGGGGGCCCCCCCCAAAAATTTTGGGGGAGAAAAAAAAAAGTTTTTCCTTTTGAAAACTTTCACAAAAATTTTTGGGAAACGGGCAAGGCTGTTTGGGGGAGTATGGGAACGAAAACTGTGACACGAGAATTTTATATGTTAAAGTGCGGCACCTAAGTAAATGAATCTATTATTATTGCGTCTTTCAAATTACAACTTTAAAATATGCATTTCATGCTGGAATTGAAATTGATGTTAGTGCGCTGGCGAAAAAAAAAAAAAAAAAAACCCGTTTCCCCAAAAAAGGGGGGAAAAAAAAAAAATTTTTTCGGGGTTTTTTTTAATTTTTTTTGTAAAAAAAATTATTTTTTTTCCCCCCCGGGCGTCCCCCTTTTTTTAAAAAAAAAATTTTTTAATAAAAAAAAAAAAATTTTTTCCACACAGATATTTTGGGCGCTACCATAAGTGATAACATTTACACATTTAGATCATTTAAAGAGTGGCAAGGCAACATATATGCACATTATACAAATCTTAACCATACCGGGGTTTCAATCCTCAGTTTGGCAGTCCAACGTGGTGGTCATTACGCCAACTGGCCGTTAATGAGGAAATTTTGGGAATTTTATGTTTTGTTCGTTTACTATGCAGTAAGAATAAATAATATCGGTATTAAAACGACGCTGAGGACTACTTACTAGCATATATGAAATACGCGGACGCCATCGTGCTGACCTCAGATGTCGCCTCCATATCTCTGGGGACTTTGAGTGAGATCAGAATACTTCCAAAGAGCGACGCAATTAATAATAGCACTGCGTATGTCCAGGCAGTCAGTAACCACGGCAGGAGGAATTTTGGTTTCTTCTGTTAAAAAGAGGTAGAAAAAACTTTGAGAATGAAAGATATAAGTATAATTAAACATATTTCCAAAATTACCGTATATTTGAAATAATTAATGTCATTTTTAGTTACTAGTAAGTCTGAAATTCATTGATGTACGGATATACAATAGAACAGATTACAACGGTTTAGACATTTATCTTCTAAGTATCCCTTTTTAATATTTACTTTACGTTCCTTAATTGGTCGTAAATTTAGTTGCGATACGAACCTCGATTCTTGTTTCAAAGTTTTTGAGTTTAAGTAGGATATTTAATTAAAGAAGTCTTGGCCGTTTTCCTACCTGGAAAGCACCATAGGCCATGAGACAGGCCATGATGAATTTGATGACTGCTGCAGTGGCCACAACCGCGTAACTTATTCTTCGTATCTCGGCCTCAGGTCGCGGAAGTAAAGCAGCAGTTCCGTACACCAGCACCGTGCATGTTGATGCAATCTGAAGTTGATATTTCAATTTTTTTATAAGGTTCAAAGCCTGATCTTAAGTGATACCGCCGCTCAAGGATACTGCAGTGACAATGCTGTAGTGACTAGTGCTCGCCAGTTTGTTGCCGGCAAGTAGCGACAGGCTACTTCATGTCGCGCCATGTCGTTTTTTATAGCGTTTTACTAACGTATTAAATTTTTATCATATGATAAAGTTCTTTACAAGAAAAAATGTTTCTAAATGGAGTACAGATAATATATCAACGCTTTTTATAAATTAATTTACGTTTTTTTTATCGGGCTTACCATCACTGATATTTGATTGTTAGGTCTTGTCACAGGAAATGTGTGTTAAACTGCGAAAACCGCTCCATGTGTGAATTGTAATATTCATTTCATGTGTCAATATTTTCAATCTACCCATCTGCTTTTGGAGCCAGAAGTTACTTCGTACAGATAAATCATCGACGTTTTTTTTGTATGTATGTCGTAACGTACGACGATTTTAATGATTTTGAACTGTTTAATTAATCTTTTAGTGATGCTCTTATACGCAGATGTCCAATAAAGTGATTTTAATAATGTTTAAGTATTAAAATTTTTAAGTATACAGAACAGGCGCAAACGGACGCTCAATAATACCTCCGCCAAGCATGGACACTCATAGTCGGCGCCTCTTATAAAACTTATAAAAGCAAATTTAGTATAGATGCACTTTTAACTAAAATACTCTGTCTGTTCTGTCTGGACTGTAATTAGTTGGTTGTGTTTTTGTTGATTCTAAATTCAAAACCATTCTGTGGAAGCGTACGAAGGCGTTGTCTATAGGTTAGGAATATTACTTAATACTTACTAAACTCAAAATTGCAACTATTTTGGCGCCAACACTCAAACTTATGCAACAACAGCAATTTGACATAGGTAGACACATTTTGAATCTAATAGCTAATGTTTTATTGACCTATATTTTGAGACGAATACGTAATAATTCTCGAATGGCAACACCGTTATACTCGTATTTACTTGTATGTGCCGGCTACGAGAATAAGATAAATACCAATAAGTAATTGATAAATAACTGGAAGCAATCAGTGTGATAATCTTATCTTCGTGGTTAACTGATAGGCGGTAGCCCACCTCCTACAAGAATATTCAATATCAATCCTTGAAGTAAGAGAAGAAAACCATTCTTCAATACAATATAATTTTATGACTAAACTAAATTGTATGTAGCTGTATACTAAATTAATGGACCATACAATGCCATTGTACTACGCGGGTACAGTAATATTGTTAAGTTACTAAGTACTATAGATATCTAGGAATTATATCCAGCATTGGCCCTTGCATAATATACATTGCTAGTATATTCTAATTATATATATTTATAATTTTATTATTATAGAATATAGTATAAAAAAATAATAATCAAGGAAATCCTCCAACTTCGTTACCTTAGATTTGTTATTAAATTTTAGCCAACGGTTCTTCTAAAAAGTAAACGTTGATATTTTTCACACACAATTTTACCTTGGAGATATAAGATTATGTAGATATCGCATGTATTATCAGTAATAGTTTATAAGTCATTGTATAGAGACGTGTAGTGATGATAGGAGACGGCGAACTATGGGAGTGCCCATGGTTAAGCGCTGCTGCTGCTGCGCCACTCTGCACACAGGGACCTTGATCATAGCCTATCTTTACACGGTAGTACAAAATCGTTCCTCCTATCATTTCTCAAATACTATGTAATGACGTAAATGTTATATTTGGTTGTTTTTATGATTCGATAATACCAAATCCTTTATCGTATTCATGTGATACGTCATTGCATACATTACCTTGCGTTGTTATAAATAGCACTTTGTGTCTAACTACCAAGTAAACACATCCGCAACATTGGCAGTGAACACGACTTCTATGAGTCAAATTAATTTGCCCACGAATGTTCCACCGAAACAACTGAGCTATATTGGTGCTGTGTTTCCTATGTATTTGTATGTTAAAGCAAAACATAAAACGTTTAAGGTGTTTACGGCCGCATACTTTAAGTTTTGTGCCAGATGCACGATCCTCAAATTTTACTAGGAGTATTGTATAGTAAAATTGGAGGACACAAAACTCAAATGTTCCTTTAATTATAATCCTCATAAAATGACTGACTATTTTAATAAACATATTTGGTACTGTAAACAAGACACAAATTTAGTATAATCTTTTTAATAATCTAGAATATAATGCTTTGATAGAAAACTCTAGCTTAAGAAGTTTGCACTCCCGGTCGGTAGTTACCTCTTAAGGTACCTCCTCTGGGAGCAATTCCTCGCGAGCTGTTTGAAGCAAGAAAAGTAATTGCATTTAGCGTAGTAACACAAACGTGCCAATTCAATTTGAAACGGGTGGTTTCATTTATTGCTTTATATATTTATTTGGTAAAGAATCTTAATAGTTATTTGTCTGTTAGCTACTAGCCTCTGCAGGCTCACTATTGTTTCCAGGTATGGGCCCTGCTGGAGTTGACTGGATACAGTTTGCTTGTGACGCTAGCTCCTATCGCAAAGGAAGGGACTGTGTCAGCTCATCGGTATGCATTGTATATAACTGGTGCGACTGTCAGTGGCATACATTTGTTATGCTCCCTTCTGCTCATTGTGGCAGCTTATAAGGTATGCTTCTATGTGATGATTCGATTTTATACATGGTGTTTTATCACTGTGCAGATCATTTTATACCAATCTGATAATTTGTGGTGTTATACAATACTAAATAGCACATATAATAATAGGCGAAAATTAATATATATTGATTACATTTTTGCAAAAGTGTTTAACCGTATTTAAAGATTATTCATCATCACAAAACATAGAATAGTCTAAAAATTATTAGACACTAGTTACCGTTTTTAATACTATATTCATTTATTGTTTAATTCTGGAGTTATATCATACACTCCAGAATTAAATAACATTGTTCTTGTTTTTTTATAACATATTTACCTCTTTTTATTAGCGCCATCTGATGACGAGTTCTGTAAAGTCCTTTTGACTCTGTGTAAAATTAATCATATGGTGTTATGTAAAACTCATTAGGTATATTCATGTTGAATAATGAACTATATCTTATAATTACTTGTATAGTTATTTTAATTACATATAAAGTTAATGTTAGTTTGGTATAAAATGGACCGCAGCTTACGCTCATACAATTCTCTGCTAGAAAGCGTCCGAAAATAAACCAACTGATTGCGTGTGTGTTATTAATGAGATCTGGACCTAATAATCCTGGCATATCGCCGACATATATATTACCATGCCGTATAAGCATAATATATTATATTATTACTTTTATTAATGTATATTTTTCCTACTTTACTCATAAGGCAACTCATCTAATGAATTATCTTTACTAGCAAAATAAATTGAATATTTAACCAATACATTACCGGTCTTACTATTTATTTCCTATAGAAATTGGCGTCTCTAACTCTACCATGGACCATAGTGACTGGAATCCTGACGGCATTGTTCTTTGTTATGTGCCTCACAGGGATCAGCCTGATCCTACAGGACTCCGGGGACACCCTCGAAATAGAAATTGTTGTTATCGCTGTACACCTTGCTAGAGCTTGTGAGTATTTTTAATATGAATATATTAAGATTTAGAATTGTAACACATTCAAGTCAATAATTCGATTTAATTGACCAATAGGATCTTACAAACATCTACTGGAACTTATTTACTATTGGAACTTATAATTATTAATGTGTATTTATAGATTTTTTTCTGAATATCAATCTGTTTTATTGCAGGCGTTTCGGTTTACAGCATCATAGTGGTGCACAGTCGCCATAAGGAGATCATGTACGAAGAAGACGACGCACGATTTCAAGCTTCAGCAAGGATATATTATCCCGTAAAAACTTCTGATCATCCCTTATAATATTGTTACGCTGCAATGATAATTGTAACGATGAATTTACTTTTAGAATGTACATCATGGTCTTGGAACGTAGTATATCCGAATAATATCCCACCTAATGTATTGAACAAATACCAATCGGTGTAAATTATCCCAGCTTAACGTATTAACTGAGAAAATAATCCCGTCCGTTTATTACAGTTTCACGCCTCTACCACTGGACCGATTTCAATTAAATTTGTTGAGACTAGTGTTTTAAAAAACGTACACGTGTATCGCATCACACTATATTTTTATTTTTATCACTGTTCTTTGTGCACGGAATAATATTAAATTTGCTTTGAAATAAAGTATTACTTTCAAATGTGTTTTTATTAACTCTGTGAACTAATCCATAAAAAAATATATGATATTTCATTTTGTGCAATGTATTCAAGATAACTGATTGCAAAAAAAATATATTTCATGAATTCTCTTCTAAAAAAATGGCTGATGTGGGCAGATAGGTATATATTTTTTGCTGTAAGAGACACGGGACATTTGTTAATAGCTTATAAATAATAATAAAACTTATCAAGTTATGAGTTAATTATACTTAATAACTTTATATATTAAGTAATATAATATATAACTGTAAAATTACTTTTAAAGTGAGGGAATGTGAAGTATCGCGGAATTCTAATGATTATAACTACTAGCAGGCAAAAACATTGATCATTGATAAAAGTAATATTATTATAGATGAAGAATGTAAAACCCACATTTTTAAATATAAGTACAACAATTGTAGTATAGTATGTACATTGTTACCGATATTAGTAAAAAATGTTGAGTTTGAGTGGATGTCCCTTACTTAGAAAGGTATTTTTAGGAAGTACGTAAAATATCTTAATTTGATTAATAAGGGTATGTAGAACAAGATGAGAATAACATTTTTAAAATAATATACGGCTTCCTTAGACAATTACGGCAACCCGAACCCATATTTTATCATTACAACACTGGTAAGTTGTAAGGTATGACGTATGTGATGTGATAAAAAATATAATCCAACCGTAATAATATAATTGATGTATGTTTGTATTGTGACTTTTTCAATTTAATTGTTTGAGTTTGTTAAAATTTTATTGTTATAACATAATTTACTACTCAATCGTTAAATAATAAATTTGTTAATAATAACTATAACATGTATTTCATTGTTATAAGTGTTTACTAATTACTGTTTGATAGCGAGTAGCGGTGTTACATACTAGACACGACATCAATCAAAAACATCAATAGAAGAAACATATTGATCCTTCTTTTCGTAGAATTCTAGTAGTTCATCAGTTATTGCTGAAGGTATGTGTGTTTTTTTTATCGACTAACGCTTAGGTGTGGTTTTATAATTTATGTTTTGTATTCGCAACATGATCTTTAAACTGTACTGTTTTCCTAAAGTACCTATGTTCATTATGACCAAATACAAATGATCTATAGAAATAATAAAGCCAGGATTCATTAGATAACTGCTTTTACTAGGACCATTTTAATGAAAGCTACATAATTATTTATTTCAGGGCTTACAATATGTCTTGCCCTTTAAGGACAAGGAGATATAGAACAATTTAATAGTTTAATAGAAATAAATTTTGGAATATATGCAGTTTGTTATTGATTGGTACCAGGTTTGTCTTCCTAAACTAAGGTGTAAACCTTTAAACATTTAGATATTTAGTTAAAATTATTCCAATTGTTTATGCTGTGATGATAAGAGACAGACAACATTTATAACAGACAATGTTTATATATATTTATGGTACCATGTATTAAATTACACCATTACATAAATCTACTTAGTTCTTTGTTTAACTGTTTGTTCCAAATTGAAGTGATAGTATACTGGTATAATAATCATGTGACACATATTATAAAAATTTTGACAGATAAGCTCGTACTAGGCTAATCTGCAGCAATATAATATTCTGTAACAGAGACAATCAATGGGCTTAGGGCAGACAAAGATGTTTGTGACCTTGATAACAATCATCTTAATTGTGGTGCAAGTTAAAAGCTGGAAGTATCTAAAGCTTTGAACCCAGTATTCATTACATACTTACGTAATTCAGCATAATAATATATTTCTTAAAATAAAATATTAAAAACTACAGTTGCAATAATCTTCTTTGCAATTGCTTTACTTATCTTTATAATTATGTTACATTAATTAATTAATAATGTCTTGTTTATAATAGTTATACAATAAAATATCTCATATTGTAGCATCTATCTTTTCTTTATAATTATGTTATTTCTACATTTATAATATTAAAACTATTCTTTTTAAACATTTATTTTAAATAAGAATGCTTGTTACTTACAGAGTACATATAAAATTAACAATTTATTTTTAAAAAACTTAGAAAAACTATATAAACGACAATATTATAAAAATTGTATTATAATGGCACTGGTTCTGGATATCCATTGATATCTTTTTATTATCTTGCAATTGAGTGAATGTGTAGTTCAGAAATTACATTGAATGTTTATCAAAAATCTTATTTTAATAATAATATGTTTGCTGTGTCAAATCTTAGTTTCTTTGGTTATAACATCTTAATCCAGTGAGTAGAAAAATATGTGGATTTCAGGTTCTCTGTAAAAAATGGCGGTTCCACACATAACATCATTTTGTTGGTGTATGGGGCTGGAGGCTGGCACCAAGATGATTGGATTTGTGCATTTGGTGAGTCATGCAATGAATTGACTTGATTTTAAAATTAATTTAATATCTAATGTAAAGCATGTTTTAAGCTCAACTTATGGTGTCCAGTGAAATTTGATCATTTGTAAATTCAGTGCTACAGAACGCTTATCTACTTGCAAATGAAGAAATAGCCAAATATATGTAGGAGGTTAATTTGTTGCCTGTTTTTTTTTCAGCTAACATCATTCAGCCTGATGGTGGGGTGTGCGATATACGCGGAGGGTTTCCGGGCCTTTGCGGGCACAGCCGAAGACGCGGGCGACCACGTGTATAGCACCTGGTACGCCATCGCTACCACGGTGGCAGTGCTCAGCGTGGTTCACGTGCTTCTGGCCTGTTCGTTGCTGTACGGAGCCTACACGGTGAGTCTGCCACTGACTTGCCGACTCCGTTGGTGGAATGCTAACGGCCGACTGGTTCCAGCGCTCCAGCCGCGTGCTGCGCGTGTGGGTGTTCGTGATGTGCGCCTTGTCTCTGGCCTCGTTGCTCTACATCTTGGCCTCCATGCCTTGGGGCTTCTCGTCTTCGGGCTCCGACATCTTCCTGGCCGTCTTGGAGGGCATCCTCTTTTATGGTGAGTGTGTTTTTTTACTCTTTAATGACAACCGAGTGTTAACATTAGTTTGATGAGCATATTTTGACTGTCCAAATAAGATTGGTTTTCAAATAAAATATATTTCCAGGCTTGATAGTTTACTGCATCCTCTGCGTAAACAGCTTCTACCTGATGCTGAAGAGCACCGAAGATATGCAGGGACCTGACAAGACGGACTATTAAGGCTGAAGGAATTAAGTATTTTTATTTAATCTAGTTGTATGGTTCTTAATGCTTAAGAATATTATGCTTGGCAGGGAATTGTTGGTGCAATAGAAAATTGAGCGCCTAACAACTAAGCAGATTTTGGAAAATGATGATAATTTATTACATTGAAATGAGACAGCTACTTAATACTTAAAGTCTATAGTGGTAGATGTAGAAGAGTAAGGGTTTTAAAAACGTATTTCATGAGATGAATCTGCTGATACTGAGCAGTTCCTATATTAAGTACCATATATTTTATGTATGTTTACCATACAAGCTTGTTATTAAAAGTGGTTCCTCATATTTAGGAGCTGTATTTTACAGATACATAATATTAACTAACAATAATAAAACTATTTGGATGCCAAAGAGTCTCAATTTTATATAGATAAAAAAAGTTTTATGATGTCATTTTAAAAGTGAAATTTTATATTTACAATTTGTTAAGTTCTGAGAAGACTCAAGTTATATTTATGGAAATATTCTATAGTTCTGAATACTATTAAAATTAACACAACTCTTCAAATTTGAAATATTCCATTTATATTTTAAGAGGGTTTTATTGCCTAGTATAAAGGATGAACTAACAAGAAATCTCAGAAAAATAATTTACAGAATTTACATTGAGACTTACAGAGTATTTGTAATTAATAAGCAACTTGATTTTACTAATAGTTATTTGAATATGATGTGGCTTATTAAGTGCCTCGTGCTGCTTGGTTACCCAAAAGAAAATAAATTATACATATATTTAAATGTATTATAGATATAAGTGCCATATACTGTATGTGATTTTTTATCTGTTGCTGTTCATTCAGGGACAATTTTATTTTTGTATGCGATTTTGTAAATAATGATTTTGATATACTCCATAATTCACAAGTATTTTTGCGCAAATTTTTGAATCGTTTTACACAGTTAAGGGATATTGGAGTTGTATGGGAAATGCTTTTGATTGTTAAGAATATGGATAGAGCTAGAATTATATTTAGATTCCCTCCGCTCGGCCGCGCCTACGATTTCAATCAGTTCGATTTAGTACGACTGATGAGGCAGGCCCTAGAAAACTTTTAATATTTATTTCAACTGCTTCTGTTATTTTTATGTTATTGCAATCAAATTGCAACAAAATTTCAGATCATCGTTCATAGGTGGCGCTAAATAATTGTCAACTATAATGGTTTTATTTCATAAACATGTCTACTCAGCCATTTCTAATAGCGCCATCTATAAGAGATTGAACACATCTTACCGAAATAACTTAAGCTTTCGCTCATAGATGTCGCTACTATTATGATTTTTCGTCTGTGGTGTTTCTTCGTTAAATTGCAATCTGAGCTAAATTTCAATTTGGATGCTGTTGCATTGTTTAGTTTTTTATTATGATATTTTATATTTTTTATCATTACGATAGTATTTTACAGTGTTTTGTGAAACAAATTTAATTTTTATATTCATCAATGTTTGCGGAGTTACGAAATTTATTTATGCTAGCGTGAGTAGATATAAAACTCACTCGTTTTGGCTATAGAGAAAAATGTTAATTATAATCTCTTGAGGTACTAATATGGATTAATAAATGCTATTCGAAACCATGTCTTGTTATTTTTCTTAGCGGGGTGAGAGGTGGGGGAAATTAATCAAAATCAGTGTGCAATTAATTATTTATTCATCGGAATAGTCTTATATTACGATGAAGTCACATTGAGTTCCCTCCGAATGGTAATTCAATAAATATATTACAATTTTACTCTAATATTATTATAAGTACAGAGTTCGGCGGTTTAAGACTAAACAACAATTTATCACAACGCCGAATATCAGAATATTTTTAGTCTAGGCATTTTATAGTCCATACATTTGCTGCAAAAGCCCTGTCGAAGGAAACAAGTCTTTCATTAAGATGACAATAATTGGTGGTGTAGTGTTATAACAGATGGCTTTGAATCAATCCTTACAGTGTTATCATGATTTTATACATTTCATAAGAATTGTCAATCTGCGACACTAGAGAAACCTACTTCAAAGAACAAACCACTTTAGGATGTTTGTAATGTATAACAGTCAAATTTAATAAATAAATTTATTGACAAGGTTCTATAAAAAAGGTGAGTCACCATATTCTCTAAACGTTAACGTCATTCATCGTTGACAAGGCTTTGGCAACACGTATTCAAGGTGACTTTAGGCGATCTTTTATTCGTCAATAATAACCGTCTGTGCGCTCTTGACTTAATATAAAAAATTTCTTAATTAGGCTAAATTAAATTCATAGCGATAAATGTTTCAAAGATAAAATGGGTGTTGGATTCATTTAGGCCCTTTAAAAGCTTCGTGTGTCAAAGAAAAGCGTATTTATAAACGATAGCTGGCAAATCTATCATTTGCGGCCATCACAATTCACAACCAATGATAATGAAAAAAATAATTATGTGATAGGTGCCGTTAATGGCGCAATTAAACCATCTTTTATATTTTTAGTGGATCTGCTTAGTGCTTCGTTATCTTTGGGTGATAATTGCGCAAGAAACGAACTTATCTATACGTCTCTAGTACAATAAAACATGTTCTTCAGTAAAAATATTGACACACCGATGAATGCGGTTTTGTCGTGTTCGGTTATGTCTTATTTATCTTATTTGTCTTAGTCTTTCCTCAATAAATTTACACTTTTGTTACAATTTAAGAATATACACCAGAAACACTCGTCTCACAAAACATGGAATGTCTTCCAAACTATAAAAATATGATCCACAATAAACTTTTTTTACGCTACAAATGAAAATTCGTTGAACCGTCGATTAACCGGAGCCTTAGGTCTAATAAGTACATTTAGTGCTAAGTGGCGAGTCGCCGCAACTTTATACAACGCTAACACAACGCTAAACAGATAAATACTTAACTAAAGGTATTGCACGAAAAGTGGGAAACGTTAAATAGGCTAGAATGTACATAATTACAGCGGGGCGAGAGAAGCCGGGGGTCAGTAGAGAGGCTGCTCGGTGCCCACGTCGATGTCCTGCCGGTCCCCTTCGTCCTCTGCGCTGGCCCGCAGCCCGCGCACCTGTGGACAGTCCCGCCGCTCATACAGCTGCAAAGGCAAACATTTCTCGCTACACTCACCCGAAACCATTCGCTGGGTATCTATTTAGCCAGGCTTAAGTAGTAGAAGCAGTACCTGAAGGAGGAGGTTGCTAGAGAGTAGACGCGCCTGATGCTCTTGGGCCTTGGCTCGGAGGCAGGCGATGCTATTGTTGCGGAAGGCCTCTGGGTCCTCGTAGACGTCTCGGCCATCAGGCGTACTCCGACCCTTCGCCCCTGATGACGCTGTGGTGCTACTGCCTGGGGAGCTTTGTGTCTGCAGAAATACATCCCACATTAGCTATTAGTTACCGAAATTTCGTTGTTTACCAATTACAATGGTGTACGTACCTGTGCTTCGTGCGGGTCATGGCGGTGCAAGTGGGGGGAGTGGGGGGAGGCTGAAGGCGCCCGCTCTCCTTCGGCCTCCGAGCCTTCGCGCTCCGAGCCAGACTCCTTCAGGTGTTGCGCCGCTTCAAGGGATTTGCGGTGCATACCTGCAAGAGAAAACCTCTGTCACTAGATGTTACATAGCAAATTCTAAATTTCAGTCTCATAAGTCGTCTAATGACTGCTGAAAAATTATTCAAGAAACCTTATAAGTAATTGTTGTCTTGGTAAAAGGCGCAGTAATGAATGGAAACAATCACTTTGGTGTTTATGAAGGCCGTGACGAGCGGAGCCCTCGATATTAACCCGGATAAGCAAATGAGCTGGTTTCCCTCATTTAGATGCATGTATGCGCGCTCTTCAATATCTATCGATAACTCGAACTACGGGGCCGGATTCAGACATTAGGTACGGTCTTTCAGTTGAATCACATTGTATTTATCATTGATTAAATTTGTGTGTACATAAATATATATGGTTTGGGGAAAACAAATAATCAATTTGCAACTATAAAAGTCGAATTGTTACGGTATTTATTTTCATGTAAGAATTTCTAAATATGTATATATCATCTTGGTTCGTAAATTGCCTTCACAGTTCTCTAATTTTTTTCCTAAAACAGAGTGATGGTAAGACGCAAATAGATGACAAGTTATGTGAGACAATCCGTACCTGTGGTAAAGATAACGAAGTGTGGATCTCGCCAATGTAGTGACACGTATCCGCTCAGGTCATTATACAGCCTTTGATCTCACTCTATACCATTACTTCACAAATTAATTCAGAAATTTGACTAATTAAGTTGTGAATGTGTATGGGTCTGTCTTTTATGAGATTTTCGGGTTTATTAAAACGTATAGAACCCAATTAAAAATATTAGTAAATACGCAACCATGCCTGCGCTATGACACATTTTCTAGTAATAATAAATGTTATTGTTTTATTGATATGAAATTGCCCTTTTCTGAAAAATCTATTGTCGTGTATTTGTAAATTTACGTGACTATAAATTTCAACCGTTCCATTATTTAATTATAAATGCAGTTGATTAATTAAGTAGTTCATGGAGAAGTAAACCCATCGTTTGTGCTATGTTAAAATAAAAAGCTATGGAGATTAAATATCCGAGCAAGATTTTACGAGGTTTTTACATCCGCGTGGCAGCAGATGTGAATACTGAATACCTAATCAGCAACGGTCGGCGCCTTTCGTTTTATCATTGAGAATAAAGCATACTCTTGTCAGCTTCAAAAATGTCTAATCAAAATGGGTAGTCCGTTTAGATGATCGTTCAATCGGCCAATTGTAATGCTCTTGCAATCGTCTGTTTTCCTTTTATTACTATTAACTGGAATTTATTTATTATTGCATTGGTATGAAAAACTTAAATATATCCAATTTGTACTTACAATTGTATGTACATTGTTAGTGTAGATATTTCCAATGTCTGGTCCGCGGTTCATAGAATAACGAATATTGGCACAATTAACTCTCCGTGTTATTATATCTCACGTTTTAATAAAATCAAATGCAGCGGTTTGTGCTGGAATAGTAGAAAAACATTGTGAATCGAATTGCAACGAATCTATTAGATAAAACAATGTTTTGAACTGTACATCGGTTTAATGTGTAGTCAATTGTCAAGCAAATAAAACATCAATGCTAATGCGTTGTGTGACAACATTTAGCCATTCAGTGAAGTGACTCCAACGACACAAAGGACACGTCCTATACCACCTAGCGTTTTACGCTCATATCAAATTTTCATATCACGAACCTTAGGTTTGGAATACACGAGAGAAAGAATTTGTTACGGCCATTTTATATTTAGAATTGCTTTTGATATTTCAGTATTTATTGAAGTTAAATACGAAATTAGTAATTGTTATGTTGCGATTGAATATTTCGTCGATAAACTTTACTGTTTAAGTTTTGCTTGTCAACGCAAGCTCTCTACTACGAGCATTTCAATAAACTCCTTTATCGAGCAGCAAGCTGATAAAAAACACTGGCAATAATAAAAAATAAACATTGGGCCGTTTCGACTGTGCCTTGTGAGAGTAACATCTGTTAGTTCATAATGTTGCGTCGAGAGCGCATTTCAGTGTAGACTGCGCCTAAGTGTTAGTGTCATTTTCCTAGATAAAAGCGTGATGCACAAAGCAAGTGTGTAATAGGTTGATAATTTAGAAAGATGCCTGTTTTCATCCATTTGCATTTGCTTTGATCTGGCAGAGTGGCGCACGCTGCCATCTAGTGGATTGGATAATGTCTTAATGTGAGGCTTTTGTTTATCACTGATTGACATTTAATTGGCGTTTCTAAGGATTTTCAAGTTTTTGATGCATTTCGAGATACGTCAAGTGTCACGCGAGCGCAATTAAGATTTCAAATTGTGCTATATTTTACAGAGTAGTAGGGCAGGAGGCGAAACTGATATTAAAAGTGCTCGGTTTATATGTTAACTAGTTCAAAGGCAATAAAAAGCTAATAACACAAATCGTTAATTACCCAAATTATAGATTGAGAGTATAAGTTATTGTTGTTTAAAGATTTAGACGCAAAGGAATGCTGTGTTAGTTATCTTTTTTCGAGCCCTTTACAAAAAACGTTAAAATTAAAGGAGAATTTTGTTTAAATCAATTACTGTTGGATTATAATTATAAAATGAGATAGATATATTAAGAATAATGATAATTGTTTTTTAATTTTTTTGCCACAATATATTAGATATACTTATACTTCTATTTGTTTCTAATAGTAAAAGTTCCCCTTTTCTATTCTTATAGTATATTTCCTTAACTGAATGGGTATGGGAACATAATCAATTAAGAAGCAAATTAAGATAATATTTTTTTACATACATATTAAAAATTCAGTCTCGGCATAAAAATAGAATCAGAAATGAAACAGTAATAAAAATTAAAAATAAATATCGATACAACATCTAGGCAAACGAAATAAATTTCAATTCTTAGCTGTTATACCTAATCGAAGCCTTACTTACGTAAGGGCAGACATTTTGAAAATGCAAAATTATAAAAAAGGAAAAAACAAACGCGACCCCTCTACCACTACATGGGCAGGTGGGTAAGTATATAATTAATATGTAAAGCGGTAGCCCTTTAAATCTGCGTTAATCAAGCCTTAGACAAGGGCGGCCATCTTGTTTCCCCCCCGCCGTCTCTCCCGCCCACCCGGGCCCGAACCCCGCGCCGCGCGCAGCTACAGCTCCGTGCATATTGCTGCATTCTCTTAATGATTTGTATGTTTTGATAGGGAACTGGTAACTGAGACGCATAGTGCGTAGCAGCTACGTTGCGTAGAGCCGCCGTAGCATAAAATCCATCACACTTTTGTTCAACCCAAACCTATGCCTCTTGAGCAAATTTTTGCCTATAGTTTGATTTCGAGAGTTTCGAATTAACTAGACTTCCATGTAGAAATTGATCTTTTATGAAGAACAAAACGCAATTCAGTCAGTGTCAGAGGGCTCAACGTTTTGCAACGAGATGCATGACAGGAGTAGGAAATAATGAAACCTTGTCACGAGTAGACACACGATGTCTTCAACGCGACGCGACTTCCCTGCTTTGAGACAAGTGTGAAAAATGAGAATTTCTGAGAAGAATGATTAAAAAATTCGGCCTTTGTTTCATTTCCAGCTTTACGTGGTTAATACAAACTAGCGCTCCCAGCGACGTCACGTTTTACAAATCGATCCGTTTTCGTTAATTATCCGTTGCGGTCTTAAATCCGAAATAAAATTGAATTTCTACATAAATACAATTTTATTGAGTTCCAAATCATATGAAAGACAGCCCATTAGTACTTAATTACATTAATGAGATTTAAATATGTGATGATTTTGTTGGGGCTAATTATTGAGTTGCTAATTTTTGTCTGCGGTCGGAAAAGAAAAAAATGACTCACCGGCGGGTGGTCGGAGGCGCAGGGCGCGCTACGGTCGGCCGGCCGCGCCGCTCGACTCTTCAACAAAATCATCACATCAAGCATTTGACAAAACAACTCATATCCGAACATGGCGGACTCTTATCATATAACGGAAAAGACTTACTGAAGTAACGTATAAGACATTACCTAAAATATTTCAAAAATGCGGAGCACAGATTTGATTCAATTTTGTTATCTGCTATGAATCTTAAACTAGAGCTACTACTACAATCACTTACCTGTTTCGATAAAATATACTTTTTGAACTAGCACTATCTAAATAGCATAAAAAATTGATTTGGAAGTAGTAAATAAAAACGAAAATCCTAAATAGTTCTAATAGTTCAGTGTCGTAATTAGTGTTTTTCATATTTTGAGAAATAAGATTGTATTTCTCAAACGTTACTCTATGTTTATAACTTCAGTATGCTATTAATACAGAAATTATTGAATTTAAATATAAATGAGCAGGTACTGAAGGCAGGCTTTGCTTACCGAGCAGCCACGGGGCAACGTTGTCATTATCCTTGGCACTCTTGAGGATGGTCTCAGGCAGCGGCAGCGAATGACGCACCATGGCTCCATAGAGGCCGTACTCCGCCATGATGGTAGACCGGCCCCAGCACTTCTCCGTCTTGCGCCACTTTGCACGTCGATTTTGGAACCACACCTAGTAATTTTCAATATTTTATACGAGGCCTATTAAACATGCGACTATTATTAACACATAAATCAGGCAAATTCAAACTATTTCTGCGTTCTTGTTTTCCCAGTAAGAGCTCATTGACGCTTATCGAATTTCGAGTGAATTAGATTTCATGGACAGTGTCCAGCCAGCGAGGGAAGTGAAGTATGCGACGCCGTGGTATTAACTAAGCGAGTAAAACAAACCAATTAGTGGGAACAAACGCGACTAGATTAAATTTTCAAACTCGAGTGTAGCTCTCTACCTAACCGGCAGGGCTGCGCTTTAACGAGCATTAGCTTTTAAACGGGCTTGCCCAATTCAGTCTCTAGTAAAGAGACCAGCTACAAAGAATGATTGTTAAATCAGAAGTTTTGAATTTTTCAGCAAATATGCGTAACATAATATATAAAACAAAAAACTTTATTTACAATTTAGTCGATTGCGACCACATCTATGCACGAAGGAAAAATATAACATATAACGGAATCCTGCTTATGAATCATGCAGCATAGTAGTACAGTGATGCACATATATGTATATGTAAGAGTTGTTACTGACAGCCCTACAATCTCAGTGCAGAGCGCCTGTGAAACAGTTAATTTCTAATTAAATTTGTTAATTAAACTCGATCCGCGCTCTTCGCGCAAATTAATACTCCGGTTATATTATATTCCGAAATCCCTCCCCCGGAACCCCTCGTCTCAAATCCGCCTCCTTGCCTTGCCAGGCGATCGTAATTACCAGTGCATTATTATTATAGTCTCTTGATGAAAGCTCCTATCACCACGCACTTATTTCGCTTGCATACTGTTTAGGACTGCATTACTAACAGATGTTCAATACTAGTTTACATTTGAAAATAATATCTTTTATCCATAAAACAATATATGATTACGAAATTTATGAAACGTGTGGCAACACGTTAAACGTGCTGTGGTAAGTCCGCAGGACGTCTTTTCACGTTTCTATAATCAATGTAACGTTTTTGCGTAGGCTCTAACATTGCAGTTACAATGGTTCTGATGCTTAAATATCGTAGCGTACACATTATTTGATTGTAAATGATAACTTTTAAATATTTTTCATTGTTGGACCCGTTTATTTTTATACTGTTCATAATTTTTTAAAATATTTATTCAGAAGGCCACAAACCTCGGCTTCACAAACATCAACACTGCTCAATAAAATGAAAATCAAACACAAAAAAAATTAAGTCGTTTTCCTTAGTTAAGCATATAATTTATGGTTACACTACGAGTGACAATGTTCAGTCCGACAAAGTTAACCCTTGGAAGAAAGCATGTTTCTGAGCGTAATGATCACTTAGCGGCGTTTAAGGCAGCTTATCCGGAAGGGCCGGACGCGGCCGTTATTGATTGGACACTACGACCCGGTGACAGACTAATTGTGTGGCCCGGGATTACCCGGCCTGTCCGGATCACACCCGGCTACTCTGATTGCTTGCGGCCAAGCCCCGCGGCCAATGATTATTGGAAAATTCAATTGTTTTCTTGTTCAACGTTATTGTGTTTATACTTTAAGGCGGTGGGTGCTCGAGGGAATAGTAAATCAGGCTAATACAGTGTCTGAGAGCCACGTCCCTAGCCTTTTAAATTGCAACTGGTTCATAGGACATTAACTCTCTTTCATAAAACTAACTAACTTCGGCACTATCTCACCGCTTAGTGAAGCGACAAATCACAAGGAGAATGCAAACACAACGCCGCTTGTAGAAGTAATTCGGCTCGAGTTATCTGCTCAATATCATGTAATTGGCACCGACTGTAGCTGTAGGTAGGCAAGGCAATGCTCGGAATCTCCAAATTTCCTAATTAACATAAAGGCACAAGGTTCGTGTAATTGTTAATTTGGCAGCACATTCGGGCACGTTAATGACGCGTGTACTGCGAATTACACCCGCCCGACAATTTATTATCCATGTGTGACAATCCAATCTCACGTGACCTGCAGGGTACGCTATTGTGGCCGGCTGGAAAGCTCCTCACTCTCTGGACGCATTAGTTTAGGGTTGAATTTGTAACGTCTGTAGAACAATTTGTTAGGAGTAGCTGGTGGATTCGAAAGCTCACTCTAATGATAGTTTAGAATAATCTAGATCACGGACAGTGTTATCTTGAACATGAGCGCAATGAGATCAAATCAACTCGAAATCAAGACTTCGTATTATTTAAAAATCACAGGAAAATGCAGAAGATCAAACAAGATGAACAAGTAGTTGTGTCTCTTTTAAATTATAAATATTTTGGACTCATGATTAAATTAGTTTGTTAAATCAGATGTTCCGTAAGTGCAATAAACTTATTACGAAGGGCGTGGGCCACTTCCCTCCTCACAGTATCTAATCTATCACACAAAAGGGATGAAGCTCAGGCGACAGGATCACAATCAAGGTGCTAAGTACGCTCCCGGGGGAAGGGATCCCTCGGGGCTCGCCGTTATTGTATAAATACTACAATCCACTAACACTTGCCATAATTGTTGTAAGTGATAGAAATTGATTTTGTTGACCCTTTGTTTTTCTCAATGTAAGGAAAGACTTCTGCATATTTCATCGTTGGTTGTACAAATAAGCTCTAGCGCATCACACTAAAACATCATATTAGTGTAAGAGCGTCATGGCGCGAGGCGTCAGGGCGAATGACGGCCACAAAGAATTGGACAGTCAGCAATTTCATTTGGTCGCCGACAGCTGAAATAAGGTTTCAGGAGGCACTCTTATTTGCGAGATGCATAATTTGATTTCTTGGCGGGGGCGTGGCAACCAATCAGGTGCAGCCTCGGTTAAATGGAGTTGCCATTCTGTTCCCAATTTGGCAGCAATTTGCGCCACAAAGCCGTCGGTGGCGTCGGCACCGCGTCGCCTCAACAACTTATTATTCAATTGGGGTGCGTTGGACACATTTTGATTAATCTATAAGTTAATATGCGGTTAGCTCTTTATGGGTTAGTGATTTGCTTTTCTTTGTAGATTGAAAGGCTGGTTACTATTAATTCAATTGATCGGTGGTTGAGGTTATGATTTTTAACTGAGGTCACGTGTCCGTATTTAAGAATCGGAGCAAAATTTTGGGGCCAAGACCAAATCCTGACACCTAGTCGTACCGGATGTGGGTGGTTATCAATTAATATACAATAACAGTGAAATAATGGTTGGAAACGGAAACATAAAATGGCTATAATTTATTAAATGCAAGTCAGATCGCGGTCAATGGAGGGTAGTTATAAAAATATGATAATAACGAATGGTAGACACTTCCGACAGCACGTTAGACAAACAAGGCGATTCATGTCGCGGGAAATTATTATAGTTTACATTGAGCGGTTCCCAGGTGAAGAGCTGTTACGAGTTTAGGACGAAGACTGCTATCTTCGATTTAAATTTTGTTCACTCACTTAAACCACCGACAGTGCTATTGATCTCAAGTTTATGTTAATTAATTAAAGTGTTTATTTGAAAACAAATACGAATAAATAAACATACCTGTCACAAATACTTTAATAATAACACTATGGTGTAGATTTGAAAATTCCTATATTTTTGTTATATGTATTCTATTCTATATTTAGCGCTTCCACAAACATAACGTGAACCGGTTATAAAACCGCCGTCACTCAAGACTCAGTCCATCAGTCAACAGCTGCTCCAACGGAGCAACTAGCGGCCGTGAATAAGCGATTTCGGGCAATTGCTCGGTTTGCCCAATCGAAATAATTGCTATAATATCTTGACAGAGCGCCAATTGACGTCTAATCAACGGATGACAGTTTAAACGAGACCGGGCTGGAAATAAAACAAATATTCCCGCTGATGGTGAAATAGAGACGGAAAATGTCTGGTAGGCAATCGAAATCTGTTGGAAGTACTGGATTGGTGGAGCGACTGCCGCTTAATCGCCTTATGGCCCAAAAGACGTCTTTAATACGTTTTTTAATTGCATGCGGCTCATATCCGATTATGATATGGAGATTTGCGTTATTGCAAATTGATTTCAATAGTTGCCACATCCGTGTATCCGTTTAATGTCGGTATTAATACAGATTAATCCGATAGCTCTCTTTGTGTGCGAATATCCCAATATTTGGCGAATTTTTAATTCGTTCGTCAATATTTAAGAATTGCTATTTCTGTATATCATACGTATTGCAGACCTACTGGATGAACCGACCTTAATGTATACCGGCGGATGAGTATATACCTTATTACAACAAGGTATAATCGAAGTGAACAAGAGTAATGGTAGGCAAACAATTACCAAAAAATAACGATAAGCAAATAGGTGTCTGCGGTGTAATGGCGGCGTCGGAATGTGTCAGACAAACAACTCTACACTTGAGCACACATAATCAGCTTCAGTATTCTTATTAGATCAATTCTATCAGCACCACATTCATCTCTCAAACATCTTTCTTATTTTACAAAGTACAAAAGGCTATAACGAATGTCGACTTGTCTCTTAATTGATAATCTTTTGTGTTATGACCATTAGGGTTACTAAAACTAGATTAACCAATAACTTTTTTAATTATTTGTCAGTATTACGTACTTTGAATGCCTCAAGTAGCGCCATCAAACAAAGAACTTTGGTAACTAAAAGTATAACTAAAGAAGTGAGTTTTTTTGGTACGCTTACGTAAGTGGCTCTATAGACAATGCAACTTAATGAGAGCCTCGCCATAATTGCTTCTTTGTTTTTTCCTCACGACATACTATATAACACTAACAACGACATCTTTTATAATTTTATTAGTATTATTCCTTACTAATTAATTTTATAAAACTGAGAGGTTTCTTTGGATAAACGTGATAATCTCGAGAGGACCTTTGAGTTAATCATTTTTGTGTTGGATAGTGCATTTATCAAGGCAGATCAAAGTTATAAAATATCTGGCTTTTACTACGTATTCATGAAAGATGTTCTAAAATCGGGAAAATTTTCCTTTTTCACACCTCCCCTTGAGCAAAGCGTGTGTAGTAGCGTGGTTATTAGTTTGAAAATAGCAACAAAATAATGGTCAACTACTATCATCTACTTATTACCGCAGATTACCGTAGGGAAAGTATTTCATAAAATCAACCGGATTTTTTGTGGCTCGACATTAAAGGATTAATTTATCCTTAGAAGTTTTATAAATACTTAGGTCAGCCTTAATATGTGTAACATTTCAATTATAATGTATTAACAAATGTACAGTCAGCATAATTAGTGTTCAAAGAGCGGATCGTTGTTATTCCAAGAGCTGTCATTGTTCGCGGCCGACATCTTGCTGTCATCTGTCATTATTGTATGCAACGGAAACGATGCATTATATGCATTTCCATTTCAATCGTCCATTCATATTATATAGAGATAGTATTTACATAGTGTGCGTGTTTACAAGTGAAGATGGTAGGTATAACTATCTCAACATATTTGAAATTTAGAATCTAAACACCTTAAAAAAAACTCACCTCCCTAACAAAAACGAAGTGATAATTTATATTAATCTATTGTTAGAATAAATCAAAGCAATTTCCATTGAATCATTGAATGAGGCTGCTCAGCAAATAGGCTGTCACTCAACGTCTACAAGACACCTCTCGGCCCTCTCGCTCGCTCTCCACAATTACGCATTTATTTTCACTCGGAACCCCACTTCAGCCTGATGCATCCCGTGTCACTATTGTATCCCCGCCAAATAAATAATAACCTTCCTGTACAAACTGACCCGCCTTATTGCCGGCCGATAAGGTCGACTTTGGCGAGCACCGTGAAAAGGCAAATAAAATTGGTTGTTGTATGAGGTGCTTACATGCTCATTAGTGTCTTATAATAAATAATATGGGCACGATTGTTAGTGTTGCAACAATATTAAAATAATAACGTGATAATAAGTCTCTTTGTGTTTTCAATGTTTAGAATGGACCCTTTCAGAAAGCTTTTTTGTTGTCTTTTAATTTGAATGTATTATGTAGAAAAACGTGATGAATAAGCCTATCTATGTTATAGACAGCTCTACAGAAGAACCGATGTACTATTGGCTTTGCGAATAAAATTGGTATTGTGCGTTATGCTTACCTGCACTGATGTTATCTATTGAGAGAGCGTTAGTATCGACTAAGCAAACACTACAGTGGTGGTAATTGGCCGAGCCGTGGAAGGTGTTTGCTTAGGCGCGGACGCGAGCACGGATTAGACGGCGTATCGTGTTTTTATTATCCGAGAACATTCTGCCGTCTCACGTTGTCAAGTGTCTGGCACTTATTATGATAAAGGACCAAAGAGTTCGGAGAAAGACTTATTGAAACAAAGTCATTGTAGCTATACATAATATGCCATGGTTTTAGCTTAAATCTAAGACTGGGTCTCAATAGGCAGCCGGTCGTTTTTATAAAGTGAAATACAGAATATAATGGCGCGAGCACGCAGTCCTCGAGTTGATGTCACTCCACGGACACTCAAACCTCCAATTTGTCCATCAAATTGGACAGCTTGCTCACAAACTACAAACTTTAAGGTATTGTGTGAACATGCCCAATTACAGAAAGGAATATTTGTAAGCAAATAGTGTAGAAACTTGGAGTCATAATATTCTGTTAAACATTAGCAAACAGTCAGTAAGAGAAGAAGACGCAATGCTATTTCGATTTCACTAGCTCATTAAGATGTCACACATCAAATACTGCGTGATTCTTATTGCTAAACTCATAACTTCGACTTTCCTTATTAGTTCCTTTAAGGTTCAATATACTTGTATTAACTGTTTAGTATATATACAGTTAGAATTTTAACAGTTAGTGAATGAAGTGAAGTGTGAATAAAGAGTAAACCATTACAAAAGGCTATTACCAATTGAAATTAATAATCTTCATTCGTTTCCTATTTCTGATTTGAATTCATTACCTTTAAATACATAGTGTAGTGTTTAACACAGTATGAGGTGTTTAACACTACATTCTTAAATTAAATACTTTAATTGAAAAAGGTATCGTTATATTCATAGATCTTGAATTCAAAAGCTAGGACTAATAACGCACGACTTTAGACTACTACTACGACTAGGTTTTAAATCTGTTGTGATGTTTTTTATAAGAGTTGGTTTAGTGGACTATTTCAGTCGATAAAGACAATCTCAAATGTCAAACATATTTTTGAGAGAACTCTTAATGACGGTAGGTAAATAATTACAGTTTCTATGAATGCTTACGTAAACATTTAATCAAATTATTGGTCTGCGTATTTACAATATTACTGTTGATTATAAAAAAAAATAAAATATTAATGTCAGATTTATTTTACAATAATGATTTCTTTATTTAATTTGTGACACTTTATGTTATTTACGTTTTTATTTCAACACAGTGTACGAACACTTTGCAAAGATGCTATTGAGAAAGCTTCAATTGAGAAGTATTAGTTTCCGAGGCAGGACCTTTTCGTTGTATGCAAACATCTTCACGTTGAGGTGGCACGAACGATTTACTTCAAGATTGCGTAAATATCTGCACAACTGTCTGGTTTCTTTAGGAAATCTTTAACTACACAAGAGTCTTAGCTTATTTTATTTGCGCATACACAATATCACGGCACTGAATATATATTTAAATTTAATCGTAACAGTGATTGTACCATATCACAATAATACACGTAACTATTTTAAGCTACTCTCGACATCATCGATCTATTCTATGTTAGTCTCTATTAACATGACTACTAAAGCTATAAAATCTGTTCTGCTATGTTTATGTAAGTAAATTTTCGTGTTAATAATAAGGATTATCATCCTGGTAAATTTTATTATATGTAAGAATATTTAAAGCTACGTAGTTCGTCTGAAATGTTTAAACCTTACAAAATGCGTTGAATTCCTTCTGCCAGATCAATACCAAAAGTTGAGTCAGCATTTCAAGCTTGTTTATCGTACATTCGCATTCAACTAGAGCCTTTTATTGCATTCGCTTGCCAACATTTTTATATCACTTGGCCTGAATGGCTCACACGAAACGCATTCTTATGTGTGAGCAGACAATGTATAAGACGCCTGTAAATCTCTCGGTGGGCGGTTATCGCGTTGTCATTTACTATCGAATTATTTCCGCTACGTTATATGATTACTCTGAGCTTCAGTAAGTCGTTGTTAAAGCCCATTAACTATACTAACATAATTATTATCTTTTTATAGGATGATTCTATTGCCATGTATACGGTTATTTACTAACTATGGTTTAATTATTTAACATTATTTGGTATAATTGTGCAAGTGATTTAGAAACTTATCGTGTATCAAGTATTTCATTTGCAAACGTTAGTTCAATTAAAATTTATAATTAATTAGGTGTAAGGCTATAATGCAGGTTCGTGAGAACAATGTGCGCTATTAAATAATAATTAATATCTTGTTAGCGCAGGTGGGAGCGCGGTCGCACAGGTGTCGGCATTATTTCGTCCTAATATTTATATAGTAATTCTTGGCTGTTCCGTTTACATTGTCGAAAAAAGGATTCAATATTAATTTGTTCTTTGAAATAGATTTATAACGCGCTACGAAATGCTACGTCGCGACTACGCGCACATACGATAAATGGAATAACGTCAGTCTACACAACAAAAACAAAAGCAAAGTTGCAAATATAATAATATTAAATGTTTACATTACATTACGTTGATCGTGGAGCCAACGCGACTCCGTTTCGAATCGTATCGGACACGCGAGTTGTCGCAGAGGGGTCTCTCGGATTAATGGCCCGGTTTGCTATGTTCTTTATTAAGTTACGATGAAATGTGGCTTTTTATTATCAACTCAAGTCAACGCTCGTGCGATCGCATGTTTCTTCATCCATTAAGGCTAAACGTTCAGTCGAATATTCTCTTTGTCATCAGATCATGTAACCCAACAATAAAAGACAATAATGAAATGTAAACAATTTGTCAAAATGTAAACATTGTAATAAAGTCACGAAAAGGGAAAATATAATTAAATTATCAATACAATGGGTCCATTACAAAATTAATTGTCTTTGTTCGCGAGTCAACGGCTGCCGGGACGTGGGTTTGTAAATGACTGATATGAAGATATACTTTTAGGTGACTTTCGAAAGAACCAATAATTATGAACAGGAACTATTTTATTTCTGAAAAATGCATAAATGCGAATTTTAAAAGTTTAATGATATACTATTGATTCCATAAAAATGAGAAAAAATTGAAAATATCATAAGAAATTGAATATAGTTATATTTACTGGTAAACAAACAAATCAATTTTAAAATAGCAGATATTTTATGTAATTTTTTTTACAGAAAGCCTCTTTTGTTGGTGAAAACTTAAGCTTAGCTTATATCCACATAAATCCAATAAAACGGTATCATTAAAGAAATATGTAGGTTGTATAGAAAGATGAGTTTTCTTCGAGGTTCGGGGTCGACGTGGGGCATAAGTCGAAGCAATTTCATTACGGTAAGTGATAGCAACTGTCCATTACTGACGATCGAATCAACGAACCAATAAATTACATCGTCGGGATTCAAACCCACTTTATTGGAAATTTCCAGATACTTAACCGCTTCTTAGAATTTATATATATAAAAGTATCATTCTTTGTATATTAAAAACTACGAGGCAATATTCAAACGGCGCATCACACAATAGCTATTAAATGCAACAAACAGATAATGGCCGAGCAAAATAACAAATCTCCCTCGCTCCGCGGGGGGCGGGAAAACGTCTCGTTAATGGCACGTGACGTCATTACACTCCAACTGATTTTTTAAGACGGTCGACCGCCGCCGGCGCACCCTGCGTGCGAACGCGCGGCTGATTATACGAGGCTTATCCTTGCTAAGGCCCCAATTACATTTGTATCATTACATGACGTCTCATTTGTTTTACTTACACATATTATCACATATCTTCAGGAGTATGTCATTTACGACAAATTTGTTGCGGTAATGGTAAAATAATAAATCTTCGTATAAATAACGTCTATCATTATATTACATGATAAACAAACTAGTGTATCATTAAAATGTATTTAACACTACTAATATTAATCTATATGGAAATAAACTTGTAAAAATATTTAACGGCACCGTAAACCAAGCATTTTTTAATATTAAGTAGGTATATATACCAAATCAATAGTTAAATGATAATAACATACAAAAAGGCTATTTCCGAACAGTAATTATTAAAAACAACTTCTATAATAATTATATTATTTTAACTAAATCATAAGATATGGATACATTTGATAGGAATCAAAAAACCTAGTCCAAAGTGTTGTAGTTGACTTTTTAAAGAGCGATTCGATTTAATCATTACAAATGGTCCTGCCACTGTAATCTAATAAAATCTATGAATATTTTGCTTTTAAAATCATTTAAAATAGAATTTGTTTTAGACCATTACATTGTGTATTATGGGAGCGCAATTTAATACCTTAAAACATATAATTAAGATGTATAATTGCGTAACTCGTTCGTTTGCGAGTGTCGTGAGGGTGTAATGAATATTAATGGTGGTGATGTACCAGTAAGTGACAAGTGCAGGGGTGTTGTTTCGTAATGTCTAAGCTAGGACATGTTATTCAGGCTTTAGTCAAACTTAACTTATAAAAATCGTGTAATATTATGAAACGGAAGTATTTTTGAGCTATCACAGTAGCTTTTACTTTACCGACGCAGACACATTCACGCCAATAATCGTAAAATGATCGACATTGCGAATTTTAAAAGTAGTTTGTTCTGTAACTTAATTATATGATGTAAGTTCATGATAACGACAATGACCGGGCCCTCAATGCAAATAAAAATAACCATTAACAAGCAAAGAGCGTAATTCACACATGAATTAATAAAGAGCATCCCTCAGGAGCGCTTAATAACATTATAAGTTATTGTGGATGTTATAATAAATGATACCAAAAATTTCGGAGGGCGCTCGCCCCCCGGTCTCTGCCGGAGAGCGAGACAGACGAGCACGCATCCTTGTCACACGGGACTAAATCGTTACAACTGTTGTTTGGATACAAATTGATTTAAGATGCGTTCAGCTAAAGCGTCAATTGTTCTTCTTTCTTATTCTTATATCATCAGTATGATCAGGATCAGTATGTAGAGTCCACTAGTATTATTATGAAGGCTTGTTTTTTTTCTGAAGAAGTTTTTTATATGGTCCATTGTATACGTAACAAAGGTGTAGCATGCGACACCCAAAAAAATCGAATAGGAAACCGTTTTATTATTTGAGGACTTGTAAGACGGTTAACGATGATGTGACATAATGAAATTGTCTATTAAAAGCCGACCCCATTGTTGCCTGTAATGTTAATGTATAGTTGATCGTATAAACGGATCAGCTCGGCAGTTAATCACCGCTAATTGAATGAGGGGCAGACAACTCTGCGGTTTATTCTATTACTTCTTTATACTCTCTCGCATCAAACACATTTATCTTCCTTAATTCGATGTTGAACTTTGGTGGGGGATAGCAATCGGGAAAATCGAGTCACGAGGATGATATGGACAGTAGTGCAATAAAAACTAGGACCCGAGTGGGACCTGGGTTATTAAGTGTCGCTGCCGGAGCCAAATATTATCTATTTCTATATCTATAAACACACTTATTTAAAAGAAAAACGTTGTTTGAATACGAACACATTGTGAGTGGCTGGAGTAACATTTGGCATTTTAATAAGGCAAGCACTTGAGCAACCGATTTTGGGATTAGCGAACCCTCCGCACAAGTGGGTGAGGATCCACCCACAAACACGCAGATTTATCACCAAACAATGTTATTAAAATACGTCTGATCTAAATAAAATATGAAATGAGGTCTAAATAAAATATCGCTCACAAGGGTAGAGCGTTTAGACCACTGCTGTGCAATGCATCCTGCATTATGTGTGAACAGTTGGTACGTCGAACGCTAGTGACTTCTATCAACCGGTAACAGAGCAGAGGGCGATAAATCAAAGAAACGGATGTAATCCGAGGCCAAGTAAAAGAGCTAAAGAGGAATTAGGGCCACCAAAGATACACACAAGAGGAAAGGTAAGGCGGTGGTGTGGGCTACGTAGGTACTAGCTGCGTATGAAGTATCGCAACTAGGTAGGAGTGAGTAGGTATGGCGAGCTACGGATCCGTCAATTCTGGTCGAGCGAGGGTAGCTAGGTGGCTATTAGTGGAGGAAGCCACACGCACGCTAATTGCTAAATTCGCCCGGACCGCCGCCCGGCCTCCGTCGCCTCACCCCCACTCCTCTAACATCCTCCCTTTGCCCCGTCTGGACGCGTTCATTGTCCCTGCTAATGAAATTGTACTCTGACATCTAGATAATCAGTAAATCGAGCTGGTGGCGATTTGCATTTGTTTGACGTTGGCAATTGTTTAATATAATAGAAAACCCATCAAGTAGTCGGTTGAGAGGTTGGTCTTTGTAGGTATTTATAAAAGTGTATCTTACATTTGGCGTTTGATCTTGTTTGACTTAGAGCTGACGTGATTTAATTGGAATGTGGTAACTGAAGGGCAATTGAAATAAGGATATGTTCACACTAGCCCAACGTGTACGTATACGGACAATCCGATTATGCGATCATTAGGCGCACAGCCCTTTACTGAGCATTGTAATAGCGGATAATCCGGGTGTTGTGTATTTGGGACAGTTTAAGAGGCATGTTGTTAAGATAATTCTTATGTTCTTATTTGAATTTATCTCATATTACTGTATGTAGGCAATTGGCAAACATTAACATTGTGGTGATAGCTAGTTATTTTAGTTAGTTTGTCTGAATTAGCTATATCGGTACCTGTACCTTTTTGAAAATTTAACTTTATGTAAAATTTGTAGAGCCAATTGTTTTCTGTACCTAATTAGCAAAAACGTTAAATAAGAAAAACGAATATTTATATTTTTTAAATGTTCGTGTGAGTTTCCTCGACTAATTTTGAGCTATTATCGCATAACTCTTTCATTTTGTTTTCATGGATCAAAAAATATATAATTTATAACATCCTTACAATATTATATATCACACTAACTATCGCCTTAATCTTGATATCATATCATACAGACATTGACAATGAACTATGATTACTTAATTCCGTAAATAATTCAAAAAATGATGTGCACTTTGCACATATTTTAACTTTTATGTCTCCAACACATAATAAATACTGAATTAGTGAAATTATAATTATTATCATTGTATTTTATCAAGTATTCCTTTGGAAATGTGTATTTTGTCAGCGGTTTGTTTTTTTATGTGAATAGTTTTGACTTCTAAATACTTTCAAAAATTAATACTACTAGCTATACTAATAATCTTATTTTGTTAATCTACAAATATTAAATTCCTAATAAAATTTAATATTCTTAAATCTTTAAATACAACGTCTATTATTTTGATTATTTAATATTTTTTCTTTAGATTAAAAACTATGCAAATGCATTTTGAAAAGTGATTTAAATCGTGCGTCTCATCTGTTTCATTTTATACTTCCGTTCACCGTTCTTCAATGTTTGATCTCATGAACGCAACTTTAAATTTATTGAGAGAGTTTTTTTATTCTACGAGATCATTTTTGTTGACTGTGTAAAAAACAACAACAAATTTAAAAACCTGACTAAGTATATCGAACCTAAAGAAGGTTAACGTGGGGTCGAATCTTGTCATGGACAGCACTACTATATTGTCCTTATTATTGGCAAAAGAAAATTATATTATCATTCTGTTCTAAAGTAAAATCGCCGCTGCTGAAACCGGACGGATTTGATAGGGATTCAGCCAGAGCTGCTCGTCGGATATTGGGAGTTCCGCTATCGCCTCGTTGTGTTTATATAATTTCTCCACAAATAGACTTCTCGTAATGAGTAGGGGACGTGGATATTCCAAATACGTCAAATGAGATATCAAATGAACAAAATACATGAATAACTTAAGTGACTAATTGCCATCGTTAGCGTTTATGTTTTCTATCCTATTTAATGAGTACTAGCTACTTACTTTTTTCTAATAGGAATATTATGTTATGAATGGCAATTTTTAAAACTTGGAAAATATGCATAATTACTTCGTATATCTTTATTAAAGAGTAAAATAATTAAGTTTAAAGATTAATTATTTGCTTAATAAAATAAAAAAGTGCAGGCTGAGAGGCCGTGAATTAATTATTGAAATTATACCTCACAACGACGACTCAGTCATCAAGAAAACTTCATGTTTTCCATTTAATTAGTAATAGCAATGGATCCTGTTCTAGGCAATATAATTCACAACCGAAATGGGCTCACATATTTGCAGTACGACATAAAAAGACAACTCTTAAGACAAAACGGCCGCCATGCCACTCTGAAAGGCGGAGCTAATCATATCACCGTACGTAACTCCAACATCCCAAGTTAGCATAACAATCTGAGTAAAAATGTCCTTTAACTCTTGAGCCTAAGTCTTATTTTAAGTGACGTACGATGGCGGTTACTTCGTTATCACATGCAGGTAGAATACAAAAGTGGCCAATCAGCACGCGGTCGCCATACCTTGGTAGTTTCACTTCGTCTCCATAGATGGCGGTAGCTACACTTGGTAGTTATACTAGCGTCAACCGCATTCGCCTTTACGTGGGTTTAAATGCCGTGTTCATGTTAAAGGAAATTGTTAAAAGCAGTAAATTCGATTTATTTTAATAATTTATAAATCAGCGTTACTTGTATTGTACGTACTGGTTTGTGTTTTTAGGCCAATTTAATTTGGGGAGCGTGAGAAGCATTGGTGATATGTAACATTAACACGACGGTTGTTATTTCAAAATAATGTTTTAATTGTAGGTATTTACTCCTTTTTGCACCGATTCACGTAAGTAAGTAGGTACTTAGATGAGGCTGAAGAGTTTTGATAACTGGATGCTAGAGTGTTTAGATCGTTAGGAGCGATTTTTAATTAATAGCGGATACGTTCGTACTCCACATAGAGATTGTGTTGCACAATAATTCATTTATTGCAACGTCTCTCCCGTATTGGGGAAACCTAATCTCTCCAGAGCTGTTAGTCCCAATTGGGTGCGCCGTGCTCCATGTTAAACTTCATAACTCCCGACATACGTGCCATTTTTCAATGTTTCAGGGAATTTTCCTCTCGATACAAATTAAGTGGTAATACACTCTATGTGGTTAGGTTAAAGTTTATTTTCTGGCGGGGGGTTTCTTCGAATGGGGTGAGGAGTCGCCAGGAGGGCCTCGGCGGAGAGGTGCGCGGGACCAGGGGGAGGTTGTATTTTCCCCGCATTTTCCGAGGGAAAGCGACACTTGAGGCCGTTGTGTGGAGCCGGCAAACGGAAAAATTATTAATAATAACCACAGCCTTAGTGGTTAGTAATTATAACGTATGTACCTTATGAATGTAGCGACAGTATTGGCCAAAGCTGACTAATTTTACTTTAATATCAGCAAATACCATACAAAGATAATTTTTTGCTTCCTATTGGTGGGTGGATTTTCACTATAAAAACGAAAAATCTTTTAAAAACGCAACTCCAATTGGATAGAATACATATCGTCAAAACAATGATTTATCTATAATCTAGCATCACTGTTAATCCCATTAACTTTGTAAATCCTTTTCTTGTACCATCATTTTTAATTGCCGCTGCACCGATTGAATTAATTTAACTAGTAAAAACTACAAAGGAATAAGCACGAGTATGAATCGACTTCAAAAAACACTGGAGTTATTATTTTAAAGAGAACTTCACCACAAGCAGTAAACGCTGGTCAATCGATCCGTTCAGTCAACGTCGCATTTAGGAAATTAAAAATCAGTTATTTAATAAAAAACTTGTCTAATTCGCTTAACAATCAATAGAGAGGGGACCCTCGTCAATGAGTCCTTATTAATTACTACTGTTGACAGAGCTCCTCACATAATTAACGTCAATAGAGACGTCAATCTGACAACAATAGAAAGAAATCGCATAGAAATGCTTCCGCGAAATCTTTTGCCGATTTAAAGTATCGTATTGCTTCCACCGGGTGTCGAATTCGGATCAACAGGCCCTTGAGAAAAGGTTGACCATGCACTTTGGGAGAACTGATTATAATGTGTTTTATTGACCAATTGATTAAGTAATAAAGGAATTAATATAACAAGCTTTGGAACGCAAAGGATTAAAAAGCACTCAAAAACGCATTATTCCATATAATAAAACAAGGTAATAAGTATTAGGTAATAGGTATTTTTGTGTAAGATCAATTATTTAAGAGTGTGTTTATTTTCATGTTGTATACTGGATAAAATATTTAAATTGCTTGAAATTTTACAGAGACGTGGAAGTTTCCCTCGCCCAGATTGTCAAACGAAGATTATTAAACGTATAACGAAAATTATAAAATATATTCACTATATCTGCTGTAGGATTTATCTGAATGTGTTCGTTAATAATAAAAAGGTAAGAAAGTAATGGGCACCCTACACAAGGCGTAATTCTGTGGGCCGTACGTTTACGCAACACAAAACACGGTGTCACATTACAATCGACGCCAATCGAGGACACAATCCAAAACGATTATTATACGCAGCCGAAAAGAACTTTGTACCTTACGCAGGGTCACTCATTAGAAATTAGCAGTAGCTAAACTGAGGTTTAATGTATTGATTATATCATAATAATAATTTACGTGTGTGTATCCAAAGTGATAAGCACAATTTTAGGAAAAAAATATTCTAGAAATGCAAATTTTGTACAAACTTCGAATTACTACTATATGTACATGTAGATTTTTAATGTAAAATTAACCTTTGCGAGACAAGTGCTGAGCGATTGTGGAGGATGGAGGAATGATATAATAAGCAAGTTCATCTCAAGCTGACAGCAAAATGTATGTGTAAAATGATTAAACAGCTATTTAACCTAAACCCTGTTCTCGTATTTGAAGTACCTGCTTAAAGACATAGTGATGTATAGCACTCACCTGTATCCTGTCCTCGGGCAGGTCTGTCTTGAGGGAGAGCATTTCTCTGGCGTATACGTCTGGGTAGTGGGCGTCTTTGAATGCCTTCTCCAGCTCATCCAGCTGGTATGAGGTGAAAATGGTCCTGCTGCAGAACAGAACACAGATGGGTAGACGGGGTTTTTTAAATCATAGAATGTAGAGACGGAGACAGTTCATAGAATTTAAATTAAAACTAACTCACAATATTATTATATTACAGATTTTATAACATTGGTAACAAAATCGTGTTGCTCTCGTATAGGGAAGAGATATTTTAGGCTATTATGTGTATCAATAATTAGTACACTAAAAAAGCAAAGAAAATGTTACATTTCAAATCTCAAAATTTAAAACTTCAGCTCGTTAAATTCAAAACTAATGAAGATTAAATAAAGCTAATATACTACTGGATACTGTTAGACTTGCAAAGCTGTGTGAATTGTTTTTGAAAGTGATAGAATAATAGTAATTTTAAGACCTTAATACGAAATTGTAGAATATATGCAGTGTTCAGTTACCTATGTCTCCTTTTTTTCTTTTTCTTCTTCCCGTTGTAGCCGGTCAAGCCGTCGACTGTGAAGTCTTTCGCTGCTTCTAAGGATGACACGCCTAAAGAATAAGAGATATCTCAATGAATGTATTCACTTTCAATATTGAACTGATGGTAAATGAATCGAAATCAATGAATGAAGAATACTGTTGCTGTGTCGAAGAATCATTATTGTTATATATGTTTTTTGATAAACTAATAAGTAATTGAGAATAATGATACTTTATAACTTATTCTAATTACTAAAGAAATAAGAAGAAAAGCGCCCAATAATACATTCATTATGAAGGTCTAATGATAATTTGGTCATAAACAATACCATAATGTTTTAATTTCTAAAACTTGTTCGAATAGAAGCTTTAAGGGTTCGTCAGAGCGCAATATGCTTATACAAAATGGTAATTGAAATTTCGACGAACCGCGATATGATCGAGACCCCAATTTTCGGCTCAACCTACGAGATCCCAAAAGACAAGTTACGCGCCAACTTTCACATAATTACCGAATGTGATTGCCAAATGAATTAGTAAACAGGCGAACGCTGGTAATAGAATTGCTTCCCCCGGGCCGGGATACCCCGGGGAACAGCAGTAATTGAATTTGCACCAATGAATACTAGAATGAATTATTAAATTTACTACTTGGAGTGTTATCGAGTTGTCGCTTATACACTGGCCGTTATCTACACGAGAGACGAGAGTGTGGGCCGGAGCCGGTAATGGATTGTGCAGGGACAGGCCCGGCTGATGTATTTGGTGCGCGTGTGACGAATCGCAATGGTTTATTTGTAAAGGGTAGTAAAACATGTTGTGAGGTCAAGCCACGTGCTAGGGATAGTGTGATGTTGAATTCGTTCTGTTTGTTTTAATTGTACACAATTTAACTTGACTGCTGTAAATCATAAATTAAAAAAGGTGCCAACGTGTGAACGAAGAGATGTGACTACCAATCGGCCATGGTTCAATGATCACTAATAGTTATTGACCAAGCAATGGCAATCGTCACCATACGGACTTTATATGCTGTGTTAGGACCCATAACTAACGGAAAGTGTAAATATTACTAGTGAAGTAAAAAAATAAAAGAATGCGTCACATATAGTACAAAGAAGATATCAAAAAAAAAAAACACCCTTTAATTAGTGCATCAAAACCTATTCCTGCGTCGGACCAAAGTCTGTAGTAAGCGCCCGGTATCCAGTAAGAGTGTGACGTCACATCCGCGGATGTCCCTGGCAAGCAGCCAGCTCAATATCGGAAATCAATAGCAACAAAGCTAAGACATAACGAGCTAAACAGAACGGATCATAAGTCGGTTACCGTAAGATCATTACGCAAGCCTCTACTCAATGTATGCGTCACCACGCACGCCAAGCACGCCCCAATCTCAGCCTTATGCCGCGCCAATAGAGGCTAGAAGGGCATGGCAGGCCGGGGAGGGAGGGTCCACCACTCGGCTCGAGAGCGCCTGCCACTTTACATTGTTGCACATAATAACAAACAACCGACCTTTTATTCGAGCCGCGTAATTATTTGGTAATTGCTCCTTCTTGATAATCGGCGGATTTATTTTTATTTACGCCAGTTTTGGGCAACGGTCACACCCTCGGGCGAAGCCCAACGCGAGGTGCTGCTAGCCAGGCACTCTTCACTTTCTTAAACGAGCCTTGGATTCGTATTCCTCCCCCCATAATGTTGGAATTTGGCACAGAGCTTGCTTCGATTACATTTATGTTCAAAATGGCTGCATAAGCCGTTGATTGAATTGAGTTTTTCTAAAGCAGCAAAGTGACAGCAGAAAGCGATATCAGCAAATTTGATAAAAGTATCTCAAAGCTGGAGTGTGTCATATTGGGCCAATCATCGGCAATCGTCGCCGTTTCTCGGCAATCTTCGGTGATGTTATTAGATTTATTTGTGAGGCGAGACGCCGTACTTCACCGTTTACGGCAGATCAGATCCATCAATTTGAGATGCTGCTTACAGATTTACTAAAGCTATCTTATTTATATTACTATTATACGTAGAGTGAATGAGTGTAGTATATGAGTCTAAAACGAAAACAATGAAATGTTTGTAATATTTAAATTGCGGTAAAATGCATCTTCCAAGCTCAGCTGTTTAGTAATGTAAAGAGATACTAAGGAATGACACGACCCAATTGATAGATCGCGGGAAGTAAAGAGCCGAGGTGCGAAATCGGCACTCGTGCAGTGAATGGCAGGCACCTCGGCGTAATGACAGCGAAGACACTCGAACGATTGAAAGGAGTTGTGAAAGGAAAGGGGATAATTTCGGGGTTTTAAAGTATTTCAAGTGCATTGAAGTTAATGAACGAGTGTTTTAAGTATTCGTTAATGACTAAATAAGTATTCGGCAAGACCGCGCCGACTCGTTCAGATCTTTTGCTCGTGTCTTCTCAACACCGCGCTCGGTGAAGCGAATTTTCTAATTAGTTCAATCCCATCGGGATTAAACAAAAGCTGATGGATGCCTCTCTCCACATATAGATAGGTATAGACATACGAAATTCTGCAGATGCTAATGTTATTATAGGATACGTATGGTCCTAGGCGGCACATGGAGCAACATTAAAAGCGACTTTTAAAGCCGTTATTTTCTATAAAAACTTTAGATTTGTTTACCATTTGGTTTGGTGGTGGATATTGGTTTGACAAAACATTTTTAAACTATTGATAATGTATTTTTGCTAGTTCTAATTTTAAGCTTTATGGTAGTTTAATTACTTGTAGCAAAATTAAAAGTTGTGTCGATGGCAAATATATTGAAAAACCGGTTTTAAAAAATTATTAAAATTTTACTAAGTAATAATGTTTACATTTGACTTAGTATTTTTAAGAAATTACTTAAACGCTGAGGTCTCAATTTCAATCAAATTGTATTAAAATCGGATTCAAAGCTTTCAATACAATTGTGTGATGTGATTGAGGTTTTATTAACTAGGGAATAGGTATATATTAATATAGGCGTGATTAAGTTCTCGTAGAAACGTTTCAGAACTCTATTTTGCCGAATCTCTGAGACGTAAAAAATTACATTAAATTTCAATTCGCCGCGTGAAGAGCGCATACAATTAGCGACGCGAGAGGAAGAAATTGCCAATTTCCACGCAGCGAGCCAATTTGGCGCCCACACCGACAATATTTGATTTGCCACAACACCAAATGCGAAACGTTTCATCCAAGATAGCTGTAGTTATCTTTTCAAATATTTACATCAAGCTGAGAAAATTTCTTAAGCGAAGGCCGATGTATGCGTGAGCGTGATTAACCTGTAGAATAATAAAAGAAGCAATTTACCTGAGTAAAGTTGTCGGACGGCTACATACATGAAACAAATGAAAATAACACAATTAAAGCAAGCTTTCAACAAAATACAAGAAGATGCTGTAGATTTTATATTTAGCAAAATACAATAAAGTACATGCATGCACAGTACAAACACCTTATGTCCAAGGCCGTAACAATTTGGCCCATTACCGGGTTGGAGTCGGGGTGAAGGTCCCTAAACAAGTTTAAACTAGATCCGTCTCCGGCGAGGAAAGAAAAGAGCAGGTCCAAGGCAAAATTTCACAAAATCAAAGTACTTAAGTAAATAGAAGCGTACTCCACGCTATCAAAACCTTTTGAGACGTATCGTGTTTCGTTCACACGCCGGGCGTTAAGAAAAATGGAGCAAAAACACTTGTATAGCCCCGGTTTTGTCTGATATTGTGATCTGCGGCTTTTGTGCCCTCGCCTTGCTCCGGCTCGGACAAGCTTTCAAATTACCCCGAATTTACAGTCCGCTATGAATCTTTTAATATGTTGGAGGCCAACGCAGTTGTGTAACGCGATATTAAAAATCATTCAGCAAAATAAATTGACGTTTTGTAAATGTTAAGTTACATATAGGTGTAGGTCACTTAAAAAAGTAAAATTAATGTTGCCTTGAATGAAGTACATGATTGAGTTTATAATTACAATGTGATATGCAAAATAATTTATTTATACAAAATATTAAATGTATTTTTGTACACCTTGTATATATATTAAGAAATGTTTAATTTATTTACGGTTTGTCTCAGGTACAAATTTTGATTTAAGCAGCTGCATTGCCCAACAAAAGAATACCGTACTATTACCACAAAATTATTATTGTTAAATTACATAATATTACCCTCTAAAGTAAAATCTTAATCAATAATGAATCGATATAGCCTCTGGCTCAGTCATATATCACTCGACAATACTTGTTGTTAAATTAAGTCATTTATTAATATATACAAATAATATTGAACACCAACCTTTCAGGACTATTATTTACTGTGTTAACAAATTGTCAATTAATTAAATTTATAGGTTTCTGAAGAAACGACAATGACTCAATTAATTTGTCAGTAATGTGGCCATGTCACGTAATTACTTGTATTGTCTGGCAACATATGTTTTGTCTGTCAGCTGCTCCATGTTTAACAAGGGTTTAATAAGTACACAGTTATATTAATATTCAATTATTTAGTTTATTGATTATTACGTAAAACATTATTGTAACAACAACTAAAGTGACAAAGATATTGAATTGTTTAATCGAAATATTATTAGAATCACATCTCCTCCGTCTCACAAAGTAGTCGTATCGTGAAATGGCCCCCTGAACTCGTGATGTGGCCGAACCTCATCACTAAGTGTATGAGCCACTTGGGACCTCAACTTGAACACTTGCATTTCGGAATAAGTGAAAACCAATTTTCTAAAGTAGCTAAATATTTATCCGCTAAATTTAATTGTGAACAAGCAAATGAGCTCTAGAGCTGAGCACAAATCCTAATCTAGCTGTCTATATGAAGAATTAAACTCTCTCGCCCCCCCCCCTGCTCCACCTCCCCAAGAAAGCTATAATGTTATTACCAGGCCATTATATTTTCACAGCCCACTGCGTGCGCTCCGCTTCCCTCCCTTGTTTATTGTACACTTTTCTAAATTAGATTTTGTTACAATTTCTTTTTTCGTGCTAAGTATTTAAATGCTTGTTAGCTTTTTATAAAAATGTAAGCTTTGTAGCTTCGGTTATTTCCACATTATTCACGCATGAAAATAATCTTTAAATTGTAGTTTGGCATAGTGAGAAAGAGGTTTAGATGATATAGTGTTATACTTAGATCACAGGCTATATTGAGCAAGTTTTCTGCAAATTGAATATGATCATATTTGGAGACCGGGAAGTATTATGTACGCTAGACCTATGATTTATGATGTGCTTTTACTGAAGCGACACTGTCGATAGTCATAAAAATCGTTTTTTTGGTCACTTTTGAATAATTTTGAATTAATTTCATTGACAAAGGCTGCTTAAGTGTGCCAAAAGAGCGATATGAGATTAATTGTATTTCTCAAATGTCCTTCAAAATAAATTCAAATACTACTTTTATGTCAATCACTCAATATTTTTTATCTCTACTATCACCCAGCCATTCATATTCACTTATATAGACATCTCAATATTGTAAATCACAAATGTATTTTACATTCAAAACATGTAATCCATTAATTGGGCAAGCGCCACCTTAGAGACAATTTGACCATACATGCACACTTTAATGATTTAAATACATGTCTGAATGATCAATAAATTTTAGTGAGGTGTAATGGGTTTAAAAGCTGTAAGTAATCAGTTGTTATAATGTAATCGCGTGATGTTACAGCAGGCGGCAGCAACTAATTAGGGCGGCGTGGGCGATCGCAAAGAGCTTTGTACTGGCGCGCCGCCCGCCCAGCTCACGAGTGCCAATTAAAATTCTATATTGAACCTTCACGCACGGTGCCCACTCCAATAATTCATATTTATGTTTGGATTGTACTATGTACATACTTGGTAGAAGTTCGAATCAAGTCAAAAATCTTTAAATCGTGTTTAGCCTAATGTTAATAGCACATTTCTAGCTTAAGAGCATATTTATTGTCTTCAAATTAATCAAGTAATAATTAAATCGATTTTGATGGGGTAAAGGCATTATTTGTTATATTAATTCAAACCTTCAGCCACGCATAATAGTTCGTAGTGATTTGTAATATCTAGTATAAGGTTCAAACCATACGTGAAAAGTGTTTATATATATATATAATATAAAAGGTAAACCGAAACTGTATTATAAAAATCACCTATTTTTAGCATATAGTCTATGCTGATTGAAATTTGTATCTTGAGAGGTCGACGGCAGAGGGCGCTGCGGCCCTCCCTAGTGTCGTTTAACATACAGACCTCTAGTGCGTACATTATTCATAACACATGTCTGTCTGAAGCGCCACGCTGCCTTTGTATGCGTTTATCTACACTTAATAACGTTAACCTCACCTGAAATGGGTATCATTATTTTGTAGCATGGATATCCGATTGATCAATTTGGATCAGTTCAGTCAGATCAGTCATTAGCACTCGACAAGTGTTTTGTTAACTGTAATTATTAATTATACTTTAAACAGCAACAAGGAGTGACAATGTACAGTATATTATTCCAATAAAAATGCGTTTAAATGCCTTATAAAGTTTCACAAGAATGTTCAACTGGTTTGCGAAATCATAAATTACATATTGCAATATTTTTCAGAATATTGATAATATAATTGAAAGACGGCTGGGAGCTTAATATTATTACTTGTTAAAAAAATCCATTCAATAACTTAATCGATCCTTGGTGATGTGTCACAGCACAGTTTCGCCTCTGACAGCGTAATGAGGCACTCACGCCGCCATTATAATTGCTAATGGGCCTTTAATATTGCCAAAAGCCTTCCAACTGCCCTGTGCGGTGATAGCTACCTTAGTCCACAGTTAATAGGTACGTTTATTCCGGACCAAAGGAACGGTTGTCACTTAAATCATTATTCGATCAAGCTTGGGGGAAAGAGGGGGGTGATTCTAATCATAAAATATTATTGTTAGCTGCGTTGAATTAATTTCTTTGTTATATTTTGTTGCGTTGGCTGTTAATTCCTTTAAAGTGTTAATATTATTATTGTTTCAGGTTATTTCAGTTTATTAGTATTATGTAGACTCTACTCACTCTGTTGCTAAAAAGGATTCAGCATGAGATATAGAGGAATGATTCATCACCATTTGCTATTAACAAAAACTTAAAAAAAACCTGTCCCCCCGGAATCCTGTAGTAACTATATACAACGGGAAAGAGAAATTAATAAAAGCTTAATGTAAATTTACTAAAGTCAAGGGTCAGCGGACGAAAAGAACTGGAAATTCTCCACCACTTTATCAATCGGTGCCACAGAGTATTGTTACGTATAATTTTATTTAAAAATTACAAAACCGAAGCCCTTATAAGTTCCTAAAAAAGGTTCTAAAAGAACTATGTTCATATTTCTGATCATTAAGTTAATTATTTCTTATTTACTGTTATAATAACGACATTACCACTTACATTCTATTACATTACATTTAAATATTTGCTAACAAAATATTAAAAACAAAATAACAAACGCGTTATATGTATATTTTGTATTATTATATATAGTTAGTTATTAGTTTATATTTAAGTAAATCAAAATATTTTTCATGATATGTTTTATGTTAAAAATCCTCATTTTCAAATTAACGGTTTCTCAAAATATTTCTACAGGAAAAACACTCTTTTGTTCTCTTTCATTAAATTTGGCCATTTAGATTTTAAGACGAAAATTCAGTTAGACTAATAGATATTGAGGCGCACATTCAGAAGCATTACATTTTGCACATAAACGCTGTGATAGTACGTTTCCCTTTAATTTTCTCAAAAAAAATCTCATTAAATTATTTTTTAGTCGGCATTACTTGGCAAGTTATTATATTATACGCATTGGACTAGTATCATAAGTAATAATATTTGAAAAACTTAAATCCCTCAGTAGCTTCATACGATATGCGCCCACGTACATGATTTGGTTCTGTAACTTAATTTTTAGCAGATATGATTGAAATTATATTATTTTATAATGAAAAGATATGTGGATATATTATTTATGCAAATAAAAATAATGTATTATTTGAAAATAATGACATAATACAGATTCCTGCAAGCGTGCGAATCGGCAGATGTCAAAGAAAATGTACACGTTTAGCTGGCAATTTAGTATATTTGCTAGACACTTGTTTCTCGGTTTGGTTAGTGCATCACTTGCACAGCTAGGGGAGATTGTTTGCACTCAATTTTGCTTATCAATTCCTTTTTATAAACGCATAGTTTGAGACTCTGTTCCCTACAAGAGTTCTATATGACTCACGTCGCGCTGTTTCGTCAAATATTAGTTATTTAAGTCAATAAAAAAGTAAATTTGCAAGGTTTTAGATTTTTTAATAGCTATGCAAATAATAAGATGTATTATTAGTATATCTTTGGCAAACAAATCCATAAATTATTGAGTTAAGAGAGCTACGCGCGTAGAGTGTGTAGCTGCTGCGTTTAGAGCGTAGACCGCAGATAAGTTTTATTATTAGATTATTTCTGTTTTTGTAAATGTATTTTAATAATATTTTTGTTTTAAATGAAGCTGAATTCCTTTGTTACCATAAGTTATAACTCTTTATCTGAAAAAAGTCTCGATCTGTATCAGTTATATTGATTTGGTATGAATTTAATTCATCCCTGGCCAATTTCTAATTACACTCTTAACAATACAAAATACTCTAAAATATTGATGATGTAGTAAATGCCGCTACTTGCACGCGTTTAATTTCTATAAGTAATTTTTCGTCTAATCACTCTTCCTTTCCTATATCTGTCGAAACGTGTTACTGCTTTTCAGTAACTAAATAAATCGAACAATCAAGAGCTGCCGTCCTAATAAGCAACGCCAAAAATTAAGAGCTGCAAATTGAAAGGATGCCGAACAGAACCCGATACGTCCCGATACTTGTTATTGTTACAGCTCCACTTAGTTGAGACAACATCGGCGCATTCGAAACCCAACACCGAGCCGGTCCGCGTAAACCGACGTAAACCGCACTGCTTAAGAATAACGTTGAATTTCGTGTAACGCTCATGTAACAAATATAGAAGTAATAGATAACGTTGTGGCGGTTAATAATGTCTGAATTAACTGCTAGTGTGGAAACAGTCATTTTGACACTTAGAACGGAACTATGTTTTTGTTTCGTCACATTTCATCACGCTGCTTGTTTCTGACACTTTTGCCGTTTTACGGATAGTCTGGTTGGGATAAAAAATACTTTTTTTTTGCTATGAGCTAAATATAACGAGACAAATTGAATGTTTAAGATGCATGGCGCTTAAGTAAGAATAGAAAACTCATTCGTATCACAGATGTTACGTTATGAAAATTATATTGTATCGAAATTTAATAGGAATATAATATTACTTCCTATTTATTTTACGTGAATTATAGGCGTAGAGGTGCTACGAGTTTTCGTAGACTCGAGTATTGACGGGCGCTTATAGACTATACCTACTATTCTGATTTAATTTGTGGAATCATTTTTGAACTTCATACCAAAATGTATATTTTATCTAAGCATGAATGCATATGCTGTTATTAATATTGTATTGTGTGAAATTGGTTAAATTACTGCAATGAAAGTTTTTTAGTGAAAAACCTTTATAGTGAAAATGTTTTATGTTCAATTATTATTTTTTTATTTTATTTGTTTCTCTTTTATTTACCGTGAGTAAATAAAGACTATATATAGTTACCCTAATTTTCAAATTACAAATGGCGTCTTTCTAAACAATAGCAGCCGAAACGAGCATCGGGATTCATTGTTTTTAGGAACAATAAAAAAGCGCGGCCATGTTGTTGGAAATGTCAATTCTGAATTCCACCCCGCGGCGTTCCAAATATGAAATTCCCGCGTAGAAATGGCGGCAATTTTTTACAAATGGCTGCCAAGCCCTCACCATGCAGGTTCCTTTTCATACACCACACTGGGGTTGTAAAAACACACGCTAAATGGCCACATACATTCCTTAACATTTGCAAATCAATATTTGAATACCAGTGCCTAGTAGGCACACCGTATTTCTGGACGCAATTTACTTGCTTGGGTACTATTTTAAGCTATTATTATTTATAGAACAGTTTTCATGTTTTCGATTTACCAAAAAAAAACAGTCGTCTCTATTTTATCGGATATTTATTGAATTCAAATAAAATATGGGGCCCAGCATTGTACCCGTCGCGCATCGCGACCTAATGACGTAATTCGAGCACCGGAACTATTTCCTCTAATTTGCATCGTGCAGGATATTTTCCTCGCGTCCTACCTAAGCAAATTCTTCACCCTCGAGAAATATTGTAATAAACACATCCGGTGCGCAGGAAAGCAAACCCTGTACAGTACAAATCAGGGCTCAATATCGGATGTGGAATGAGTTTTATGATTTATGGTATTGGCCCGGAGCGGGGAGCCTGCGCGGTGGCGTTTGGTGTTTGGCGGATTCATTACTGAGACAAAGGCAAGGGGAGTGCTGCGGGTACACACGGGGTTTCCCCCCTTAACTCACCTCCCCGCAGCCACTTTCCTAAATCAGTGGCGGGTAATGTTCGATATTAGTTCTGACTTAGGAATCCGCTAGGTATCGGAGGTGTTGGCAGAGGCGCATGGAAGCATTGTTATGTATAAGCACTCATTTCTAGTTCCAAGGATTTTTTGATAAAAATATCTATTTTAACTCGGTAGTCAATATTTAAATTAAACACATTAAAAACATAATCTCTAAAGCATTCTCAGGCATACGTAAACTTTTATTTATTACAATTAATTTTTCTTGTACAAAATCAGAAACACTAATTATACGCGGGAAGCAACTACAATATTTAACTAACAACAATAAAATAGACTTAAACAGTAATGGTTTAAACAGGAAGATAAAATGTACTGACCTGTTAGGTGGTGCTGCGCGGAGGGACTGTAGGGCGACTTCATTTGCGGGAAGCCTGCAAGAATTGCATTCATTCACTAACAATTAACACTTCCTACAGGAATCTCAATTTGCTGGTGCCTGGGGAGGCCGGCACCGGCAAATTGCTTTATTTTGCCTTTCACTATAATTATCTAATTTAGCTCGTGGAATATCTCGTTGGTTCCATAAGATTACAACTGGGCCACCCCTGCCCTTAGAAGTTAATAATTATCTGTGCCAAGGTACAGGTTATAAAATAATTAAGAGTCGGCATCATGCAAACCGCGCTTTTACAATTATCAGTGTACATTTATATTGGTGAATGCTTTTATATTATTCCTTATCAAAAATAAATATCTCAAATAATAATAATTATAAAATATATTTTTATGAACTTGATGGATTTATCAATGCAGCCATAATAATTAGTATTTAAACCTCCTACTTTACGACAAAGCATTACGTTTTCAAAACCGCACTATTCTATAAAAGTGGAAACATGCCTTTGAGTAGAGATTAAAACCTCATTCCAATCACTACAACTTTTAAAACCTTATAATTTCAAACTTCTTATTATTATAAGTAGATATATTATGCAAATAAAAATTATTATAATTAAAGAAACCATGAGCGTGATGATTTTTCCAATCAATTATAGTTTTATGTGGTATTTGGAATAAAGAGTAAATCGGGCAAATAGAACCCACAGCGATGGTGACGCAGGCACATGTCGAGGTGTCCAATTTCAGCACAGATAAAAAGAAACGAACAAAGAATCAAATTTAGACGGTTTAGCTCACGTTAGCGAGACAATAGAAAGCTAAGACGAGCTTTTTTGCGCAATTTCACGAGTTAGCGCACAATGGCTGCTAAACACTTCCTCAATTATATGAAAACACTCTTGCGCATTGTCTGACAAGGAGAATGGAGCAATTTAATACTTTGCCATATAAATAGATTGACCTGAAAATGGTGTGGTAGTTAGCGACTGAATGGTCTTTATAAGCCTTACTCTTTTGGCGCTTAAGATGTGTTGAGAGCGAACACACATTTCATTAATCCATGTAAATAATTTTCAATTACAATTATTTACGGGCTTTAATTTCTTTATATAGCAAAAACTCGGCTATTTAACACACAAATATTACTCAGATAATTAATTTTGTATAATAAATTATCTGAGTAATAGAGTTTCTAGTGCTTTTAAAAAAAGTTCAAGTGCGGTGTCACATTTCCACAGATGCGCTGTAATCAGCTCATTGACTTATAAGACACTCGTGGTTTTTTTCTTTTATAGAGCTCTTGTCGTGATGTTCATCGACAATGTCAATCCGGGGACTTAAGAGGGACACATCATATATTGTATCTAAGTATTACAAATACACAAACACATACAAATTAATTCTCATTATAATACTTTTTTGGAAAGTCAATATGAAATTTCTAATAGTCAAATGGGGGAACAAGATTAGTTATCACTTATGTGATAATAACATTAAAATGAGGCGACGATTCCGCGGGACGGTTCCCGGACGTGACGAGAATGACAATTCAACAAGATGAGCGGCTAACGACCCGCTGATAGCCCGCTAATGATGTCACAGTGCACGGACCAGCCCTAGTTAGCCACCACTGGGTACTGCTAATCTAAAGTGCTCGTCATTCACACTAGTACTGAAGTGCGTGCGAATAATATAAGTCCGAAGTCCAAAAATATTAATAATTTCAACAATAACGCTGCATAACACTGTTCTTATTATTTTATTAGATTACTTAGTTATAAGCCATAGATGTATGTTTTTATGTTTAATATAAACTCTTACAAATGTCTCGTTTATGTTTAGTAATGGTAGAGGTAACGTGAAGCTTAACTGAATATAGCTTCACAATAGAAAACTGAATGGGCCATTGATTAAAGCCTCAAAAAAGAAATACTATATTTACACCAAAAACATATTTAAACAATATTATTTTTTCGTTGATTAATGATAATTCGTATGCACTTAAAACCAATGAATAACATTTCAAATTCAAGATTGATGAAAATAATTTACTTAATTCAATCACCTAAAATTATTTTAGATAATTTTTTAAGAGCTATTTCCCCACTGCAAGCCAGAAGACCTTTTGCGGTTGGTGACGAGTTACAAAGCGAATAATGAGTATAGTTGGGCTTAGATTAAGTTCAAGAGGGTCGATTACAAACTTGTTACGGTTTTATAGCAAAATCGCGAGTTTAATGAGTTTTTAACTTGATAAAGTTTATAATTATATTGTAGTGACCGATTGACATTATGATGAATGATCCTGACATCCTTGGTTTAAGATTACATTGTTCTAAAGTTTTATCCATTAATGAACGCTCATCAAAGCAGACCGCACAGTCACAAATTATGAGGCAACGCAATTAAACCTTTGAGTTAGTAAAGCTATTCTAATGATAAACTTAGCCAAGGAAGCGTGATTACGTGCCAAAAAATTTAAGTACCTAAGGAGTGTTGAATGGACATTGTATTTTAAGTTGACTAGTAATGTATGAAATTAAATTATAATATTACTCATTAGCCATTATTTTTCGATGGAAATTTGTGTGAAAACTCGCTCTTTTAAAGATTTCTGAAGGAAAGAACCCTAAACTAACACGTAAAAATATTTTAGGATAGTGTTGGGATGAAATAGGTATACAACTTGACTAATAATGCTTGACATAAATATTGATTCATTATATATAGAGAGAGTTTTAATCAAACAAATAATTAGAAACTTTTTTTTACTATATTTTAAGCAGTTTTTATAACTAGTATATTATCTTGTAATAATTATCTCCTAGGTATGAAGATGCCCTCGGCTTCAACTGCGTCTATAAATAGAAGTGATACAATTAACATTTTCGAACTAATTCATTACTACCAAATGTGCATTTGAAATAAAATATATTTTTTTAGTGTAGTTATGGTCAATTCTTTGTCTTACATATAAGATATAGACGGCCGCTGCTGTGGAAGGCTTTTTGCAGGACTATACTTTAAACATTTCTATCGAATATTTAGCGGTTTTGGCAGCGCAGCCAGAATAGCTTGCAGAGTGTAGATTTTTTACTATTTATTGAACACTTCACTCAAGATATTTTTTAATTGTAGCCTATATGTTATTCCGATGTTTAAGCTATATTATTGTGAAGTTTCAGTAATTTCCATTCAGTAGCTTTATTGTGAAAGAGTAACAAACAGCCATCCATCAATAGGATAATAAAACATAGACAGTTCAGCATAGACCTCCGTTTGTGTGTCGTTTATAATACAAATACACATAAAATTGACTTTGATATGACTTGACAGAGATAAATTAAGTAGTTGCAAAGCACTCGTAAATCCGTCTTAATCTCCACCAAAGAATTTTATTTGTCTTATGGGATATTTTTTAGTGCAGAAGCGAAAAGGGCCGTCTAAATTATCTGCTGCCATGCTGTAGGAGAGAGGGCAACACCGCGGCTGAGCCGCTCCGTATTTCGGTGCGCAATAAAATTTCAATTAAACAGAAATGACTTCAAATATAAGCGGTCTTTTGTTGGCGGATTAGCTCCCGGCATGCAGAGGGCTAGTAATTGAAATAGCTATGTGTATTAGACGGTATTACCACCGGCCAGCTACTAGGGAGCTCTGGTCTGGAAAGGCGAACACGGGACGAGGCGTCAGGCTACGCTGGTGGGGTTGTATCGTCGCATTCTTGGCGGATTACAAGTCCTAGTGACAGAACGCTTTCAATTAACTATCCCCTACAATATATTGGATATTAATTTATTGTACTCATATGCTGCTCAATGTGTTTGAGTGGTGGTTTTACTAATGCATTATACGTAGTTAATATCGACATCGTGAAACTATGTGTGCGGTGCGTTTATTTCTCTGTTAGTAAACAAATAAGAAATAGAAAAATTGACTTTTAATTTCTCTTTGTACTATAGCATAGTGTAGAACTTTAGAAGTTCTAGAAATCCGTAGAAGAATCTGCATTAGTAGCATAGATAACAAAAAATTAATAGTTTTTTTTTAATTCAAAAAGGCCAATTTGTTTACGGCTACTTCTCTATCACATTATACATTAAGCAATACGATTATAAATTTGAATTATTTAAATTGTTAACTTAATTCTGTTGGTACGTTAGATATATTATAAGGATTTCTTCAGTTAACAAAAGCGTCTCCTAAACAGATCGATCTACAAAAAATTGTAGCAAATTTGTGAGTGGCAAAGGTACTACCGCACTTCGCTAAACAAACACACACTTCTGTAAACAAGCAAAAACTTGACGAAATCTACGAATCGCCATTCGTCCTTTTAAAACAACAAATTTGCGAAAGCATAACAAATTAAACTCTCTCTTTGAGTTTTAACAATTTGTCGGCAACTTTTGAATAACAAATGACTGATTATAGTTCGCTGCGCAACATGAACTATACATAATTTTAACAATAACAGGCCTGATAACCCTTCAATTACTATAAGCATAATAGAATTACGCTGGCGTGAATGTTGCCAACAAAGAAATGACAATACCTCACACAATATTGTGACAGGCGCCACACCTCCCGGCTTACGGGGGATTACCACTTCCTCTCCGATGGTAGTATTGTGCCCATCATCGGGTTCCATTGTCAGGCCCATAACACCACATGCGCATTTGGAAACCAATCGCGTGGTCCAACATCCTTTCTTAAGAAGCTAAGCGCCTAGCCAAGGATTGATTAGGGATTGATGTAAGTTTATAACATTTGATTACCGTTATCTGTATCCTTAATCCCCACATAATGAGCTTTCCCGATAGTTACGAAGAGAGATTAAACAATAAAAAATGACGGCAACCAAAACGTAGCGATAAATGGATTTTAAGGTTTTATTCATAAAGTGGTTTTAATTGAGAGCTGCGTCAAATAAGGTTCCTCGACGCGTCTGTATTCACAAGTGGCAGCTATCTAGGATGTAACTCGTCGAGCGTTCGTCATATTCTTTTGAAAACTAGAATAAATATTTTGAAAACAATCTGGATAGATCTTCGTCTACCGCCCTCGGCGACTTCTCCAAATCATTATAGCGCGAATCGGATGAATTCGCACCCTAACACAACGTGCGTGCGTTGAGAATGGCTCGGCCGGGGCGCATGGCTCTCATATTGTGTGCGGTAAATAAAGCAATTGGGATTTTATTGCGATTGCATTAAGGTTTCAAGTTGAGTTGGGAATTTATTAAGAGAACCCGTGTCTTTGAGCTAGAGATGGGATAAACGTAATCGATTTGCAACTTTTATTACATTATTAATGCAATTTCTGTATTATAAAAGTATATTTGCAATCTAATGAATTAATGACATACTAAATTTGACACACAGTCATTGTTTGTAATCTGATAAATAATTTACGTAAACACGGCATCGGTGAATTTGCTTTACGAATAGTGGAGCGCGTTCAAGCTCATATGTGCTAAGACCTTAACAATATCATTCAAAGATTACACACATTTTAAGAAGATAAAAATAGTAGGTATACTTTTTATTGCTAGTTAATAATTAGTAATTATATATAATTGTTATCATAACTGAGGTTAATTATAAGTTGGTAGCCATAATATGAGTACAAGCATCACTAGGGCAGCGCTGGAGCGGGGTGGGGCGGGGCGGGGCGGGATTAATAGCAGGCAGTTAGGGCTCTTTGTCCTACGTGTGAAGTGAGCACTAGGGCACACGGGCCCACAGCCATCCGCCCAGAGCTGACCCGCCGGGCGCACGGCCGCTCTCGGCCCCGGAGCTCAGGCCAAGCTGGACAGGTCGAGTATAAAACGTGTTTATTACGAGCTACCACGTTTCCTGCACTGCATTTACACGATTACCGTCATTGCCTCACTCGAATTTAGGCTAAAGCACGCCGCGATAGAGGTGACATTCGTTTACACATTTCGATATTTATATTGGGAGCTGTCGTCGGGCACAGTACAGTTATTGCATAGGTGTTCAAGGTGACGCGCCGCGGGCGATTCCGGGAGGGGTGGCTAGTCAAATCCTGTTCCACTAAACGTTGCCGCACCATGCTGGCCTATTGCAACGCATTTCAAACATTATAGTTACCTGCCCTTAGTGTCAGTGAGTGATCGGGCTTTTACCAAAATTTTAACATACATACATAACACAATAAAAAAAACTTTTGGAGTGAATGAAGGAGGGAAAGTCTTAAGTAGACTTAGTATAACGCTCCAAACTAGATCTGCAAAAGCATAAGATTTCCCTCGAATTCCCTCGTTAATACTGTAAAAAGTTGGCTTCTCTGTGAGACTGTTTTGGCATCGTCATTTACAATGGACTGGTCTCTGTGTTCACTGATTTCGTGAAAACAAAATGGCGTAATGGTAAAAGCTACTTACTCCATGATACTAATACAAGAGCTCCGTAACGAAACAGAGTCGTTCGTAATAAGCTTTCCGAGCTCCTCGAGGCGTTGTTGGGAACACAAACAGTCGTTTGTTCCAGTCCTCTCTTACATCCTAACACCTGCTATTGTCTCTCTAAAAACTAATGACACCTCGCGCACACACGCCCCGCTCCCCGCACCCCGCGCGGCCGCTGCGGGGGCCGAGGGTGTAAACGAGACAAAAAGACAAAAACAACCAATTGGCACTTGGCTTGTCAACAAACGACTAACTACAATGTCTTATATTTGGTTAGCATTATTCCGCCCTCAACATCAAAATACACCTTATTCGAAACAGCTAAGGCTCAATCTCGCGCGTTGTCCACGGCGGGGCAATTATTTTTCACGGACATAGTGAATTCTGAAGACGTTTTTGCAGAAGAATGAAATGTGGCGTGCTGTTGTTTCAAAATGGTTCTGCAGAAATCTGAATACAATGTGACAGTTTTCACATCTACTTAAGCGAGAAAATTCACACTGCGACTACAAACTAGCAATTAGACGAAAACCACGTTCCGTTATTCTATTCTATCAGAATAATTAACTGATTTTTATTTGGACCGAATGGATTTACATAATCTGGGTTAGATCTGTATAACACATAGGCTACAATTAATAAACATATCGCGTGATATCTTGTTAATCTTAAATAGTCCTACAAAACAGCCCGTAAGTATACGAGTATATTATCATGTCTTAACTATGACTACAAAAAATTTTAAATAATTGATTTCAAAAGCACGTTTGGTAATAAATTGCTTTCTAAATGAAAACATATGATATATACTTTCATTGCGTCTAGTTATATTGAACATACTACATATAAAATATGTGTATATGCAGCAATCGTCTTGTAACATGTACGTAAAGAAAAACGGATGCCAAAATCACATCCTACAAAATTGTTTTCCCCTTGGAGTACGAACTTTGTGAGATATTCATAAAACGTTTAATAAAAAAAAGCGTACGGCAACAAAATAACACGATATCGGAGTTGGCCTAAAATATATCTGAGATATATATCTTATAGATATAACATTGGCTAATGGTAAATTGTACTCATCTGTTTTTACCCCACCCGATTTTCATCGTGAGATTTGTTTGAATGTGATTTGACAATGAGTCCCTGAGATCCCTCTCTGTCCACCACTCCGTTTTCAGCTATAAGTCCTGAACGATGACCTAGTCTTGGAGTTAAAGCGACATTGATCCTTATTGAGGCATTCGTTTGCACAAACTATAACAAGATTCTTGTAAAACTTTGCGCCTCTATAGTTACTATTAATGACTATCCAAGAAATAAAAAAGCTATACCAAAATAATATTATGTCTACTAAATAATTTTATAGTTTACAGACTGAAACAAACATATTCAAATTTGAGAAACAAAGCATTAAAAATATTACTCTCGACTTTAGTGTTTGAAGCAGGTAATTACAATTTGAAAGTGGTAAAAATAAGGCAATATTGCGTCTGTAATCTTTGCAAGCCTTTAAAAAGCGAGTTTGGATGTAGGTCTTTGTTTTATTTCAATGTAAAAAGAATTTCCTCATAACTTTGTGAAGCGCAAATAAAGAAAATAAACCTGCCATCGTAATTAAGGAACACACAAACAGTCTGAGTGAAGTTATACATTGTCCTAATGCTAATCCCGGGGGTCGCTCGCTAATGGAGGCTTCAATAAGACGAGATTAAGCCATCTTGCCCTAAAAAGTCCAAAAATGCAGGGGAGTTTATTTATGGCTGCGTGTTTCGGGGCATTCTTTGCTGCCTTAATTAAATAATCTGATTTTACCTTTACCCCTTATAGCCCTCGTAAGTAAAGATGAAATGAAGAATGATAGGTCTTACGTTTTACAGTATGGTATCAAGGTCAAAACGATAATTAATGCTACAATTGCCGTAGCGGTCTCGTAGCCCCACCCGTATCGTATTGGATACAAAAGCATCTTTAATGTTTCTTTTATTCTTTACAAAAATATAATATTTATTACGTATAGTTTTGATTATGTCAATAGCCTTCTTCAAAAGTCTTAGTAAAAATCAATTTGGCGTCAAATATTGTGGATGTCGCTCGCATGTTAATATAAAATTCTGTTAATAATCAAATGATGCGTCATAGAGTAGGAGAATATCCGGACTGAACAACATATTATTTAATAAAATTACCATAACGATGATACGCGAGCATTAAATAACTCATTGTAAATAAGCGCCCAATTTATATTCAGCCCCAGGGATATTATCATAATCGGCTATCGAGCGAGACAGAGTATGGTCTACTAGCGTCGGCCAAAGCGGGATACACGATCTGAAAACTTCTGACGACGCTAAAAATTTATTGGAGTTCTTATAATGAGGTTGTATTCCAGTTTGGAAAATTCTTAAATTTCTGATTAAGAAATAACAGCCTTATCTCCAAGGATTAAAATACAGAATTGTGAGATAACGCTCCGTTGTTTGCCAATTTTAGTAGTGACTTTATATCCAAGTATTCTATGTTCCACTTAATTCTTTTTATGTCATTAATTCAGTGATTAAATGAGCTTTTTATTATTAGCATTTAACAGGGTTAGAGTTTCTTCAGTACCGTTGACATCAGGGTGCGAGTTGCACCTTGAATATGCACAACGAGGCTTTTCGAATGTCTAAATATTAAAAGTTTGTTTTACTTTATACCGGGTCACGTACTCTCACTAAATAATCTCTTGATCCGGCACAAAGGTAATGGAGTCAGGCATTGTTCTCACTTATTAGTCAATTCAACATCTAGCTGGAGAGTCCTCAGGCTATAGTTTAGAATCCTTCGCACCTGTCTCAATAACAAACATACTAAAAAAATTCACACTACGAGGTCGAGTGTTCTCTATTATTACTATGACTAGCGTAGATTATGCCTTATGCATAGTGCAGCAGAGCTGAGGGTGGCGTGCTCGCGTGATAGTTTCGTTTTCAGGCTAATTAGAAGCGTGGGGTGTTTGGGCAGCGCAGGGCGGGCGGCTGCTCCACGCTACTTTGTGCTTCTAGTGTTTGTTTTAAGCTTATAAATAAATACTATTGCGCTGTTTGTTTGTTACCAGTTCGCATTTTTCTACTTTTCAAGTTAGCTATGTGATAGATCAGTCCGTCATGCACCCTTACTTGAAATACAGTCTCATTTTGAGCAGTTTATATACAGATACTTTATGTTCCGTGAAAGGAGATTCAATAATATTGTTTTTTTATAAGTGTACCTAGAATCTGCAGAATTGATCAAATCAATGAAAATAGAGAGGTGTCGCCGGGCGAGCAGCTAGTGCCGTGAAAGTAGCTATTAAGCCCGGCGTCTTTGTGCGGAGGTGTCGGGCTGCGAACTCTTCCCGCCATTATTGCGAGCACCCACACACACACACACACACACACCTCTTACACAACTGGCTCGACGATCGCTCAATTAATATGACAATGTTAATTATTTTTAGAGTTTGCGACCTGCAGGTTTGTTGATGCCAATTTATAATTAGATATTTTAATTTCAGTTAGGTTCGTACTTATTCGTACTAACGTGAGCAAACTGGATCTCAGGATGGGTAAGGACATACCACATATTAGATGTTGGTATTCACTCAGAGGCGCGATGTATTTCGCATATTACTTGATATAATAATCGTCAAGCAAGGCCTGTAACAGACGATAAGAATGTGAAAGCTGTCTCAAAGAGCTTTTTAATAGCGAAAATTAGCTTTTGAAGAAGTTTAAAAAATAACTGGCAGTTGGCCTGCCCTCCTCATTGTGGAGTGCAGGCCGAGACAGTAATCTGCATAACTGATTATCAATCGATTACACACAACAATATGTAAAAGTGCCAGCACAAAGACACTGGCTGCGTAAGCTTTGCCGCCGCCCGCCCGATACTTACCGCCCAAAGGAACGTACTATGCTTAAAACTATTCTCCTGAGCAAATAAAATATTCTCAAATTACTCTCTATTTACGAAATACAGCTGTTTCTGAAATCAGTCTTAAAGTGATCAGAACCTTCAAATTTAGATGAATACTCTATGCAATAATCTGTGTGGGGCCAATATCCCAGTCCCGGCATATAGTCGCAGTCGCGTCGTGTGACTCCAAAGCGATGTGTGCAATGTTTGTGTGTCGAATAATGCGCGGCTAATATCGGCCCGAGCGCTCTTACTTCACACCTTCACGAGTCTCGCTTTGAATTACGGTCCATTACACGAGCGATAGCGATTAAGAATAATATTTCATATCAATTAGCCTGTATTGGGTACTCTTAACTTTCCGAATTTCCACATTTCGTATTTCATGTAGGCTTAATTGGCATTGCTCAGTTACTGGAATATTAGTTCGATCTAACATACAATCTACTTCGAGAAAAAGGTATTTAATTTTTAATAATCTGTGTATTGTAGAGGTAATTAAACGTACTTTGCTTTTACAATATCCTATTGACATTATCAAAGCACCCTAATAACCATGTTCGTAGCCGCCGCTATCTACTGCCATCGACCGCATCCCAAAACTGGTTTGAGAAGGAAGGGTTAAGCATTCGCGAGTGCTTGTAGTAGTGTGCGCGTTCGCATGCGAGCTTTGCCAGTGTGCGTGCGTGTACGTACGAGCACCAATAATCGACTGCAAGCTGCTGGAAACTAAAACTGAATTAGAGAAGAATCAAATATTCAACGAAATCTACCGCCACGTACCAACCGAACCGTATATGAATAAGATATTCTCTACATTTCAAACGGTTCAATTATTTTTTTAGATTTCTTTGAACTTGCAGAGTTTTTTAGAAACCACTTCACGTTACGACCAAATCAGCTAGGTACAACATCGGTTAATATTTAAGCGTTTGAACGTGTGTTCACTTAAGGGTTGTAAAACCTAAACCGTTTGTCTTATATATCAAAAAGCAATAGTTGTGTGCCTGCCTTAAGGCCGCTAATAACATTGCTAATGTGTTTGTCTAATTTGTTCCGCCACATTCCGCTGCGATCGATATGTTGCCGCCCTATGCCGACCGGGCTGGACCCGATTTTAAAACAGCAAATAAACAATTAAAACTTAAAATAAATAGAGGCGTAATGTTTTCAAATCTATTTAAACTGTGCCTTTATATATATATATATATATATATAAATATATATATATATATATATCTATTACAAATAAATAAACAAATAATTTATATCTTCAGTTGTGGATGATTCATTTAAGGTATATTTATTGACCACATCTTACGGGCTATTTAAATATAGTTCTCAGTCTATCAGGAGTCCGCAGGAATATAAATGTAAACTATTTAATCTATTAATAAACAATTTAAATGATTATTATTCTCAATTGTACGAAATATTATTTGTGCAAAGATGGTCTTTATGACAATTCAAATTGGATAGCCTTGCTTCAACTCCCGGCAAATAAATTTTTAATGGAAAGGCATCTAAGACCAACCTCGAACACTTAGAAATTCATCTGCGAATGTGCTACATTGATAAGTTGCATAATCTGGTTGGATAGTGAAGCATGTAATCTATATATACGTAATATATGAAGATTAATTAAATCTAGGTGTTCATTTTTCACTTGTGCGAAGTGAAAGTCAGAAAGTGGCAGTTTCTTTATCGTCATTCAGGAGGTGTTCTGCTGATCTGTTTCAACAACAAAGAACCGAATAGAATACAACGCCATTAAAAATACATAATTATAAGCGTGTTATAGAGGCTCTCTACCCCTCCCAACCCCATGCCACATTTTCCGGTGGGTGGAGGGTGTTGAGCCGAATTTCTTTGAAATCGATCACCAATCGGCACTTATGTTGCAAACACGAAAGCACCAAAACATTTCGACATTTTTCTTATTCCAATTTTCGATTCAAAACGACATTTCAGTTTACTATCACACAAGTCCAGCATTGATACATGATCAGCGACTTAGGATAATAGAGAAATCTTCTAACAATACATATATGAGGATAGCGAAAGTGGAAAATCTTTGAATTAATCTACCGTAGGTTTAGTATTTATATTAACTTTGGTACTCTATTTTTGTTTAATTATCTTATGTCATTTGTTGTTTCCAAATTTAATTTGTTTGTTTATTCCTCATATATACAAATGGGCCTCATTGAGATTTGACACATTGAGTGCATTGAGCTGAATGAGGCCAGCCATCATTGCAGGTGTATCAATTAATATTGTGTGTGTTAATAAATCTTAAATGTATCAATAAAAATAGTTTATCCGGCTTTTTAGTGACGCTTTTATTATTTCAGAATCGTTTTTTAAATCTATACTAATATATAAAATTGGAGTGTCTGTTTTTAATATTGAAATAACCGTTTTTTACTACACGCATATGAATATATATACGATACATACACCAAAATGACATTTTTTAAAATTTTTGTCTTTGAAATAAGATAGGTCAACTATACAAAATAAAATAGTGCATCAAAGGTACGCTAAGGTGGTACGAAGTTCGCCGGGTCAGCTAGTAAATTCTAATAACAGTGTTCCAATCGCGTTCGAATGAATTGTTAGACGGTAAGGTCACCAGGCGCATAATTGGTTTGTGATAACAAAAACGAGTCGAGTTTAATCAATAATCAATAGACAAAGGCACAAAAGTGGGACAAAGCTGTAAGCTCGGCTGTCAGGAGCACTAATTTGTTGAATGAGATCAGCTAACGCTATAGCAAGCGGCTTTGTCCACGTTGTGAGGACAGCTTTGTGTGGCCGAGCTGGGACAAAGGCTCGCTGAGGTGTGAGCCCTCACTTATCTTTTCTTCGCGACTGGTTTTCAAAAGCGTTTTGTCTACATTCGGAGGTGTCGTGAACTAGCATCGCTTTTTGTCAACTTTTGTCTAAATTGCTCTCATCGATGTGCTAGTTAGAATGTTGTTTCGGTGGGTCCAAATCAGGACTCATCCCCGCCTGTATAAACTGTATTTATCTTTAAAAAATATCCAAAAAGGCTTCGGAACAGTTGGACTAATACGGATAAAGGCGATGCGGGTGGAAGCAGAATGTGGAGGGCAAATTAGGTGATAATTATTATTTCGCCGTTCGGCTAAGCACGCGGCCTTTGTGCTCACCTCCAAAGGGCCCCTCCGCCGAGGGCGCAGGCGGCAGGCCACATACCATGCTCCTCTATATTGATTGCCTGCTCAATTAACAATTACGGAACGAGCTACTCATTATTTGTTAGCTCTGGCATATTGCAGGAATATTTCACAAAACATAACATTTCTATTTTTCACTTTTAATGTTTATAACGGGTGGCCCAGTTCAATTACAACTTCTTATTTACATTACATCCCTGAAGGAAATATTCAACAAAAATTAAGGAGAATATCATAGCACATATATAAACATTTATTTTAGTTTTGTTACTTAGAAGGAATTTATAGCTGTAACAATTACAGTCCTTACTTTTGCGCCAACCGATGTAATGTGCAAGGCTAGATTACTCCATAATAAAAAATGTACTCACATCAATTTTTAATACAACTATACAATTTCAACCGTTTCGTTGAAAATCAGATTGCTCGAAGTACTCCAATTATATGACTAGTTTCTTATATCTTTCTACCTACTCATGCGTCTTTTTCTCTCGGATTGCATTTAAAGTGCGTTGGAAAGAGACACATGAGCCTATCAGAAAGAGAACCGTCCTAAAATTCATTACTGACAATGAATTAATTGAACATAATTGAGCTAAGTAAATAAAAACTCACTAGTATTAAATAAAGGACTGTAAAATATCTATTTATCTGATAAAGCGGAATACGAAAAATAAATGAACTGTCCTATAATACCATTTTCTTAAATTGATTTGTAACGAGAGAAAAATTCATGAAACAAAACGATGTTTTTAGACAGCCCACATACTTTACATTTCTTTGTCTACAAATTGTTGGTCGTTAACTACTTCTAAGTAAATATTTAATAAAATCAGGCTAAAGAGATTTATACAGAATTATCTGAAAAATTTAGTTGATGTTCTCATTATATGTAAACCTAACTTTTTTCAAAATCTGTCGAAACACAACGAATGTATGTTATATAAAAATATTTATAACAAATATTCATAGTTTTTTGTACCAGAAAAGAGAATAGATTTTTGAATTATTTACTCCATTGTATTGAAAGGAGATATAGAGTAGGTATTAAGGAATATCTTTACTATAGGTCCCTATTGTGTTTATTTCTAGTGATTTATACTTTAAAAAAAGATAAAAGCCCTAAAAAATAACTAAAATATAGTTATTGAAATAAATTTCATAAAATTCTCCTCTTAACTTTAACGAAACTTAAAATAATATGTGATATTTGGATGGCCTTGTACATTCATTTCTAAAATTTAAAAACTACGACATTAAAACACCGTGGGTAGAGCTAAAAAATATACACTTATTTTGCATATTTGAGTTTCGTTTGGCGATGATCCTAGTTTCGGCGGCCGACGGAACCTGGACTCCAGGACACTTATTTATATCTATACCTACCTATCAAATAATGTCAAAAATAATGAGTGGACATTAAGGTCAAATATCTATATTAAAATATAAACTATGTTTCTTAAAATATTTAGCGCCGTTGGTTCTATATTTATATCCTTATAGAAATCGATTTGAAAGAAATACCATTTATTAACTACATCCTACAATATATACAAAATTATTCTTAAAATTATTGACTCTCATATTCGGATTAAAATTTAATCGGAAAGCAAATTTTTGAAGTTCAGAAGAAGGAAACAACAGATTCCTTCTCACATTATTATTCTCTAAAAATCAATATCTTTGCTATTGATTTTTAATAGGTAGCTGCTATTGTGTAAGTTTGCCTACACTTTCACTTATTCATAATGATATAATAGTAATAATTTGCTGCTACACAGTAAGCCAACCAACATGGCATGCAAAAATGTCAATCACTTATAACGAGTTACTTTTCTGTTTAAACGAGAGTAGATGGAACTACTCTCCTTCGTGACAATGCAAGTAAAATATTTGAGGGCCTCAATAGAAAGGGCCGTGAAGCAGCAGCCAGGCGGCTCACACTCGCGACACAAAGAAACCTGATCCAGTCTGACAGCTTGCACAAAGCACACAGCCTTCGTAAAGACGCTAATTATAAAACAAAATAAACGCTAATTAATAGCACAAAGCGTTCGCGTCGCAAAACCCCGGAGCCTCAATCGGCCTGATTTATTCTCACCTCACATTTGAGGCAAGAGGAAATAGTAAATCTTTACTTTTACAATCAGTCAACCAAGGACGCTGACATTTTTGTCTTTAAAGATTTTTGGAACATAAGTAGTTCATTGAACTGTTTAATCTAGTCTTCATTTCCTGTAGTTCTCTAAATTAAGAATGTGTTTTCCATGTGAATTCCATACGAATCATTAAATACATTATTTAGTTATTTTAAAGAGTGCTTTATATTTTTATGAGAGATAAAGCCGTTGCGATATCGGCATAGCATGTTCTATGTTGAAAAATAAAAGAAGAAGGCCTGAACTCACCGGGTGGCGGATGCAGCAGAGGGGGCCCTGGGAGGAAGGCGGCGGCCACCGCGGCCTGAGCGTTGAAAGCGGCGGCGTAGGCCACGCGGCTGGCCATCGCCGCCGGCAGAGGGAACTGCGGCGGGTAGGCTCGCGCCTCGCGGCCCTCGGAGAGGTTCAGCACGCGCTCGTCGCGGCCCTCCAGGTACCGGTCGCGCCCATCTCGGCCGTCCGAGAGGCCCAGCAACTCTTGTATCGCGAACGGCGACCGCTGCGGCGCACGCGGCGCACTCGTGTTTGCGCTCATCGCTTGCATCTTCACTCTTGTCCTCAACTAGACATATTTTTAATAACACTTGCACTGGAACGTTCGATCACTTTTTCAAATTTCAAGTTGCGATGTGAAATTAAGCGAACGCGATATGTGACCGCACGGCGACCGCTCTCCGCGACGTGCCGAGCGTGTCTGCTCGCGGCACAGCCCGTCGAAGTGTAAAAACGGCCGAAGCGCCGAGGGGGGCTCGGCACTCCGTGGACGGTTTCGCTTTTGAAAAATCTTAATTCACCACCCTCCCCGTGCTTCACCCGACCTTTTGGAACTGAGAGACGGAGCCGCCTCGCCGAAGCCAAAACGTCCCATCAGTGCCGCAGCCGCACTGCACTTGTGACGTTTCGCGTCGGGCACACGGAGCGCCGGGCTGGGGGGCGGGCTCTGCTAATAGCCAATACGGATATTTTGTTACCGCACTCTATTGGCCGGATTTCTTCGCGGCGAACACGCCCACTCGAGCTCGTGCCGACTGAATTGATCCTACAGCTCTTGGAGTTAAAGCTGAAATTATTGGAAGCGGCCGAGCAGATTTAATTTTGATTAATCGTAAGAGTGAGCCGTCTCCGCGCTGCGGTGCGACGGCGGCGGCGACGGCGGCAGGTGGCCAGAGAAGGTTCCCGCGAGGCGGAGGCCTATAATGCGAGAGGGGGTATTAATTTACGGCCGCGAATTCACACGAGTGTATAATATCCCATTATAGATCATTACCTACCTGCCGCAAGGTTCGGGGTAGAACACGTTAAAACAAAGAAAGCTCTTTTTACGCCCACATCTCATAATTCACAGCTTTCTAAAGGTTCGGTTTTGTTCATTTTCGTCTCGCCTAAACCTTGAATTGGGACTAAGACCACCTCTACAGATATTTGTCAAATCTATTGAGAATAAAATTTGTTTTTCTATTCGGTTTGACAATTTCGTTAAAGTTGTTTAGACAAAGCAAAAACACATGTTAAAAAAAACAAGCAAAGAAAAATGCTTACCTCATTTGATACTGACCCATTGACATGTTAGTAGGTAATTTATACACTCATTATTAATTTGCAATTAATAATTATCCTTCAAAATTTCTAGCACATTTGAATCGCAATATAAGGAAGTTTGTCTTGTATTTCACGTTATTTGTAAAAGGAAATAAGTTCATAAACTTTTAAACTTTTTTGTCTGATAAAATAACAGCCTTCATAATATTCGGTAGTAGTAGCAGAGAATGTTCAGCTTACTCGGTTGATAAACCATATAAAGACTTACTCTAGCGAGTCCTATGTATTTCATATAGGTATTATGATAACCAATACCCAATATTTGTATATTATACATAAACAGTATATACAATTGTTAAACATATACAGTATACACAATTATTTATAATTAATTGCAAACTACTAATAAGTGTAAATACAAATTACCTACTGAAATATCATTGTGTCAGTATTAAAAATATTTTTAATCGGGTAGGCATTTTTATTTGTTTCTTTTTTTTAACATATCTTTTTGTCTTTGTCTAAACACCTTTAGCAAGTTTGTCGAATCAAATATGTGTGTGTGTGTTAGCCATAAAATATAGGTACAACATAATACTAAATATACATACATAATTATACAATATATAGATAATTCCATACTATTCCATAAATTTCATAGAAACACAAACGATTGAATAGGTAATTTTAATATACCATTTCAATCCAATTTCCAAAGTCAAATAGTTTCACTCAAAAATTACTTTTATAATACTCACACCAGCTTGTCACAGAACAAGAAATAAACATTTGTATTTATATAAATTTGTCATTACATACACTCATTTTTAACACTCTGTGTCTAGGAAAGTTATACTGCATTATATTTTAGATAGCTTTGTTACTAATTAATAACAGATGGATTTAAATTTACAAAACACATATCGTTGAGAATGCTTTTCAGAGCTACCTTAGCTCTCCTGTGCTCCAACAGTTTGAATTATATAAAGTGAATTTATACCTATTGTTAAGAGCTATTTGTGAGGTGATTGCTGTTAGTATACTTTGGACCTGCAACCGTCAAATTATGCGACGCTGGTCTATCTAGAAAAAAGGAAAGAAATGCTATTATTTGTTGATGTTTGCGAAGGCGATCAAAATATTGAAGCGGCGCGGTGTCACCTTACACTCCGCTTACATTGTGTACAAGTTCGCACGTTCTTTTCTAATTGTTTTTTTGCTCTTTTGCCTTTATGTACCTGCCTGTATTGATCGTGCAGCTTTTGAATTATCTTCGCTGCCATTATAATAGGAGGGATTTTTGATTTCCTCAACTCTGTGACACCTACTTGGAAGTATCAGCTTACCTTCTTACAAAAGCCTACAATTAATATTAGATCTACTCTAGATACCCTCAAGCTTTAAGGATATATTATTAAAAATAGGCTACTTATTGATCTATATGATAAAACAAATTCTATTTACTTATATTTCAGGATTATTGTGTTTTAGATATAACAAATGCCATTTGTAGTGAATTTTTAATTAGGTTCACGCTATCGGAGGCTTCAGGAAGACCCTTAAAACTAAAAGTTAAAGATAACAATTAAAATTATGTTTTTAAATTTCTTTTTATATATATACATTACATGTTACAATTATTAATTAATAATTTAGCTACATTGCTGGGACTAAAAGGCGTACGTAAATATTCTTACAAATTGAATTGAATCATTTCAATCACCCTGATCATCATTTTGTACCATCTGCGGGTTAAGACATACAGGCTCCTTCACAAGGCTAAGTATTCTCCAGTTTCATGCGTGAGTAGGTAGGCGGCCGTTTTGCTTTTCTCGAACAAATCAATAAATGGATATGTGTAACAATAGAGTTGGTATTTTTTACTCATAAATACATATGCGTTGAAATCCAATAGAATAAGTATGTGTTGGTCTTCAAATACAAAAAATATTTCATAAAACATTGAAAATTCTTGCTATTTCTTACTTGAATTAAATAGAAGATGTAAGGCATGTTTTTTATTATGTTAAAAATAAACTATCGTATACCGAAATCAAGAAAACAAGAGAACTATTGATTTACTATTGTCTAGAATTCTTGAAATAAGCGAAAGATAATCCACTGTACTTAACAGGTGTTAAGTGAGAGGCTGGGTGCTTTCTGAAGGAGCAAAGCATTTATTTTATTACTAGTACACATCATTTCCTGTGTGACAAGACTACTAATTTGTGCTTAATCAGGATTTTTACTATAAGATTATTTCTGAAATCCGCGGAACTACAACTTGCGACAGGCATTCCTTATTTCATTTTTATCATAATATTTCATACCCAAACGACTTAGAAGCAATTAATGTACGTGAGTTATAGTTATATTCTATATAAAATAATCTTTAAATCATACTCTCCATCTATCTCTATCTACATAAAATATTTCCTTCATAAACGGCAAATTTTTATTTAAAAAATAAAATCTAAGCTTTTATCTTACCTAACACTATTCGCGTTCGATACATAAAACTTGCATAACAATATTAAATTTAGGTGATGCTTAAAATTGTATCATTGATAATTAGAAATAAAAGTCGCGACTTATGGGTTTGTTAGACAACATTATATTTAAAATTAATATATATTTAAAACAGTGTTTCAGATCGAACTAGCCATTCATATATCTTCAAGCCTCATCCGTATACAGATGTATTTCGATGATTACATGTAACTGGGAAATAAACTTTTTTAGTCAATTATCGTATTTCAAGTCCTAATGCAGTATTTTAACAAGTAGTAGAGAAGTATATATGAAATATGGGTTTTTGGATTATAGATACTTAAAGATCATCAACTCCAAATGTAGATGAGAAGTATGAGAACTTTCACTTTCTGATGTCTGAAATTCATTTGCGCATTCCTCGATCAAAAAGCCAAATTAGAGCCCCATTGATACCACCTCACATCCATGAGTTTCTCTAGGCAATATATGACGTCCCTCTCTGTCTATCCAAGCTTATTAATTACAATGAACACCTGAAAATAGTATCGTCGCAATATATTGTATTATTTCTACTCTAGCCTTTTATTTCATTCCTTTTGTAGTATATAATTTATAGCTACCAAAGCAAATCCTTTTAATATTAATATAAATTAAAATGTGTAGAGTTTCTAATTGCATAAATATCGGTTTTAATTGAGTGATAAAGGAAAAACGTAATATTTTGCTATTGCAATGTCTAACCAGGAACTCAATTGCATCATATCGTGTATCTATCAAAAACCCCCCCCTTTTTGAAGTCTACTATAAATTATCAGTATGTATCAGTACGCAATCATTAATAGTGAATTTAAATTATTAATCTATATGCCTTTGTCAACTACACATGCTGGATGATAAGCATTGTCAGAGATCGAATCGCGCCCAAAGACGTCTTGTTTAGCTAAGGCGGTTAGAACATAAACCTTTTTAAATTTAGGAAGTTGGCATTGTGATAGGCAAAATGTTTTTGATTTAGTAATAGTACGTAACGCTAATTTGTTACATTTTGATTGTATCCGTATTACACTTGAAGGTCTTGATGCCATAAACAAAAGACAACTGTTTCTTCCATTAATCTCAATCTTATTGATATATAAGCTACAAATGAAATAAATCTATGAAATAATACAGAGTGATATAAAATATGCAGCTAACGCCCGATGCTTTAGGGTACACTTGAAGATAAATGCGATCTTCAATACACTATTTTATCTCAATTTGGCGTTTAGAAACTACTTTATTATTACCTAGATGATTATTTTCCGAAAAACGATAAATCCAAGATATTAACAGGCATTAGATATTCAATAAAACAGTCCTTATCCTTATTATATTACACCTCTGTACTCACATGAATCTTAATTCTTTATTAAAAACAACATAACTAAAAACGTCTAACCGATTACAAAGATAAGGTCTTTTTTAAGACACATGTATTTTATTGGTTATTTTCCCATTCGACTCAGCCATTACTTTTTATATCTCTTGTCAGAATTATTGATGTAAAATGTAAAAACTTCTTTGTCACAAGCTCTTTACATACTAAATAAACAAATGCAAATAAAACTTTAATTGTTCGAGATTAGCTGGTAACTATTGCTATATACTTATCGAGGTATTTTTTAGAAAAACTTGTCCTGGTCTGATCACAAGTGTCTAACAGAGGCACTTCTTGCAAACACACAGCATCTTAGAGGCCGGCAACGCACTGGTGAGGCCTCTGTCACTGCGAGTGTCCATGGGCGGCGGAGTATCACTTAACATCAGGTGAGCCTCCTGCCCGTTTGGCCGATTGTTTTATAAAAAAAACACAAATCCTGCCTTTGACTAATATAAGTTGCAGTTACTTTGTACCTTAATAATGCAATAAAGTGCAACGGTATCAATTTAATTTTGTTTTTCAATCCATACCATTTAAAAGTGTGTTTTCATTTATCAGTGGGGAACACATAGATTATTTAAAATGAAGTAGGAAGACTATGCAAGAAGCAACCCGCCCAGCGGTTCCAGGTTTGTTGTGATGACAAATTGTTAGACTTTCGCTGAATTTGCCGAAGAAATCTACTCAAACATCAAGTATAAATTCAAATGTGACTGCCGCCTTAGGAATCAAAGACTGTTTCATAATTTCAATTAAGGCTTCACACGCAGCGAGGGGGTACGCACACATTTTTATGAAGTGTCGCCGCCCCTTCTCGCCCCCGCCGCCCCCGGGGGGCTGCCCCATCGCCCCACCGGGGGGCTCAGGGGTGCATAATTGCGGCACCTCGTTGCGACCAGCGCAAACTGACTTATGGGCATTTTGTGGTATAATGTGGTTGCCGAGATTCTCTTTATTTCTTCCTTGGCTGCAATAACTTGAAAGCAATCTCATCAAGTAGCTATATATTTAATAGCGTGGACCCGAGTATGAGAGACATCCACTTAATCGAATGGAATACGATAATCTTGTGAAAAGTTTGACCGAATGCTTATTGCCTTTTTTCATTCCTCGTTGACATGTACGTAGTACATCAGGGGAAGACATAGACCGCATGTATTATCCGTGCCCTTGGCTGAACAAACCTGAGGTGACGTACAATGCGATGCATTATTGGAATAAACGAGCTTTAATCCGTTTTCTATTAGGATTTCTTTTTTCTAGTCTTAGTTACAAAATATTCTGTATGTTGTGTGTGCAATGTATGTAAAGATAATAATTATATTATTATCTTTAATTTGTATGTCATATGTCTAGTCTGTGGTGTGAATAACACAAATAAAAAGTGTAGTGTCATTAATTTAAAATGTAAAATACGTTACTAAATTAGAAATATTGTTAGATAAAGGAACGAACACTTTATTTTTTTGAAAGAAAGAAAGAAATTAACATTAAATGTCGTTTCTTGTTTTTACAGGTACGTAAATTTTGTGGAATTTAAATTGTATTAGTTTCCATGTATTTTAAAATAAAACTTGTTTTTACAGAGAAACTCAGTTCTGTTTGATTGACGGTGTCGTTCGAAAGAATAACATTAATTTTGTAATAAATCTAACAAAACGACATTTGCTATATTGTGAATATGCTGTTATTTTTTATCTGAAGAATACTTGAGAAATGGAAACTGCCTGGAATGACTATGTATTAAGTTTTGTGTAAATAAACAAATGTCTTTTTATTCTAGATGAAGAATTGTATGCTAAATCTAAATTAATATGCTTAATTCATTATCTATGCAAATTAATCTTTCTAAATTATTATTAATCTTATATCAAATTTCGTGCTACAAGCCACTGGCGTAAAACTGTAGCCACTTTTAGTTAAGCAGGCGCATGTAGATTAATGGATAACTTGCGATATAGACTAAGACATATAAACGGTATTATTATAATTAATCACCATGGCACTAATATTAGCACATATTTCGCTTGACAAGGGGGGGGGGGTTTTGGGGGGAAGGGGGGGGAGGAAAAAGTTTTTTTTTTTTTTTTATATTACCGGAGCTTCATACAGTATGACAAATCACGACGATCATAAGATTTTTGAGAAAGCTATAAGCTATATATAACACAGAGAGTGATTTTTAACAGCGCCCGCAGCGACATGGAGTAATACGTAATTCTTAAACCATTACGTAGTTTATAAAACAAAAAGATAGCAAATTTTACGATTTTATTTACAACTGACGCTACACTGGTGGGACTGGTTGAACTTGCAGTCTAAATACTACAGCTAAGTTCAACCATTATAACTCCGAGTTTAAATAAAGATTTGTTTATATATATACAAATAAGATTTTTTAAATGAGTATCACATTGCAAGAATACTTTTTTTCAATCATAAAACATATTAAGGAATAACGGGACTTGTGAGAACATTTATAAACTTCGTCGGTAAAGAATCCTTCCTATGCAGTAGCTACATATTGGAAAGCGTGGAGAATTAATATGTTCACTATGAGATAATTCAAATCAGGCTCTTTTCGGAGTGGCTGTGGTCACGGCTCCCGAAAACTTCGAAACTTGGAGTTAAATAATACAAATAAACATGCATTTAAACGTATTCTATTTTATAGATAATCAATATTGGACGATCCCGTTGGCGCAATAGTTACCACACCGAACTGCCAAGTATCCGGGATTCGGATACCATACGTAATACAAACTCTGTATCGTATATATAGATACTATAAGCCTCTGTTGATTCTTTTCTATCACTTTCAAAGGTCAAAAGAGAGGAAAACAGTATTTATTATAGCGCTGCTAAGATTTTCTTATGCCAGAAACCGGCGGGACTAGGCCTGTCAATAATGTTAACATTGGTAATTTATTATTCGACATATATATAATGCATTATTGTTAAAATGGTGGCGTGCTCTTCATTCCCCACTATAGTTTATAGTTCTTATTACTAAGCAGTACTCGTATAACATTTAAAGTCTGAATTGTTACTAATTGATAAACCTAAAGTAAAGGTAAACTTTTATTAATATTGATAACGAAAATAAACAAATATTTAGAGTACATTAGGGTGCTAATAAAGTCAAAAACAATTGGGAATAATAAACTAATACGTTAACTTTTTCATGGTTTTCGCTTAAAACTATGCATTCAATTAACCATTGAAAGAGGAATTAAATGTGAAATATTTACATTAAAAAAAATCTATATTCCAGAGACAAAAAATAGTAGATTAAGTTTTTTTTTCGACATTAATAATTGTACCTATATGTATTATATATAATATATAAATAATTGTACCACACATACCAGTTTTTTCTATACTATACAACTGTTTTCTATACTATATTATTTACTGATAAATATTATTTTCTATTTTGATAACATGTCTTTATATCCTAAGACGGTTACCAAGTGGTTAGATCTCTCTTAGACACTGATGACAATTAAACAATGAAGTGACAGATCTAAACAAGCAAGTACCGAGATAAGCTCCTTTATAATAAATTGTATAAATTTTGATACTTATTTCTATATAGACAGTGAGAGGAAACTATTAAAATGAATTTATTTAGTACCTGGTCATTTTTGGAGTGTGTTACACATTTGAATATGTCAAATTGTTGCAGGACCAAGTAGCACTTCTCAGTAACGTTACTCACTATCAGTTAGAGACTGTAAATTTCTGTTGAATTTATCTCTGTATAGAAATAAAATAATGTATGTAAATATTGCTAACATTTAGTGCAGAGCATCGGGTTCTCCGCACAGCCGCAGTAATTCGGGCGAGCACTTGAGCGGGCCCTCACAATGAAACCGAGTTGAGCTCTAGTGCCATTAAAAACTAAGTGAATACGAAGTACAATTCTTGTAAGAAGTCTCAGCGCCACATTCCACGTATTCACGTAATAATGCACAATGGAGAGAAAGAAAAGTGTATAATGTGCGGAGGGCGGGCGGCGCCGGGTGCGAGGCTTGTATGCACCTCCATTATACCGCATACTAATGACAGGAGGCTTGATTAAAAAGCTTAGCGAGGGCGGAGGCGTGGCCTCCACGCTGCACTCTATGCACACCCCTCGCTGGTTCCACTCATTAAAAATTATACCTATTAATTAATATATTTACAGCAACGCCACATACAAAATACGAGGATTTGCTTCTATTCTAGCTGCAGTTCATTAAATTGCATTTTCAAAAAAGATAAAACATCTGAATCCTTTCAATCTCACTCTCTTTCATCAAAATTGCTCTTTAAATTGAAAATGACGCTTTAATTTAATGAAATTTGAGGTTTTTCAGACTCTTTCTTCGGGTTCGCTGTAGCAAGCTGTGAAGATGTCCAAAGGTACTTCTGTATTCAATGAGTTAACACGATAAACAGATTTGACGCTATTTTAAAATATAATTAGCTTCGCAATCAATCGGTTGAACAGAGTTGAACTCTTAGCTCCTTAGAAGTGGAGTTTAGCATAGACTTGTTGCAGCGTAGCGACGTGCGGTGAGGCAAAGTGCAGACACGTCATTGTTTTGAGAGGTCTCATTACTTTACCCTGCTCCTACAAGCCACTTGCGTATGAGCGATTCTTAAAGCCTCTATATCATACTTCAAGATTATTTCCATTCATAAAATCGTTTGGGTTTTGACACAAATTTTCTGTAATTCATTTTCAAATTGGTTGAATGAGATAAGTGATAAGTGTGATAAGCCGTCATATGCCAATCGATGGACCTGTTGTACCAGTTTTAACAAATTGATTCACAGGGAAAAATTAAAAAGATTTTTTTTTTATAAAACGGGGCAAACGAGCAGGAGGCTCACCTGATGTTAAGCGACACCGCCGCCTATGGATACTCGCGAAGCCAGAGGGCTCACCAGTGCGTTGCCGGCCTCTAAGATGCTTATACGCTCATTTTTTGAAGGTCCCTAAGTCGTAATTTTATTTAGTTGACTTCAACCAGTGATATGCGTCGGTTTCACTATATTTCTTGTACATATTTAATTTCAGACATTCCATAGCTTATAGATACCGAGCCGAGGGTTCCTTGGGAACAGTACGGGAACATTAAGAAATACGTTTATCACAGCACCAATTATACACGTAAAAACAAACTGGGGCTTGCCGATCTAAAATGAGATGTAAATATTAATATAAATATGTATTATTATACCTCAAACCTATCAAAAACAAATTAAATATGTATTTACTTGAAACGCGAAATACCTGTGACGACAAAAATTTACCATCAGATTATGAATCCAGATAATCGAAGTACTATAAAAGGGCCATTGGTAACAGGCGATTAATTATTCATTTAGGGTTCTTTGCCCCTTCTTCAAATAATATTTTAGAGCAAAGACTATGTTGATACAGTAGCACTAGCTAACAATTTGAATTCATAGAGTAAGGCTCATTCACACTAATAATGGATTAGTCTATGTTACGTTTATATAATACTTATTTTTCAGCTAAGTTCAGTGTACAGTATTGATGTTAAAGCGACACCATATTAGAATTCGGAAATACCAAAAACAGGTTTACAAATTGAAGCCTCCAGATGAGGCTTATGACCTGAGGAAACATCATCTTACCCTTCTAGTGTACGATGATGAAAAATTGCAATTGATCAATTCCAGACAGTCAGCTACAGGCAGCATCTGCTTATGGTTAGGTATCATTCATCAGGTGGGACCTGGCAAAACTGGGATTCTGCGTTCTAGCTCAACCGCAATGTGTGACGGTTTTGTGGTCACCAAACCGAACTGCCGAACAAAGGATTCGATTCCCAGATATAGCCTACTTATGTGATGTGCTGACCATCTTAATTTTTGTCTATCTCTGGCAGGAGATTTTATTATTATTATTAATTTAGGTAAGGAAGAACTTAATCAATAATAAATAATTTAAAATAATAATTAGTGATAGCCATAATACAAGATAAAAGCTTACCTTGGAGCTAACAACCCTGAATGTTAATGAGGACTCTTTTGAGACGATTCTCGGATCTTTGACCGTTTTGTGACTTATATGCCAATGTTGTAAAATCGGTGTATATTATTCTTGAAGGGCACTTTGCATCATTCACATAGAATTTCCGCATTTTCCCAATTTTATGGATCTCGTACGGAGACTACATTCGGTCTACACATCACCAATTGTTTTGCTTGTGTTAAATTTATTTTCGTATACATATATCCAATTTCTTGATTACACTCACTCATCGAGACAAAATTTATAAACTTGTGTGTGACGGAAAAAGCTAGACGTAACATTTTTCTAAATAACAGGTACATATTATTCTAAAAGCGATATGCTATTATGATACTAGAATAATCACTCATTGACTGTAGTAACAAATCGAATGGATTTTTTTGCCTGGATCACGAACACGTCAAGGTTCAAATGTCAAAAAAATAACGACTCACGGCAGTCGATAACAAAAATCCGATATCAACTGGCTTGTTTGAGAAAAACCCTAGTTTTTATTTATTAGTTTCACCGATTGTGCCGCCATGTTGTTCAGCCGGCGCTCATTGTTTTACGTCGACCAATATTAGGTAGGTGAACGGTCGGCGAGCCAGGCCAATGGGGTCGCAGCATCATTAGCCCATACTTGCCTTTGCCACAGAGCTTCACTATTGCGAAAATATTATAAATTAAATTGGCTACGAATTAATTATGATCAAGTTACTACTAAGTACTTACTACAAGCACGATTGTATGGTTAGTATAATCTAAATAATAAGATTGAAATATAAATAGTCGAAGTTCATTTAAGTAGATACACCTTCTTGAGTAGCTCACCTCTAATTGACTTGATATTATTACGTTCATTTAATCACGAATGATAAAATCTATCATAACAAAATACATCATAATAAGGACTATTTTAGTCTTTCTTTTTACAGCATGTTTGATCTCAAGAAACGATTTTATATTGAAGTTGGATTATATCGATACGGCTTTTTATTTCCAGTACAATATCATATATGGATAACACACGTAAACACAAACCTAGTCTTAAGTCTGCGAAATAAGTCTATTCACATATTTATTTTGCAAGAGTTGTTCGATTACACAGTGGATTATATTAATCTTAGCCGAAAAGATGCGAGGCCAAAATATATCCACAATCGGTATTAATTTGAACGCTATCGTATTCATGTAAAGCATGAACTGTGTTATATAACAAATGTAGCCCGCGGATCGGGTGAGGCCGCGTGACATCTACTGTCACTCATTAGCGAGTTGTCCAAACTCGTTATAAATCGACACTACTACCAACAGGGTTCACACAATTGAACGACGACATTGTTTTCAACAAAAGCCGTTAATGCGAACTCGGATTTATTCCCTGCAATTTCTATCTAGCCTTTCTCACTTCAACTTCTATTTACTCGCCGTAAGAGAGATTAATGTTTTGATTCTGGGTTTAAACGTGATTCGAATTAGGAATGTGGATAAGCACCAAAAATATAGATAACGAACACTATATAATGCCTTTGATTATGTTAATATTGCTGGCGACAAATTCTCTTCTCGAGGACCTCATTAAAAAGCATTGTGGTAGCTAAGAATCTGCGAAACACATTATTGCAGTAATATTATTTAATAGATTTCTGCTTCAAGATTTAACTCTTCGTAATTTTTGAAGACACTTAATCTGGAGTGAACTATGAATCCTTCGCTGTGTTCTAGCTTAACAAATTACTTAAAAATTGTGGTTTCCACCTTCGATCAATAGGTTCATAGACCTTAATAATTATTTGTCTTGAGAATTAGTAGAAAACTTTGATGAATTGTTTTTAATAAGGGATGTTGCAATAATGAGGAGAGCGACAAAGTAACGAGGCAGCCCTGGGGCCAGCCCGGGGCGGTGGTACGTGAGATCGTGACTTTCGACCGCGACTGCCCCACCCCCGCGGCCCAGGCCACGCAACGAACGAATTACTCTACACCATAATGTATTGACGATCATTCTATCACCGATGGCATCTACAGGCGGATGTTGCAGTTTTCGATTTTATATAGCTGAGAATACTGAAAAACACTAACAGCCGACATTCAATATGCGAGATAAATTAAGGTTTTAAAGCATCATTTGTATGTTTGTCGTATGTCAAATATTGTAAAGCAATAATGTGGGGTGTTCTTACAGTATAAACACTACAAACATACGCTCCTCCACATTTTCAACAATGGGTGACAAATCTCATTAGCATATGTTTAATGATTAGCATTATCATTTGTGTTAATGTTGCGGGCGAGACTCGGTTGCCAGGGACCCAGTAATGGTCCCGTTGAAGTTATAGTAATATTGGTTTGTAACATCCTGTAGTGGCATTGGCAGTATTCCTCGAGGACCGCAATGCGATACGAGTGTAAGTGCACTAATTGAACTCATTTGCTGCAGACAGGGCCCAGCGCTTTTGACTTAGTGGCGAAGATTTGATGGGCTCGGGGCACATAACAATATTTGGCTAGACGATGGCTTGTAATTCATTTTTGCTAAGATTGGTACATATTTTGGCGCTGGATTTGTTCAGAATGGAATGAGTAAGAAAAGTGCCACAATAACTTTACAAAACATAATGTCTTATCAAAATCCCAACAGACCAGTATGTAGGCAGTCGACTACCCGCGAAAACCCCACAACCACTCGACGCACGTTTCGCTCCGACACCGGAGCATCATCAGGAGATGTTGATTTCAAACTATGGACTTCCGCAAGGTAACGCCTGATTCAATTAATTATAATGTCTTATTCTTTGCATACTAATGCAAAGCTCATACCGATCAACCGATTTATAATTTCAATATCCTCAAATTGAGATCACAGTTCATGAATTATTTTTTTACTATATTGGTATTATAACTATTACACCTATAAAAACTATTTAGTATTGTAGAAAGTTACATTTTATATTTTCGGAGAGTAACCAAGTTCTTATTCATAATTTGATAATTTGATAGAGATGTTTTATTGAGCTCATTTGCGTTGATAGAGCCTTTCGTGTTTAGGCCTTTTTTCTCTACGACTGTCAAGTGTTTGGTACACACATTACTTAGTAATCATGCTATTAACTGTGTAAATAACAAATAGAGATATGTTATTGGCCTGGAAGATTTCGTTTAATGAAAAAAAATATTTCTCGCAGGACCGTACATGTCTGGTTCGTATAATTGTTGAAGCCTAAATGTCGCAAAGAATTATCTTAATTCGTAGGCCTCGAGGGAGTGCGTCACCCTCGCAGCATCCACTACAATTTTCTCAAATCTCTCCGGGATGAACCCTTCTGCTGTCGGTACCGGGCCCGCCACAAAATGGCGCCCGTATTTACCAGTTTTCATATCGCCCCGAGCACTTCTCTACATAAACATTCTGAATAAAAATGCGCCATTACTATTTGCATTCATATCTAAAGAAAACATACATGCTAAATTGTTAGCGAAATAAGAAACCCGTTTCAGTCGAAATAGAACTCTAACGCGTAAAACGTAAAATCTAAAATCGTATAATCGTATCGCAGATATGGGAAAGCACAGTGATCGTGAATGTGTTCTCTGTCTCGCTCTACTGTATGCGCGAATATAATGCCGTCCCCGTCTCGCATAAGTAAAAGGTGGGATGATTGAGACGTAACTGCCAACTGCCACTGGTCCCATTATGCCTCGAGAATAGTAAACAACTTTAGTGATGTTTCCTCACAGATATATCGATACTTGAATTTCAGCAATTTCATATTAGTTCAATAGCATGGAGAAATCCTAAAACTTATGATGATTTGTAAAGCTGTGAATGTGTGATAGTGAAAATATTTTTTGCGATTAAAAATGCTATGATTATAATTTATATAATTATAAAAACTTTATTATTAATTAAATGTAACGTTAAATCAGCAATAGCAGGACAGAAGAAGCCACACACTTGATTCGATTTATATCCCTAGGCAGGTGCTTGATTGGAATCTTCATCTTTAGGCGATGAAGGATCATTGCGGTGGTGGACGCCCTCTGTCCCTTCTAGGCTCATAGGAATTGAATTCAAGTCAGTCATATATAATGAAAACCTGGTGTAAAGCATCGACAAGGAACATCACCAGCCAACGCACTCGACCATAACTAATAGTGGTGAATAAATCGCGCGGTGTACAAAAGCGCGGGTTTTTTCCCGCCGACCAATCAGCGCACTCCGTCAGATTGACGTCCACCAATCACGACGCGTCAACATTTCAAAATTATGCTCAAGTACATTCCGTTTCTGGTTCTTAATATAACGCGATAGAAGGAAAGTCAGAAGGGTGATTTTGCAAATGGCGAGGGCGGGTAATCAAATCAGGGGAATGTGAATGCTTGTTAAAGTCATTAGAGATTTCAGCAGTGACTTTCGCTCGCCAATATTGCGTAGATTGTGCAAAGTTCAAATCCCAACGCCGCTCTCAATCGACAGATAACGAAGCTGATTTTTGCAGTTGCAGAAACAACGTTGATACATAAAGCATCAGTGTTTGTTGTGCGAATGGCAGCGGAATGCGATAAAAACGGATTACGCCATTATGAAAATGTCAAAACAGAATGTCCTCAACGAAGACAGTAATCCCATCAAAGTGCCACGTCACACCTCCGCCTGACACGACATTGTGACAGACGGACACTCGCACAATGAGCCTTTGTGCTCTCAAAGAACTGTCGACAATGACCGATGATTCGGCAACTACCGCGCCACGCACCTGCTTCTTTCGAGGGATACGCGAGCCAGTGCTTGCAGTTCGGGCCTCGGCTATTTAAGCAAAATTGTCCATCATTCTAGATTCCACTACAGGTAAAAACGATTAAAAATTAAGCCACTTTTTTTTATAAATACATTTGTAAATAATAAAAATTGGAGGTTTCCATTCAATTGTTTTTCTGCTTACTTCGAGATCACAGCGTTAGTGCTAACGTCTAGACATAAAACACATATTAACTACCCACTAATTATTGTATTTATAATCAAAAGTATAAATAGGGCTGTATTTTTTTCGTTATTTAGAAAACACATCTCAATTGTTGTGCGTTTTTGTTTTCTTGGAAACTCGATAACATTGGTGGCAAACAAAACGTCGATTGAGACGCAAAAAAGTGTTGTGTGTTGACATGTCAGGATACTTCCCGTGTTTTGTGCCTCTCTCGCTCGATACCCGATCAATCCTTTATCGATTCTCCGTCTTTTATTACATTGATGATCCTGTTTTTGAGAGTGGAACAAAGTAAACGTAGAAAGCTAAGGATTTGGAATACTCTACTCTGTTAAGACTGTCGGTTTCTAAGACTTCAAAAAATACATTCTTTAACTTTGCTTATAGGAAAACGATTGAAATTTTCTTAAATAATTAATGGATAATTTAAATACGGAAGCTATATCTTAATCCCTTACAATCTTTATAAATATACACATGACAGCAACTTTATAGGAATCCCATAAATATTTATAATATATTGAGAAAGAAGTGTTGAGGAATTGGATAGAAATATAGCGATCAGCTATCAGCAGAACATGGATGCGGAAATTTTGCCCTGTTAACATATGGTTTTCACGCTTGGACATTCGATCTCAAAACTAAAAAAAACACAAACAATTGCTTGGTTTTACCCGAGATTGCTACCTATAGTAGAAATATTTTATTCATTTTTATTATTTTTATATCACTGTTACTCTGTCTGTTCATATTTGTTTGTATTTATGGAATCGAATAGAGCTATATTATTTATATATGCTATAGGATATATCGTATAGGTATACAATATACTTTATTTTCAAGTTTGATGAACAATTTACCGTTTTTATACATTAAAACATTCATTCTAAAGCTATAAACAGATAGCAAAGCTAACGAATAACGTTAACAAGAAGGCTTTAGTACCAAGCGTAGGCATCTCGTAGCAATTTCGTAGCCATCTTCATTCGTAATTGCTAAATTTATTTAAATGTTGTTGAATTATGTCTAAAACGTGATTCATTTCCGTTGAAGTAGGTATATGTAAAGTCTGTCGGGAACTATTGTGATAATACAATTATGTTAAAAGGGTGTTTGAAACGTCACGTCATCCATTGTTGAATTAATAAACCTTTGTGCCGAGGATAGCAGATGCATATTGCATACTAAGTATTATTTTCCTATGTAATTTGCGACCCTCGATTTGAAAGATTAGACGATAATAATATTTTATAATGTACATTATGTAACATATCGGTATGTACAGGCCGAGTCTTTTATAAGCTTTGTTATTGTATACAACAACAAAGTGTTGTCGATGGAAACGACGGATTTAAATTTGAATATTTATCCATTAAATGAACTTTTTGATTTATATTGAGCATTTATGAAACGCACTCTTTATAAAAATTGTAGAGTCCAATACGAATACAGATGGCACAATGCAAAGTGAAATATACGTGTGAAGAAACGTAGAATAAAAATAAAAGAAATAGCCTCAAACCTAATTTGACCGACATAATTATATTACAACTGCCAGTCTGTCAGTCACTTATAACCAAGGCCTACAATATAACGACCAATTCAAGCAACAAATTATTAAAATATAATTATGTGTTCGAACCTTATCGAACAATCTGTTGCTACGCCCCTAAGGGACCTTACAAACAAACTATTTACAAATGTTCTGATAAGCTGATAGCGACAGTCTATTGTCGACACGTCATTTCACCCGCAGCTGCTTATTTAAGTCATTATTCATTTGTTCGAACGTTGCTTGTTACGTATTCTGATTATAGTTGATATTCAATAAATATAACGAAATAAACGTAAGCAGCAAAAAGTATAAAATTGAATGATTTTCTTTAGAGCAGGGTTGAATTTCGTGGCAAATGCCATTTTAGGAGCCCGGATTGTTACTACTCTATATCTGCAGGCCATTGAGACACCACATGAGCCCAACTTATCAGAATCCGGCACCATTTAAAAAAATATGTCACAGAATATCTGGAAATTATTGAACGCACATATTAAAAGGTAGTATGATAAGTATTTATGAAAAATCGAGGAGTCTTGAGATTATAAATTATCATGTTATTTTTTATTTAAATAGATGTGCTTGCATGTATAACTAATATTATGTAAGAAAAGCGAAGGCGATATAGGAGGACCTTCTAGTTCGCCTTTGATCCTTTTTGATGCCAATCTGGGCATGTTTTACACTTTGCTGTTTTTATTTGCTTCAGTTCAGTACGGCGACACATGACAAACAGGGAGCAACTCCTCGCAAGCATTTTTATAACAATTTGACGAATTTAAAAAAGTAGTTTCTTGCCAATTCTTCTCGTGCCTTCTAGGCCTTGAGTTGTGAAAAAATTTACAATCTTAATCAGTACATTACTTTAGGATAATGCCTAAGTTCATAAGTGCATAATGTTATCTATGTGACTAAATATGAATTGACCTTTTTATTATACCCGAGAAATGATTGATGCTATATCAAAAAATATAATGACAAAGCGAGAAATGGAAAATATATGTAACCCCAGTGTATAATAAAAGGAATCATGATCCACCCACGCGTCAATAACACGATAAACGCTAAACGTCTTCGCGCAAAATAAAAAGTCAGCAAAGCTCGTGGCTGCCGTTGGCATCTGGTGAGAGTGACGATTGAGGGGACAAATTACCAATCAATGGGATTATTGAGTTAAGCCCCAGCCTCTGCGGCTCCTGGTGCCCTTCGATTATTAGTAAATTGGACAAATTCGCTGCGATAACGACACGCCTCGAAAATATGGCGGTTCGCTTTATAAATCGGAGCCATTGCAAAAATCATACAGTTTACCTTTCTTTTCAACATGTATCTTACTAAAAGTAGGATCTTACTCTTATGCCAAAACTTTATGAATTCAATCAGTCTATGCAAGGCTATTTTGATAATAAGGCACTACCCTAGTTTTGATTTAGATTGAAGTCTTGTATAACTTATTTCGACAAAATGTCAATATCGAGGCGAGTGTGTGGAAGAAATAAGAGTATATTTGAAAGCAACGAGTCAGCGGAACGGTATCATTTGATATTCAAGTCGAGGGCGCTCTACGCCTCATTGCGATGAGTTCGCGTATAATCTCCCACATTATGGATACCACTCTATATACTTGAACACTTTACGTAATATATATTGTTTACGGTGCTTATAGTCCTATTATATCATAGCATCTTTAAGTCCAAAAGTTAACTACGTCACTATTTATTCTAGAAAACACTGTCAAGAATGGTTGAAGTAGTTGCGTATCTTTCGCAATGTTCATCGTCACCTAATTCTTACTAATTTTAAACAACATTAACGTGAAGAATCTTAAACCTTTGACTTGTTATATCAATAATTCTAGTTGAAAAATCAATCCAAGAAAATTCTGCTATTGGAACGTGATTGAAAGAATACCAATGCTCTTAACTGGAAATAGAATTGAACTATTAGAAAGAATTCCTTCAATGGCTCGCGTCGCAAACGATGGGAGACTTGAAGTCCTCGAGGTGGATGTTAGCGGGGGTGGGGTAAGCGGCGCTGACAGCTGCGGGGCGGGGGAGGACGTTATGTGGAGGACCCTCGACGGAGCACTCTTTAGGAAATCGTAAATCGTCGGATGTGAGTTCGACGCGCTTCCGCAGAGCTACGAAGTTTGCCCAGCATCTGAAATGTGGAAAAAAGGAAATAAATTAGCCATTAACAGGTAGTATGTATTACAGTCTTAATTACTGCAATAGGATGAAGCTCCTGCTGCTACGAAAATGCTACGTATGTAGCCATTGTGTCTACACGGCTCTTTACAAGTGTTATTCATTAGACATTAAAACAAAAACTTATACTTGTATAAACTAGGAAAGTTGTTAAAAGTGGTAAAACTATTAGTATACTTGTTTAGATTATTGGATCGAAGAGCTGTGAAGGTGAAATTGATTTCGTAGCTCTGTGCCCAGGGCAGAGGGAGAGGGAGACAGGCCATTAGGTGAGCCACAATAGCTACAGCGACCACAAGAACTCGCATCGTTCATTAAACGAAATCGAAACGAACTTTTATATCTCTACTTACCTATGAACGCAATAATAGATAATTTTCGGTTTTGACGCATCTATTTTTGAAATATCACTAGTTTAAAATACTAAAAGGAAGGAAAAGGAAAGTTTATAGTTTACTTAAATAGCGTAATTGAACGTTAAATTAAAATTGTTGGTGATTTGATGCATCACGGTATGAACATGCCCTAGAACTGTGCTCACAATGCAATAATTTAACTCGGAGAAAATTAATTTTGTCATTGTTCGTGTTCTCTTCAGCCATTTGTGCCTACAGCGTGACGCGTGTTTGCTACACTCGTGTAGTTAGAAACTTAAACAATAAAGTACTGACACGTTTAGGTTATCTTTAGTAAAGTTTGAGCATGAATTTATTTTAATACTTGTAAACGCCAACACTCAAATGGAAAATAAAAGCCTGAAAGTAATGAAAAAAGAGATTTGTTAACTACATTTGTAGCAAAGTGTTTTATAGATCATTTCAAGTATCGAATCCCCAAATTTCTTAACTTCCCAAATACACAGCCCGTATCAGTTGTAACAAAAGTGACAATACGCCCCGCTCAGAGAATCTCGGTCGCAAAAGGCTTTGTCACATCGATAGTCCGTTGCTGTTGTAAGTCGAGCGCTTTGTTTGTGGAGTAGGTCCGATTCACAAAAGGTATCCTAATCCACTTAAGATGACATCTTAAGCCGGAGCCACCGCAGCCCGGTTACATTAAGAAATTGGACCGCGATTGCCACAATACCTATTATTATTTTATTTAATCTGGAAATCAAATACTGTCAGGAAACGTTTAACAATATTCTCGTATATTTGTGTGTAGTATTCTGTTCAGTACATTTACTTTATTTGTTCGATATTTGATAATACCTCTACAAATAGAGATTTTTCGTTTCGGCAACTTTTTTATTGATATATTTAAAACGTATCGTATTCGAAATCAGTATTTTAGGATATTTTTCTCAGTTTCTTAAGAATTCAGTTCAGCTGAGGCAATATTTAAAAAAAATAATAATAAAAGTAATTTTCTTTTGAAGTGGTAAGAACAAGAGATGATTGTATCGCTGGAGTACATTTGTGGCACAAAGCTCCTTCAGCCTTTGATGGTCTCCTGCCCTTTAGGATTGAAATTATTATTGTTTGTATGTGCTGTTTATGCGAATTTTGTAAAATTAAAAGACAAACAAAATACCAAACTCGTTAAAGAAACCAAACACAAATTATCTTCTCATAGCAATATCATAAATTTAGAAACTGTTATCAAAGAGCAAGTGTAATAAATATTTTCCGATATTTAGAATGCCATGTTTATCATTAGAGACTGGTCGAGGAGGGCGACGAGGCTGTGGTCCGTATTTCCATATTATTTTGTTTGAGCCCTCTCTACTCACTAACGAGACCTTCTTTGAAAGAAAAACCTTTGAAATTGGACGTCATCGCGACGGAATTATTTATGTACCTCAATAATTGTGCTCTTTGATATTTATTTCATCCACTATGTACTTATTTACTGCTGGCTCTTTTGATTTCCTCGCATTTATTTCTGTTTGCTTTTATTTATTTAAGTAGTAAAATCTTAATATTATCACGATAATGATTTTAGAATTGAAGCGTTGAAATCTTTTGTATGCGTAAATGAAGTTTATCGCCAGATAAGTTATATAAGGAGGAGGCCTCTCCGACGTTCAAATTTCGTAGTTTGGTTCAGCATATGAACGGTTCTATTATAATATTTATAGGTTTTATATCAGTATAAAGATATGTAAGTTATTACAATAGGTTATTTGATGTTTATATTACCATAATAATTTTTGCAGATGAAAACATTACTGAGGCACTTCAAATACGTCACCTATAACATGACCATGCTTCACTCAAAAAGCAGCAAAGCACTCAACGTTTGATTGAAATATTTATTTCATACACTTTCAGTGCTGTTGTATTATTTGGTTGTTGGTTATAGTTACAATTTAAAAAATGTCATAAGTGATTCTGAAGTGTAAGACGAATATTTGTATTTAATTAAATAAATAAATAATTTGTACAGGATTCCGGCGAGGAAAAATTACGTTTTTCGGTCAGATTTAGAAAAGTAGCTGCTTACAGTGTCAGCATTATTTCACTTCACATCATCTTTTACTGCTTACGCAGTGAAGCCACAAAATAAATAAGAAAAAAAATTGAAACATTTTCAGAAATGTTTTGCGAGTGAAATTTTACACATTATCTCAGTAATGCACTATCAAACACAATTTTTTTTTCCAGTTTGAAGAAGTAGATCTTGAGTAGTTCGCGCTCAACCAAAACACACACTTCACCCTTATAGTACAATTCATGTATTATTTCATGTATGTATGATTAATAAAATATACGTAGGACCCCTACCACCGGTCAGGGACTTTTAGAGACTATATGATGTGGTGCTGCGGGCGACGCAAGAAGCCGGTCGCGCCACTTATCAGACAAGCAAGGGGCAGCTTCCGCTTCACCTTTTTACATTTTATGATTTATTCAGTTTACTTATATTGGTTTGCTGCTCCAAGTGCCAGCTGGAGACTGGAGGCTGGAGCTGCAAATACTGTAGGAGGTCTTTTCTTTAAGTAGCCTATGGCCTTATTTTATGAAGTTATTTGTCCTCAAAGATTTCGTTTGCCCCACTCATCTATCGAAATGTTTTATGTACTGACATTTTGCATAGTGTATAAAGTATGTGATATTTACTGCCGCTTGTTTTATCAATTCATCTGCTCTTTCATTTCCAGCGATCATAGTATGATTTCTTCTATAGCATTTCGAATTGCAATCAGTTTAGCTTGGTAAATGACACAGTTGTTAGTTAGCTGGATTTTTTCGTTTCGATTTTGATAATAATAATATAGATAACTGTATATTTAAGGTTATTAAAATGCAGTTATCAACAATCATATACAACAAATGAATGTGATTAATTTAATTGCATGGCATAGAAATGTAATACTAGTTCTATAAAGAAAGTAAGTTGAATAGTGAAATGAAGTTAATTAAAAATGTATTAATTTAGATATTAAAATAGAATGCTGGTAAAAAGTATGTTCAGATAAAAGTAAAGTAGTTATCAAAACCTGAAAATTTTCCCGGATTGAGCTATTTAAAAACCGCTCACGTTCATTTTGAACTTGAACGTGTGCATCCTTTCGAAGCACATAGGCAAGCCATTGTGCTGTCGGTACATAGCGCCTTCCATCAACGAATCAAAGCAGATCATTAACAGAATGGACAATGAAGGGGTGGCGGCCGGGGTAGCACTAGCACTCTCCGTGATTACTGCAGCCCTTAACAAAACTATTCGCATCAAGTCATTGTTTGGGCGGGCGGCGCAGCGCGGGGCGGGCGGCGTCATTACGGAGGCTTCGTTACTGGGCGGATCTCAGTCGTTAGCTCTAGACAAAGACTCTGTTATGTGCCCGGCCATTTTTGAGTTGTAGTGCGAGAGCTAATACTTTCATATTTTGGTTGTAATTTAGCGATAGTCTTTTCTTTGCCGGTCTTTTATGAGCAAACATTCACTTTGACGCAACATAATTTAAATGTCATTTTTTAATATTTTAATTGCAGATACGAACACCGACATAAGTAACTATAGTACAAAAAGATTAACAATTAGTAACAAGTTTAGGGACTTAATTATTTTAAATAAATTATTTCCTTTGCTTAAAGTTAGCGTTTGTTACAGTCTTGTGAACTTAAAAAGAACACATTATTCGTTAACCTGAAAAGTAAAGGCATGTCTTAGTCTATGTTATATACGTCTCGGAATTCTCGTTCGTTAGCAAATGCATTCCGTAATGAGCGTTTTGTGCGCAAATGTAAAAATATATCAAATGCATTACTTGATAGTAATGCGGGAAAACATTTGAACACGCTCCCGAGCTGAGCGGCTCGTTTAGCGATTATGAAATTCACAAATCAATTGTGTTAAAAGCTCCTGTATATATGGTATATCCATATTGTGACAATAGAGATTAAATAAGGGTTGAGAGAGACCATAATAATTAAATTAAAAATTAAAAAGGACTCTCTTGTGTCTAAAAACGAGGCGTTACTTTGTAATGTAGCGAACTGGGGTCACGAACTAAATCTTGTCGAATTTAATCCTAAAAAGATACAACTGCATGTTTTCCGCTAAAAAAGATTCCATTGAGAAGGCTAAACGGTTAAAGTTGCCCTCAAGAACCTTGGTGTGCTCAGCAAGGCGACGGTATTTCACACTGGATCACCACTACAACTTTATAAAGTCCAAATTTGGCCCCACATGGAATACTGTTCACACCTCTGGGCGGGAGCTCCCCAGAACCAGATGGCATCCAGAGAAGAGCAGTTTCAGGGGTCGATGACCGTCACTTTCGATCCTTTCCTTTTTCGATATCTTTTGATTCTTTGGTGCTCTAGAATTCGGAATTCCATTCGTATCACCTCGATTTCTTCCCCCGCTATGCCACCAGCTGCCAATAGGGGTTTTGTATTTTGTGCTTTGATGTATTATAATGTACAAATATTAAATTTATTGCTAGTGTAATAAATAAACAGTATAGACTAATAAACCTAGGTCTAGGTCAAACTAATTCAATATTCTAATTCTAGGTGAACTTATCAAAGTTAATCGTACATTGAGCATTATTCTATTGCTTTTATCCGCTGTTTTTCGTCTGTCTCCGCATACCTTATAACGAGCGTCGTAATCATGTCGAGGCGTGTAGCTCACACTCCGGGGAATAATACACTCAGCGCAGGATACGACGTAATGACGCTCTTTCTATGTACGTATCTCTGAGTCATATATGTCGTATTACAAAAAAGTAAATAAGAGCCTCAAGTGTTTTTGAATTTAAGATATAGTCTCATTATGCACAAATGTCACTTGATTTTTGACATGTGTGCTGTTCATGTGCGCTTTATAAGATAGGATCTTATCTTAAAAAACGCACTTGTGTGCGTGATCACTTGTGTGATGCCGACTGATCGGTGTTCCTTCCCATTATGTCTCGTTAACTACTCAGAACCTTTGAAATTAGTTTCCCATTAGTTAGGTTTGAACGGGGCTTTCCAGTTAGAACGATTTTAATCTAATTTATCCTTAAGCTTGAAACAAATACATTGAACAATGTCCTATATATATTTAAAACCTCTTAAAATACCTAAAAAAATCTGCATTTTGCTCTAAGCATAATTTAATATCGAGTATTACTAACCCTCTAATAAAACTCTGTGCTCTGAAAAGGTTCTTTGAACAAGTTTTAAATGAAATTGGATGAGATGAAAGAAATTACGTGCGATTCAAACGCGTTGGGCGGGCGGACGACCTCGCTACCAAGCAAATTGCATAAAACCCACTGCATTTCTTATGTAAATTGCATAAATTCCGACGCACAAATAGAATATGAATACATTTTTGCTTCAGCTTAGTTGCTTTAGTGATATTTTTCCAATTTACAAATGGTGCAATAGTGTTTGTTATCAATGTGCATTGCTATAGATTCCAAAATTTATTATAATATAATTATGTTTAGCACATGGCTAGTAACAAATTGTTATTTTGTTAAATATAAACATTTGTATATGTATATAATCAATGCAATAAAAACACATTTGTTACACACACTTATTAAGATATGCATGCTTACAATCATATATGTTAACTTGTTGTACCTACATGTTCGGTGGTATTTCGAAAAGTAGTAGCACAGTATTTTGTATCTATTCCCGATACAAAATACTATGCTACTACTTTTCGAAGTGGGCAGTATCGTGTGAATTCCTTTACTGGGAGCGTATAAAGAGTCGAACTGGTTCACCATATCTGTTAATTTTCCGTCTTATTCGTCATTGTAGAAGTTGTAGAGTAGTATTGTGAAGTTCAAGAGCCTGTATATTAAACATTTTAGTCTATATATTCGGATACTCGTGACGGGTGAAATACTTTAGACATTTCTTTCGATTTGCACAGTGCTAACAGTGATTTAAGCTAAGATTACAAACTGTGCATCCGTACTTTAAGGCTATTCTATAGTATAATTATGATTTACTTTTAATTTATTTCTTAGAACCATCACAATTAATTTACGATGTATTATAGTGAAATGAATACCATAAAATATAGCGAAATGGTTGAAAAATGATCATATAAGGGTGTTAACAATATTAGAGGTACATAAAGTCCCCTCCGAGCTTAATAATGGAAGAGTTCGTCCCACACTGATTGGATAATGCGCGCTTTGAGAGTGTAGACAGGGGCTGTGTTCTATTAATAAGCTGCAAACGAAGTTATTAAGACTTTTTCTACTTTAACACTGCATTATTTTTCTTGTAGTTTCCCTTCCAATATGAGCTACTTTATAAGTTGCATTTAAAATAGTTAGTAAGTAAATATTCTTGTATAATTAATACGGAAAATTAAAAATGACCAAAGTTTGAGGGATTTAAATATTAAAGCCTATTTCGTGCCTCTTAGCAGATTAGTAAAAGAACTTATTTAAATGATTACAAACGCCTTAAATATTATTAATGTGACTAATATCTTCTTATATTCGCTGCGTGGGTTGGATTGAAGTAAATAGAGGAGAGCTACAGGTTTTATTTAGTGCCAGCAGACTCCGCATACATTACATAACCCCTCGCCGTGGACGATAGGTAGCGTCAGCATAACAAGTTTTATTTCGTTTAGAATTTATGTATCACTTTACTCGTGATGATAATTTTATTTTACCGTTCTATCTCTTATAGAAATATATAATGTAAAGCGGTCTTGTATATACTTGATGTTATAATATTTTTATTCGTTGGAAATATTCTACTTTTATCGGTAGCAAAAATACGACGCATTAAAATATTGGCAGGTCAAAGTCCAAGTCAGCGTCGAGCCGGCTCGCTTCATTTCGCGAGATCTCATCATTTCTATAGCTATCATTTTAGGGTTCCAGTTTGGAATGCGTACTTTATAAAGGTGGGTATAATATTTAATCATTGTCTATTATAGGTCCGATAGTTTCTAATAGAAATAAAAGTCGTACTTTCGTTACAAAACGCTAACGGGTAGATGGCACACCTGATGTTGACTGATGCGATGCCCATGGGCACTAGATTAACGTCTTTTTTGAGTTTACGAAACCTTATACCTCTTCTTAATTATTACTGAAATGATTGGTATGAATAATCTCAACAGTCGCACGGAACCCTCGTCACGTAGCGGCTGTTTTGCGATATTTTTAATGAATACCTTATATACCGAGTCATGATAGGCGGTTCTCATTAAGGCTGCCCGCCCCCCTCTCTTATTTACCCCCTTTAGTCCAAGCGAGTACATAACTTAGCTACGATCACACCTCAGTGACTTTGTACATAGCTCAGGTATTTACTCTAGAGATTTTAATTTAAAATTCTGAAGATACTCTGCCTCGTTATTATATTTGTCTCTTCTCTCTGGATGTTTATAATTATTCGAATCCTCCTTCGGCTTCTCACTATATATAAAAAAAAAAAAAAAAACCCAAACCCCCCCCCCCAAAAAAAAAAAAAAAAAAAAAAAAAAAAAAAAAAAAAAAAAAAGGGGGGGGGGGGGGGGGGGGGGGGGAAAAAAAAAAAGGGGGGGGGGACCCCCCAAGGGGGGGGAAAACAATTGGATGTATTAGACAAGCACCGCAACTTCATGTCATGTCTCCGTTTTCAAAGTACCACATATCGACAGTAATTTAAATATTTGTAAGCGATGAATAGAGATTGAAGCTGCCGGAGGTTTTTATAATTAGAACCACGATTCTTTGAAAAAAATACTCACAAATAAAAAATCATAAGGTAAAGAAAATCATAAAAATCAAACTACATATATAAATACAAATATACCTTCATACATTTCACAAAAGTTCATCAAGTTTTTCAAGACTTTCTTGAAATTAAACAATTTTTTTAAGTTTATATATTTATCTTTTGTATTGAATAATGTATGTTTCGTGGAAACACAGATCAATCATTTCTTACAAGAAACTGGCGATACACTCTTGGAGAACATAAATTTATCTAAAGCCTAATTCAAGCAAATAATATCAACGGACGTTTAGTGCCTTGCTATCAACAATTCCGCATGGAACAGCGCGATTAACTTTAAAATAATTTAAGTAAAATACAGTGTAACTGGTTTTAATCAGCTAAAAACTGTTATTATATTGTTGGATCGAACTTTTAAAATTGACGGCTCGCTGGCTCCTTTCGTTGCCGCGAGGTTTTCAATGAGTAAGATTTGTGGTATGTTATCATTTCTTACGTTAATAATAGTCTTACAAACTTATCACAACAAAAAATAGGCATCTTATAACTCAATAACCCTCGAAAGAAGCTGTAAAACTAAAATTTAAATTCACGTAGAATACAAATTTTTGTTGAGTATTATAGATAGAGAGGCTCTTAAATATTTTGTGGCAGTTGAAATTTGCATTTTGCTGTGCTCATTCTTCGTACAATCCAATGACCTCGTGAGGGTATGTCAATTAGGATACCAGCCTAGGAGAAAATAATTATTAAATAATCCTCATATATTTTAAATAATTATATCCAACATAGCATTAACAAGAAAACACGCCCCATGTAAAACTTATAACCCACCGACGATAAACAACATTTAGATAGACTCTAAAAAAAACTATGATTCTAAAAATGTCATCTTTGTATTAAACGAACGAAATAAATACATCTAAACCGATGCACCAATATTCCACGGGCTCGATTCAAAGATATAACTTCAAGAAGTTCCGTTACTCCTGTTTATCTAATAACTCCAACTGGCAGCGCTTCCTGTACTTCTATGCTTACGTGCTGATGATACTCTGGGGTCACCTGAAACTATCTAGACGCCTATTTCATCATTCGAGTGCATATGAACTTATGCCCAAGGGCCAAAAGCCTTCAGAAAGACAGTATTTAATATGAAGGATCTTAACAAGGAATGTTTTGTCGGATCTTGTGATGCAATAATAATTACCAGCGTTGAAATATGTCTATTGGCTTTTACTTAAGTAGTGTTATAAAGGCGTGCAGTTAGAGTTAGAATGAGTATACTAAAAATGCCGTCTCATTATATAGAAATGAACGATTATTTGATCGGAAGACGACCGGGAGAGGCTGAGTAGTAACGAGTGCAATAAACTGTATCAAATTTACAAAACAACAAACTAACAGAAATGAAATATTCCGTGAAAAGCGGTAAAAGCGAGGCATAATTGTGGTTTTAATGCCTTTGACGGTCAGACGGATCGTTTACACGGAAAACCCGCATTTCCGCTACCGTAATGAACAGATTGTACATAAATATATTCGATAAAAACCTTAGGTAATACATAAGTGATATTAAAAACAGCCTACCGCAAAGAGAGGCCGTGATATCACGAGCCGAGGCTTTGAGGCGTGGGAGGCACCACCCCACCACCTGTCTCTGTCGCACCTCGGGTTTTGCGCTTCTGACATCCTTCTTCTGCATGATGCAAAAAATCACTCGTGGAGGTGTAGTATATCATTAACTTAAAATAACTTAAATAATTATGTGGGCTCGCGACTAGCGCGCGAGAAGGGAAACCCGTTGCTCGAGATACCACACTTTTACATTTCCTTTTTTTAAGGAAAGAAGTCAAGGTACCTCTCAAGTATAAACTACCAAAGTTGTTTTTTCATGAAAGTTGAATTTCAATTCAAACATTCCTTTGAAAGTAGTAGTAGTGCACTATAGCATCATAAAATAGATAAAGCAATAGTGTGCGGTAATAGGTCAGTGTCGTCGTAGCCATAGTTTGCATAAAGATCGCTGCGTAAATAGAAAAACGTACTTGTGCCCTGGGTAAATAAAATGAGCGGATGGCAACACCGTCATTATAGCGTGGAGTGTGAAGGAGCGGTTTGTGAGAGTGGATAGTTTGATGATTACAGTCGCATAATGGAGTGCGGCTTTAATCATTGGGGAAATATGCGTCTAAAACGAATTGTGGAGCTCTGTGAGTCCTGAAGCCACCACAATGGGTATGAACACTCGCTCCAACTCGCGATACGCTGTAATTTTCCGTTTCTCTACTGTGCCTTAGCTTTATTCACACATTACGGATGCCACACAAAGGGCATACTTTTAATGATGATCTTTATATTTAGAGCATTTAAATAGAACATCTAATGTCATTCGCACGTGAAATCAGCACAACGCGACGAGCCATATTTCTACATCAACCACCGAGTTGTAAAACAAACTGGAATGTAACTAGAAAATATATTTTATTTGTTAATTAATATAATGGTGTACATAAGATCTTAGTATTGTGATAGCCACACACGTACACATTAGTGTAATTTAAAAAAAAGAGGCAATCTAAATAAATAAATAAATCTACGACAGACTCCTCGAATAGTTAACCCGTGAAGGAAACAGAAGAGTACTGAAATCATAGGAAAAACCGAACCACTTTGCTTTTGAATTAGCAATAAGGATCAGTAACACAGCTGTAACGTGCTTTTTGTAAAACATAGATATACCTAAGTGATCGTGGCGTTGAGAATCTAAATACGTCAGAATTTTCTATTCCATTTGCTAGCTCGGTGCTATTATCTATATTTACTACATTATTAAATGATTAGGTGTAATTGTTTCTGAGAACTGCTGCGTACCAATATCTTCAAATATATCATGAAAGAATAGGAAAGTGGACGACAAATATTTTACAAAAATACTAATGATAAGTATCGATAAAGTTCAGTATTACGCATTTAGCACGAGGTAATTTTTTGGAACCAAAGTTTCCAGTCCCGCAATGGACCATAGGTTAATAGTGACTTTTCAAGTGTGTCGAATTTTGTTTAAATGACAAGTGCTTTCTATGTAAGAGCCATAGAGTGAAAATTGTACGGTGAACATTGAACCCTGCCTGTAAATGTTTGAACTCCATACGATCTCAATTGAGAGGCGGATGCCTAGTAATTAATGAACATTGCTGTTTCAATAGTCTCCTAGATTAGCACTAAACCGCTTAAAACTACACCTTGCGCTGGTAGTCACCCTTAGCCGTTCTTGGATGACATAGTGTATGACTTGTTAGAGAAATGATAACAGATCGATCGATAACAGAGTTATCCCAGTAACAATATTGTATAAAACAATCAAAACTAATTATTGATATAATCATTAAATTTAAAATACAAATCTTGGGAGTAATTCAAATAACGGCCACAGGTGACACCTCGTTGCCTCTCTTGGTACCTCATATTTCTTAGTAACCAATTTAGAGGTCATATCTAATAATTGTTAAATGATCTAAAGTAAAAATATTGCTGGTTGTCTCTGCCAAAAGTTGAGGATGGTCCCATGGAATATAAAATTAATCCTTAATATTTTTTTTTAAATCTTGAAACCGTCATCCGTGCTATTGGTGTAAACATGTGTAAAAAACATTACAAACAAATCAAAAGAAAATTTAATATATCTCCATTAGGTTACATTTATATTTATTTTACAATTACAATTATATCATAACTGGATAAATGTATTAATTTAAGCCGTGTATTTTTTTGAACATTCATACGTCATAATTTTTTACTATTTTTCATTTTTAAAGCATCAAAATTGAGAGAAATCTCATCTCACAACCTGCTATTTCCTTAACTAGGAAATGGAAACGGCTGGGGTTCGTCTTTCAAGTTTCTTTTTGGGTTGTATACATTAGGATTGAGATGGCATAAGTCAAATACTCAGACTGCAATAGGTTCATACATTTTATATATCTAAATAAAATCTAAAGTATAAGAGATAATTGAAACCTTTCGCTATAGAAATCTCCTAATATGAGAGTAGCCAGAGAATTTTGCTTCTATTTAACTCACAATTAAAATCACATCTTTGGGCAACGAACGGTGCTGCGGAAAAGAAAAATATATTTGATTTTTGCAACTCACAACTTTATAAATGTTACAAATATTCCATTACCAAATAATATACTGGAAATTCAAATGAAATACGTTAATTATATGTTAGAGCTTTTCTCTATTATTATTTTTTCAATAGGCTAGATTACTGTAATTGACTATAAAGAGAATTTACTGCAAATTTAAGAACTCTATTGGTTTTCTTGAAGTCGATTATTATTAGACATATCAGCATCCACCCACTGATGCCGAGAGGGCGCATATTAATGGCAAAGTGAGGTAGGATAAATCAATTTATAGTTCCATTGGTATTTAGAAAGTATTTAATTTTAAATAATTATGTTATATTATGGACTCGCATAACACAATAATAATATTACGAGAATACTGTTAGAAAACCGAGTAAAGGAAAGGTAGAATTTTATACATAGATAATGTTTAGTGGCCGTCGCATGTATACATCGAACCCACAACTAAAATAATAAGTGTTATTTTTACTTCATCTATAGATTATGTACTTCTAGATAAGAAACTAACATAAATATTAGTAATTCCATTATCGAACATAGACAATTTTCCTCGTACCACCTCAATGTCCACCTTCACAAGGCACTGTCTACCGCGCACCAACCTTTTGTGGAACCAATTGCCAATAGAGATATTTCCTAACCAATAGGGACCTTCAAGCGTTTCGTCATCTGAAAGGCCGGCAACGTACTTGCTAGACTTTGTTAAAGTCCATGGGCGGCGGTATTACTTGAGATCAGGTGCAGACCTTAATTGCATTTATCGCATCTGAAGTACCACGTACTTCAGAATTGAAAAACCTGAGTAATTAATTATAAAAATATATTTCTCATTATTACGCACCATGCAATGTTTATTATTAATTATTTACAATACTCGCTTTAATTTTGTAACGGAGCTGTTTTAAAACTGTACTTATATACTCATTTTTTTAATAATTGATTAAATTTTCTAGCTCAAAATTGGGTTCAATTTTGAAGTACATATGCCATCTTATAATAGACTAAAATACCTTCTACCGTTTACTGTACTCATTGGTTCCTGAGATAAATGCGTTCAACCAAATAAACAAACAATATCATCTGTATAATAATAAGTATGGATTATAAATCGGACAAGCAAGGCTACACTCATTAAAGATAGAATTTTTAAATAGTTTCTTCAAGACTCCCACGCCTCGGTTTATTCAGCTGCTAATAATAACATTAGTAGTAATGATGGAGTTATATTATATTAGTTTGTTTAATAACGATGTATTTGATGTGTACAACACTCACGGTGTTCACATCAAATTCATCATTATCGACGAGTGCATTACGACTGAAAATATACTCAATTTTCAATGATTAAGCTGCATGCTATATTGAAACAACAATTTAATATTTTTCCCTACAAAGTTACCTATATTACCAGGTCTTACTAATGTACGAATTATACAGATTTGAGTTTAGGTTAAATCGCAAGCTTGCTAAATATATAAAATCTATCATCCGAGCAAAAGCCTAGCATTCTAGATGTTTATTAAGAGTTGAATAATGTCGTCATACGAAATAAAACGTCTTCGTGCCGTTACGCACTGGCGCAGGAATTATGCAATTTCATAAGTTGCGTAGAGGGCGGTCCTTCTGCACACACGGCCACACTTTTTTCGCCCCCCTCGGCTCACGTAAGCCAAAACACACTTTAAAACCACGCTTTAGGAGTGAGCTAACGCAATGGGCTTTTGATTAAATTATTTCCCCATTATTTGATTCCACCTTTTTCAAAATGGCGACACGTTTACTCGAGACCGAATAAACCGGCAGCTGGTGATACTTGGACCACTGGTCCAATTCCTATGGTCCTAAAGATATTGAATAATAATCTAGCAGTTATGTAGGTAGGTACTGAGCTATACCTAGTACCTATCTATAGTGTATTATATCTGCATCGAATTAAAATAATTGTAATAAGCATGAAATGACAAAGTTCATTTTCATTTGCTAACAATATGTTTTAAAACTATTTTTTTACAGAAATACCGAAATGGGTATACCAAATATATGACTCTAGCTCTACAGATATGAAAGTTAGAACTGTTTAATAATAAAATACTAAATTAATTCGTTGATTTTGTCTCGTGACTTCATTGTGTTAATGGGGTTAATGGTTATTTACTAAAAGCTACAATTGAAAAAGACGAATTCGAGAAGCGAGAGCAGTGGCAGATAGTAATGGATCCGGAAGCTCAATGTTTGGACAAGGAGTGACACAAAGCGGCTGGTGCACAATACGCCGGATGTAGAGCCCTTTCGCTTCGCCACTCGCTCGATCTCTAATGACGCGAACACAACACTCTTTTGTCTCGTAATCTCCTTATTGAGTTACCTTTAATCATTGACGAAATCGACCCCTAACGAACGCTCAATCGCCTGTAATCAATACCCTTCTGATAAAAAATTGGATTCGATGCTAAGAGGAAATTGGTGCTAACGAGACCGCCGCAGCCGGAATCTTAGCGCCTGTGTCGAGGCGAGGTGTCGTATCGCGTTCTCCCGACGTTCCTTCTTTTTATGTCACATGAAATAATTCAACTTCATCCAAAATGATTACTCAAACTGTTTGTGTAAGTTAGGTTCTTTCGTTACAATTTGTGTCTGGGTTGAGCTTCGGAAGCGTTTAGACGCGAGAGAGAAAAACCATAACGAGTGCCTAAAAGCACTTTTTCTATTAAATTACAATATCTTATTTATATAACGTATAGTAATGTTTTTAAAGTAGCCTCTAGACATAAAGGCATTAATTACACACGACATTCATCGTATATGTAATTGCCGAGGTTAAAGTAACAATGTCTAAGTCTAAATAGTAAAAATCAAGCAATTTTTGTTGGGTTTCGATTTTCTTGTAATGCAAAAGTATTCTGAAAAGGCGACGTCAACTGGAACAAATTATTATGAGTATTATTAGTATGTTCGCCGCGGGTTTGATTTTATTTCATTTGAAATTATCTATAAATTTCAAATATTATAGATATGTTTATTCGTTACAAACATATGACAACACATGTCCATCCACATTATAGTTATAAAACCCTTTAAACTATTTATATAGAGACATATTACTATCAAAATATTACTTACGCTGACACTATATAAGTTGCGATAGTGATAGATACCCTATCGCTATCTTTATGTGGCATTAATATAAATCTACAGTTTCCTTGACTGTATCCCAGCTGGTGTACTTACGTGATTAGCTACGTTATATACTTATTTTGTGACATCTTCAACGAATTGTATTATGTTTCAGTTAATTTGTTAATTGTTATAATTCTTACAATCCACAAACACAGAAGTTGTTATAATCCACTTTAATCTTGCTCAGAAATTACTCTTTCTATTGGTGTAGCGGTTTTCGAGGTGTATGTAGTCGGGCAGACACAAAAATTAATAAAATGTCACGTGGCAAATGTTCCATAAAGAATTATCTTATATGATTAGTAATCAAGTGTTAAATTGCGGTAATATTAAAGTTATGAATGAACGCTGTTCGTGGAGGCAACGTGCTGAAGATGCTCCGCTGTTGGGGCGAAACGTGCGACTAGACAAACACAACAATCTGTAAAAATTATAACAATTAGTTGATAATTATTGTAAACAGGCAAAATTTATTGGTTAAGTCAAAAATCTATCTATATATAATATCTATCCTTAGAATTCAGGCTATATAGAGATAGATTTTTAAAACTCATGCGAAAGAAAAAAAACCTAAGGAAACACATATAATATATTGAAAAATCTAGATCTTAAGATCAAACTCGTAAAAACGGCGTGCCGAGCAAAAGTTTAAAATATAATTTTTAATATCTATAGGCAACTTACCCATATGCTTCACCTGAACCAATACCAACATTGATCTTATGCGGCCCTTAAAGTACGGCTCGCTGGCGCATGCCAGAAAGATATAAGTAAGTTTTTACTTACATGCGCGAGTTATGTAACGCAAACCTTAGTTAGGTTTACATACATAGTTTAAAGAGGTTAGATAATAAATAAAGCACAAATGTCAACAATAGTTTACGTAGGCCATAAATGCATTTTAGCAAACGCAGATGTTTAGCTTTTGTTCCATAAGTTAGAAGACACATATTCTTAAAATTCTAAATGTGTTAACAATTAGCATTGATATGTCCCTATAATAAAGATGTCACCCCTTGACCATTCCATGAACCCAAAAAGGATAAGTTATTGTTTCAAGCCGTCGCAACCCCACTACCATTACTTTAAGTTCCAATATAAGCTCTTGTTTTAGATAATTAAAGATAGTTGTCACTATACTGTAACAAAGTGTGTGTTTCATTTATTTGAACATCCCTCCAACAAACGCCGCCGAACTTAATTGGCGCAGTCGGTAGGATCGCGTCGAAGAATATTACTAGTCTACTTAAAATTAGAGACTGTGTAATTACATAAATCGGTGTCCTATTTCTAAAATCGAGTAGAGATACCGTGGCGCGATCAAGAAACCAAGTAAGGCGACGGACGGAGCTTTGTTTTCACATAAAATCTGTGAAGTTGGTGCAACTCATCAAAACGTAGAATACTCCTGGGGTAAGCATATAAAATCTCTGTTTATTCCTAGTATCCTACACCAATCCTGACCCAATTTATATTTATAATCTGGTGTCATTTACTAAATATCAATTTTAATTGTATTAAATACAAAATTCTAAATGAATCGTATAAATGTGTTTTTACGTTAGGTTTTTACACAAACAAAATAATCAGTAATAATGATTGGCGTTAAAATAAAACCTGAGATAGATTTTGATGAAGTTTTGTCTATTTTGCCTACATTTGATGGCAACAAAAATAACTTATATTATTATTTAGATCGTGTTGACGATATTATTTCAAACATACATGAAAGCCATCATCCTTATGTTGTTTCTTTAATTATAACTAAACTTTCCGGAGAAGCGTTTAATTGTAAAGGATGTTGCGAATCCTTAAAAAAATGGGAATATTTAAAATCAACTTTACTTTATAGGTTTGGGGATCATAGAGATATAAATGAGATAGTTTTAGATTTACTTAATTTAACTAGACATGAAAATGAAGACATTGAAAATTTCTGCAACAGACTTAGAAACCTTATTTCATGTCTTACCATAAATGATAAAAGAAAAAAGGATTATTTTGAACAGTTTTCAAGATCTATAATATTAGAAAATCTTCCTCCAATAGTTGCGTTATCTCTACAAACCAATGATACATTAAATTTAGATGAATTTATATTAGCAGCAAAAAATGAAGAACATAAAAATATAATTCAAAGTAAATATTCATCATTGCAGCAAATCACGAGTGAAAATAGCAACGGAAATGAACAAATACTTTATAATAGTTCTATACATGAGCAAGAAGCCGAAACTATTTCCCCTCAGTACAATGAATATATATTGGCAGAAAAAAATGAAGAACATAAATATTTAGATCAAAGTAAATATCCATTATCGCTAAAGGGCAATGAAAATTCACAAATATCGTTTAATATCTCTGTAAATGAGACAAAAACCGAAAGTATTTGCCCTCAGTACAACGCTAGAAACCATTTAAAGTTAGCTGTCGAAAAACGGTATTTAACCAAAGTAAACAACAAAAAACCCGTTAAATTCCCATGCCTTCTAAATCAATTTATGAAACCATGTAAATCTCTCATTAAACACTTACAATCTTTCCACCACTTTCACCAGAATAAAAATAAAAACAACATTCATATTTATATAAAATCATTTCTTTCAGTAGACAAAAACATGTATTTTAATGTTTTTACAAAACCCAAGAAGCGATATATATATAAGCCGTCACAATCTCTTACCTGCCTTAGCTACTATGAAAATGGATAGTTATTTAAAATCAATGTGTTTAAAGGATACTAAAGATTTCTTTTCAATTTGATTTTTCTGGTAGATACATATTAGATATAATGCTCTTATATATAGGTTTTATATTTTATATTAAGATTTAAATTCATATTTTATCAATCATTTATTACACCAGTTCTTTTATGCTATTTTTGTACCCTTAAATATGCATTCGTACCTTTCCTATCCCCAATTAGGAATAACAGAGTTTGCTTATACAGAGCTGCTAGCAAATCAGAGACAACAAGAATAGAAGCACTCACACAACTTTTAAGCGCTTCGGACGAGAATTACATCCCTAATCAGATGTGTTCCTAATCTCTCAACCACTTCTTAGTGTCTTCAAGCTAACAGATGATTCTCTCACCGGCGTCACATACTGAAGACTTCAGCATCCACCACTTTACGGGCTACTGTCTACGTCTTCATTATGTTTCTCTCTTAAGGAGGGAGGAGTTATGTAACGCAAACCTTAGTTAGGTTTACATACATAGTTTAAAGAGGTTAGATAATAAATAAAGCACAAATGTCAACAATAGTTTACGTAGGCCATAAATGCATTTTAGCAAACGCAGATGTTTAGCTTTTGTTCCATAAGTTAGAAGACACATATTCTTAAAATTCTAAATGTGTTAACAATTAGCATTGATATGTCCCTATAATAAAGATGTCACCCCTTGACCATTCCATGAACCCAAAAAGGATAAGTTATTGTTTCAAGCCGTCGCAACCCCACTACCATTACTTTAAGTTCCAATATAAGCTCTTGTTTTAGATAATTAAAGATAGTTGTCACTATACTGTAACAAAGTGTGTGTTTCATTTATTTGAACATCCCTCCAACAAACGCCGCCGAACTTAATTCGCGGTTAACCTAAAATAATATTACCTACCTGTAAATTTCACCAACAGCCACATACAATTTAATCAAATTCGCGTTAATGGACAGCAATAGGAACGGCAGTGGCAATCTTTATGACGCATTTAAAATTTTATCGTACAAACATACTTTACTTTCCAAATCATCTGTTATTTAATAAATAGTTACTTTAAATAACTACTTCCTTTTTACCAAATTCAGCTGAGGGCTTGTCGCATTTTATGGACCGTGGTTGTTGCCACTTAGTCCACCCGTAGTTCCTTTGTCCCTTTTATTAAAAAATAAATAAAAATAGGTATTCTTGACCATTATAATTCGTTATACCTGATTTTCTGGTATTAATAAGTAAAAACTATTGCGGCGTGACGACGAACTTTTTTCTAAATAAAATATAGATCAAACGGGCAGTTGTTTTGTCTTGAAGGCATTTCAGTCCATCACAATCTAGGAGCGAGTTTTAGTAATAATCTACTCTTGTGTATAAAATAAATCAAAGTAATATTTTTTTAAATCCCAACTCAAAATCTTTATATACTATCTTATTATGCTTTCCTACTCTATGGTCGTCCATGGTGTTGCACTGCTACTTTATCTCTGGAGCTGACAAACTTATATCATTTCATGACTGACAAATTCATCATTTCTATTTTCTGTAATCTGTGAAAAACTAACCTCTGCTCATAGTTCATTGGTGACAGAAGAAAGTTTATATTTCATTACTTTATTTCAAAATGTTCAAAACATTTTTCAATAAATTTAGTAATAATATAACTCGAAGTTTTCATACCTCACAATGTTTAAATGAGGTAAGATTACTTTCAAGGCTACGTGTAGTGGATAACTCTGATATTGGAAAGCGAGCAATGGCAGAGGGTAAACCTCCTAAAATTATTTGTGTGTATAATAAACGACGTAAGTTCTTGCAATGCCTTACATGTTCATTAGAAATTTGTTAATTAAGTAATGCTAATGTTTGTTTCTCACAGGTGTTGGTTTAATTGGTGATAGAGTACTAGTAGCAATTAAAGGACAAAAGAAAAAAGGCATTCTCGTAGGATTGAAACAAACACAAAAAACTAAAGTGCCAAAGTTTGATAGCAACAATGTTGTTTTAATTGATGATAATGGTACTCCTCTAGGCACTCGCATTCATGTTCCCATCCCAACAATATTGAGAACCATTCTGAAGGAAAGAACACATGCCAAAGGAGCGGACTATACAAAACTTCTAGGAATAGCCACACGATTTGTTTAGTTTAAATGATAATTTATTATTTAGAGATTTTTTTTAACCAAATACATAATAATTATAGAGAATGACATTTGTTTTTTATTATTTTTTAAATCATAAAAATAGAAACAAACACATTACTAATGTTGATGAACAACTACAAAAGGGTTTGCAAATTAGACAAAACATGAAATTTGAAAATTTAATAAAACTTATAATCAGTTCCAGTTAAGAACAGACTTAGGACACGCTATCTAACAAGAGAAGACAAAAGACTATTTGTACTAATAATTTATATTAAGTTATATAGGCATTGTCTCTGAGACCTAGAAAATAAGTAATTAATGAATAACTCATGAAAAGTCCTTAAAAAGAATAATTTTTGATGACTTTTAATTTGTATCTGAAGTGTTAGGATACAGATTTGTTTTTCTGTTTATACTAGAACCAACCAATCATATCAAGCACAAAGACAATGCCTTATTTACAAGATATATAGTTCACTCACACAATACACATTAGATAAAATGAAAGAAGGATGAGGCAGCGATTGCTCAGATCTTATTCAATGCCATGTTAATGTATTGCTTAGTGTAACAGCACACCAATATAAAGGCACATTGCATATTTTTATACATTATATTACAACATTTACTTGTTGTGTATCGAATTTGGTATCTACAATTTGATTTTTGCATTTTCTGGAAGGCTACCATCTCTTTTGGATAGAGGTTATATTCAAATTCAAAGCAACAGCTGTAGATGTATATACAGGTGAAGAAAGAGTTGCTATTAAAAATGACTAGAGATTACGTGAGTTCATCTACAGTATACCAAATTGTGCATAAATATGGAATAAATGTTATCATCTATACAGTTTACCTTTAACATTATGAGAGAAACTGGTTATGAAATTATATGAACGAACCCTCAAAATCAGTAAGATTTACAACGTGTCCACTGTCCAGCAAGTGGCTTAACTTAATAATTAAGTACTTTAAGTTTATACAATTCAATTAGAGAAAATACAAAAATCTTAATTAACATTAGAAAGGGATGCATTACTTAGAGCTTACTATACAAAAGGTTTTAATTAGTTGTTTGGACATGATGAGAGACCTGTAAGCTCTAATAACACCTTTATCAAGCCGACTGCTGCCTTGTGTTTTGTTTCCGAAAGGCAGCACTCCATGCTTGAGGTACGGAATGGTACGGAACTGGGCTACTTGGGACAGAGAGGAGAGGTGTTCATTTGATACAATTCAGGATCTGGAACATACAATTCATTAAATAGTGGCTTAAAATTATTTACATGAATTTTCAAATTGATAAACTGAGATGGGGAAGCTCCATACTCAGTATGGACTCAGGCTGAAGTGACGACTCGATCTACAGCTAGCTGTAACCTAAATCGACCGACACCTAAATAAATATAAAACACTAAATAACAATATTATTAAATTACCACAACAAAATATAAACATTATGATAATGATTTGACTACCATAACTAGTGTAAAGTAAATATGTATGTCTTATAATTAGTGATAGTTTGTGTGGGTCCTCGCTCGCTGCTTTGTACTTTCTTAAATGCATCACTTTACTATGAACTATTTTTTGTACTGTTGAAACCACTAGGGTCCATCCTAATTTATTGTTAATACGTCCATGTTAAGAGCTGAATATATATATAGTATGGCCCAAATTATATCATATGAAGTGCGAGCGAAGGACGCATTCAAAGTGTTTAACTAGAGCGATAGAGATTTGAGGACGAACGAGATAAATACATTGTATACATATTAATCTATTTTATAGTGGTAAGACGACAAGGCTCGTCCGAACGAAGAAAACAATACAACATGGCGCCCTAGAAATACCAGACGCAGGAAGGATCCGAACATTGTTAAGAATATTTAGAGGCAATATATTATGAGATAATTTACTAAGTGAATCTGGTAGTTCCATAACTCTCCGCGTTGGTTTGGGAATAAAGGTTGTCAAAGTATTAAAAAGAAAAAGCTCGGCGGAGAGTCACGAGACGCGGTGCGGGGACGGGCGCCTCGGCGAGTCTAGACGTCGACCACCATTTTTTTGTGGATGTCAGTATTGCCAACCACGGAGCAGAACTCCTCGAACGAGATCTTGCCGTCCTCGTCCTTGTCGGCGAACAGGATCGTTTTGTCCACGATCTGCTGCAGCTGCGTGTCTTTCAAGTTGTTGCCCACCATCATCTTCAACACCTACCAACCATCGGTCAATTACCATTACGTCACATTTGTTTCAAAAATTATTACCATACTCATACTACTACTTTCATATTGTGCTGATAAAAGGAAATTAGGAATTGAAAAATACCTGGAAAAGCTCGCCATTAGAGATGTAGCCGTCGTTGTCCATATCATAGATTCGAAAAGCGAAACGCAGCTTGGAGAGCTTGTCTCCCTTGACGCTGAACTGCGATACTCCTTGTATGAACTCTTTGAAGTCCACCTCTCCATTCCCATCGGCATCGAAGATAGCGATGACGCGTTGTACCAAAGGGTTCTGCTGTAGCTCGGGCAGCGACATGAACTCGTCAATGGACAAGGCGCCCGAGTTGTCCAAGTCCAGCTTACGGAACCTCTTGCCCAGACGCCGGATCTCGTCCGCATCGACTGCGCAGACTCGCAGTTAGTATTGGGAAGATAATTATTTGCTGACATTTTAAGGAAAATCCACTATACGTCTAAGTTCATAAAAAATATTTTAATTTTTTATATAAATATTCAAAACCACCTTTGCAAGAGACATATTAGATTAAAATGGTTAAGTGTATTTTCCTTAAAATGTGTGATACTCAAGTAAAAATGGGCTAAAATAGTAGCCACTATTGCAGCCATTACATTAGCCCCAAATGTACAATTTTTTTGATAAAAATTTTTTCCTGTTCAATTTAAACATTAACCAAATATTTAAAAGAAAAATTATAATTTTAATCATTTAATTGAATATTTCAAATGAACCCCTTATGACTAATTTTGAAACATTTGGAGGGTCACAGCTTGACCTTAGGAATAACAATACACTATGTAATTGGTTCTATCTAGGAAGCGTGATAACATAGCGCACTTTCGTCCATCATCCCATCTATTATAAACATACATAAGCGATACTATGCTCCCGTGCACAAAGCTAGCTATATATTTAAACTATTTATCACACTCTATAAGATGATGATGGAATGTTATATGCATGAAATTATCGCTGTTTCATTCAAAGCACACCACACATTGACATGACATGATTATCATAATCTGTGTACCTAGTCTGGTCAAAACATGTTATTTATGGTGAACTTACACATAACAGCTTTATAAAAGCAGGTGTATGTTCTCCATCTATAATCCATTTATAAAGAAGACTTTAAATTGACTATTGCTTTTATTCCAGTTGCTTTGAGTTATATCTGTATTATATTATATATTTAGCACTCATGCTATATTCAGAATATACCACATAGTTGTAATAAACTAGTAAATATTTTTGAGGCTGGGACCATGTTTTGTAATATCCTCTTGTAAAAATATAATTATTCATCTACTATATACTATAATAGCCCTTCCTATATAGAAAATATTTGTAAACAAATGTATCTTATTGCTGAAATAATTGAAAAACTATTGCGTAAAGCTTTTTATTTTAATGTTCATGCCATACTATCAAATCTTATAGTCAATAAAGTTTTCTAAAGTATATAGGGACAAGGTTGTCACCTGCCCTTTGAATAATGAGACTATACACTGAGTGTAATGTGCACTGTGGCGTGATAATGTAATGACCATCAGTGAGCAACACTCACAGTTTTCCACCTTAAAATCAATGCAGTTAACACGAGCTGAAACAACACCCCAAATTACCGGACCATCAACACCAAACCATGAACACCCAGATAATGCATTAGTACATGCCGATATTTTTCCATTTTTTTACCAACGCTAGTCTTTAGCATGGATGAATAAAATTACATTACAATTATTAGTACTACTCTCGCAAATTCTTTCGAAATTATATTAGAGTATGCTTCAATTAAATTATAAAAGTATTACTTACAATTCGAACATAGTTCCATAGGAATGGAGTTTTCGTTTCCCTGTAAACCCGTAAATATTGAGATTAATATGAGAAATACTAACAACTAAGACGAAATCAATACTGACTTTCAAAAAGTAATTAAATGAAAAATATGGTAAGTCAAGATAGAAAAAAACTAGAATATATTAGATTCCTTTGTAAATTACATTTTGCCTTAGATTGACAAAAATCCTGAAAGAGTCCTGCTTAGGTTTCTGCACTTACCATGTTGAGAGATTTACAAATATACACCTATTTAGCTAAACGAGAATAAACAATTTTAATGAAAAATATTACGTTTCACGTTAAAACTAGACAATATGTACAAAATTGGATAGTTAAAATATCTTATTTCAAGACTGCAATTTGTTGAATTTGCATCGATTCGAAAAATTTCATTGTGACAGTGACAATTCACAATTGGAAATCGACAATTTTAAATATCACCTTTCAACATTACTAAGCTAACTGGAGGGCTCTTTTTCGCAGAATGCCTCATTTGGCCCACTTATAGACTAGATAATTTGACTAGTGAGTAATAATAAAAAGCATGGCATCGAAATAAAAGGTATGCAATGAGCAGTTTTCACCACTTTGCGCCATGAATATCGCATCGCGCAATGTTGACATATTATGGAATTAGCGAGCGAGAGCGGAAAGCGTATCAGTTGAAACATTATTTGAAAACATTTCAACTAGCTATTGTGAAATTCTCTTTACATTTAGGGTATACTTATTCCTTCCTTTTTTTTTAATACAGCCTAAAGTCAAAAACGTCACAAACTGTCACAAAATTAAACTACATGTTTTTCAGCCGTCAAAAATAATGTCACTTTTTGTTGTATTTTATAATGTATCACATGTATTATTAAAGTATTTTATAATTAATTGAATCAGGCGTTACTTTGCGGAAGTTACTTTACAAAACCCTTATTAACCAATCTACAAGAAATACTCCACATAAAAAGTGAGTAGTTGTCGATTGGTCTATTAGGGTTTTTTATTATTAAAGTATTTTTCAATCAATTTTATTTTGCTGAAACCGTGTTTCATCTCATCAAGATCATAAGAGGCTTATATGTTTCCTTACAGGCGCATTCTGTGAATCGCTTGATGATGATGATTTACATATGATGCAATGTAGAGTTTAATGTTTATATATCCCACGACCTCTTCTTTTCAGAGATTCTGTGGAGGCAACATATAATCAATTTGAAATTTGCCTAAATTAATATCGAGGCAATATCGAGTAAATGCTGCAAAACAGCGCACCTAGCTTGGCTATTTCGCAGCTCGCAAATCGAATATTTTTGCAAATACATCCTGCACCTTACCTATGTGACGAATGATGAAATGATCAAATCTACATTCCGGTCATATTATTAGGTCAACTTAATCTATAATGAATTGAAATGTTGGAAAGTAAGTAGAATGGAGATATATGATTGTACAGTCATGACCCTGGTTCTATGCTCTAGTTCCTTCCGCAAACTTACTTTTAATATCGAATTTATTGCAGTATCAAAAAATCTAATCTGTAAATTGTCAAATATGACAATCATTACAGCTGACACCTCAGGGTTCACCCCCTGGCCTCTGAAACGTTCTCTTTTCCGTAAAAGTCAACCATGGCGGCCGGGGTAGGTTGAAATATATCATTTATAATCTAAGAAATCTTAACGTTATAAACAAAGATATGAATTATAAATAATGTTTTTTAATATTTCTAATCCATTTTATATATATTTATTGTAGGTACTGTACACTTATCCAGAAAACTTCCGCGCTTTTAAGGCGTTGATCGCCGCACAGTACTCAGCAGCTGATGTTAAAGTTTCGCCGAATTTTGTATTTGGAGAAACGAATAAGTCCCAGGAATTTCTAAAAAAGTTCCCGGCCGGCAAAGTGAGTGTATAAAATGTACAAGTGCTTTGTGAAGTGTTAGTGATCGGTGCTAAAATGTTTTTACGGTGACGTGTAATGTTCTAGGTTCCTGCGTATGAAAGTGCCGATGGCAAGGTACTCCTGACTGAAAGTAATGCCATCGCTTACTACGGTAATTATTTAAAAGCAATAGTCTTAATATGTTTTCAGCATAACCTCAATTCGTAAATCTTAACCCTAGGGTATCATTTACTGAGACTAATCAATATTCGTTTATCTCTTCATTTCTTCTTTTAATTTTTGAGGTTCAGGTGCTATGGCCTTTATGTAGAAAGTGCCTTCTTAATTTCAATATAAACTAGCATTTTAAAAAGCATAATTATATTATACTATTTTGATAAAAGTAGTCATGATTATTTTTTTGTAATTATTGAAACCAGTAATATTTATTTAAAACAATTATTTGTAAAATTGTACTTAAAAATATTACAAAAATTTTTCCCTTATTTCAAATATTTTAAAAGTTATTACAATAATCATGATTGATTATTGGATTTTTAGTACTTTAAGGATTCTTAATATGAATTGTGTCCAGCTGTTGTGGCTAAGATTATGAACCCAATCAGTTATTTTAAGTTAAATACTTAAATGTATAATACTGTATTGCAATATTAAATAGTATTCTAGACAAATCATCATAAAGTTTTTACTAAGAAAAATGTTAAAGAGCTATGCTTGCTTTTCTACTCTCTCTTATAGTGAGTTAAAAGTGAATCTTCAAAGTGACACTAATCATTGTTGTTATGTTTTTCAGTTTCAAATGAGGCCCTTCGGGGTTCTGATCTCAAAAGTCAGGCTGCAGTTTACCAGTGGGCATCATGGGCAGATAGTGAACTCCTACCAGCTTCTTGTGCGTGGGTCTTCCCCTACCTGGGCATTATGCAGTTTAACAAACAGGTTCAAAATTTCATACATACTCAGGGGCGGTTTATTTTTATTACATTAGTAAGAAAGTTGTTTACTTTGTTTACTAGCAACTTAAATATTAGTGAGGGTTGGTAAGTGATGTTAAATAACTGTTATTCTTAGGTTGTTATGCTTATGCATAGAATGATATTTTTATAATAAAGGATTCTTATCTATTTCATATTTTCCCTTCATGGTTGAAGTAGAAAATGATTTATTCATCTTAAAATGCATACATTACATCTAATTGTTTGTCTATCCTTTACAGAATGTAGAGCGCGCGAAGAGTGATCTACTAGCTGCTTTGAAAGTGTTGGACAATCATCTGCTCACTCGTACCTTCCTTGTTACTGAGAGAGTTTCATTGGCAGACATCATCGTATTCTGTACACTGATACATTCTTTCCAGGTATGGTATCCATTAATTTAAATTGAAGATAAAAATTGCCATCCTTCTGGGGTAATGTTATAATAAAGATTTGCTGTAGCATGTTTTAGAGCCTAGCCTGCGACAGCCCTTGGTGAATGTACAGCGCTGGTTCTCAACTATGGCTCAGCAACCTCAGGTGCTAGCTGTGGTGGGTCAACTTCAGTTATGTGCCGCTGCCCCTGTTTACGACCCCAAGAAGTACCAGGAGCTTACCAAGGACAAGAAGGTTAGAATATATTTATTCAATCCAAACTGAAAATTTTAAAGTTACCATTTGTGAATTCGATATTTCTGGCGAAGAACCGATCGCGAGCTGTCCTCTGATAATAAAGTATGCCCCTATAACCTGAAGTAGTTTTCTAGCTATTACTCTAATGTATAAACTGTCTTCAAATTTACATTCAGTCAGTCACAAGATTGTATCTTCGTCAGTGACGAGTCGATTTTAGCGTGTCATGATTTTAAATTTACGACAAGGTCTTAATTACAGCAAGAAGGTGGCAAGAAGGAGAAGAAAGAAAAGAAGGAACAGCCCAAGAAAGAGAAGGAAGTAAAAGAGCCCGAGCCACTCGATGAGTTGGACGAAAAGCCCAAAGAGTCTAAGGACCCGTTCGATGCAATGCCCAAGGGGAGCTTCAACATGGACGACTTCAAGCGGTGCTACTCCAACGAGGACGAGGCCAAGTCCATCCCGTACTTCTGGGAGAAGTTCGACCCCGAGCACTACTCCATCTGGTTCGCCGAGTACAAGTACCCCGAGGAGCTGTCCAAGGTGTTCATGAGCTGCAACCTCATCACGGGCATGTTCCAGCGCCTGGACAAGATGCGCAAGCAGGCCTTCGCCTCCGTGTGCCTCTTCGGCTCCGACGACGACTCGTCCATCTCGGGCGTGTGGGTGTGGCGCGGCCAGGAGCTGGCCTTCCCGCTCAGCCCCGACTGGCAGATCGACTACGAGTCCTACACCTGGACCAAGCTGGACCCGCAGGCGCCCGACACCAAGCGCCTCGTGCACGACTACTTCTCCTGGAGCGGCAAGGACTCCAAGGGCCGCGCCTTCAACCAGGGCAAGATCTTCAAGTGAGCGGCGTCGCTCTCATTGTACCCAACTAAGAAATTAAACTGTTTTTTATTCACGGCTCCGCTTTGGATTTACCCCAAATGAAACAAAACGGGAAGCAAAAAATCAATATATTTATATAATATATCTTTAAGAGTTCAGACTTTCCTGATCCGCAGTCGGCAACGCCTTGCGCAGACCAGATGATTATGTGAATTCCTGAAGAGCGAGGGCGTCGGCCGCGACGGAGCTTCGAGATTCAATAAAACCGCCGAAGGCTCCGTCGCGGTCTGCGTCCTCGCGAGGGAACGATAGACTAACAGTTATAAACATTCAAAATCGAAGGTCAACGGTAGCGAATAGGGATTACAAACGAATCTATAAATATCTCTAACGGGTAAATTTACATCTTCAAAATGATAAGGTCTCGTTCGCGTAAGAGAGCGGCCGCCCTCGGTCTGCTCCAGCCGTCAGTGCAGCCCCATCTGCGAGAATAGGTCGAGATCAGTGGGGTTAGCTTAGGGCTTCGTAGGCCATCCACGACAAGCAGAGGACTCACTGCGTCGTCATGGTTACGGAGTCCCAGATCCGCGGTGAAGGGCGCCGCTTCGCCTCGCTCTTCCGCCGCGCTGCCCGACCTGCTGGGCCGTATCAAAACATTTAGTTTGTAATCGTTATCGACACTCTTACTCTTTCTAATTTATTCAGACAAACGGGGAAATTAATGCATAATAAATAATGGTGCTCAGCACCCGAGATTATTTTAGATATATTTATTATACAGCGGTTGCAAAGATGACAAGGTAGCGTGGCTTAGCTGACTAATGTGAATCGAATGTCATTTTCATTTTGTTTTGACTCGTTTTTTAATAAATATTTTTATATATTGTATTGTTATCACTCCATCCTCATTACAACAATACGCAGCAACAGTTACGTTTTGTCGAGAAGAAAAATCTCAGAAAATAGCTCTTCCTCGCTTATCAAACACTTCTCCAGTTAGGTCGTTAGCCATAAGCAAGAAAATCAATTAAATTAGTATTTACAGCTTACCAAAGCCATAATTACTAACAAGACACCTTTAAAGAATTTGTTTATTTATACAATAGCACCATCTATCGGTGGTTTGAGAACTATTATCTACTTGAGAATCCTACATAAAGCTGTTGGTTAGGTGATTGAATTAAACAACGCTAAATTTAGCACACTTATTACAATAATAATTCTGTTTTTACTCGATCGGGCCAACCAGAAAGAAGGCAGGACTGATATTTTCATAGGTAAGATTAAAGGTGGCCTTATTGCGAGGCTTCGGACCGCATTTGTTAGCGAGTCCCGCTCAATACTTGATATCCCATACAATGAAAGGTATATGGATAATGTAACAAGTTTGTAAATGATATAATTATTTGTGAAACGCGTTTAAGAACTCATCTATATGTATATCTTTGGCTTTATTGTATGTGTCTAAAGTATGAAGTTTGATTTGTTTTGTTAAAAACTGAAGGTGCAGGGACATTGTCCGTTTCATTTCATTAATCATGGATCAACAGCAATTTACGCCTAAGGATATGGACACTGCTAAAGGCTTCATTTAAAGTGGATGAAATGTTGGATGCATCTCGCATTTCGACCGACGTTGGTCCTCACCATCCGGACGTACAAATGGACGTACGTCTGATACTAAATGCAGAAAAATTAACTTAATTGGTATGTCAACAATGTTGAAAATTTTGTAAACGATACCGATCATGCGGCGTTCACGGCGCAAGATGATAGAAAGTCAAAATCCCTTATTTCGTTGACTTGTCATAGTGGAGTTCCATTTTATATGTATGTGGTTATATGGTACGAAATATGGCTTTAACATGCTTGATACGAGTATACTTGCTAAGTCCCCGGTCAATATGGTGTTCCAAATAATGTGAGGGAAGTAGTGTTTGTGAAAAGAGAAGAGTGTTACTCGAGCGTGAAGAGTTGTGCGTGGGCGGGCAGCGGCGGTGGGTGGGCGTGGCACTCGCATCGGCAGCGCTCGGGCGGCGCGAAGCTCACCGCCTCACGAGCTTCCGCCGGCAGCGTCTGGATGCGCTTGGGCTGCTTGCGCCTCTCCGGCACCTCCGAGAAATCGATCCACTCTTCTCTGCGCGATGCTCCCGCTGCAAAAGGAAAACTTCTTACGTAATTCGTACGCCGCGATGACAACACCGGGACGACCACTCACCTTCGCTGCCGCTCCGAGTGCGCGGTCGCTCGATGCGGGGCGGCGCGGCCGAGGTCGAGGCAGCTCTCGGCCGCCGAGGCAGGCGGATGTGGAGGCGCGGGGCGGAGGGCGCGGGGGGTGGCGGGGCGGCGGGGGTCAACGGGGCGGAAGGCGCGGGGGGCAGCGGGGCCGAGGGCGGCGAGCAACTTGCGCGCGAGGCTCGCGGCCGCCGCACGCCTGCCACGCTCACGCCCCCGCGCTCGCGCACCGGCACTATGGGCACGGCCAAGGATCGTTCTTGCGGCAGAGTGGTCGGCACGTACGGCAACTCCTCGAACGATTCTTGGACAACGAGTCCTCGACGTTCTGCGTCGCTCCCGCCACGTGTCACCGCGTCCGATCCGGTCTCCGATTCGGATGAATCGCGTCCGAGATCTTGCGGTGTTCCGGGCCCCGAACCCCCGATGCTCTCTGACACGAATTCGAGAGTATCGGCTCCGCCGTTTGTCTCGTCCTCTCCGCGATCCGCGTCGTCACGCGCGAAGTTCGTGTCGTTTTTATCGTTGGCTGGCGTGATCGCCTCCCGTTCCGTTTGTGCGATCCTGATCTCGTCGCTCTCCGGAAAACTCGGAATCGATCCCGATATTTCGCTCGTGATGCTTGGCGTTTTTGTTATACTGAACTGAGTGCTGAACACTTGCTCCCGGCTTCCAACGTGCGTGGTGAACGTTAGGCGTTCTCTACGTTTCGCCTTGACGGCGTCTACCGGGGCCGAGGAGTCGTCGGGGAAATGTTTCTGTGCGATCGTTGAATTATCGTGTATAACTTTTGTTTCACGTAAAATTTGGTCCCCTTTTACTATAGCATTGCTATGAACTGTTTTCGGTAATTCAGGTGAAATCGAGGAATTTGATATTTTTTCAGTGGGAGAATGTAAGGGAATGATAATGCTCCCGTCTGGTAGTACTGTCCTCTGTGTAGGCTTAGTCGAAGATGAAGAAGAAACGGGAGTCACCGATATCGAGCTCACTTGCGGAGCCGACGAAGGACGAGCCACCTCTTGCGTTTTGGAATCCGCTTTGTCACTCACACGATCCAGTTCATCGGGTGGTGTGTGCAAAGGAATATGAATGATACCTTCCTTAGATTCTTCATAATATTTAAGTTTTTCTCCCCGTTGTTGATCGGTTGGAACTTGAGGAAATTGACGCTGTGATTGTACTACTGGCGAGCAGTCTCGTGAACTTGCCGATGGTGAGGTGGTCGTTTTTCGTGGTGTTTTAAAAAGTGATAAGACGGATCCTTTTATTTTCCCCGTAGATGTAGGTGTTACCGAGCGATCTCTGCTCTTACTGCGCGAGCGACCTTCGTTGAGGCTTTTCTTTCGTTTCAGTGCGTCCGGTGAATCTGGAGAAGCTATAGTCTCTTTTGATTTGAATAAGGAACAAAACGACGATTTACGTGACACGGGTACACCGCTAGGAGAAGGTGTGCGGCTGTCGCGGCGCCTGGGCGCACAGTCGCTCGTTCGCGATGGAAGTGCACTTTTATCACTTAACTCCAATGTGGCTGGCTTTCTAACCGGCTCTACGCTTATCAATGTACGGTCACTTTCCTGGTCATCATCGTCATATTCATCATCAGGCTTGAGTCTAATACGAATAATATCTTTTGACCTATTAGTAGTTTTATAAACTTCAGCTTCTGGTTTTTGTCGACTTTCCTTAGATCTAGACTTACGCTCTTCAACGCGAGCACGATTTTGCGTCTCTTTTAGCCTCTTTTCTTCATCGGCTGGTACCGTGATAGGGGGATGTTTTGCTGCAGGTATGGCTTCCGCGGACACCGTACTGGAAGCCAATAATGGGGCCGGGACTGAAACAGGTTTTTGAGTTAGTTCTTGTGCATTGGAAACTGCTCTCGTTAATGTTATAGCTCGAACGCTGGAACTCTCCAATGTAACTTCTGTTCGAACTTCCCTTCGGTCGCGCGCGTCTATCGGAGCTGCCGGTGATTTCGGTTCAGTTGATAATTTAGCTATTTCCAGCAGTCTTTCCTCTACTGCGGCTGCACAAATTTCAGGATCCGTTTCTATTGGCTTCGGCCCACAAAACGAAGTCTCTAGCAACATTTTGTGAGGTGAGGGCGAACGTGACATCCCCGAAACGACTGAAAGTTTTGAAACATGACTTGTGTGGCTAAACCCCGATAGAGCTGAATGCGCGGAGCACTGTGAACCGACACTGGATAGTCTGCTCGTTCGCCCCGAGACGGCCAGCAATGCAGTTTCTGAACCCTGACTGTCCTTACGAGAATGTCTTCGCGACGGCGGGGCGGTGACAGGTGCTCGAGTTTCTCCATTGGGGGGTAAGTTTTCTAGAAAAGCGAGTTCTTCAGTTGATGAGCGCAAATCTAGAGCTCCGTCTTCACGGAAGCCGAGCTCTAACTTAGTGCGACTCTCCTCTCCGGAGCCAGCACCGGCGAAGAGCGCCAATTCAGGTGAGCTGTCGCGCGAATCGTGGTGGCTGGAGCTCGAGGCACGAGAGATGTCGATGCGCGGTGCGGGCGGCGCCTGCAGCCCTACGGCTGGCGACGAGAGCGACCGCCCACGCTGCTCCGGCGGGGCGAGGCCTGCTCCGACATCCTCGCGGATCTCAGGAAGTCGGAACGTTTGTTTTGTTTCTGGGCTCGACTGGAATTAAACCAATTACGCTATCTGTAATTTTTGTATGGTTACTTTGTTTACCTTTTTTTTCTCACTAGGGAAGGTTTCACCCAAGCAAGAGATTATATATTTCGGTTACATAGATTACCTATAAGGCCTCCTGTTGCGTTATTATATAAGCTTCTTTTTCATTTCAGTATAATTATAACTGTATTTAAAAGCAATCACTTAAAATTATATGTTATGGGCTTGGCTGAATTATAAAAGCTTTGCAAATATGTATTGCTTTTTTTGCGACCATAATTAACCGAAGGTAACATATATTGTAGCAGTGTGAGCTAAGATTTGTTTAATTACCTCTTCGGATGCGTCGTGATCAAACGAAGCAATGGGGGCGGGCCCGCGTCTAGGGCGCCGCTCACTGCCGCCACTGGCTGCCATCCGCCGTACGCTTGGCTCGTTTACACTGCGATTCTACTTGACATTACAGCTGAAAATTAATTGGATACACGTACCATTTCATCCTACGATAGTTTAGCCAACATATCTAATAATATTATCGATTGAGCCTTCAATTTTCTATGCTAGAATGAGGTTGACATTTAGAGGGAATAATAATTGACATTCGTGTTAATCGCGTTGAGTGTAACTGTGCAACAGGATTAAACGTTAATAGTTGAACTGAGTAGGTTAATAGGTTAGAGTCAAGGGGTTCAATGACACGAGAGTATGCGCGTGGCCAACTGACCTGTCAGCTGCAGAGGAGGCTTTCGCCCCGCATGCACGCGGGCCCCGCTCGAAGGACCGCAGCGGATCCGCTCTGAGAGGCCGAGAGCCTGACCTCAGCCTGGGCCCGTCGCCCGCACTCCACCCGCGCAGAGCGGCCATTGCCGGACCCAGCACGCACGCGCTCACTCCGCGCACGCGCCTGGCCTGCTCTGTGTTGCCGCTTTTTCGGCCTAGAAGCTCTATCGCAGAGCATATCAGCGCGGTTACGGCTTGCTTCAAATTATTGGCAAGAATATAAATATTTAGTGATACCTTCAAAGTTTTAGATGATTTATATGTAGGTAATTATTTTACTTTTGAATTAGTGTTATCGACGCGTTTTAGGAGCTAATAGCGTCTGAAGGTTTGGATGCCTGCAGTGTTTAGGTACGTTTTGAAGTTTAACATACTGAATTCAGCGCCACTATTTCAACGGTAGGTAGTTTTATTATTAAAATTTGTATCGATATATGTATCTATCTATTATGTCTAGAACTATGGACTAGACCTATTATTACTAATTCATTACGTGTATATGGTTCTCACTCTTTACCAAAGGTAAGGTCGAAATCTTGATTAATTACGAAATACACTGCTTTTGTAATTAAATTAAAACTAATGGAGTTTTATAGGTTTTATAAATTTTATAACACACATAATGTCACTGGTAATATTTTAGAAAAATATTTTTTTTATTTATTTATATAAGTCAAGACTGTTTCAACTCCCTTATGAACTCGGGCTTCATTTGACACCACTTGGCTACTCATAAAGCAATGCAATGCTTAATTCACTCTGGTTCCTGCGTTCACCCGTCCTTTAACGCCAATGTCGCATCCTCCATCTCGAGTAAACATACATCGCACATACACGAATTTATCCACTAGAAGTGCCAAAGTATAGTATTTTAAGAGGCTAGCATATACAGGTGTAAATTCCCACTTCATTGCTATTTGAAGATTTTTTGATAATAATTTTGCAACTGTTCTTTAGTAAACCTAATTTCAATCGCTTCTTTGGCAGTGCGACCCAAACCTCTTCGTATGCTGCGCGATTTAAACAAACAAACAAACATTTATTCCAAATTTAAGAAGTGTACAACTGTGTAGTGTGTGGCAGGGAAACACGCTCAGCATATGCTCCGCCAACAATTTCTTGTCGACCCTTGTGCCCCCGGAGTGACCTCTGGACTACCAGCCATTTAAGAAGATAAAAAAATAGTAAAAATAATAATAATAATATCAACTAAATCATTAAACAAAAAGATACAGAAATCCTTGTTATCTTCTAACTAGTAATAATATAAATATAAGTATGCCAACCACCTTTGATAAAAAAATTATTTAAATTAAAATAGTATTACATTTAAATTTAAAATATTATATTTAAATTTAAAGCTCATTAATGATACGGAATTCCGGATTTTCTTATATTATTAGGGTATAATTATACATATATCAATATACTTACCTACTACTTGTGTCGGGAGATGAACTTATGTTCGAAAGCATTTTCGTGCTTGGATTGTAAATAAATAAATGCGGTTTATGTTCGATATTTTTAATTATGAACGACGTATAACAGCGCAATCTACTGATTATTATATCAATATAAGCATGTCCGGTACAATTTCATAATATTCATAGTATTTTGCTATTTTAATTATTACTCTCATTAAATATTTTAACAGGTTATATTTATGATATCTCTATATTTATCTGAGTGAAGATAGACTCGCACTAGGAAGTTTGTGCTCTAATATATATAATATATTCACAACGAATTAAAATAGCATTCAAACAGTATTAAACTTTATATAGAATCTTTAAGCTCGGGAAGTCAACAGAATTGCCGCATCAGCAATGCGGCAGTCGCCGTTCCGAGTGAATCTCTGTGTTCGACACTTATCTATTTCTTTACAATTTTAATTATACACACACAGTTCAGTAATGGTAACAGTATACTATTAAGTACTTACATTACGTGCCTACTTATGATACACGAGTATTTGCCGAACATATGACTTAGCAATATTAAGTTGTTCCGCGAGCATCACTCATGAAACAAACAGATTGTTCGTATTAAGGTTATCATTGTAGTACTGCTCCTACCACTCTCCATAAACTACGAACTACACAACATATTGTACAAATATAAATTTTAAATAATGTTTTAGCATTTCTTTCATTTGAAGGTTAAACATCTCCTAATCGTACCTTTAACTTAATTAAGTTGCCTCATTGTTGTGCTACTTGTTTCCGCCTAGTCGGAGTCGGAGTCGGAAGAGGGCGGGGCGGGCGCGGGGGCGGCGGCGGGGGCGGGGTCCGGCTTGGGCTCCGGCGCCGCCGCGGCCAGCGAGTAGGCGGCCGCCGGGGCGCCGCTGGTCCGCTCGATGCCGACGCTGGAAGCGAGCACAAGGGTAGAGCGACGCGCGCCACAGTCGTCCACAGCGAGGGGGGGGGCTATACTGACCGGTACTCGTGGCGCGCGAGGTAGCGCACGTACTTCTCGGGCGGGTCGTTGTCGTGGTTCTGCAGCGACACGGAGCGCACCGTCATGTGCGACACCTGCGTGGCCGGCATCGTGAACTCCACGAAGGCCCACTGCGCCAGTTGCTCCGGGATCTGGTCGTACGACGTCAGCGCCATGCGGCACACGAGGTTGTGGCTCGTGTAAGCGCCTGGCTCAGGCCGAGTGAGTTTTTATTATTTTTATGATTATCGTATTTTGGAGACTTCCTTATAAAACGAATTAGAAGATAGGATACAAAGAGAAGCAATGGAGCTCAGTTTACCCTGCCCTTCCTTGGGTAGCCGCGGCATGCGCCACACGATGGCGCGGTGCTGGTGCTCGTACTTGGCCTGCCCCGAAGTCACTTCGATCAGCGACTCCTGCAGCGTGTCCACGGCGCCCAAGAATCGTTCTATACCTTTAATCTTGCCGGTGCGTCTGGACAGAAGGTTCGGCCGCATTAATTGGATGCAGGATTTGGAAATAGGGATTGAAGTGGAGTGACGATAAAGTGCAGACGCACCTGTGAGCTGACTTCACGGATCCGTAGCGAAAGTGTTTCTCGACGCGGAACAGGTAAATCCAGCACTCGGGGATCGGGAAGCGGATGGCCACGTCCTCGCACGGCACTTGCCCCAACTTGCGGGAAGCGAATCCGGGCACCAGCACGTCCGCGCGGAGCTCCACCTGCGAACACCCTATGTGCTGACAACTGGCTCGAAGCGAAGGCGCTAAGAGAACTGAAGCCACTGTTCACCTTGTTGCCGGTGACGCACCACACGGCCTTCAGCTGCAGAGGCAGCTCGCGGTTTTTGGGCGGACGCACGCGAAAACGCATCAGCTCGATGTAGCACGCGTCGGGGGGCTTGAACCTGCGCACCATATCCAACTTTAAATCGCATGGATCCGGATAGTATTTGGTTGGAATTCTGGTGGAATTCCTTACTTGATGATCTGACACTTGTCGAACTCGTCAGGTTGCACGCAGGCGTGAAACTCGGGATCTTCGACGCGAATCCACTCCTCTGTGACGACGGGGATGATGTCGTGTCTGCCCACCACTTCCTTTCCTTGTCGACGCAGATCGTTCACTCCCAGCTCAATGTCGGGCATTCCTGCTTACGGACGAAAACATCACAATTTGTACAGGAAAGCTTCGCATGCGATATGAAAACGTGTCGTGTTACCGCTGAGAAAACCGAGGAAGAAGAGTCGGACTCGCGCGATTTGTTTCACGACGGCGCCGTCCGCCTCTTGTTCGACATACAGCTCGTCTACAGCCGTCACTTGGACCTGTGGAGTGTCTTAAAGTCTTAAAGCAAGTCTTGGTGTTATTACTCCTCTCATAATCACACCTTACATGGCGACTCTGCCATCGGATTACTCGGCGCGAATTTGAGACTGCAGTGCAACTAAATTAATAATTAAAATAATGGGTAATATTGTTTGTTCGAGTTATGACGTGCTGTACTTATTGCTTCAAACTCGTTTATATAAAAGAATGGGCAAACAACAATCTAATCAATCGTATATTATATCTGACTAGCGACCCGCCCCGGCTTCGCACAGGTGCAATGTGTGTGTGTAAATTCAAAGTATGTGTAAAATCTGTAATATCTTCGAAAATATTCACTTAAATCATACGGTGTAAAGGGCCATATAGATCTATATTAAATGAACAATGTATTCAAGGTATTTAATTGCTTAAGGATTAATGCTGTATTGGTTAAAATCGCTTCGAAATTTAGCCATTATTTGTCGTATAAGTAAATGACAAAAAAAAGTTATTGTGGGTTATCCATAAGAGATATACCATCTCGGACTTTTCTGTAGACCTTTTCAATGTGTACAATACTTAGTACATTATTATGATAAAACTCGTAGGGTTTAGCCTGCGTTTGCAATGTAAGCGGAAAAAATGTAATTATTTACGACATCACATTAGAAACCTCAAAAATACAACAGTACTTCTCTACTACTTAATGGATGTTATTATACATATAAACCTTCCTCTTAAAACACTCTATCTATTAAAAAAAACCGCATCAAAATCCGTTGCGTAGTTTCAAAGATTTAAGCATACAAAGGGACAGAGAAAGCGACTTTGTTTTATACTATGGAGTGATTATTAATCCCAGACAGGAACTGGACGAGGGTGTTACGGAGTTAAGCTAAAAGCGAACCTCCTCCATCTTGTAGGTGAGAGCGCGGTCCCGATGCGCCGGGATCCGGAACAGCGCCTCTTCTACGCAGCAGGAGAACTCCTTCACGTGCTCGTAGTTCAGCGAGCCTAGCTTGAACAACTGCGACACCTGTAACGCGCAGTGGCATGAAGAGTTGGGACTATCGAGGCGGGCGTCGGGAGATCCAATCCTACCTGCGGCGCATGTTCAACGGGCAGGCCGAGTTTCCGCAGGTCACTGCCGAATTCTTTGACGCCCTGGTAGTCGCCTTGAATGGCGTAAGCCGCGAATTGAGATAACTTATTGGTGATACGCTCTGCTTTCGTCACTTGGCCCGGCCTGCGCAATCATTTTGCGGTTATTTTTTAACCTTAGGTTAAACTGAAATCTCTTACATTAATAAATCTTATATTCCCACTGTCAGGTACAATACAATATAAGTGATGCCTGAAATGAAGTACATGTAGCTCCGACGTATTTGCACTTTGGAAAAGTATAAGAAAAGAACCAAACCATACCGCACTCCCGGCCTCTCCTTGTAGAAGACGTACTGCAATTTGACCGTGAAAATCTTGCCGAACTGGTCGAACTGCTGCGCGGCGATATCGGAGACGGAGTAGCAAGCCTGCAGCGGCAGCTCGTGCAGCGGCTCGCGGTCTGCGGCCGCCGCCAGCACCTGCACCGCGGGGCTCTCCCCGGCGCCCGTCCCCACCACGCGCACCCAAACTTTCTTCCAAAACCTGCTCACCATCATGCACGCGTTACATCGGCCAACACATCCAGATTTCTATTGCAGGGTAAATACAAAACCTTTGTCCAGTGATCTTCTTCTTGTTGGGTTGTCGCAGATGCATCTCCCAGCCGGGGCCGGAGTAAGTGGTGCGCGGGAAGTCCTCGAGGGGGACTGACACGTCGTCATCGAAGAGAGGCGTGGGAGGCGTCTCACCGCCACTGCCAGAGCGGCCCCGGCCCGACTCAGCTGCGAGCCGTTTCAAAATTTTAGTTATGTGTTCTAGGAACGTCTTCCTCATTTTAAAAAACTCGCTTACGTCGCTCTGCTTGAAACTGCTGCTGAATAGAATCCATAGCACTTTTATCAAAGGGGTTGGCTCTGGGCGAGTCCGGCGCGACCTGAGGCCTCGGAGGTGGGGCTAACGCTGGCACCGCGCTGCCTTCTCCTGCCGCCTCGCTGTCTTTGGGTCTAAAGAGAATTGTTTGCTTGAATGTATCCTATACTAAACGAAGCTTTCTAAATAAAAATTTGCCTGAAACACACCTAATGAACACAGAAAACGTGTCGTCTGCGGAATCGGCGGAGCCTTGGTGCTCGAGGTGTGGCGTAGCGGCGGGTGCCGGGGGGGCTTGCATCTGCAGGAAAGGGTCGAAGGCTTCCGACTCGAAACCCTCCTGCGCCGCTTCAGTGGCGCCGTCGTCACCCCAAGCGTCTAAGATGATCAAAATGCTTTTGAAATATTTTTTATCGTATTTATAACAAAATTGTTTAGATACGCCAAGGACACGTACCCGTCGTCAAGTGGTGTCCGCTCACTGAATCGAATTTCGCAGCGAATGCATCAAAGACGTCTTGAGATTCTGTATAAGTATCCATTTGAACCATTCCTTCCGCTCGGTCCCATCCGAAATTAGCTGAATCGTCGACGTGTTGTGGAGTGGACAAATCAGTTTGTTCGCTATCGAAAACTTTTGCCGTGGAGTCAATATTTTCACTCGTGACTTCCATAGTTTCACTGATACGATTTTCTTGAAAAGTGCTATCTGCAGCTGAAAAATTCTGCAAGGTTTCACTGACTGGAGACACAGATGTGTCTAGTACTCCCACTCCAAAAATATCGGATGCCACATTTGGTGTTATATCTTTGTCAGAGTTAGATACCTCAAAAGGGTTTTTATCAATGTCTGAATACGGTTGATTTACTTCCATTGCACTGTCTGTTAACATAAAAGGTTGAGAATTATTTTCAATAGTATTGCTTATAGATTCAGACGTATCCATATCGGTGTTAAAATTACTATGCTCGGTTTGATCCACCGTCATATCAGATTCATTTGTTGACTGTACATATTGAGGTTCTTTAGCCATCATAGAAGAATTAGTAAATAATAAATTTGGCGTTTCACTGGGAGTTTCGATTGAAGTTGGGACTGCATTTGAAGGTTTTTCCAGATTAGAAGATATATCTATGATATCATCACTCAAGAAATCAATAGGCTGTTCCTCCTTCTTGGGCGCCGAATACAAGCTCAGTATTGCTTCTTTAGTTGGTTTTACTACAACTGGTACAGAGGCTTCAAAAAGATTGATGTCATCGCTAGTGGTGACTTGCGCGGTGGCTTGGGCTGATGGCGGAAGCTGCGGCCTGGGGGGAGGAGCTGGTCGCGGAGGGCGAGCGGGAGGGGGCCTCGCTGGTCTGGATTGGGTCTGGAGGGAGGCACTTACGTCACCATCGGAATTCTGTACTGACAAATCTTCCAACATGTCTAAGTCAGGCGTAGGACTTGGCGAGTGAATATCACGAACGGAAACGGGACTGGGCGTTCTTGTTGGTGGTATACGATTAAGCAAATGTGAACTAGTGTACTCCATTTGGCCCGTCACGCTAAGAATTAAATTTTGAGTTTCTTGAGTCACCGGTCTCATAAGATCTTGATTAATGTTTGTTGTGGTATTGTCGTTTGAAACCAGGTCTAGTTCCGTTGGTTTTAGAATCGTGTCGTTTACTAATGGTTCTTCGATACTTCCTTGAAAAATGTTAATGGAATTGTTATCATCGAATTGCTTGGCACCCATGTTTATAGGGTCTGAGTTGCCAAATATGTCTATGGGAACTGTATCACCCGCGGGTGGCTCACTTTCAAAATCCGAAAAAGGGTTGCTTGCCGCAAACGGATTATCGCTTCCACACGTGTCATCATTTTCAGCAACGGCTGTCACCATGAAAGGATTGAGAGCCTCAGCAGCAATAGGCGCTGCTGGTTCATTGATACTCAAAAAAGGATTGTATGCCATTTTATTGGTTGATAAAAAATATCTAGTTCAAGAATTCTGATTCAAGAAGTTTTACTTCAGTTTTACCCGGGGCAAGATTACAAGCAAAAGATGTATCAAATGGATCAAAATCTTCACAAGCTGCTTCTTGAGTTTCTATAGGTTCAGGAGTAAGTGCTTTTATTTGAAACAGATCGTCCTCTGTCTCTAACAATGTTTTATTCTCGTGTACCTCCAAATCAGTGGTATCTTCACAGGAAAACTCCTTAGCTAAGAGTCTTAATTCAGTTTTACTTGGTTTTATATCACTGGCGAATGATGTATCAAATGGATCTTCTTGTTCAGTATTTAATGCCTGTGTCTGTGCAGTTGGAATACCTGCCGGGGTTAAAACTTTAACTTCAATATCAGGTCCTTCACTATGAAGAAGATCAGTGGAATAGGGGGCCGTCGATGGAAATTCGGAATGACGTCTTTTAGTGTTTAATGGCAAATCACGAGATGATAAATCATCATCAGAACGTGTACGATTTAAAACTTTGGTGACTTTATCTTCAGAATCCTCGCACAAGTCTTCTGTAATAGAACGTTCACGCGTGTAATATGGTGTCAGAGGTTTGTTTGTCTTTGATTGTTTATCAAAGGCAATTTTTTCTTCAGCGCCGCTCACGTTAAATAGCACGCTTTTGCTGACTGTTAAATTTTCTGGACGAGAAGATCGTCTACGTGTGTTACTTTCGTCTGTTTCGTCTGCGCGAGGATCAAAATCGGGATCACTTGGAACTTTATAGATTGTAGCCGAAGTAGAATCTATTAACTCTTTTTCAAGTAGTTTTAACTCAACCTTACCAGGTGCAACAATCTTATCGACAATAGTGGTATCAAACGGATCTATTTCAATTGCTTCAATCGGATTCAGAGGAGAATCAGTTAGCTGCGTAAGATCTGTAGTGCTACCACCTAACAAGTCACGTTCAGGTTCATGCAATTTATTATCAATAATATCATCAGAAGTTATAGACTCTCTGACACCAGAAGGATCAGTCAAGTGAATACGTACAGATGATTTCCTCCTGTTGTTTAATTTAACTTTTACTTCTTCTGCGCGAGGATCAAAGTCGTCGTCATCTTCCAATATTAGTTCTTGCTGTTGGGTTTTCTCAAAGTGCGCCTGTGGAACAATTGCATCAGCGAAACTCGTATCAAATGGGTCATCTTGATCCGCATATGGATCTAATACATCAAGCTGATCTTCAACTATTCCTTCTGCAAAAACTGATTCATTCGTATTGGCTTCAAAAGCAGACCACGCTTCTTGTATTACTGGTTCTATATTTATTTCTTTTTCATCTATTTTTGATACTTCTCCCTTGCATTCAAGAGATTCTGCAGCTAACAGTGTAAATTCATCAATTTCATTCTCACTATTATTATCGATAACGTCAACTTCCGCTGGAATATTTTGCGGTACTTCCTTTTTAATGTGTTCTATTAAAGATGTACTTAAATCTATTGGTCCGGTGATAGGAATATCAGCATCAAGATCTAAAATACTTTTTTCTACAGGATCCTCTACAATATTATTGGATACAGCAGTTATGTTTTTATCGTCGTTCTCTAATAACAAATCACCTGGTATAGTCCTCTTAGATCTTTTTGTTGTTACTTTAACATTATCAATACGTCCAGTTAGAACTTCTACAGCAACTCCAATGTCTAATTCCTTTTTACCCTTCGAAGACTTAACTTCCTGGCCTTTTATTACGGCATTAACGTAGGATGTATCAAATATATCGTCGTCTTGATGTTCATCTGGAGAATCTGGCACGTAGGCTAGTTTCACTTCTCCCCGCTGAACAGCGTCTATATAAGACGTGTCGAAAATATCATAATCTTCATCTTCTTCTTCAGACTCATCGTCAGTCACACCACAATCACTTTTATCTCCGTCGTTCTCTGTGGTGCTAGCCTGCGCAAGATGGGGAAAGTCAGCTTCAGTAACCTCAACTACGGGCCTTACCGGCTTTTCCTTTTCAACTGGCTTTATTTCATTTGTAATAGTCACGCGTTGAAAGAAAGATGTTGACTTTATTCGATCAAGATCACCCTGAGTTTTTTTTAGCACAGAGTCAACACCAGTGGTTAGGTCTTTAAATTTAGACCATTCTTCATTTTCCTTAGTAGTACTGCCTGCGTTTTCAGCTTTTTGCTGATGTTCTTTTTTATACTTCTCTAATTCCTCTTCTGTAAAGAGTTCCTCTTCGCCTTTACGCTTTGACTTTTTTCCTTTTTTCTTCTTTTTAAGGCCTTTGGGTAACTTTAGCATTATACGATATTAAGGAATACTCCCCTTGTTGCTGGAAAATAAGATATTGTATGGTTAGTCAAAAGTATGCTTTTATGGTAAATTTACGTTTTACATTCCGATAAATCAATATTTTTAACATCCTTCAAACATTTTATATCGGTCTTAGCTAATGACACAGATTCGACTGCGCATCACAATCTTTATGCCGTCACACGGCTAGGAGTTAAGATACACGAATTATTATTTTTTCATCACAATGATAGATTAGATTGATTTTAAGAAGACCAGTATTCAGTATTTCACACACATTTGAAGGATATCGAGATAGTACTTAAATCGACGTAGAAAGTGAGATTATTGAGAGCTTTATGATAATTCAAAGACTAAACGGATGACACAAACGAAGTAAAGCGACAAAGCAAGGTCGAATGGAATGAATTGATGGTGAATGCCGATTTCTGGTCATCTGCCTGATCAGGTACGAGCAACTACACGTACCGGGACCGTGAGGCTCTCGCCCATAAGCTACTTGGACTTAGACCGCTATGGCGGCCGTACCTTCATCGCAAAAGAGACACAGTAACGGCGACGGCTAGTAGACGGACACCCAAGGCGGCTGGCTCGCGACTGGCCGCGCGCACTGTCGAGCCTATCGACCCGCGCCGCGCCGCTGCGCATGTCTCGCTTACGTAACTCTCCGCCCGCCCTGCGCCACCCGCCTCCCTTCAGCTGTCCTTCCAGCACCCACGCGATCCATAACTGAATGAAACTTGTTGGTTTCTGCGAACTGTTGGGTTTAGAGCGCCTCGTTGTCTCTCGATATTATATATTAATATCTACTATGAACATTTTTGAATATAGTTCTGATAGTCTATTGCCACTGAGAGCCTGACAGTCTACTATAGCTCAGTCTTAAGCTAAAATATTTCACCTGTTCGAATATTTTGAGTATAAATGTTTTTTTTTTTCGTCCCTGTTACGCCCGATTATATTTTAGATTAAAGTTATTAAAACGAAACGGATTTGAATCGCTCCAAAGAGGTGTTAATTCAAACGCACGTGAATAATAATACCGAGCAATAATTATGTCATAATCATGCTATGCATATAAAATATTCTGAAAAATAATGATTTCAGTCAAATTATCTCAAATGAAAAAAAAATTAGTATTCTTAACTAGGCTAAGTTCTTTAATACAAGAAAATTACTTTTTTTTATAAAACAGCGGGCAAACGGGCTGGACACTCGCAATGCGAGAGGCCTCACTAGTACGATGCCGGCCTCTAAGATGCTCTTTTCTTGAAGGTCCCTAAGTCGTATTTGTTCGGAAATACCTCTTTTGGCAGCTGGTTCCACATAGCGGTGGTGCGCGACAGAAAGAGCCTTCTGAAGCGCTCAGTTGTGGAACGGCGGACATCCAGGTGATACGGCTGAAATTTCATATTCTGCCTCGATGTCCGATTTATCTGAATTCTATTATTAATTTACTGCTCTTAATTTAGAATTTTTATTTTCTCGTATTAGTTCCAAATATTTTAAACGAATATGAAAACTTAAACAATGGCAAACTTTAATGAATTTAATTGAATAATCTTTATTTTAAATTATTTTTCGTCACCTTTATATTTGAAGAGGTTTTATTTTGCATTTCTTAAGAAAGGAAAACATTATCGTTCAGACCCCTTCCCGTGGTATTAAATGACATGAAAAGCCGACACATACACCTTGAGCCGACATACAAATGCGGCATTACTGAAAAACCTAACGATGTAATCATAAAACAAACATCTGTGTCTAGTGTCCGCCGCTAAAATGGCTTAAAAAATTAATAATTATCGTAATACGAGTAAATTTTAAAATGTCCTAGGCCAAAATTTGACAGCAATTCTATTTGGAGAAGTTTACGTTACCTTCAAGACATTAAATAAACAACAGTTTTACGGGGTCTGTTTTACTAAAAATTGTGAATACTATTAGCATCTTTAAAGCAGTATTTTTTCACTAACACAAATAATTTATACTTATATAGGCTCCAATAGCATTTAAATCTAATGAATAGCGTTTAAATATTATACAAAAATATAGTATTTACTAAGAAATAGGTGCATAATTATCTTGCAATGCAAGTGATAAATTTAATAATAACTGATTCCGTACAATTAAGAATCTAATACTCTTGCACCTCTTACTCTACAGTGTCACCATTCACCAAAACTGTCAGTACCTAGTACCTTTTTTTATGACCTGGTCACATAGACCTTTAAGTCATGAGTTCATGACTTATTTGGAAAACGTTCATTACTTTGGAGTCACAACACTTCACTGCACAAAATTTCTTCAGTTAAATTGTTTGAATTGTATTTTTTATGTAGTTATAATTAGGCTTATAGGATGTTGGATCTTTTAGTAAAATGTAGAGTTCCGGCGGGCGGGAGAAAGAAACACACTTATACGCATTGGTAGCACTAAGTTCGCTAGCCAGCACAAGTCTTTGAATGAGGAAACTTTGGCAATCGAAAATAATGTGATCGTTCCTTCACTTGCTTGACAGGGATTACATTGATTCATGATTGTTTGAAACAATCCCGCAATCTTGCTAGGTGTGACGGCGCAAGATTATGGCCAAATCTCAATCCGTTATTATTAAAAATTATTTACAGTTATTAATTACACTAATTTGCAGTAAGGCCTGATGAAAAGCATAAGCCTTTGCAGTAAAAATGGAATAACATCTTTTCAAAACAAAGCTTTGGATCATAAAAAGCTGTATGAACGTAGTTCGTGAACGTGCCGTCAGTATATATACTATACAGTATATATCTACTATTTTGTGACAAGAACTGCATCATATCAGAATTATTATTAATTGTACTTGGGATAATATTTATTGGATGTGAAATGGAGTGATAACTGTTGGAGTAACATGGCCAAAGGGACTGTTTACTGGTCTTTTTATACTCATTACTTATTTCCAGATATATTATGGACAAGGATGGTGTATATTTGTGAAGAAGTAATTTTCCACTTAATAATGAAGAAGGAGTTATGTCTAGATATGGTGCAATTATTTGCATATTTATGAAGATAGTAATTTGATGGCAGATCTGTGTGCAAGTAAGAATTGTTTTAAAATTAATGGCATAACTTTGGTCTCAATTTCCATGGCCCTTATGGGAGTTGAGCACATTGCACCAGATACAATAGTATGCCCAAGCCTTGTAGTATATCCAGTTTATTTACATGTGAGCTATTCAAATAAGCTAAGGAGCTAAATAATGGGTTAATTTTTAAATGTAAAATGTTATTATAATAATAAAACAATTGAGATAGAGCTACATTGATACTATCTAATGCTACTTGTAAATTATAGCTATTACTGTACAAAACAATGTCATCAGCAAATTGTAAAATATTTATATTATTATTTACATTGTCTATGAAGTTGCAAATTTCAAAGTGTAAATCTTATACAATAAAGGAGATAAGGTAGCATCTTGCATAGTGCCTTTGGAGGCAGATTTTGGACCATATAGCATATTTTTGTGTTTTACATACACAATCCTATCATTCCAGAAGGTTTATATCCAATAGTATAATTGTCATGGTATTCCTAGCCCTGACATAACTTTCACAAGTATACCAGGATCTATACTGTCAAAGGCAGCTTGAACATCAAGGAATATACAACCAGTATTTAAATTATTTTCCTTCCCATGTTTCAGATCAGACATTAAAGAGATGAAACTATCAGCTCAGCTTCACCCAAGTCTAAAGCCATACTGGACATTGGGAATGATGTGATTAAATTCAACATACCAGTCAAGACGGACTTTTAACATTGTTTCAAAAATTTTGCCAAAGCAAGAAGATAAGGAAATAGGTCTATATAGAGCTAGCAAGTTCTGGTGCTTTGTCTGGTTTGAGTATTGGAATTACACACTGTGTTTTCCATGCCTGTGGAATATATTTGTTAAACCAAAGTAGATTGAGGATATCTAGAAATAATTTTTGAGCCGATTCATCTAAGTTTTTAATTAATAGATGAGGATAGTCATCCATACCGGGTGTTGTATCAAGGGTTCAAGTAAAAATTTAGAATTTTGATTGTCATTGTTTAAATTAAAATAAATTTACAGGTTTCTAGTCTCACTTAAATTACTATTATCTGTTAAGTTATCTAAAAAGTTGGGAATTAAATTGTATCTACATGACTTATTGCCAGTTTTAACACCTTTAAACATTTTGAGTAAATTCCAAATCTTATTAATGGGTGTTGTTCTACTGAAAGTATTTGTTAGATTATTCCAGCCTTTTTTTATGCTCAGCTATTATTCTTTTTTTCTGTGCGTCCTTTGTTATAGTTAATATAATCTAACATTATCTATGGATGGAACATTTCTATATAATTTTAAAGCATTACAAGATGAAATTACACTTTGTTCACAAATATCATTCCACCAGGGTGTTGGCAATCTGCATGTTTGATTTAGAAAGTTTAGGTATTGTCATAGTTCTTAATGTATCCAAACAAGAGCAGAAAGCACTATTAAGTTAATATAGGGTCTTCAGAATTTATGCTAAAATTGTTGAGAACTGCTCTTGAAAGACTGTTGTATTTAGTCCAGTCTGCCCTTTTATATAAAAATCTTTCTACTGGTGAATCAAGGTGATATTTATCAATAGTTAAGGATATTTCTGTTATTGTAGGGTAATGATAACTTCCCATGGCATTGTCAGGTTAAGACCATTCACACAAAGATGCAAGACTAGCACTGATTAAGCTAACATTAATAGCCGAAGGGTTACGTCTGGGGTGGATGACAGTTGTAAATCTACCATCATTCAAAATGCATAAATCTAAGTCATTAATAATATTAAATAAGCTGTGACCTCGACTCTTACTGGATAAACAAACAAATGCTATATGGTGTGCATTAAAGTCACCACTTACAAATATTGGTTTTGGGAGATTATTAATTATACTCTGTAACCTATTTAATCTGATATGACGACTATTAAGTGGACATTAAACACAAAGAACAGTCAGTTTGCCACTTATTGTTGATACAGACAGAGCTGCACTTTGAATGTCCTCATAGAATCTAGTGTTAATAATATTGTAATTTGTACTTGAGTATGGTTTAATGAATATTGCTACACCATTATGTCTATTGTTTGAATTTTTATTATAAATATTGTAACCTGATATTTTAAATGTGTTATCTTTGAACCATGTTTTGTTAAGTAGGCATATATCAATGCTTGGTTGTGTCAAGAATTGAATAAGAGGGGGTTTTTTACTATTGGCACTTTGAATATTGTACTGAGCAATACATAACTTAGACCGTGAAGGACCAAGATCCATTATTTTAGATTTTTAATTAATATGTCTTTAATTGTTTTAACCATAGTAGATGAATTATCACCCTTATTACCTAGCTCCACCAATGTCTGTATAAGGGCCATAAGTACATCATTGTTAGAGACAATTTTATTTTTAATGTCTTGTTTATTTACATTATCTACATGTGTATTTACAGGATATTTAAGTTACGGTGTGACGTCAACGCACAACACGCTCAGTCAGCTCGAGGTCGCGCGCCCGTGCCGTTGAAATTATACCTAAATACTTTTAAAAATGTCCAATCCAAATACTAGGAAATCATGTGTAAAAATACAAGTACCAGTTCGCCGAAAAAGTTGTTTTTTATAGTTCCAAAAGACGTTAAAAAAATTTTTCTTCACGACTTCCTTTTCTAATATTTTCCTTTTTTGATAGCATTCGTTTCATTAAAAGTTACAGCACCACAAATTTCAATCTGATTGAGCTATTGTACTCTTTTTTACTTGAAGACATCTTGATTCCGTCTTTTCGTTCTTACAAAATGTTATAAAACTTTCGACGTCAAAATCAACACAGGATTTTTTGAGACGATTAATTAAATATTAAGGTCCGATTTAAGGATTTAATGAAACAAATTAATATTTTATGAAAAATTGTATACTGACATCACAGAAAGAACCAGACGTTAACAAAAGAACAATTACATTTTCTTTTAATGACAATTCTATGATGTAGTTTAAAATATTCAGCCAGTATCTTCAACATCCTCCCTTTTTAACTACATCATTATGAGTCCAATTTCTTTGGATATCAGGAGAAGCTTCGGTCTATGGACTGCTTTTGTCAGAATGTCCGCCAATTGAAATTCTGTCGGTACATATTCTACTGTAATGTCTCCATTTTCTACTAGTTCCCTTATGTAGAAATGTCTTATAGAAATATGTTTGATTCCTCTATGCATTTCAGGATTTCGAGAAATCTTTACAGCTGCATCATTATCAACTTTGAGTTTAGGTACCTATTTGAGAGTTGATATTTCGTTAAACAATCTTTTCAGCCAGATTATCTCTCTAGCTGCTTCGCTGGCAGCAACTAGTTCAGCTTCTGTGCTGGATATGGCAACACAAGTCTGTCTACGACTGCACCACGAAATTGCTGCTCCTGAATATAAACATAAAATTCCAGACGTTGAACGTCCTGTGGTGGCATCACCCGCATGATCTGAATCACTGTAACATTCTAGGATGCCTCTCTTGTATTCCTTTTTATAGATAATACCGCAGTCCAGGGTTCCTTTAATGTATCTGAAGATTCTCTTGACCCTTGAAACGTCTGCATGTGTGGGCTTATCTAATGCTCTTGATACCACACTTATAGCATAAGCTAAGTCCGGTCTACTTCCAACCATTAGGTAGGCCAAGGCTCCTACAGCTTCTCTATAAGGAAATGTATTTTCATCTATTGAATCTTTCTCTAAGTCATTAATATCTTCTCTTACAATAGGCGTTGCAACTGCTTTACAGTCACTCATCCCAAAACGCATTAAGAGCTTTTCAGTGTAGTGCTTTTGAGAAAGTTTAACACTAGACTCTGTTTTTGTGATTTCTAGACCAAGAAAGTAGGTCGCTGGTTTGATCGTTATTCTGAAACGTCGTGTCAGCTCCTTCATAAATCTTTTTCATTCTTGTGGATTACTTGAAGCAAACAGACCATCATCAACATATAACGCTAATATGATTTTAGAATTCCGAGTGTTTCTTATAAACAAACAGTTATCATTATCACATTGCTTAAAGTTAATAGATGTTAGATAGTCAACGATGCATTTGTTCCAGCATCGAGGCGCTTGTTTTAAACCATAAAGGCTTCTTATCAGCTTGCATACGTTATTTGAACCATCATCATTCAGATAACAATCCATTAAGAAAAGCTGTTGACACGTCAAACTGTGTTAGTGTTAGTCCTTCATTTGCAGCTATGCTTAATACTGTACGTATTGTAACCATTTTTGCAACTGGACTAAATGTCTCTTCGTAGTCAATGCCTTTTCTTTGTGTATAGCCACGAGCTACTAGCCTTGCTTTAAATTTATCAAAAGTTCCATCAGCGTTTGTTTTGGTTTTGTATACCCATTTGCATGAAACTGGCTTTCTGCCTTTAGGAAGTGGCACTAAAATCCAAGTTTTCACCTCTTTAAGCGATTTTATTTCACTATTCATAGCTTGAATCCATTGATTCTTTTCTGGACTTGAAAGGGCTTCTTGATATGTCTTTGGGTCTTCACCACTTGATAAAACATTTGCAGCAGACATCAAAACATAATCATCATATCGAACTGGTGGTCGTAGTTGAGATCTATCCCTTAATTGCATTCTCAATTCAACAGGTATCTCATCTTCATGTATATCATATTCAGAGATTTGTTCTTCAATTGAAACATCATGTTCATTTTCAGTTTGGTCGGGAAAATCATTAAATGTTTGAGGCACATCGCAAGTGGGTTCAATGTGAACTTCAGATTGAGATTCAACTTCAGATCTTGGCACATTAAATTCTGGTTCGCATCGTTTCTCACATTCTTCCTCCCTTGCTTCATGCATTTTATGATTTTCGTTGTTTGCAGATAGTTCTATCTCAATAGAAGATTCTTTAAAAAATTCAGGTTCTTCGAGACCACTAGATTGAATGACATTTTCAATGAACTGAACATCTCTAGATCTGATCAAAATATATTTTCCATTCTGTTTACGTTTTAGAAGACGGTAACCATCATCTCCATCATAGCCAATCAATATACATCTTTCAGCTTTGTGGACATCTTTTTGCATTTCTGTTTCGGAACATGTACATAGCATTCTGAGCCAATTATTCTGAGTTGTTTGATCGATGGCTTCTTATTAAACCAGAGTTCATATGGAGATTTATTTGGTACTGGAGTAGGTCCAGTCCTGTTGAGGATGTACGTCGCAGTTGATATTAATTCAGCCCAGGTGGCAACGGGTAATTGTTGAGCATGCATCATACTTCTGGCGGCCTCGACTAATGTCCGGTTTTCACGCTCGCTGCTTCCATTTTGTTGTGGCGTATACGGCATTGTAAGTCTTTGAGATGTACCTTCCTGTCGAAGTATTTTTCTGACATTCTCATTGTCAAATTCTCCTCCATTGTCCGAGATGATCTCTTTAACTGAATATCCAGCCACTTTATATTCTTTTAGTACTTGCTGTAGTTTCAAATATACTTCAGATTTATGTTTGATACAGAATACGTGACGATATTTGGTAAAATAATCTTTGAATAGTACAAAGTACTTATTTTTGTTGAAGGATTCCGGAAAAGGCCCACAAACGTCAGTATGAATGACCTCTCCTGGCATCTTGGCTCGTTCTCTAGTCCCGAATTTTCGTCTGTGCATTTTTCCATAAATGCAGCCAGTGCATAATTCAGAATCCAGGTTAACTTTGAGTCCTAGTTCGTGTTCAATAACCTTCTTAACATGTCTTTTACTTTGGTGAGCAAACCTTTCATGATAAAATTGCAGGATGTTATCAGTTGTTTCAACAGTGCTTAAGTTAGGAGCGTTGTTTGTTAGACATTGAACATTTAACTTGTACAGCCCTCCGTTCTTCACTCGTTTTCCAACTAATTTTACTTTGCCGTTCACTTTCAAATAAAAAACTTCTCTATTTGATATAAATGTGCTTTTATTTAACAGGTCTTGTGCAGCGAGAACTGAGAAGAGATTTCTTTTAATATCAGGGACATACCAGACATCATGGAGTCTAATATTTACCTTTTTACCGTTTACAGTGGAAATTATATCAACCGCTCCTTTTCCAATAGCTTTAATCGTACCACTTGCTGTTGTCACTGTGTTGTCTTGTTTGAAGTTTTCAAAAGTGGTAAAAATGTCGTTGCGAAAGGTGACGTGATGAGTGGCACCATTGTCGAAATACCAGTTATTTGGATCTTCAACTACAGTATTCATAGCTTGGCTTGTAGTGATTTGCATTGTCAAAAGGTTCGTTTGGTTGTTATTTTCGGAGACTGTTGGCTTGGGAGGTCGTCCTGCAGAAATCCATTTTGAGCAGTTCTTTATTCTATGTCCAATTTGCTTACATTTCAGCTTCTTTCCTTTCCGTTTGACATCATCTCTATGGCTTGACGTTACTAAAGCTTCAGCAACAGTGTCTTCATTTTTGCAAAGTAATGCTTTTTCATGTGCACACAGTTGAGACGTAAGACTTTCTACAGTACGATTCTTCTTCGATAGTAAAATCCAACTCGACTTGAATGAGAAATAGGCTTCCGGTAATGTGTCAAGTATTTTGCATATTAACAATATATCTGGGAGATCAGATTTCTCATCTTTCGCTAGTTCAGTCTTCAATTCAAACCAGAGGTTCTTGATCTTAGACAGATGGGTAGTCATGTCGTGTTCAGGATTCTTTTTGTAACTGAAGAATTGCATACATAAATCATACGATCGGTCTTCAGTAGTTCCATCATAGAGTCGGTGAAGTTCGTCCCATACTTCTTGAGCAGTACGAAATCTCATAATTTTCTGTACATTTTCATCAGACATATTTGCTGTGAGTATTAACTGTGCTGCGCAGTCAATTTCATGATACTTCTTAAGAGCTTTTTGATAAGCAGCCTTTGCTTCCTCTGACGCAGCATCATCGTCAGATAGCACTGGCTTCTTTAAAGTACCATTTATTGCTTGCCCCAAATCATTTGCTGAAACTCGAAGGAGTAGGGTTACCTTATGTTTCCAGGTTGACCAGTTTGTAGCACATTCCAACTTTCCAATACTAATTTCAAATTTGTTCATGGTGACGCTAATGCTAGCGCTCTGCTACCATATTAAGGTCCGATTTAAGGATTTAATGAATCAAATTAATATTTTATGAAAAATTGTATACTGACATCACAGAAAGAACCAGACGTTAACAAAAGAACAATTACATTTTCTTTTAATGACAATTCTATGATGTAGTTTAAAATATTCAGCCAGTATCTTCAACATTAAATAAGGAATAAACATCTTTTCAACTTCTTTTTTTACATATAAAATGTGAAAGAGAATACTGTATTTGAAGGTCTATAAGCTTTAATGCTACTTTGTCAAAAAAAATATTTCCAATGAGGTGTGGTACGTACGCGGTGTTCTGGCGTGATTCTACATTTAACCGTACATACAGCACCTACTCAATTTATTTGAACATAACCAATAGCATCATCGCTATAGCTGTCTCTTGCCGATCTGAAATAAGTTTCAAATAAAAATAAATGGCAAAAAATATTTAGTAAGTAAAAAAATACAAAAAAGGTTTAGTACATCTGTAACGTTCAACTCACTACATGTATGTACATAAGTATCCTATCATAAGTAACCTATCCTACTTCCTACTAATATTATAAATGCGAAATTTTGTGAGTGTGTGTGTTTTTGTTATCTTTCACGAAAAACTACTGAACGGATCTGGTTGAAGTCTGGAATAACACATAGGCTACTTTTAAACCCGGGAAAATGTACAGTTCCCGAGGGAAACGGGGTCGAAGCTGCTAGTGGAAGCTAGTTTGCAATAAATCAGTGTGTATATTCATTTAAATTTACTAAGAAGAGCAGTACCTACATATATAAAGATACGTACCTACCAAAAGCTACAAAACTATAATACATATTTGTATTCTTTAATGGTAGGTAGGTACTTCTACTATTTGAGTTGCATTCTTCAATTACGACATTAGTTGGGTATTTTGTTTTGATAAAACAATTTAGAACAGCAAACTGTTAAGCATAAATAGTAGCACGGTAAGTTCACTTACCTTTGCATTTTTATTTCTCGCATTTCGGCGGCAACGAAATAACTATTTGTTGATAAATAATCTGCAATTATAAATCCATCTATTTAAGGTAGTTTATCCGATTGCCCATTTTCGAAAATGAATGAAGTCATTTTATTAATCGAATAATATTAACTATTATTAAACTATTAACTTAATACGCGAACGAAAACCAACACAACAAAACACTGCGTAGACTATTTATTACAGCTACTATAACCGCTCACCATTGGCGACTTCATACTAATCGAGCCGTGGCCCGCGCGGCGCGTTGTGAAATGACGTCACAAGTGGTCACATGACTGTTAGCGGGACTCGATATTTTTCGAAACTTTGAATGCCTATAAAATCAAAACTACTAGGTATTTTACACTTCAACAAAAACAAGTGTGTTTGTATACATACAGGCTTTACTGAGTTATACAGTCGCAAGACATATTTTCTAACATTTAATATTAAAGATACATCCACATCTATTTTCACGAATATTGCAGACACATTTCCTAATCTAGCATTTCCAAGAAGCACCTATGTTTATTCTTTCGAATATTGCTGACTGACTGTCTGGCTCCGGGTCTTGAATACTAGATATTAAGTTAGTCTTAAGCTGATCACCTTTGTAACCGGTATTATAAAATAAAAGTTTTAATTAAAAATATTCTTTTTAAAAACGCTCCAGCGCGACCTCGCGTTTTGACTGGCGCAGCCGGTAGGATTTTCACATTCCGCGAGTATAGAATTAATAGAAAATCCCAAAATCGATTTCTATAATTTTTTTAAATACCGTGGACTGTCTAATAGCAGAGTGAAAATCCGCGAACAAATAAATAAGTCAAAGAGCATTCTAATAAATTCGGTGCAGTGTGTGATCAGTGACTCAGGAGAAATGGAGTTGGGCTGGCGGTGAGTAAACCTTTTCACTTCCCGTTAAAAATTCCATTTTATTCCACATACATATATTATTACATTATCTGATTTTGTTCGTAAAAAATCTATGAATAAAATTGAATTCAGAGTGTAATTAAATTAGGTAGTATCGTTAGTGATAAATTATATTGCACAAAAATAGGCAATATAATATAGGATTAATATAAAAATTATATAAAATACAGATTTATTGCAAATTAAAATTTTATAAATTAAAGAAGTGATTATATTGTATACCGATATATATAAATTAAAGAAATAATAATGTCAGTAGAAACATTTAAACTTGTACCACGAGAGGTCCTATCCTTGATTCCCAAATATGATGGGACGGAAAATTTATTAAATTTATTTATCTTAAAAAGTGAATATGTTATAAAAGAATTTAGAGTCGAAGGCAATGCTGCCCAAAATTTATATTTATTCCATGCAATAACTAGTCGCTTAGTGGGCAAAGCGGCAACACTATTAAGTGAAAATCAAAATATTACATCATGGGATCATTTTAAAGAGATACTGACTCAACATTTCGGTGACCCGCGTTCAGAAGAATGTATTGCAATAGAGTTAGAGTCATTAAAAATTAAATCTGGAGAATCTTATATAGAGTTTTGTCAAAGAATACAAAGTGTAAGAAGTTCATTAACCTCAAAGGTTAATAGGTTAACCGATGAAAATGTTAAAGCAGCAAAGTTAATAATTTATAATAATACGGCTCTTAATGTATTCCTTTATAATTTATCTGAAGACCTCTTGCGTATTGTTCGTCTAAAGGGCTGTACTAATTTAGAGAGCGCCTTAAGTGTTGTGACTGAAGAAGTAAATTTTCATTATCAATATTCGATTAAAAATAAATCAGTGAAAAATAGTACATCTCTTCCTCAAAATAATTCAACATCAAATATTCATCCACAGAATAATTTTAAATTCGGAATACCAACTCAGAATAATTTTAAATACGGAACGCAATCACAGAATAATTTGAAATTTGGAATGCCCCTACAAAATCATGTTAAGTTTGGCATGCCCGCACAAAATAACTTTAGATTCGGAATACCACCACAAAATAACTTTAGATTCGGGATACCACCACAAAATAACTTTAAGTTTGGAATGCCCCCGCAAAATAATTATCGGTTTGGAATTTCGCCTCAGAATAATACTAGATTTGGTTTTCCTCAACAAAATTATAAATTTGGTCATCAACCACACCAAGGTCAAAATCGAATAAACCAATCGCAATTTAAATTCGGTATACCTCATCAGAAAGAGCCGCAACAACCTGTTACAACAGATGTTTCTATGCGAACCGCGCCGATAAGACAAAATATGATAAATGACTCCGAATATTATTACGAACCATACTATTACAACGATTATAGCTATTACGATAATTATGAGTCAAACGAAATAGATGCATGTGAACATTTTGAAAATGAAGAAAATTCTAAAGTCAATGAGGAAATAGAATCACAGCAGGTAAATTTTCAGGAGGAAGCCTCGAATCATATTCCGATATAATAAACCTTAATTATTGTGACAGCATTTTAAAACTACCACATATAGTAATTCCGGAATTAAACTCAAAATTTCTTATAGACACCGGTAGTAGTCGTTCATTTGTCAGTCCTTCTAAAGTAAATGAATTTTTCCAGGAATACAAAAGCTACGAACCATTTACCGTTGTGAGCACTCATGCTCGAAGTACACATAACGAAGTGGTATACATCCCCCTGCCATATATTTTTAATAGTTCTTTAATGCATAAATTTTATGTATACGATGTAGACGCTAGATATGATGGCTTAATTGGTTCAGATTTATTGAAGGAATTAGAAGCTAGCATTGATATGAAAAATCAAATACTGTATACAACTGGTTCCGCCATACCCATATTATACAGTCCTCCATATGAAGTTATAATTGAGCCTAGAACAGAATCAAAAATTAAAATCCCTACTAATCTACAAAATGGAGCTGCCATAGTAGAACAGTTTAATTTTAGTAATGGTGTCCGTATGCCAAATGCTATTGTTACATGTGAAAATTTCTTTGCCACCACAGTAATACAGAATGTATCCGACCAACCATTTAAAATAACTTTTAAAGAACCTATTAAGGTCTCAGTATTTAAAAATGAAGTTTGTAACAGTAATTTCATAAATGAAACCATCACGCATGATAATATTTTAAAAGAAAATTTGTCCAAGCTTCGTTTAGATCATATGAATAAGGAGGAACGTGACGTAATTTCTAAATTATGTTATGAGTATCGTGATATATTCTATTCTGATAAAATTCCTTTATCATTTACAAATCAGGTAAAGCACAAAATTAGAACAGTTAACGAAGACCCCATATATATTAGACCTTATAGACACCCTACATCGCAGAACCAAGAGATAGAAAACCAAGTAAATAAACTCTTACAAGATAATGTCATACAAAATTCATTTTCACCTTATAGCGCACCGGTTCATTTAGTACCCAAAAAATTAGATGCATCTGGCGAACCAAAATATAGAATGGTTATTGATTATAGACGTTTAAACGAAATTACAATAGATGATAAATATCCTTTACCTAATATATCAGAACTCTTCGACAAATTGGGTAAATCACAGTACTTTAGCACAATCGATTTAGCAAGTGGCTATCATCAAATTGAGGTTCAAAAGGAAGATCAACACAAAACGGCATTTACCACGCAATCAGGTCATTATGAATTTAAAAGAATGCCGTTCGGATTAAAAACAGCACCGGCAACCTTTCAAAGAGCAATGGATAACGTTTTACGCGGTTTACAAGGAATACACTGCATGGTATATTTAGATGACATAATTGTATACTCAGCTAGTTTACAAGAACATATAGAAAAACTCAAGAAAGTTTTCGAACGCTTACGTGAAACTAATTTAAAGGTTACATTAGATAAATGTGAATTTCTCCGAAAAGAGGTTCTATATCTAGGACATACCATATCAAAGGAAGGCCTTATGCCAAATAATGATAAAATTAAAGCAGTTTTAGATTTCCCGATTCCACGTACAACAACTGAAATAAAAAGCTTCTTAGGGCTCATTGGGTACTATCGCAAATTTATTAAAGATTTTTCTAAAATAACTCAGCCATTGACATCTTGTCTAAAAAAGAGGAATAAAATTGATATCACCAAGTCTGAATATATAGAAGCCTTTGAAAAATGTAAGGAACTATTAGTTAACGCGCCCATATTACAGTTCCCAGATTATAGTAAACCATTTGTTCTTACAACAGACGCATCTAACGTAGCACTAGGTGCAGTACTCTCACAAGGTCCAATTGGTAGTGACAAACCCATTGCGTTCGCAAGTCGTACGCTTAATGATGCGGAGACACGCTACAGTACAATAGAGAGAGAACTATTGGCCATCGTTTGGGCGACAAAACATTTCCGACCTTATTTATATGGGCATAAATTCACCATATACACAGACCACAGACCTTTAACCTGGCTGAACTCAATAAAAGAACCAAATACTAAATTAACCCGTTGGAAATTACGTTTAGCCGAATTTGACTATGATATTATATTTAAAAATGGGAAGCAAAATTCAAATGCAGACGCATTATCTAGAATTAGGATTAACGCTTTAGGTAATGATGATATCTCACTGAAAGTTAATGTAGATAGAAATGAAAGAAATCTTCAAAGGCATGTTGATAATCTTACTGAAGAAATAATCCGTTTAGCTAGAAACCAAAACCAAGAAAATCCTCCAACACCTATGGAAGTATCTCCAGTTTCTGAACGAACCCTTAGTGTGGAATCACCAGGATCTAGCACTGTTACTGCATCTGAAACATCAAGAAGTGAAGTAATAAGCACGATCCATTCAGCGGAAGAAATAGATACAGACGGTATACCTATTTTGAAAGAAGCTATAGACACAAAGCCGAACCAAGTACTTGTATTTCCTTGGAATAGGCAAGAAATATTAGTTAAAAATTTATCTAGGCCAAAACAAAAAATATTAGAAGTACACTTACCTGTGAATAATATAGATTTAATTAAAAACTTTTTGAAGGAATACACAAAACCTAATATCAAATATTTCTTTTACTTCGAAGATGAACAACACCGTAAGGAATTTTTAGCAGTTACTATATCTCTTTTCAAAAAAGGCACTGTCAAATTTTATGAATGCACGCAGCGTGTTATTTACGTAGGTAATGAAGAAGAGCAGCGAGATATAATTCTCAAATATCACGATGGAAAGAATAGTCACCGTGGCATTAAAGAGACTTTGATTCATTTAAAAAGAACCTATTTCTGGAATAATATGGAACAGACCGTTGCGAGTGTAATTAACGCTTGTGAAACTTGTAAAAAAATGAAGTATGATAGGAGACCTCTGAAACCTGAATTGCAATTGACACAAACCCAAGATAGACCATTTCAGGAATTATTCATAGATACATTTTCAATAGAAGGTCAATATTATCTCACTATCGTCGATGCTTTTAGTAAATTAGGACAGGCATTTTTAATTAATTCACGCTCAACTCCAGAGGTGGTTAGAGCTCTAATAAAATATTTTTCGTTGTATGGCGTACCTGGACGGATTAGTGCTGACCCCGGGGCGGAGTTTAATAATGCATTACTGAGAGACCTTTTATCATTTTATAAAATAAACCTTCACATTAGTACTCCACATAACCCGAACTCAATGGGAATAGTAGAAAGGTTTCACTCCACTATCATTGAAATATATAGGATAGCTAAATACGAACGAAAGATAACTGACGCGGCGGATGTAATGACTTATGCTATTATGTCCTATAATCATTCAATTCATTCCACCACAGGCTTAACACCCTTTGAAGTAGTATTTGGTCATACTGAGTCTAATCACATATTTTCTGTAGATTTTAATAAAATATATACACAACAATTAGTAAAGGAACATGCTCGTAAAACTAAATTCTTATACCAATATTTAACCGATAAAATTATACAAAAAAAACAGCATTCGATTGAGAAACTTGGCGGCGAAAAAGAATTAGATGTAGAAATAGGCGATACCGTGTTTATAAAAGGAGTTAACACACGACGTAGTAAAGATAAGGCTCGATTTCAAAAAGCTCAAGTTTCAGGCCCGATTCATAGGAACGTTGTTCCAATAATAAGTCGGAAACGAAAAACTAAAGTACATATTAAAGATTTAAAACGCCCTTCACAGGTTGTTACTCCTGCTGATACATCTGATCCCAAGCCAGGCCCTTCAACTTCAAAAGATTGATAGAAATCCAGGTCTGCTACCCATTAAGGAAGGTCAAGCTGTAGTAGCCTATGATAAATGGACCATAATAAAGATTCTAGATTTTAAAGCTATTAATAATGAATTAGAACTTAATATGAATAACTTTTTAACACTTAAAGCTCAAGTACAAAATTGTTTCGATACTAATCAATTCAATGTACACTTCCAAGAAGTACAGTTACAAACTGGTTTCTTAATGAACATAACAATAGAAAAATATAAGCAATTAGTTCCGACTGTAAAATTTAAACGTGGTTTACTGAATCCTATTGGTACATTTATCAAAGCAATAACTGGCAATCTTGATAATGAAGATGCTATTAGATATGAAGATTTAATTAATAAATTAAAAACTAGACAGGACGCTATTAACAATAAAATCACCATAGTTGCCGAAATGATGAGTACTGTCACAAATATTGTTAACATAACACGGAATAATTTCATTCAAATCAATGAAAGTTTTAAGGACATAGATTTTAGATTAAATAATTCTAAAATGTTGCAAATGAGCAATGAAATTATTCACTTTTATACTATTTTTACCCATAACTTTCAAACTATTTACACTAGATTAAATGAAATTGAAACAGCCCTCGCTTTTGCTAGGATTAAAATATTACATCAATCTATTATCGATACTAAGGAATTATTAATGATATTAAAAGAAATAGAGAATATGTATAAGTTAGTATATCCAGTAAATATTGAAAATATTGTAAAAATTGAACAAAGTATTGAAATGAAAGCATATATAAAACAAAGTCAGATAAAGTTTATTATGCACATACCTTTAATTAAAAATGAACTTTACAATTATTTTAAATTAATGCCTTTACCAGTGCATAGTAATAGTAATAATATATCTAACATTATCCTTCCTAAGTACCCATATGTCCTAGTGAAAGGGTTGAAAGTCGAGCCGCTCTCACAACCATGCCAAGAACTAGATGAAGACCGATTTTTATGTCCTGAATCTGAAACTGCACCACTATTGAAGGATGAGTGCATCGCGACACTAATAAATTTCTCCTACAATACATCTTCATGCCATCCTGTGCCCGTTCTAATCGAAGATCTTAAAGTCTACTCAGTACAAGATAACCATTGGATAATCTTTTCTAGAATAGAAACAATAATGTCTAAAATGTGTGATAACGACGTTTCACATGAACCATTAATCGGCACTTACCTGGTAACCCTAGATGATGATTGTTGGATAAGAATCAAGGATTTTAACCTGAAGAAAAACGAACACCGGGGAAATGATATCGCATTTACTCGATTCCCAATCGTGAACTTACCTTCAATCTCCAGCGAAACCAACTCCCAGAACATGCGTCTGAATTTAGAAGGAATTGATCTTGCAGATGTTCAACTCTTAAACCTTTTGGTGAAAAATAGTGTTCCTACAAGTGTTAGTGAAAGTGAATCAAATCAGTGGACCTTTGGATTAATTAATATAGTAATAAGCTTTGTGCTCATGACATGTGTCATTTTATTAGCTTTTAAGAGTAAAATTAAGAAAATTATATTTCAGGCTAAACAGAATACTCGAGATCATCCAAATCCTGAGGATAATCTCGATTCTAAGGAGGGAGGAGTTATACAGTCGCAAGACATATTTTCTAACATTTAATATTAAAGATACATCCACATCTATTTTCACGAATATTGCAGACACATTTCCTAATCTAGCATTTCCAAGAAGCACCTATGTTTATTCTTTCGAATATTGCTGACTGACTGTCTGGCTCCGGGTCTTGAATACTAGATATTAAGTTAGTCTTAAGCTGATCACCTTTGTAACCGGTATTATAAAATAAAAGTTTTAATTAAAAATATTCTTTTTAAAAACGCTCCAGCGCGACCTCGCGTTTTGACTACTGAGACAACATTTCAAGTGATTTAGCAGACCTAGTAACATTCTCTATTGGTCATAATTTGCAATCCCACTAGTAATAACTAGTAACATTTACCATCGAATAAAAATAATAAAACTTTTAATAACTCTCATTTCTCATTCAGGTCCAAACTATGTTTGAAAATACATCAATTACCTTGTTTAAGATAGGAATAATATTACAAAAATTATGTTTAAAATAGAGTTACCATAGATCTGGTAGTTGACATAATCTGTAGATTATATTTAGGTAAACGTCTGTGGTCCAAGTCAAATGCATAGAGTCAAGCCCAAAGACAATTATAGATGATATTCTGACACAATCAAAAATCTGGTTTGTTGTGACTAAAATATATTTTGTCTCTTTTTTACTACACATAGATATTATACACTTCTTTGAAATTATTACGTTTCTATGTTTCTGATTTCTGATTTGTACATAGTAAATATTGTGTATTTTTACTTGTTCCCTGTAAATAAAATATAATAATACATACCCTCAAGTATCACCGTATGGCCGCGAATCTACATGGTTTAAGCGTAAAAACAATAGATTTAGTGTTAAAAGTGTTTTATGTCTAAAATGTTTCGTATGCGCATCTTTAGAGTTATTCAGCACAGGTGAAACACGTGGGCAGTGCAAAAGAAAATAAACGTGGTGGTGAGAATCGTGGTGAACGATGGCGGAGGCGGGGCCCGGGAGTATCGTGAAGGAGGGCTGGCTGCTGAAGCGTGGTGAACACATTCGCAATTGGCGCGACCGCTACTTCATTCTTTTCGACAACGGAGACCTAATGGGTTTTAAGTCGCAACCCGAGCGCAATAACTACCGTGACCCACTGAACAAGTTTACGGTGCGGGACTGTCAGATCATGGCCGTGGACAAGCCGCGCCCCAACGTCTTCACGGTACGCGGCCTGCAGTGGACCACTGTGATAGAGCGCAACTTCGCCGTCGACTCCGAGAAAGAACGGTGAGTCACGCAAAGTCCAAAGTCCAACATTTGTTTGTTTACAATTGTCACTGCAGTCATTCCCTTGCTGCTGACTCAGCTGATCGATTACAGCTTCACTTACTTGTAATCTTTAAACACAATATTATCTTCTTTCTTTAATTTTAATGTTCTCCCTATCAATCCATTTATATATTAAAAGGAAAGATTTATTTATTAAATAAAAATACTTAGGCATTGTTTACTTAAACATTGACATTCCCAACATTGAAAAGTGCATAGGTGCCAAATATCTTTGTGTAAGTTTGATTGGTTTATGAATACAAACATTTCACTATAGTCTAATAATTGAATGCAAAGCTGTGTTGATAAATAATGCAAATATGTGGTACAATTGAAATTATTTTGCTAAATAAGGAAAATCTTATTTCCATTATATAATACAGTGTTGAAAAATCATTATAACTAATTGAATGAAAAAAAACTATAAAAGTGTCTGCATTTACTGTAAACTAAAGATATAACCAGAAAATCTAATCAAATTTACACTCCACATTAATAACACTAGCAAACACTGCTAACAGCTAGCTAACACTACCAGAGCTTGATAATTACATCTGAAAATATAAATAATAGGCATGATTATGTCAAAAATAGTTTATTTCATTAAAATTACATCTCTATTTCATATTCACATTTCATGAATAAAATTTTATTTTGCAATTTAGATATATTTTTAATCAGTATGTTAAATTTTTTTTGATATATAAATTGTATCTGCAAGAATTTTTGTTTGTTATGATTTTTATAACCACATGATTTAGAACTCTATCAGGCTGTTTTGTGATGGATGAACGAAAATACACATATTGCACTTGTTTGTTTGTTTGATGTGGCATTGAAAGCAAGAAAACTATTTTACCATTTTAGTCACAGCTTTATTTGTCTATTTCAAATTTTGGACTTGTTCAAAATAATGTATTGCAAAATATTTGAAACCTGTATAAAGAAATTACTGTTGTTGTTGTCAACTGTAATTATGCATACATACAGAGTTTGTGAGAAAACACAAATATTGGAATAGTTAAGTTACAAAAACAAACAAATCTAACACTCGTTTTCAAAAATCATAAATATAAAGAGACTAGATAGACTTTTAAAGTAATCGGGATAAGAATTTATGTATGGTGTGTTTATTTTTAAAATTGTCCATTTTTATTTTCATGAACACAAGTGAACTTAAGTTTTCTGAACAAGTATTGTATTGCAGCAGAGTTGGCTTTATGCACTATGTTAATATTTGTGTTTTTATTAATAAGGGAGGTATATTATATAAATCAATGAAGTAAAGCTGATAATTATCGCTGATTCGCAAAGTCATAATTTTTTAAAGCATCAATTGAAACACTTTCTAATAATGAGTAAACTTTTTTTAGATATTGTGCCTTTAGATATTAAAATTAAGCAATTTTCAATTATTCAAACACAACAAAATTATAGCTATCAAATGGAGATATGCTATTAAATAATGAACATATTGAACTTCATAGAGGCCACTGAAATTCCAATTACTTATACATGTCTTCTCAGAATAAGTCAAGTTCTCTACAAATGTTGTATAAACTCTGGTGACGCTCTTAAGATGAACCATAAGTCTAAATCACTAACAAACTAATAATGTAATAGCTTTAATAACGTATATGAGTAATGCAGCATTGTTTCGGAAGGTAAAACACGTGTTTAGTAACTCGTGGAATATATTTGACAAATGGTTGGGGCTTCGCAGCGAAGAGTGGGTGGCGGCGATTCGGTACGTGTCGTCCAGGCTGAGCGGGGCGGGCGGCGCCGCGGAACAGCTGCCGAGCGCCGCCGACGCCGACGACCGCGACATCGCGCAGCTCGGCACCAGCTTCCGCGACCCGCGGCGCATCACCCTCGAGAAGTTCGAGTTCGTCAAGGTGCTCGGCAAGGGCACCTTCGGCAAGGTGGTGCTGAGCCGCGAGAAGGGCACGGGCAAGCTCTACGCCATGAAGATCCTCAAGAAGAACCTCATTCTGCAGAAGGACGAGGTGAGTAGCGCCACCGCAGCCCCGCCGCGCTCGGCCCTCGCTGACCCTCACGCCTCGCCCGTTGCAGTTGGCGCACACCATCACCGAGAACCACGTGCTGAAGAAGACGAAGCACCCGTTCCTGACGGCGCTGCGCTACTCGTTCCAGACCGCGGACCGCGTGTGCTTCGTCATGGAGTACGCCAACGGCGGCGAGCTGTTCTTCCACCTGTCGCACGAGCGCTGCTTCAGCGAGGAGCGCACGCGCTTCTACGGCGCCGAGATCGTGTCGGCGCTCGGCTACCTGCACTCCGAGGGCATCATCTACCGCGACCTCAAGCTCGAGAACCTGCTGCTGGACAAGGACGGCCACATCAAGATCGCCGACTTCGGGCTGTGCAAGGTGAACATCACGCACGGGCGCACCACGAAGACGTTCTGCGGCACGCCCGAGTACCTGGCGCCCGAGGTGCTCGAGGACACGGACTACGGGCCCGCCGTGGACTGGTGGGGCACCGGCGTGGTGCTGTACGAGATGGCGTGCGGCCGCCTGCCCTTCTACAACCGCGACCACGAGGTGCTGTTCTCGCTCATCCTGGAGGAGGAGGTGCGCTTCCCGCGCGCGCTGTCGCCCGCCTGCCGCGCGCTGCTGGCCGCGCTGCTCACCAAGGAGCCCGCGCGCCGCCTGGGCGCCGGACCCGGCGACGCGCGCGACATCATGCAGCACCCCTTCTTCGCCGCCATCAACTGGGCCGACCTGCTGGCCAAGAAGCTGCCGCCGCCCTTCAAGCCGCAGGTGGCCTCCGACACCGACACGCGCTACTTCGACTCCGAGTTCACGGGCGAGTCCGTGGAGCTGACGCCGCCCGAGGGCGACGCGGCGCGCCCGCTCGAGTTCCCGCAGTTCTCCTACCAGGACCTGTGCTCGTCGGCGCACTCGGCGCTCTCGCAGCACTCGGCCGCGCGCCGCTCGCCGCCGCAGCCCGCGCGCCCCTAGCCCCCCCCTTCGCGGAGCCCACCCTCTGCCGCCCAGTTGCATTAAACTCTTGCAAAAAACACCTACACGCGCTTTTTAATATTCCCTCTTCAACTTCCACTCCTTTGCCTTTAAACCCCCACGGGCTGGGAAAAGCCTGTATTTTCGATGAAATTGCGATAGGGAGGGGAATTGAAAAACAAGACCATTGAAGGCGTGAAACAATTATTAATTTGCTTAAAATTCTATGCAACGGTTTTCTTCAGCAGTTTATTTGTAAGAGTGTGTGAGCCCCTGGTACAATAAAATATCTGACGCAAAGGAGTCGTTTGCAATTGAAAACAGCTAGCTCGCATTTGAACGAAGCGGCTGCGATCAACCTCAAAGCGAATACATGTACAGACTCCTTGGCTAAGGGCCGAATAGGTTACAGCAAGCTTTGTGCAACTGGGCGTACGCCTAGACGAAGTAGCAGCAATAGCAAAGGAAGCTGTCATTTGAGTTGGCGTCGTTGAATAATTGACTCCGTTATCACCGTGCTGCAGTGGCAGTCGCCAATCTAAGCTTATTTACAATATTCTCAAATTACGCGCCCTTTTCGCCCGAGATATGTGTGATTGTGAACGTTTTAACAATTCAGTAACAATAAATAGTCTCGCGTGTAAATAGGTAAACCTAAGTGTATACAATACAATACAATACAATATAAGCCCAGCAGAGGAACGAATGTACAAGACATCACAGGTGACCTTACGGCGACTCGGCCGCCACGGTACAGTAATATGTATCGGAAAATTCGGCCATTGCGGTGAGTGCAGTAGAAAATATCAAATCGCTTAACAAACAGCACCTACCGTACAATATTTACAAAGAGACAATTAAAAATAACTCTGGCCGATAAGAAAATACTTGGTCGGTTGTATGTAGTATCTAGTGTACAAAGAACTTGAACGTTTCATTTATATAATAACTATATTGCTTCTCAAAACTACATCGTAAACGTCTCACAAAGGTAAGCAGCCCCGACACATCTTTACACTCTCTTCGAGCTGGACCTCACCGGGCCCTACACGCCGGTCTCTGTTCACTGAGCGCGAGCGGCTATCGGCTGCCGCCCGCCTCGCCGCGCTACACGAACTCGCGCCGCCGCAGAGTGGCCGAGCCCGGGGCCTCGGCCGAGGGCCCTTCCGTGGGCGTGGTGGGCGTGCTCGGCGAGGGCACCTGCGGCGCCGCGCCTTTGCTGCGAGCCTGCGCATACGCGTTGCGGTTAAAACAGCACCCACCTACCTTAGGAACTTAGTCGGGCAACTCGGATCTCACCTTGGAGCGCCGTTTCCTGGCGACTGCCGCAGACTCGGGGCGCTCAGGCCCGTCGGAGGGCCCGGCCGTGGCCTCGTGGGGGTCGGCGCCGAGGCGAGCGGCGAGCAGAGTCAGCAGCTCCTCCACGCGCGCCAGCTGCCCCGAACAGTGGGAAGTGAAATTCAGGCGAAAGTACTACGTCGGGGTCGATTCGAAGTCGTACCTTGTGCTGTAATCGTTGAACCTCGTTGCGAACGTCGCGACGCAACTCGGCTAACGCCGCGTCATGGCTCAGCGCCGCTGCACTCGCCGGGGCTGAAGTCGCGGTCGTCGTAGTCGTCGGGGCCGCCGACGCTGTCGTGGCGTTGACGCTGGCGGCGGCGGCCGGCGGCGGGGCTTCCTCGTCGATAGGGTCGCGGCAGGTGGAGCCACTCAACACGCTGCTCGCGCGCCCTCTCCCGAACGCGCTCTGTCAAACGTGTATATGTATGCCGTCCTTTTCTCTAACTACGATGAATCCCGAATAATATATAACGTGCTTTAATAAATAAAGTAATTTTAAATAGTTGTAAACTGTGTACATATGTACACAGCAGGGTGGCTACTCTCAGACGTCACAACTAGTCAACTTTGGGTCTAATTTATATGACATCTTCATTCGCCATCCGAATGACAACTTTATAATTCTAGGTGACTTCAATCAGCCTAATATATGCTGGACGCTTACTGGTAAGTACCTCTCACCTTCTAATTTAGCAGGGGACGCTCAAATTAACTTTTTCGATACTCTGAATCACTGTAATCTTGCGCAATACAATTCTATAAAAAATGTAAACGATCGTATTCTAGATCTAGTTTTCTCGAACTGTGAAATCGACGTATTTTCCTCCCTGGAACCTTTAGTTCCTGAGGATCCACATCATGAGGCGCTCATTATTAGTCATCACTTAATTACGCGTCCAATGTTAAACATTAATAATCGTATTAAATATATCCATCATAAGGGCGATTACACAAAAATTTGTGATGAGTTAGACAAAGTCGACTGGAAAGTAATACTCTTATCCAAGGACTTAAATAATGCTACAAATGATTTCTACTCCATATTTAAATCGTTAATAAATAAATATGTTGCCAAAAAATATATATCAGGAGCCAAACATCCTCCGTGGTACAGTCCCGCTCTCATAAAAACTATAAAAGAAAAAATTAAATTCCACAAGCAATACAAGAGATATGGTAGATTAGTTGATTACCAAACCTTTAGTCTACTGCGAAAGAGGGTCAAAGATATGGAGAATTATTGTTACAGTCACTACTGTTCGAGGATAGAAACTTGTATTACAAGTAATCCAAAAGCGTTCTGGAACTTCGTTAACTCTTCAAAAACAAATAAAGGTACCTTCCCCTCCACTTTATATTATGACTCTAAGACCGCTAATAGTAGTCAGTTGGCGTGTGAACTATTTCTCGACTACTTTGATAAAAATTTCTTGCATTCAACGTCATTACAACCAAACCCTACCTCATCTTATGTCTATGCCTCAAGCGATTCCAATGACGCTTTGCTGCACAGTATTCACTATAAATCAATCGGACGTGGCTAGATCATTGAAAAACCTTGATTTGAACAAGGGTTGTGGCCCAGATTCCATCAGTTCCTTCGTATCTGTTAAATGTGCTAATAGTCTCAGCGTTCCCTTAACAATTCTGTTTAATAGATCTTTAACTGAAAGTATTGTTCCTGACGTCTGGAAAATGGCTTATATTACACCTGTGTTCAAAAAAGGTGACGTTAGTGATGTGTGCAATTACCGACCCATATCCAAGCTCTGTATCTTTGTCAAGGTCCTGGAGCGTATGGTGCATAAAGAAGTGTACGCTTCTATAAAACATTTAATTGTCGAAAGCCAGCACGGATTTGTGAAAAATCGCTCCACCACTTCAAACCTCTTATTATTTAACAACTTAGTAACTGAAGATATGGATGAAGGTTATCAGACGGACGCGACGTCGTCTTTACTGACTATAGGAAATGTTTCGATAGTATTGATCACAGCATACTCATGCGCAAATTATACAATGCAGGAATTCGCGGTAGTCTGTATAGATGGTTTCTGTCCTATGTCTCCAACAGAAACCAATCTGTTGTCATTCATGGTTTCAAGTCTTCTTGGCGCAGTATCACTTCTGGAGTGCCACAAGGATCTATCCTTGGGCCATTATTATTCACTATTTTTATAAATGACATCCAACACACATTCAAACATGCAAAAATCTTACTCTTTGCTGACGATATGAAAATTATTTCAAGAATTTCAAATTACCGTGATTGTCTTCTCCAGCAAGACCTCAACGCTTTTGAGCGTTATTGTATTAATAATAAACTAGACCTAAATGTCTCAAAATGTTCCGTTATGACCTTCAGTAGAAAAACTAATACCATTTACTATTCTTATGTGCTACAAGGTCTCACATTATCCCGTGAACTGCATTATAGAGATTTAGGTATAATTTAAGACAACAAGCTCACTTTTGGTCAACATATTGACCATATCGTCTCCAAAGCATCTAAATGTCTTGGCTTTATAATTAGATCCTGTGTAAATTTTACTCAAATTAAAACTCTTAAAATCCTCTACTGCTCTTTTGTGCGCAGTATCCTCGAGTATTGTTCTGAGGTTTGGAACCCTCGCTATCAAATATATATAAAGCGTATAGAGTCTATCCAGAAGCGTTTCTTAAGATACATTGGATACAAAACAAAAATTTATGATGACAATTATAAGGACCGATGCATTAGGCATCACCTTCTACCGTTAGAAATTAGAAGAAAGGTGTCAGATCTATGTTATTTACACAAAATTCTCTCTGCCCTACTGGCACTGCTTGGCTTAGTTGTAACTCGAAGTGTAAACAGCAGAAGTATGCTTAAGCTATTTGTACCTAAATCGCGAACTAATTATGCACAACATAAATTTCTGACCCGTGTGGCAAACTTGTACAATAGCTTAAGTGACAAAATTGATTTGGACAACTAAAAAAATGTGTAGCAGCACAACTTATAAGTAACTACGTCTCTTAGCACATTTATATTCTCTCTGTTTAGTATTCACATTTATTATTGTTATATTTGTTATAAATGTTAACCGTTGTCAACCTGTTTCCTACTTGCTATTTTCTTTATTTGTGAAAACTTCTTAGGCTATCTATTATAATATTATTATCCACATTTGTATTTTAGCTGTAAGTTTTCCACATCCTATAAAATAATAAAAAATAAATGAAATAAAAACCTTGAGCGTAACGGTGGTGGCAGTGGTCGCAGCCGACGTGGCGGCAGCGGGGATCGCGTTGTCGCGCGCGCTGAGCGAGCGAATGAAGGCCGCGCGTGGCGGGTCGCCCCCTTCCAGCGAATGGGCCCCGCCCGCCAGCAATCGGCCCCATTTGCCGCGAGCCGCCGCCGATCCGGCCGTCGCCCCGGACCCCGCCGAGGCTCCGGCGACCCCCGAGCTACTGCCGCCGCCCTCTGCCGACGAAGTCGCACTGGCTCCGCTCCTGAAATCATTGTGTATTTATTACATCGTATCGCGCTCGGAATGCACCTCATCGTCGAAGTGTACTCACGCGGCCGGCGTGGGTTCCGTATCGCTGTCGGGCGCGGGGGCCGCGGGGCGGGCGGGCGCGGCGGCCACGCTCCGCTCGCGGCGGAAGCGAGAGAAGATCTTGCGCACGAGGTGGTCCTGAGCCTGCTCGAGCTGCGGCTCGCGCTTGCGGCGCTCCATCAACTCGCGCTCCCGCCGCACATCGGCCACCTTGCGGAAGATTAGACGGTGCCGCAGGTTGTAGGTGAGCGTGAGGTTGCGCGCGAAGCTGTTGGCGAAGGCCTGGTAGAAATCTAGCACTTCGAGCAGGCGATCGCGCTTGATGGTGTGCAGGTCGCAGTAGGTAAGCGCCCGCACGTTGGCCGCCGACTGCCCGACAGCGCTGTCCTTCCAGAAGGAGTCGCCGAATACGTCGCCTTTGCCCAGGATGGCGACGACCTCGTCGTCTTGGATCACCTCTAGACTGCCAGTCACGATGAAGCACAAAGAGTCGATGGACTCGCCCGTGTGGTAGAGCAGATCGCCCGGGGCGGAGTGTGACATATGAAAGTGCATGGCGAGCGCACGCAGGCAGCCGTCCGACGCCAGCCGAAACGCCGGATGCTCGTTGAACACTTTGCGATTGAGATGCACGCAAATGTCCGCCTTCATGTCCTTAGGGCAGTAGTTCAGCACCTGCGAGAGCGCACGTTGTCAACACTTCGGGTCGGTCGTTATGACCAGGCCGTACGGTCGTATCATCTCACCTTATCGGTATCCAGCCCCTTAGTCATGGCCCAGGTGGAGACGACGTAGTCCATGACTCGCTCGCTGAGAGCCTTCGGTACTTCGTGTAGCTTCATGAACTCACGGACGTTGTTCAACATGTCGTGGTACTTTGCCGTCGCTGACGTCATCTGCTGAATGATGGTAGTCACGTGGCCAAATATCGTCGCATACAGCAGCGCTGCCGGCAGTAAATACTCGAGCGTTAGATTTCCCTTCCCCCTCCCGCCCCAGCGCCGGTCCGACCGTAGTCTCGCGAGAACACAATCGCGCGTCAGCGGAATGCGCACGTTGTGTTCGGCGAGACTGGGCGTCGGTGCGGACCAGAGTCGAGGCGGTCGACTGTGTGACACTTCGTGGGCCTGCACGGGGGATGGGACAGTGGAACATTGGGACTGGAAATAGCCTATAGTTTAGGCGCGTTTATTTCATGAAATGCCTCTTGTAAATCTTTACTACAATAAAAATGTAGTAACTTTCTATTATATATTTCTTCGTTATTAATTCGGTGAATTTCACATCAATGTCGGAGTGTGAATTCGCCTTATACTGGTGGTCAAGAGGTAAACTCAATTATTGTTACAGTTAAAGGATGCAATTAAATTTTTTTTAATAACAAAATTTAAGCCAAATTTGTAACACTAGGGATATTTTAGTACACTTTAGATATATATGAGAGTGAGGATAGAAGGTGGAATAAGCGGCCTCCGGCGCAGAGCACTGCTCGGGGGTCGCGAGGAGAGGGCGTGCTCCGGCTAATAAGAGAAGAGTTCCGGCACCTGCCACTATCATCATGCAGATGGTGAAGATCTTCTCGTTATCGGTCTCGGCGGCCACGTTGCCAAAGCCCACGGAGGTCATGCACGTCATGGTGAAGTAGAGCGCGGTCACGTACATGGTCTTGCGCGAGGGCCCGTTTACGAGCTCGGGCCCGTCCGATTCGTTGGACCACACGTACGAGTACGGACTCTGCGTTACGTTAGCCAGTTTCCATAACCACGAATACTGTAGGCCCGAATCGGCGTCCGAGCGGCCGATACTGTACCACACGCAGGCCAGCCAGTGTGCCACGAGCATGTAGAAGCACAGAAGCAAGATAAGCATGGCGGCCCCGTACTCCAGGTAGCGGTCTAGCTTACGCACCACGCGGCCCAAACGTAGCAGCCGCACAACCTTTAGGGCGCTGAAGAGGCTGCCGATGCCCTGCAAAGTGCAACCGTCACTACCACCCCACACCTCTTACCACACACTCCCGCCCATACTCACATCTTCGTCGTGGTCGAACGCGTTGAAGACGTCGTAAGGCAGACAGGACAGCAAATCGATAAGAAACCAGGATTTGAAATAGTTCTTTCTGATGACCTTAGGGTCGCTGACCACTTCCCCGCCCGGCCCCACGAACGTCGTGTGAAAATTGAGCACTATATCGATGAAGAAGACGACGTCCACGATCGAGTCGATCACCAGGAGCGAGACGTCCTCGCTCGTCTTATTCTTGAAGGCCACGTTGTAGGGCACCATGATGGCAGTGTAGAAGGTGAGGCACAGGATGATCCAGTCCCAGATGGCTTTGAACGCGCAGTAGTGGAGCAGGATGTGCGGGGGCGTCTTGGGTGCCTCCTGCCGGTACTGCGGAAGGACCTCCCCGGACAGCGACATCACCTGCGAACGCCAAGCGCATTACATCCGCCGGGACTCGAATCGTTCAGTTCTAGCGCTGACAATGTTCATTAGAAAGTGCGAGTGAGGTGAAAAAAGTGAGTGTGCGTGTTTACATGCGCTGCGGGTGTACTGACATGCGCCAGGTGGCTCTGCCGCGCCGGCTCCTTGAGCGCCGGCAGCGCCGACACCAGCACCGAGCGCGACCGCGTCACCGATCGCGCCAGCTTCGCAAACTTGGACAGACCTGCACGACACACATCGCCGAGTCAGACACACGCCCTCTGGGCCGGCTCCGACCGGCCGCCATATCGACCTACCTCCCTTGGGGTCGTCCGCGTCGATAGGCTGCTTGAGGGCAGTGATGTCGCGGAACGTGAGTAGGAAAAGCACTACCAGCTCGCGCTCGTTGCGGATCGGCGCCACGTGCACCAGTAGCCACAGCGGTGTTCCTGCGCAGAGGACACGAGTGAGCGACGGGAGAGCAGTGGAAGACGTAAGAAGCGGGCGCTCACGGTTCTTCTTGTAGAGCAGGATCTCGAATTGGTCGGCGAGGTGGTGGTCGAGTGCGCGGTCCACGCGTTCCAGCGCTTCCTTCTCGGTCAGCTCGCCGTGCATCCAGCCGCAGCGGCACGACTTCTGCATGACCTCGGCGCGATTGTAGCCGCTCATCTTGCAGAAGGTCTCGTTGCAGTACACGATGGGGTAGTCTACGATCTGCGCGTTGGCCAACAGAAAACTGCTGTCTGCTGTAACACACGAGGCAAAGGCTTTACAGAAGAACTGGCTCTTGTAGCGTTATACAGAAACTTGAAGTACTGACGCTGTGACGACGAGCGGCGGATGATGTTCTCGAGGAAGGTGTTCTGTGGGGCCACGAGCCCCCGACGCCCGCCCGGCATCCCTTTGCGTGTCGCCTCTGGGGCCGCTCACCAGCACATTTTGTTCGCACGCCGTCGCTAACAATGGTGTTATCATAATTTTTAATATCAATAAGATTTTCGAAATAACCATCAATTAAACGTAGCAAACTGTATGAAAATAAATGCGGACTATCTAGTTGGTGACGCGTTGATCGCAGAAATTAATGAATCGACCGTGAATAAATATTTTTGTTTTGTTCCACTTATTCACACGAAGAACGTTAGAGGCATTCTAACACTCATACTGTCACAAGCGAAGCATGATGAAAATAGTTTATTTTTAAAGGTTTAAAATTTGTGTAGATACTTTCAAAATGATCTAGGTCACCAGAATCTTTTTTCTATAACCTTATTTCGGCAGAAGTATTTATTACAATGTGAAAGAAACTAGAGCACGCATCAGGATATGTGACGGATACTCTATGAAATTATTTGAAGATTTTAGGTGAGACATTAGTAGCGACAAATGAAATGAACAACTTGGTAATACTATTTTTTCACTTGCTTTATCCGCTTAGTACCTAGAACTAGGCAGAGATTTAGTCACATGTGAGGTATTTTCTTTCACGGCAGGTTTGAGTATAGGAAAAACATCTGACAAAAATCACTAAGCACATTGTATTATGTAGCCACCGTAATATTATTTTATTTTCATGGATTGCGAATTAATATAATCCAAAGCAGAGCTCGCCTGTTACCTATCAACGTGTCGAACTGTCGCTCGTCAGCAACACTCCGCATCCATGGACACAAAAAGAGACGAGGGCACTCAGTGGAATTATTATTGTTTAGGATGGCAGGCGCAGTCGAGCACGAGTGGGCTCGCTTACGTAACTCAATTAGGGGAGCCGAGCGTCCGCAGCTCACATAATGCCGGAGTGGCGCACTTCACCGCTCCGCTAGCTTCGTTCTCGAATCGATCGAGTGAATCGCGACGGCTCCTTAGTCCTGGCGAGGGCGGAAGCGAGCGGCCGGGCATGGTTCGCCGGAAGGCCCCAGGCGATCGACGAGGGGCCCGAGCTGACGGCGGCGGGCACCGTTCGCGGAGCTGAACGAGGGTCTGTGCCGAGCGGCTCGAGACTCGCAAGCCGCCGCGCGTCTCGCTTCGGCCGCGGGGCCGCACTGCCGCGCGCCGCCGCACGCCGCACGCATGCGTCGCTGCTTCTGCTGTCACTCTGGCGGGACAGTCCCAAGCGCCTATCACGAGCCTGTCACCATCACGCTAACCTAAACGTAGTACCACTGATTCCGTTCAACACACAAACGTACGGGTACGTCACTAAAACACATATGACAAAACAAGCACTGAAATATTAAATTATTATTCCTGCTCGTTTGCCCCGTTTTGTAAAAAAAAATGAAGTAATTAGGTTGATCTTTTGAGTCGGGTAATTTTTAAAAAACAAGGGGATGTCAATAATTATTACCAAAATATCCTCGTATTTCTATCTGCTCGAAATTATTTGAGAATAAATAAAAAAAATCAAGTTGTTGTAGTAAGTTTAATATCATTGATAGGGATCAATAAGCTTTTCAAAGAAATTAGTTTTTTATTCTAAATGCAAACAGTATTGAATAATATTATTAAATATAGATTCACAACATCCCTGTTTATGGATTTATACAGAGCTTTTGACTGTGTCTCACATATTTGTTGAGATTCGCAATTAACGTTATTAGGGGCCAAATAGATTGTCCGGAGTTGCTACAGGCTTGTTAAGAATGAGTGAAGCCTGCAAGGAGTTTTTATTTGTAAGTTTAGGTTAAGGTAGTTTTTAAGTATGTTTTTGGCTATAGGTTGTAATAAAATAAATAAAAATTTTATTGCTCAACAAACCAAAGAAAATGCGAATAAGAGGATTAGCTTAGGCTGTCTTCATATCTGTCAAACCGTTTGCAACCCCAGGGAAGTATTTTAGGTACTGTATTGTTCTTATTATTCGTAAACGACTTAACCGAAGAATCTGAACTTAAAAAACTATAGATACGCTAACAATATTTCGATAGTCGCCTCATCCGAAAGAACAAGTGACACTGAAATAATACGGGGGGCGTCGCTTCTTGGGTCAGGGTCTGCGGCGAGGCGCGTCGGCGGCGCGCGGGCGGCGAGCGGGCGCAGCGGCGTCGAGGGCGGAGCGCTTGGCCACGATGACGCGCGTCGCGCCCGCCACCACGCGCAGCCGCTCGTCCTTGGGCTCGGCCAGGTCGTCGGCGAACACGATGGGCAGCCGCAGGATGTCGGCGGCGAGCAGGTCGCGGCGCGCGCCCGGCGGACGCAGCGCCAGCGGCGTGCCGCCCGACACGCGCGACACCACGCGGCCCTCCGCCGCCCCCCCCAGGGCCCCGTTGCCCCTGCGAACCGACCGGCACACGTCACCATCGCCCCGAGAAAATTTTACAAAAGCTACAGGTGGAATGTGCACTTACTGCGACACGTCGGCGGCGGCGAAATCTCGGATGCCCTCTGCGGTCACAACACAAAAGATTATCACAAATACACAAGCAGCGCGGGCGGAAGCGCAAAAGAGGCTCACCTGTCGCCTCGTCCTGCGCGCACACCTCGCCGATCCAGCGCGCGCACTCGTCCTGCGAGGCAAAAGGCTTTAATCTATATTCCGAAGCTGATTCACTCTCCACCGACGACGGCGTACCGCGATCGCAGCGTCGAGCGCCTGCTGCGGCACCCCGAGCCGCAGGCGGTGGCGTCGCGGCAGACGCAGCGCGTCGTCGGCGCCGGCCACGAGCAGCAGCCGCCGCCCACCGCCGCCCGCCAGCTCCGCCGCGGCGCCGCGCCCCGCAGTCGCGGCCGCGCCGCCCGCCACCACGAGGGCGGCCGCCGGCGCCGAGCCCAGCGGCTCGTCGGGCCCCTCCGCCGTCATCAGCGGCGGCGCCAGCAGCACCACGCCGCGCACGCCCCGGGCGCTGGCCAGCCGCGCCGCCAGAGCCGCGCCCGCGCCGCACCCGCCCAGCACCACCGGCCGGGACCTGTTCGCGCCCAGCGGTTAGATGCGGCGGCTCCTTGCCCGGTCCCGCGGGCGGCTACTCACCCCGCCTCGTGCAAGAGCTGGGCCAGAGCCAGGCGGGCGGCGTGCGCGCGCATGGCGCACCAGCGCTCGGGAGGCGCAGCGCCGCCGCCGCCGCCCAGGGGCCGCACGTGCAGCAGCGCCCCCAGCCGCCGTCGCCAGCGCTCGTCGCGCCGCTCGCTGCCGGCGCTCACCCAGCCGAGCCACGGGCCCGGCGCCGCGGAGTCGATCGGGGGCGACACCGCATCCAGCGGCTCGGCCGGCGGCGGAGGCGGGTTGGGCGCGAGGCGGGCGGCGAGGCGAGGCGCGGCGCGGGTCAGCTCGGCCGTCAGCCGCCGGTACGAGGCCCGCTCGGCTCGCGGCAGGTGGCCGAGGAGGGCGGCGTGCAAACCCGCGGCGTCGGCGGCCGGCGCCGAGGCGAGCGCGCGCCGGAGCCTCGCCGCCGCCTCCCTCGCGGCCTCCTTGCGCCGCCATCGACTCCTGCCGGAAGATCGAAAGAGTCAGGGCGACCGAGATAGCAGATCGAGCCGAAAGCGACGACGCAGCACGCACCGGTCGGCCGCGAGGCGGCGGAGGCGCATCTCGGTGAGCAGCTCGACGACCGCCCCCGCGAGGCGGCGCTGCGCCTCCGACGTCGCCGCCGCGGTCACGCTGTGCTCCCAGTCGGTGGCGTCGGCCCCGTCGGCGTCGTCCGAGTCGGAGTCGGCGGGTCGGTCGAGAGGCGGCGCGGGGCGCGCGGGCGCGGCCGAGTGCGCGTCGACGAGGGCGAGGGGCGCGGGGGCCGGCGCGAGGGGGGCGCGCGTTAGCAGCAGAGTGCGCACGTGCGAGTGCGGCGCGGCGCCGCGTTCGCGCGCGTACGAGTGCTCCCCCCACACGCCCGATCTCCCTTCCTGCGAAGATACAGCGGAGTCAGAATCCTACCCATTTGCGATGTCCTCGGAAATGTACGAGCACACACGAGTACGCACCAAATCATCGGTGACGCTGAGCGTGTGCCCCACCAGTCGCTCGTGTAGGCTTGACGGGCTGAATGAGCTCTGTCCGCTTTCAGTCTCCTGGAACGATTCATTCAATTTCATTAGCCCATACAAATAGGGATTATAAACCTTAAGAAGAAGTCTCACTAACTTTCATACTAAGCACATCCATAATTTCATTCATTTTAAGATTACCTTCATCTTTTTCGAACAGACTTTCAAAGAAGTTTTTTAGTTTCGTTATAAAAATATTTTTATATTTTGCACATTCCTAAGCACAAGTTCTTTTGTCTCTAGTTCTACTGTGGACGACTTTTTTTGAATAATTGAAAAAAGAGTAATACATATTTAAATACTAATTATTACTATTTTGATATTATTATTTCTTCTGCTTTGATGAATTAGGTCCTTTTTTCGTGTCACCCAATCTATGTTGAAGTCACTTTTTAGATATTTGTTAGGTTTTTTTTTGCAATAAATAAGTTTATGTACACACATGTAGATAAAACTTATAACATCTAAAAACAAAATGAGTAAACCTTATCATATATACTTATTTGATTAAAAGTCCTAATCTCCAGAGCTATTTTTAAGTGTTAATGGGCATCTCTGTTGGCATATCTTTATATGAAATAAAACTAACATCCAATCCAGTTTGATAGGAATAGTATACAAATGAACAATTCTTCTTTTTGAGAGCTTTTTGCATGCTCAGATGTTTCATTACACAGAAAGTCATGCAATGCAATAATATCCATGTTTATAAATAACTTTTCCAAACAAAACAAATAACAATTTTAACATGATTAATTACTATGTAAAAAACGAACAATTTATTACCTGCAGCGATATATCCAAATGCAATAATTGACTGGACTCACACATCGGCATCTCTTTAATATTTACTATATGTACTTAATAACAACAATAGCATTTTCAATAGTTACTCCTGGCTCAAAATATTTTTGCTCGACCGTATCTTGAGCTAACAGGTTAGGTTTATGAAAATGTTTCTTCATTAGAGGCACATAGAGACATTGTAAAGTATAAACCGACCAATTTACAAGAAAAGTATTTCTGTAACACAGTTACTGCGTCGTGCAAAACGTGACATCAACGATAGAAGAAATGTGGATAGAAATGTAAACAACAAACATGATATAATTCACAATGACATAAACCCTCTAACCCCTAATTCACAATGACAAAACCCTCGTAACTTTTAATGGCGATTTTTCTATGTCAGTTGTCACTCGCGATCCTGTCATTCGTTGAATAGATATAAATCATAAAATAAAAATTATTTATTTGACTTCGAAATTAAATAACTTTATTGAATGTTTAAATTATTATTCACGTAATTTTCGGAGTAAGTTAGGTTGATGGTAGTATGACAGTTATCGGTGTTTGACTTGTAGCGTTCTGTTTAAGACTACTTAGTCTGTAGTGATTTTTCTAGACGTATTTTCCCGCCTAAATAAGGCGGGAAAATACGATTTCGAGATTGTGATTGTTAGAGACAAGTTAGAGGGTCAATTACGATTCTGCACAAAAATGTAGTGGTTTTAACCTAAATTAATAATACACCTTACGACCACCACCTTACGAACTCATAATTCGTCGCAGTTAACAACTAAGTATAACAAATCTCTTCCTTTCATGAGCTGCAGTCAACAGCGTTGATTTGCAGCGGGCCAACATTTACGGCGTGGACGGAAATCCTGACTGGCCACGTGTGCCTAATTGGCCAACCTTAAAACTATCCCTAAGCCCTATTGTTGTAACCTTGTAGTTGAATGTAGTTCCTTTGATGAACCAGAGTTGTGAAAAATTGAAATTTAAGTATTTTACTTTAATTTTGATTGATTCTTTCCACTGAATCATCCATTGAACTTAAAAATATTCTTGATTAAGAAGTCTTATAGTCTAAGCCTGGATTTTTGAATCTAAAATTGTTGAATATCTAGATTTTTTTATCATAGATTGGGCAAGTTGAAAATTTAGCCCGAAACATCAATGTGAGATCATGTCCAAATAAATTGCATTTTTCTATCTTTATTGAACCGAACTTCAACCTGCTATATATCAGCCTGATGCTGTATACTAAAATTTTTACTACAACTATATTATATAATCTAAGCCCGTAGAAATGGCCTGGACATCTGCTGTTTGTAGGTCATATTGTGTAAATATTACTCCCAAGAATTTTCCTTGTGGATTAAATTATTGTCACATTGTATCTGAAGTTGAAGGTTTGTTTAATACTAACTTTAATTTTTGCCTTGTGTCTGAGATGCCATCACCAGTGCAATAGTTAAATTATCAGCAAACCAAACAATATGGCTGCTTTTTGGAATTATTGAATTTTCCCAAAGAAAATTTATAATGTTTGTCGGCTATCTGTACATTCTGAACATTGTGTATGAAATGCAACTCATAGCTGCTATTAATTATTTTCAAGTGAATGGATTTTTAAAAATGCTTTTTTTCAGAGAACTAATTGCTGACATAAATATTCGATTCATGGCTGATGATTTCACGATGACTTATTAAGACTTACTTATTAAAAAAAAACTAATCTCAGAGATCTTGATATACTTTTGAGCAGTAGGACCGTGTAGGATCAGAGGTTCAAGGTGATGGGAGTTTCTTAAAGCTATCGGGCAGCCTAGTAAAATGAGTTCATGACTTCACTTTGAACTGAAAAATTCAAGTAATGTTGTTCAAGTTAAAAATATTAAAAACAAAGTCAAATTTTTATTTCGCCTTTATATTTTTTGAGTTATAAACAAAAAATTAAATATCATTTTTTTCATTTCATTTTGTTACAATATTAAATTCAGCAACGATCTTAAACCCTGTTTTGCTTGGGTTAAAAAAATGGTAAATAGGTTTTTCTATTCTATAGAATTTCTTCAAATTTTGTGTCAATGATATATCTGAATAATATTATTTGTAAATATATTATGATATTATAAAGAATAAAGCTAGACAATCAGTTCATTCTAATTAAATGAAATGAAACTTTCACCTTTAAAATATAATTCGAATTTATAATTTAATTTATTTACGCAATAATCTATTTAGTTTAGATGTTATCATAATTCAAAATATTTTTATGATGCTTCAAGTATGAGTCCTACTTACTTTACAAATATCTTTTAAACACTCCACGACAAACTTATACCAAAATTATAGACTAGATAAATTTTAATGAGTGAATCTTGAATTGTTTGATTTAGTTAAGATCTCCAGTGTTTTTAATTTGGAATATTGACCATAACAAAATAGAGATAGGCCACGACTTTAAATACCTTATTTAAATTAAATTATAGAATTCGTAAGACATGCAGCTGAGCAATAATACCATAAACGTCCTGGTGAAATGTTTCTAAGTTAAACTGTCTAACTTACAAACTGAACTTTACGAACGCTAGGAGTTTACGCACGAGGGTCACGCTGGGAGAAAAAAACTTTATTTCTATCATAGCTTATTCTATCATATTATATTTTACTCTATAATCATATATATCATATATCATAATAACTAATTAAATTCAATAGCGTGTGTCCTAAGCTGTTGTGGGCTAAAATTAGGTCAGGGGAGTTCTTGGCTCACACATTTTTATTTCATATTTAATTCAAGAAATTAAGATAACACTATTTATTATTTCTATATTTTTAATGTTTATTTATTACCAGAGGCCTCCATTTAATTGTATTTATTTTAATATCTATATTGCGAAATGTAATATATATATATTTATTAATAAAACCTACCTATAATTCGTCGTGAATGAAATATGAAGGAGCACATCTTCATAATATATATATACATTCATATGAAAAAAAAAGAATGTTCGATAACTTATTCCCAATGCACCTAGACACATTTGTGATTTTGCTGAGTGGACTATGAACATAACGAAAAGATGTAATTTAAGCTATTATTGCGCGCCCTCACACAACAACCATTTTGGAACGACGCGACGTCCGGAGTTTTTTGAAGACTTGAACTGCGCGCACAAGATATTAATTCGGCGAATTAATTAACTTTCTTCTTTCATCGTGTTTGGTGAGTCCTTTCTTTTCCATTATTTATTTTCTAATTAAAATGTATTATTCTTTAGGAAATTCGTAGCCATCCGATTTCTATTATTATTATTATTTTTGGTTTTTATTATTATTGTTTTAAAAAAAATAACCAGTGCGAACAATTTATTAAAGGTTGTGCTCATGGATACTTTGTATTTTTCAGTATCCAAGATTTATACGTGTCCGTGTAGCCGTCGGGATAATGATACGATGCCAGCTGAGGTGCAACTACAGGTTACAAACTAATCCGAATCGCCCTCAGAAATATCAATATTTTCACATCGTCCCAACAACTCCTTCAAACACTCTCTATGACAGATACAGTAAAAGATGCATACAGATGCAAAATTATGCTCGCAGGTTTTTTTTTACCAAAATCCATTGTCGGGATTGTTACATTTCGACTTACTCCGAATAAGATAAATTAACACTCGTTAATAAAAGAGATCGCTTGTTAGCGATAAGGCCTTTTATTTATATACTAGTTTTTAAGTTGTTTTATTGTTACTTTTCTCCCTTGTTATATGGTATATTATAATAAAGTAATAAATACATACAGTATATATATACGTTAAGCGAATGTTTTTTCTTTATTGTGGAATGATATATCGATGTAGAACGAAAAACTTTGAGTTAAGAGCGAAAAGCTCCGACGCGCGACGGACGGAGAATAATTTCCTCCGTCGCCTTCTGAACTCCGTGCATGTTTGGATAAACTAAAAAAGAAAAATTACCTAGTACACTCCATGTCACTAACAGTAGAAGAAAGGTTACTTTAGAAACCAACATCTTTGCCGAATTCGTTCGCGGTTTCGGTACGGCGTTAGTGCAAAATGCCTCTCCACTAGCACGTTAAACCATTTGCAATAATAAAAATGTAATATTGCTCTTCTTCATTAATTTTCACCAAAATGTATTTAATACAAATGGATATTAATTATTTTGTACATCTGTAAATCATAAATATGAATATATATTTTGTTTGTTCACCTACGAAGACCGTGTGGCAAGTACGCAGCGCTTCAATATATTAATATTGATTGATGATATATAAATTATTAATATATTAATTATATTATACTTAGAAGGGAAGCGAAACATTGTTTCAAATCAACTACAAAAATAATTTATGAGGGATATATTATAAATATAATACCATATTTATTTGACACGTTTGCAAAAAGATCATTATTTGATGGTTTTATAATACTTTGTCGGAATCACCTACCTGTTTCAGGTGGTAACCAGTCCATCAAATGCGATTTTTATTAAAAGTCGGATTCAAAGTCACTCGAACCATTCAATCTTAAATATTAGTTGGGTATTAGTTGGTAAGGTTAATTAGATAGTATAAATCGGTTTAACGCGTTCGTTAGAAATGATAATTTTTAATAAAGAAAGATAACAATAGATGAAATGTAATTGTTCCAAAATTCAACCTTCACATTAATCGCTAAGTAATTAAAAATGTTTTTCTCATTTAAAACTCCAAATCTATTGGTTAGATTATTAATAGGTTCGTTATAGAAAAAGTATACACGTGGATCTAATTTGACTTTTTAAAATACAAATTTTGGTAATGAGGTATTATCGCTATTTCCAAACCAGATTAATTAGTGACGTCAGTGAAAAATATTATTAATGACTATTGACTGACCGCGAATTCAACCGTAATTGCCTCTTTTGTTTGTTAAACGCACTCAAAAGAGTACTTGGCACCGTATTAGATTACCCTTTCGACGAACATCCAAATTTCCCATAGATGAATAAAATGATTTTGTACCTGTATTATCATTAATAATTGGCTCTGAATTCCCATGACATTCGTTGTGAGTGTCGTGACCAACACATATATTCCTCTCTCTGCAGACTTTGGCAGAATGATTGAATTTCAAGCTTTTATAAAACTACACTAGGGATGGAAGCAGAAACTGTGACCGCTATGGTTCCCAGAGGAACAAGTTTGCCTTCGAGTTGTCTCAGGAATCGTTGAATAGACATTACTATACTTTTTTTTATAAATCTCCTCATTAGTCATTTCCTTTGCAACAAAGTGTATATCGCTTGTTAGAAGTAAAAGTCCTAATTTTGTAAGCGTTAACTCTGTGAACGCGTAGAATCTTTTATATTTTATTTATTGTACTCTGCTGTACTCTTGATTGATTGTCTGTCTTAAGTTAACTTTAATAAGTTAAATCTAGATACTAGAAAAAAACTAAAAGACTTACGTACTTAACATAACTAGATAGATTTTTTTATTCTCAGTGCATCCAATATTTTTTCTGGTCGAGCAGGCCGTTGGCTCTGCGACAACAGTGTGAGTAGACAGGGTCGTCTTCACTGCAGTATTTTCGTCCGAGTCCTAAACCAACGGTCACTGGTCCAGTACCGCAATGCTTAATATATCCATATGAACCTTGCCCGCTTCAGTGAGGACATTCCACCTTAAGAGCGACATTGTTAAAACTAATGAGGCTACCCAACAAGGTGAGCCGCAGTCTGCTTACTAGCACCTACACTATATGACAGTCAAGCTTTAAATAAATCTTATGGTTATCACAGTTGTATTATTTCTAGCTTAGGATCTATATCAAAGCGTCGTTTGAATAGTAAACTATTATTATTCCTATTTCCACACCTTGGAACTCGGGAGCAGGAGCAGTCACGTTTAAAAAAGGAAGAAAAATACTAATAATAATAAAATTAAATTTAGACATTGCGACACAAGCAATATATTCTTGGCAGAGCTTCACTTGTCAAGGCCCCTCAGTCCAACAGCGAGATTCCATTAAAAAAAAGTAGTATAGTTTATTGAAAAATTTGGTGCAATGCTTAAATAAAAATACATAATGGTCACATTTAAACAATTTTTCATTACCTTTAAAAAAAAGTATTTGGAATATGTCAATAATCAATTGCAGTTTTTTGTTCAATTTTATCAAAACTAATTAACTAGAACAAATTTGTATTCTAATTTGTTCTAAAAATGAAAAAACGTGTTCGCAGGTATATAAGAGAGGCGTTTTGCACTAACGGCGCGGTGTACTGAAACAGCGAACGTAGTCGGCAAAGATGTTGGTTTCTAAAGTAACCTTTCTTCTGCTGTTAGTGACATGGAGTGTACTAGGTAAGTTTTCTTTTTTAGTTTGTTCAAACATACACGGGTCCATTCCTGTATGGGTGATGGAGATCCCGTAAAATTGCTCTCCCTCCGGCGCAGCTTTTCGCTCTTAATTCAAAATCTTCACCAAACTTGTAACACCAAGTAAGGTACATGAGGGTATTAAGGCCTAGCTAAGGGAAATTTCTTGTAAAATGAATACTGATAATAGAATCAACAAGTTTTATTAGGTAATCAGTCGTTTATTTAAGCAACTACAAAATTAAAACAAAAGGTAGCAAGTACTGCATAAAACTTAAACAAAATTTAACATTTTTTAAAACACTCTTAATAGGCCTTATTATAATTAGGCAGGGTAACAAGGCCTGTTCTTAAACTATTCAATTAATCAACTAAAACAACATAATTTGGTACTTGAGATCAATCATCATCCAGTCGATGGTAGAATAATATGTTAGAATCTTAAGAATTAAATGAGTAGCCTCCTCTAACATCCACCAGGGCATACAAAGTCATCATAATCATCCACTGATAAACCGACACATTCCTCATGATACCACTTGGGGCATTGAGAGCACTGCCGCATGTCATCCATACGGTTTTCATCACAGGCATGGCAGTACCAACTCACTTCTTGAGTGCCTTCAGTGTCTTTGGTTCGAGTAGATCCGCGAGAAGACTTGGTTTTATTTGAATTTCCTACATCCCTTTTCCGTCCCTTGGTTTTCTTCTTCTGAATTCTATTTTTATTCCCTACATTGCTTTTCCTACCTTCATTGAATTTATTAAAAAGATCTTTGGTCACTGGAGTACCCCGAAAATTAATAGCCTTACGTCGAACAGTAGGTGTTGTTTCTTGAACCTTCGCAGGTGTAGGCATGAGATCATGAAACCCAGATTTTATTTGTTCTTTTTCTTTCTCTAGTCGTGCAAGTGGCACATCGTCTTCAGAATCACTTGAGGAAGTTCCATAGATTTGGTGATAATAGCTGCGCTTCATGGTTGATCGGCTGAGGGGCTGCTGATTCGGTAAATTGGCTGGGGACCCAAAACTTGTAGAAGGAATAGGAGTCTTCGGTCGAGAATAATTAACAAGTGGCACATTCTCTTTCCCGACATCAGATGCAAAGATTCTCATCAGATCGTTTGCTTCTGCTTCTGGAGTCGTTTGCCTAACGTAATTATCCATTGCTTCTATAACGTCAGGCGTTGACACCTCTGTCAAAATTGATGGTGATTCGCGTTCCTGAGAGTTATCGAGTGATTGCAAGTTTCCCTGTTCACCATCAGGAGGCGCTGGGACTTCTGTCAATATTGAAGGAGCAAAGGCTGTTTCTGGTATGGCATGCGGATTGAAAGGATATAAACCAGTTGCTTTAAAACCACTCGTGATGTTTCCGTGAGTCATACATTTGGACCATACGCTCGAAAGAATGACATTAAAGCGTGCTTTCGTCAGTTTTTTGTCTCTGTTTTGGTCCATGAATGCAAGAACTTCAGCATCCCAATGATGCTCGAATGATCTATAGACGGCTTTGTCCAGGGGCTGCAGTTCATGTGTAGTGTTAGACGGCAAGCAATATAATGATATATCAAGTGATTCAGACACATCGACAATAGAAAGATCTAAATGACATGCGGCTCCATCAAAAATAAGAAGGCACGGCCCCGGGCTTTTGTACTTGGCTAAATGTTTCAAAAAAATTTTGAAGATCTCGTTCGTCATGTATCCTTTTGCAGATTTCTCAACCAGAGAACCCGGTGGCAAATTATCGTACAATTCCGGTTTCAACCGTTGACCCTTAAATATCACCATTGGCGGTATAGCAGTGCCGAGGGCATTCACACATCCTGCAATAGTGACACTTTCTGCGTGTTCAGAAGACTGTAAATGAACCCTCTTTGCTCCTTTTTTGGCTAAAACACTTTGTTGGTGGTGAATTGTCAAACGGCAACCTTTCTCGTCCATATTATAGATTCTTTCTGGGTGATCTCTTAAGTTTAATTTGTCATAAAGTTCTTTTAGCTTTTCGAAGTGGTCATTTACAATAAATTTATTAAGTTTTTGGGCTCGGGCCGGGTTCATGAACTGTGCTTTTCGTAAAGAAATGTCAGGATGCCTTTTCATAAACGCCTTAAACCAGTCTTTACCAGCGCATTTAGCCTCCTCATCAAAATTGTGCTTTATGTTATTTAGCACACAATATTTGTACACCAGCCGCCGCAGTATTCTTGGCGTGATAGGTAAACTTATTTCTGCATACCTGATTATCCTCTTCACAAGATCAGCTTCCTGTTCTGTATTCAATATAGGCTTACGACCTAACCTTTTTACCAAAATACCACTTTGGAGGTGATTTCTTATTGTTCTCCTAGGAATTTTATATCGTTCTGCAGCCGCATACGTACTCATGATTCCTCTCTGTACTGCGCGAACAGCTGAGACCAAGTCATCTTTTGACCACAATGCTCGCTTAGGCGGCATCGTGAACGTAGGAACTGTGAACAGTGTATGATATACTGAAACAATCTGAAAATAGTGCAAACATTAAAATATATATATCTATAAGTATAATAAAGCCTACTATAAAAGTTTATAGGCCTTATTACCCATAGGTTAGGTTTTTATGGAAAACGAAATAATTACAATTTGGACTATAGAACGTTAATAAGTAGAGCAATGTAGGACGAGCATAAGTTAACGATAATACAGACAATAAATGTAAGGAGATAAATGTAATAATTTACGAAATACTTACGTTTTACCGGAGCCAATATTTGTAAAAACGTGACTTGCGGCTACTCTTGACAACGTTTAGCACGTAAATAGCGAGACCGAGTGAGTTAGCCAACACTTTCCGCCTGGTGGCGCTTTGTACGTGTAATATACGTGTGTGTACGTGACCTTGAGCGCAAAATCGTATTCTAAGCAAGATTTTTAATATTTAGGCCTTATTAGCCGACAGGCTTTAATACCCGCATGTACCTTAAAGTGCCCCTGTTTGTAGGAGGCCATGAGCCCGAGACCCGCGTGGTGGGCGGCAAAGACGCTCCCGAGGGGCTCGTTCCACACCAGGCCTCGCTCAGGTCGAATGATAACTGGAATTTCTGTGGCGCCGCTGTTATCTCTGACAGATGGTTATTGACAGCTGCCCATTGTGTGAAAAAGTAATTAAACATTTACGATTATTACATATATTATTGTTGTATTATGTATATTGCACATGTATTATTGTACTGATTTGATTTTTTTTTCAGTCTTACACCAAAAGACTTTTTTATTGTTGTTGGCACATTATACAGAACAAAGGGTGGTACATCTTACGCAGTAAGTAAAGTCATCCCTCACAAAGACCATAACAAGCCAAACAGATTCAACAACGACATTGCTGTCGTAAGTACGAAAAACACCATAGCGTTTAACAAAAATGTTCAGCCACTGCCATTGCCTGAAAAGGACACACCTGGTGGGATGTTATGTATCCTAAGTGGCTGGGGGAAACTGGTAAGTGACAAATGATTTTCAATATTAAATTGTTTTTATTGGCCACCAATACAAACAAGAATTAGCAGCCATTTAGGGAGAAGCATTAAAATTTTAAGTAAATTACTAAACTTTTAGGGATACAGAAAGGGACCGCCTGATACATTAAAGTATCTGTACGTAAAAACTTTAGCCAGTACAGATTGTGATAAGTACTACAAAGATCATGACCCAACTATTATAAAGCCGAGTCAGATTTGTACCTTAAACAAAGCCGGAGAAGGGACATGCCAAGTAAGTGTTCATCGCGATATATATTCTTATTTATAACCAATCCACCGCTTGCGATTAAGTCATCTGAGTTGCAGGAGTTGTTCGGATGAATTATATATACTTAGTTTTGTCGTCGGCTATAGAGCACATTGCCAGTAAATATATTTATAATTTCCAGGGTGATTCGGGTGGCAGCTTGGTATGTAACGGCACTTCAGCTGGCATCGTGTCGTTCAGTTGGGCCTGCGCTTGGAATTATCCTGACGTGTACGCTAACACATACATGTACAAATCTTGGATAGCAGAAAATACAAGATCCCCATGATATTATTAAATTGTTTTAAACATCACTGCTAAAATTATTATAAGTTTTTCATTTAGCCCAATTCCCAAAAAGTACGCATAGATAAGGTCTGACACCTTTTTCACCGACTTCAAATAAACCCAAGGAGAGGTTTAGAAATATCGGGCCATAAAATTAAATATGTATTTTGTATATTTAAGAAGCGATGTTATACGGGGATGATAGATTTTAGCGTAAATAATTCGAGTCTTTAATTTTGCTCTTGAGAAAATGAACGTTGCTTCAACGAAATGAAAATCTAATAAATAACACAATAAAGTTAGAGGAAGTTCAGAAAAGTTTTTTAGAGGGCTGTACAAACAGATATTTTATTATTACCCTCTATTGTACCCATTTAAATCCTTATTGGGGACTTGCTACTTCAAGGAGAGGGGAAATTTTAAAATTTTAAAAGCTGTCTATATATTCAGTAAAATATAAGGTTTGTTACATTATTTAAAATAAATTTAAAATTTGCAAAAAAATACATAACTACATCCCTTAAAAAGTGTTTTTCTTTAATTGTTATTATTGTTCTAATATTTATGTTGTTAACTAAATCTGTGCAAGCTGTTCTCTCCTGTAATTGAAGATGCACGCAGAAGGAAAAATATGTAGTCTTATATATATATATATTATGTGTTGTCTTCGTTGGAGAATCTAAATAAATAAATAAATAAATAAAATAAATATGACAAAATAGTTCAAAATACTTTTTTTAGTATATGGCCACCCCAAACTTGTTTTAATTAGTGTTTTCCTTTTTGTATAGGGAAGCGGCAAGAGAAATATGTCTGCTTTGTAAATTTGAACCTCCTAACTTTAACGCTTCACGAGATATGACGAAATAGTTCATTATACTTTTTTTATTATATGGCCGACCCAAACTTGTTTTAATTAGTGTTTTACTATTCTATAGGGTAGCGGCAACAGAAATATGTCTGCTGTGAAAATTTGAGCCTCTTAACTATAACGGTTCACGATATATGACAAAATAGATCAAAATACTTTTTTTTGTATATGGCCACCCCATACTATACATACTAATAGAATGTTTGAGGACTTAGTCTCTAAGAACTCAAACTCATGTTCTTCTACCTCTACCTCTACTAATACTAATATTAACAAATCTAATAATAATACTAAAAAATTTAATACACAAGTTTCTAGCAAAAGAAGTAATAAAAAATACAATAAAGTAAATAAATTTATAAATAAAACCACCAATTTGTTAAAGAAAGGTAGGAAAGGAAATATTAACATAAATTTATTACAACAAAGCCATAAACTTCATACTGAGCTTGACCTCACATTAAGTAAGTATGAAAATCTAAAAGTTAGATATGACATGGACACACAACACTTACACAATGAAATTAAAAAACTTCAGGATCTTTCTGACTCCTTAATATGTAAATCCCAAGAGTCTCAGTTAATGGTCGAGAAATATTCAAGGGCTATGGATGACCTTTTGAAGACTTGTAGATACACAGCAGAGTGCTGTGAGTCCTCATCAATTAAGTCTTGGGACTGTAATAAGCAGTCACAAGTAAAAAGTCCTTCGTTGGTCTCATCACTGAAGAGTAATACTTCAGTGGGAAAGCCAATGAATATTGAACATAGTAAACCGGCTGCCAATTTCATGTTTTGTGATGAAATTGGCCAAAACATGGGACGTCTTTTGAATATAGGAACAATGAATAAGTTATTAAACAGCTGTTTCCCAAATTCTAGCTTTAGTTATATACTTAAAGAACATGTATTAGATAAATCCTGTAAATTTGATAATTTAATTATTTTCATAGGCAACAGAGGGAATCTAAACAAAAAACAATTAATAGATCTTTATGAAAAGTTGTGTTTGTTACAAACAAGTAAGATAATTTTGTTTACATTCCCATATAGCAAAGGATTTACAAAACGGGAAAATGACATTAGATATAATCTTAATCAGACATTGCATACTCTGTCAGTATATGATAAAAAACTTTGTATCATTGATACAAATAAATATATTTATAATTATAATTTGACAAAAGGTAATTATTACCTTAATTTTAGATTAAAGACAAAGTTAGCAAATGTGCTATCTTATTTTTTATTTATGACTGCCAAGAACTTGGCAAAACAAACTGCTTTTATTGAGCAGGTCTATATAAATGAGACGTTGGAAGATAATATTCCATATAATTGTATTAGTTTAAACTAAATAGTAAGACAACAGGGAATACCTCTAGCTTAGAGAAGTCAAAGTCCTGTAAATATGTGAACTTAGTTCACCAGAATGTTCAAGGAATAAAAAGCAAAGAATTAGAAATCGAGCTTTATTTAAATAGTAGCAAGGTTGACATTCTGTGTGTTACAGAACATTGGCTTAAAAAACATGAACTGATATTTAATTTAAATAATTTTACAATGGGTAGTACTTTCTGTAGAAAAAAGGCTATTCATGGAGGCTCACTAATATTTATTTCAAAGACTTTTAAATTTAAAGAAAGAAAAGATGTTGTGAGCCTCTCCGTAGAACAATTATTGGAAATATCCTGTATAGAACTGGAGCAATTCATAGTTGTATGCATCTATAGGCCGCCTTCAGCCGACTTTGATAAATGCGAACAAATATTAGAAGAAATTATGCATAAATTACAAAAATCAAGGAAAAGTCTTATTGTTTGTGGAGATTTTAATATTAATTTACTGGACAGTGGATGTAGTTTGGGTAGGCGTATGTTAAATCTTTTTAAATCATGTAACTTAACAAATCACTTTAATGTTCCTACCAGAATTACAGCTACCACTGCAACATGCATAGATAATATATATAGTGACCTAACCCCTGTTAGTACTTCTTTGATTAATAAAATTACATCTGATCATACTGGTCAATTATTAGAATTTAAATTAAATAAACAAATTCCCCTAAAGAAAAAAATCTGTACTGTGCCAGTAACAAGTGAACGTCTCAACAGATTTAGGGAAAAATTAGTTTGTAAAATTCCATTCTTATGTATGGACTCATGCCCTAATAATTTATATGATACCCTATTTGAATCATTTATTGATGAATTCAATGGAGTATTTGTACCAAAGACTTTTTTGGTCTCTGGTAAGCCTAATTTCAGTGACTGGGCAAGTGAGGAATTACATAAAATGAGATTAAAACTATATGATATGTATGATGAAAGGCAGTATAATAATAGTGAAGAATTTAGAAACAAGCTAAAATTATACTCGAAAACTTTTCAAAAAGAATGTAGGGTTGCCAAATCACAATTTTTGAGTTGTAAAATAAAAAATAGTTGTGATAAGGTAAAGGCGACCTGGAAAATAATAAATGAGCAATTAGGAAAAGTCTCCAATGTAAACGAATATAAGCTTAATATAAATGGTAAAACTTTAATATCGAGTAAGGAAGTGGCCACTGCTTTTGAAGATTTTTTTTCAAGCATACCAGCCACAATCACGAAGACTCTAAATTCTTCGCCTGATGCTGCCTTATTGTGTTTAGAGAAAAACGTCCCTAGATGTCCGAAAAGGTTTAAGTTTAGCTATATCAATAGCAAAGACATTATAAGAACATTCAACGAGCTTAAAATGAAAAAAACCAAAGACCTCTGGGGCGTTTCTGTCTTTATTCTAAAATCAGTAATTGATGTAATTAGTTCAGAACTAGCATTAATATTCAACAAATGCATGGATTGTGGAGTTTTCCCAGATAAGATGAAATTAAGTAGAGTCACGCCTTTATTCAAGGCAGGTTGCACTTCAGATCCTACAAATTTTAGACCGATATCCGTGCTGCCTGCGCTGAGTAAAATTTTTGAAAAGATTCTGCTTGATCAGTTGTCAAATTATTTTGAATCCAATAAGTTACTGCATAACAGACAATACGGTTTTTCAAGGGGGCGCTCCACGATCGATGCTGGTGTAAAATTGATTACCGATATATTTGACGCATGGGAAAACTTTCATGATGCGGTTGGCGTCTTTTGCGACCTGTCAAAGGCCTTCGATTGTGTCGATCATATAACCCTGATAAGGAAGTTACGACACTACGGGATTGACGACAAGGCAGCTGATTTGCTTCAATCGTATCTAGGAGGAAGAATCCAGAAAGTGAATATTAATGGAGTTACTTCATCGGGGTCACAGGTGTGTGTGGGTGTTCCACAAGGCTCGATCCTTGGACCTTTCTTGTTTCTGGTTTACATTAATGATCTCCCATTCTCCGTAAAAGAGCTTGGAGAAATAGTATTGTTTGCTGATGATACTTCACTCTTATACAAAGTTGATAGAAAGAACCAAAGTATTGATACGATAAACAATGCTATTTCTTTAGTGGTTAACTGGTTTAACCTAAATAATTTAATGTTAAATGAAAAGAAAACCAAATGTGTACGATTTAGCACATGTAATAAAAATTGTAATACAGCCAAATTAAAAGTAAAAGATGGGGAGATAGATTATGTAGACAGCACTGTCTTCTTAGGTATAACATTGGATTGTAAACTCCAGTGGGGGGGCACACATAGAAAATCTCTCAAATAGATTGTGTTCTGCTGCCTATGCAGTCAAGAAAATCCGCAGCCTCACCGACCTTCACACAGCCAAACTAGTCTATTATAGTTATTTCCACAGTGTAATGTCTTATGGCATTCTTCTTTGGGGTAATGCTGCGGAGGTTCAGACTATATTTATTTTACAAAAACGGGCAATTCGCGCGATTTGCTGTTTGCCCCCACGGGAGTCGGTGCGAGAGAGATTCAAGGATTTAAATATTATGACGCTTGCTGGTCAATATATCTATGAAAATATCATGTATGTTAGAAAACACATAAATCGTTTTAGTACTAATTGTGACTTTCATCAATATAATACCCGAAATAAAAACGATTTATGTGCTAAATCCACAAGACTGCATAAAATAAGCAATTCATTTCAAGGAAATGGTGCTCGCTATTATAATAAAGTCCCAAGCAAATTCCGAGAGCTGTCAATAAACAAATTCAAAAATATTATTAAAAGAAAATTGATTGCTAAAGCCTATTACAGGACCGCGGATTATCTGAATGACAGAAGTGCTTGGGACTAAATTGCTCCTGTTCTAAAAATTAAAAGTTGTAAGCATGATCAAAAAAAAGACAAACCCGACTGAGTTTCTTGCTTGTTCTTCTCAGACTCGGGCGCGTTAGTGAACAAGCCTATAAATTTAGTTTTAAGTGACGTGCAAAGGTGATCATGTAAAGATCCTATTTGAATAAATAAATTTGACTTTGACTACTTGTTTTAATCAGTGTTTTCATATTAGTAGAGGGTAGCGGCAAAATATATTTTGAACTATTTCGTTATATCTCTTGAACCTTTAAAGTTAGGAGGCTCCAATTTTCACTGCAGACATATTTCTATTGCCACTACCCCATAATAATAGTAAAACACTTAAAAAGCAAGTTTGGGCTGGCCATATACTAAAAAAGTAATTTCAACTATTTCGTTATATCTCTTGAACCGTTAAAGAAAGGAGGCTCAAATTTTCACTGCAGACATATTTCTGCTGCCGCTACCCCATACTTATAGTAAAACACTAATTAAAACAAGTTTGGGGTGGCCATATACTAAAAAAGTATTTTTAACTATTTGGTTATATCTCTTGAACCGTTAAAATTAGGAGGTTCAAGTTTTCAATGCAGACGTATTTCTGTTGCCTCTACCCCATACGAATAAAAAAAACATATTAAAACAAGTTTTGGATGGTCATATACGAAAAAAGTATTTTGAACTATTTCGTTATTTCTCTTGAACCGTCAATGTGAGGAGGCTCAAATTTTCACTGCAGACATATTTCTATTGCCGCTACCTCATTCTAATAGTAAAACACTAATTAAAACAAGTTTGGGGTGGCCATATCCTAAAAAATATTTTGAACTATTTCGTTATCTCTTGAACCGTTAAAATAAGGAGGTTCAAGTTTTCAATGCAGAAGTATTTCTGTCGCCTCTACCCCATACGAATAACAAAACTCATCGGACATCGAGGCAGAATACGAAATTTCATCCGTACCACCTCGATGTCCGCCGTTCCACAACTGAGCGCTTCAGAAGGCACTTTCTGCCGCGCACCACCGCTATGTGGAACCAGCTACCAAAAGAGGTATTTTCGAACAATTACGACTTAGGGACCTTCAAAAAAAGAGCGTATAAACATCTCAAAGGCCGGCAACGCACTGGTGAGCCCTTTGGCTTCGCGAGTGTCCATGGGCGGCGGTGTCACTTGGCATCAGGTGAGCCTCCTGCTCGTTTGCCCCCTGTTCTATAAAAAAAAAAAAAATAATAATAATTAAAACAAGTTTTGGATGGCTATATACGAAAAAAGTATTTTTAACTATTTCATTATATCTCTTGAACCGTTAAAGTGAGGAGGCTCAAATTTTCACTGTAGACATATATCTATTGCCGCTACCCCATTCTAATATATAATATTAAATTTTCAGCCGCTGAAAAATCCAGTTTCATCCAAGTTTCTTTTCCAAGTTCATCTTTATTGTAGGTTGATACAAGGTGTGCTTATCCTACTATAAGTTTAGTTAATTGGCATTAAAGCCGATTTATACACTTAATCTAACTAAAATTTAAAATTATTTTCGATAACTAATAATACAGTCATTGTTTGCTATTGTTACATTTTGTCCATATTTTACAATTTTTCTACATAGTTCTTCCAACAACAATCTATGATCGTGGCGAGACACAAATTGGGGAAGAGTCTCCTTGGTGAGGGCTAAATTTGCCTCGTTCTCCAATACGTATCTCGCGGCTCCGAACACCTGACACTCCAACAACAGGTGTAAAGAGGTCTGATCCGTGATCCCGTCACAGGCGCATGTCGGGTCAGGTTTAAGATTAAACCTATTTAGGTAGCTAGAAAATGGTCCGTGGCCCGTCACCACCTGCATGAGTCCCGGCCTCCTATATTTAACAAATCTATATGCTAAATCTATGTGTGGAAAGAAAAGTTTTGTTACAGATGCTTGGGTACCCTCAGCATATCTAGTCTGCCATATTTCTATTGAGTTTACACGAAGTTTTCGTTTAATATAGGACACTGGGCACCTATCATAGTGAGGTCTGGTTTTAAGTCACAGTGCAACCTTCCTGGCCAACTCATCCGCCCTCTCGTTGTCTTGAAGGTCGCAGTGCGCCTTGATCCAGTATAGCTTAACTATTTTCTTTTCCTTATCCGCTATTGCGAGGTTCCGCCTAGTCTCCACGATCAAGGGGTGCAACGACTTCCCGCTTACTACCGACTCCAGCACCGACCTGGAGTCGGAGTAGATAGCGTGTTCTCGTTCAGTGCTACCCATTATATGCCTTGTGGCTGCTGCTATAGCCAACGCCTCTGCTTGGAAAACCGTGCAGTACGACGAAAGCCTCAGTTTTTGGCATTTGGTTTCGGTTCCGCTCTTCCAACAGGAAAAAGCAGCACCGACCAAGTCCTCCATTTTGCTTCCGTCGGTGAATATTTGTGCGACGGTTTCCGCGTTTGCCGTGAGCTCATCCTCCGTGGTTATCAGCCCAAATTGTTGTCGTGTTTCGTGAGCTGGATGGCCAATCATGCAGTATCTTTCCTTTTGTTCTATTTCGACTCCTTTCAGGTCGTCAGGTACTGCAAGACCTCTCTTTATCTCGTATAGTTTTGCGTTCTCCTTTACACGGAGGTCGATTGGGAGCAGCCCCGCAAGTGGTATCACCGAGTTCAACGATGCGGTGCGGTATGCCCTACAAATTTTGGCCGCGAACCCTCGCTGGACAGAGTTGAGTCGCTTTTTAATATATACTTTGTCCGCGGCGGACGCCCAAACGCTGGCCGCGTACAAAATGACCGGCTCCACCACCGCTACGTATATCGTTCTCACTACCTCGGGGCCTAGTCCCCACCCGACCTTTGCAGCTTTTGCGCAATTTATTAATGGAACCCCAATCTTGCACGATGGCAAGTGCGGCGTTGGCTTGTCTTTCTGTTTCCAGTGCTGTATCGTTAGTGAAGACCAGTACGACGTCGTCCGCGAATGCTTGGCAGTAGGTTCCTTGGCGAGTTAGCCGAGTCAGCAGTGGGTCAAGAAGAAGATTCCAAAGGGTTGGTCCTCCAATCGATCCCTGGACACAACCCTTATTAGTGGGTCTCTCCACCGTCGATCCTCCGTACAATAGGCGGACGCTGCGCGAGCTCAGGTAACTATCTGTAAGGCGTCTCAGGTTGACGGGGCAAAGTTCTTGCGCAAGTCTGACCCTGATGGCTGGCCACCAGGCATTATCAAAAGCCCCTTCGATGTCAAGGGAGACGACCGTCACGACTTTCTTGGCCGTTAGGCCCTGTCTGATATGGCCAAGAAGTGCGTACAGTGCGTCCTCCGTCGACCTCTGGGGCACAAAGCCAAATTGATTTGGTGAAAGCCTGGGGATCAGCCACCAGTTCAGACGCTTTATAATAACCTTTTCGACCACCTTGCCGAGGACAGGGAGAAGTCCTATAGGACGATACGATTTAGGGTTGTCGTAATTGTCTTTATTTGGCTTCCTTAGGATGACTACCGTGGCCATCTTCCACTGGGTAGGGAAGTAGCTCAGCAGCAGGCACCTATTCATTAGTGCTAGGAACACTGTTGGGTTTGCTTGGATGGCGTTTCCACATATATCCGCCGTGAGGCCATCGCCCCCGGGCGCTTCTTGGGATTGAAGCTAGCAACGCTGTCATATAGTTCCTTCTCGGTAAATATAGGGTCATGCGTCTCATTGTGTGCCAAGACATTTATTTTTAGGGCTTTTTCTCTGATGGCAGCGTGCGCTTCATTTTCTTCATCAATCCGGTCCTCGGGGTAAAAGGTCTCCGCCAGATATTTCGCGGATTCTTGGGGACTGAGAGATTTGCCATTTTTTGGAGAGCGGTATGTCGGTTTGTCTCTGGGTGGTTCTTCTTATCACTCTGTATATGCCATCCCAGAGACTCTCTCTATCTTGTTTCTCGCAAAACTCCCTCCAACTCTCCAGCTTTGCTTTCTCCACTTCCTGTTGGTATTAAAGCTTTGCGGAGAGATATGCATCGACTACCTTGGCTCTTCTTATCGGTGCCGCACAACGGATCCTTCTTTTTCTGCGAACAAGCTCCTTCTTCAGGTTGCTGAGCGCGTCGTTCCACCAGGGCGGGGCAGCCACAGTGTTTTGTTTTTTATTTTAGGTATGAGTGTTGTGCATGTTTCTGTAATGATTTGCGTGTAGTGTGTGACTGTATCTTCCAAATCTGATGTGGAGTGTATATTGTTTATGTGTTCGATAGTTATGTTACGCTCGGTAAGTAACTGGCTGATTTTCAAACGAAAATTGGTCCAGTTCACTTTACGAGTGTTGTATACCCCAGTTGTGCCGACGATTTTCTTTGTTCTGCTTTTCTCTAAATATAGAGAAAAGGTGATTGCGTTATGATCCGAGCCTGTCACGTCATGATCTACTCTCCAGTCTTCAAGAAGGCCGAGGAGATCGCGCGTCGACACAGCTAGTGTACCTTGTGTTGCCTCTGATAGTGTCGAACGTGGCTACCTCGCCCCGATTCACCACCTCTGCGGTCATACAGTCCAAGGTCGCCTCCACCTCTTCTCCTCTCTCGTCACTTCGAACCCCCCCCCACCAGGGACTCCTTGCGTTTACATCTCCCCCTATGATGATTCTGTTTCGGAGGGTCTCGCCGATGTGCACCAGGTGATTAAGATACGGCCTGATGAGTTTCGGGTCGGGTTCGAAGTAGACAGATACCAGATGTACTGTACCAGTGGTCGTACGCAGGCCGATCACCCCGATGTTCGGCGTCGTCAGGTCCGGGAATTGCAGCACATCGATGGCATCATCCAATACTACAATAGCAGCCTTGACGGGGCCCTCTGCGGCGCGCGTACTTTGGTAAACCCTCGTACCTCGGTACTCCTTCATCCGTCCGATTGCTCCGGTATACGGCTCCTGTACTATCAGTACAGAGACTCTCCTTTCCCGCGCTGCTATAATCAGCTCGTCGGTGGCAAGTGCCGCTCTCTGTAAGTTCGCCTGGATACATGTAATAGCGCTATTCTAGCCTGGGGCGCCCTTAGCAGTATGCCACCGGGATTCGAGCGAGCGCATCCCATCTCCTGCGTACCGGGCAATCCTCGTCAAACGCGTTGTGCGGCTTGCCTTCCCCGTTCGATCTACGGCAATTTATGCAAGACGGGGGCTCTCCAATGGCGAATTTGGGGCAATCTACTTTGTGATGGAGTTCACCACAGTGGGAGCATGTGTCACCAGTCTCAATGCAGTGCTTCCTGCCGTGGCCATAGCCGAGGCAACGGCGCTATCTGTTTTGAGCTCGCCATTACACTGGCATAAGTCTTCTCTATTTTCTCCTCTATCTTTCTCTCTCTCTCATCTGCTTTTCCTATCTGTTCCTCATCAGCTTTCTTCTTTTGGTTAGGTTCTTGGCGTTTGGTTAGGTTAGGTTAGGTTAGGTTCCCCCCCCCCCCCCGCGGAAGAATTTACCCGCGGCTCCCTGGGCTTGTCGTGCCGGGGGGGCTCAGTACCTGGACCGACGGCAGTGTCGCGAGTGCCGTCGCGAAGGGGAAGCAAATAGGGTTTCGACCGGCCTCCACTTTGGACGCCAGTCTGGTCTATCATCAGCATCAGCGCTCTGCGGACGAGATTCCCGCCAGCCCCATGCCAGCTGGAGTCATTTCTAATGACGAAGGTGAAGCAGGGGGCCTTTTGTGTCTGTGTTTTGTGGTCGTTAATTTTGGAGTGTTCCTCAATTTATCGCTCCCGACTAGTTCATATTCATGAACCATGCGGGATGCAAATGTTAGAGGTGTTCAATAATTGCAGTGTTCTTGTCTTGATGAGTCAAACGAATGTGGCGAGATAATCCACATTGGATTACCTGATACCTGAATCCCAAGTTCCAGGGGCCCGGCGAGGGGACGCATGGTCAGGGGGTTAAACCTGGCCACTAGGGCCTCAGAGGGGAGCTACCTCTCTTAAATATGAAAAGCCTAAAGCATGGAAAGTTCAGATAAGGAAGAGACTACCCCAGGAGGGTCAAATCCCTCCCATGACCACGATCAGGTCATGGCAGCCGGTCCGCATCGTATTCTGGGGGCGGACCAACTCCATGCAACAGATACAACACCGACGAATCATGGCTTGAATACGGACTTGATTATCAAACAGTGCAGAGTGGTGCTGGAGCGCACTCCATGCTCAACACCAGTGCCCTCAACCCCGGACGAAGCCGCATTTTTCAAATCGGCAGGCAACGACCCAGATTCGGATTCGAGTAGGTCTATGGTGAGCATCGGGTCAACGCAAAATATGCGGAGCCCCCGAAAACCGGGCGAGGCACCATGTACTCCAGCTACAAAATCCCGTTTCTGGCGTCCTAAAAAGCGCGCAAGACAGGACGAGGAAGGGAGCTCAAGTGATAGCTCACCTGGAGAGCTCACAAAAGGGGAATTTATAAAAAGTCTCAAAGTACAGAAGGAGAAAGCTGCGGAGGCTGAACTGGCGGCTCTTTGCGCTAAGTCCCCGGAAGCTTTGACTGTTGGAGACTCCAAGAGGAGAATCGAGGACAGTCTGGCTGCGGTTGAGAAGGTGGCCAGGTCTTCTACCAATCTAAAAGGTACCTTTGTAGCGACATTGAAGAAGGCCGTCGAAGTGATCAGGGTCGAGGCAGATAGCTTGGCGGTTCGCACCCTAACGGAGGAAACCCGCGCTCTTCAGCTCCAAAATGAACGCCTCCGAGCACAACTGGAGGTGCTACAAAGCGAGCTCAGATTGGCACTGAAGACTACCAATGACCGTGCCAGTCTAGAGGAGTTGGAAGCAAAAATACTTCGACAGGTGGGTGAGCGGGTGAACGCCCAAATAGAAGGCCTCGAATCGAGGCTTAACCCAGACCCACAAATCCGCCCCCCTCTGGCGGCAGACCGCAAAGGCAGGAAGTCTACGCCAACTGCCTGTGAGGAATCTCCGCTCGAACGAACGGACCCGAAAAAGAAGTCAAATAAGAACGGGAAGATATCCGAGCTAGCAGAACCTGTTGTCGGAAAGAAGGCTCGGAAACAAAGGGCAAAAGTAACCAGAAAAGGAAAGCTGGTGGAAGAGGAGAAACGTCAAGCCAGTGCACCAGCAAACCCCACTGCATCGATGTCAAAGGGACTCGATAGTGCGTCGACGCCTACCCACGACAACGATGGCTGGACAACTGTTACCCGGAGCAACAGAAAAGGGGTGAAGGCAAACCAAAACCCTGATACTCCTCTCCCAATGCGTCAGAAGAAGAAAGCCAACATGCCTCTGTCAAGGCCCTTCCCAAAATTAAAGGCACCCCGCACCTCAGCAGTTGTGCTGACCGTGCCCAGGGAGTCTGAGATGCGTGGCGTCACCTACGCATCAGCCTTAAGGGAGGCTAGATCAAAAGTAGACCTAAGAGACGCCGGAATAGAAGGAGTGAAATTCCGCCGGGCTGCAACGGGAGCCACCATCATACAAATCCCCGGTGCAGACAGCGGAGGGAAGGCCGATATACTGGCTGCGCGTCTAAAACAGGTTTTGGGTGACAGTGGTGTCAGGGTCACCAGGCCCGTCAGGTGCGTCGACGTCCGCATATCCGGCCTGGATGACTCAGTTACTTTAACGGAACTTCGCGATGCAATTGCAGTCAGAGGAGAGTGTCCGGTCGACCAAGTTAGGGTCAGTCATATAAGGCAAGACAGGAGAGGCCTCGGAGCGGCGTGGGCCAACTGCCCGATTACAGCCGCCAAAAAATTAGTCGAGGGCCGATTTCTCGTTGGTTGGGTGGCGGCTAACGTCACTGTAGCCAAGCCGCGAGAGATGCGCTGCTTTAAGTGCCTTCAGGTGGGGCATGTAGCCAGCCGTTGTGTGTCAGAAATAGACCGTAGCCGTCTGTGCTACCGCTGCGGTGGTAAAGACCATAAGGCGGCGAGCTGCAGTGCTAAACCTAGCTGCTTACTCTGCAAAGAAGCCGGAAGAGAGTCCGACCACAGATTGGGAGGGAGTAATTGTACCGCGCCAAGTGTTAGAGTACCCAGGCGCCGTACGTCACCAAAGAAAGCTCTCTCAAGGTCCCCGCACGAGGAAGTCGCGCGTATGGAGGTTGTGGATACCGTCGAGAACTGATATGGCCGTACGATTCCTACAGGCTAACTTGAACCACTGCGCTGCAGCGCAAAACTTACTATGCCAAAGCATGGCGCAGTGGGACATAAACGTTGCTATAATTTCCGAACCTTACACCATCCCGGACAGAGATAACTGGCTGGGTGACCTGGACGGCCTTGCGGCAATTGTAGTCACTCCCGTTGCCGACTCGCCCAGTATCGGCGCAGTTAAAAGGGGCCATGGCTGCGTCGCAGCCAAGCTCGGCGATGACATGTGCATTATCAGCGCCTATTTTTCGCCGAACCGATCTTTCGCCGAATTCGAGGCTTACCTAAACGAAGTTGCAAGCTTGGTGCAGTGGAGCCGGTCGGGGCACGTAATAGTCGCTGGTGACCTGAACGCTAAATCTGCCGCGTGGGGGTCCAGAATGCACAGGCGTGACCCGTACGGCGAAGCGCTTTTGGAGTGGGCCTCGAGCCTCAACATGGTAGTCGTCAATAGTGGCACGGAGGCAACGTGTGTCCGACAAAATGGTGAATCAGTGGTAGATGTGACGTTCGCTAGTCCTCTTTTGGCGACCCACCTACGAGACTGGGAAGTCCAGACGGAGATCGAGACGTTGTCCGACCACCGCTACATACGGTTCCGGATTCTCCAGTCATCCGCAAGTCCGACCGCAGGCCCAAGGGCCAACTTGAGTCGGAAATGGACACTAAAAAAGCTGGACAGGGAGCAATTGGAGCTAGCGGCAACGGTGCAAGCTTGGAGCCCTCGGCCGTCATTACCATTAGCCATTGACGCGGAAACGATGTGGTTTGACGAAGCACTGGCACACATATCAGATGCCGCAATGCAGAAGTGTCGCCCTGGCAATCGCCTGAGCAAAAACCTATACTGGTGGTCACCGCAGCTCGCCCAACTCAGAGCCGAGTGCGTTGCGGCTCGCCGACGATACACTAGGTCCCGTAGAAGACGGCGCCCCGACGATGAAGAGAGTAGGCGCGCGTACAGTGCCTTCCAAGAAGCAAAGTTGGCTTTACGCTCTGCCATCGGCGAAGCAAGGGAGAGTGCATGGCAGGAACTACTTGACACTTTAGAGCGGGATCCCTGGGGGCGCCCATACCAAGTGGTCACAAAGAAGCTACGCCCCTGGGCTCCACCTCTCACAGCCACAATGGAGCCAAATCTACTGGAATCAGTGGTCTCGAAACTGTTCCCATCACAAACCATCTCGAATTGCACCCGACAGGTTAGCGCTGAAAACATCGAGGATGTTCCCGAGGTCTCGCAGACTGAACTCGGGGCCGCTATTTCGAGGATGACGGAAAAGAGAACTGCACCTGGACCCGACGGGGTGCATGGGCTTGTCTTGGCGCTGGCCCTTCGTGCTGGCCTTGAACCCCGCTTCCGCGATCTCTTGTCGGAATGCCTCAGGAGAGGCATGTTCCCGTTGAAATGGAGGATAGGTCGCTTAGTCTTGCTGAGGAAAAGTGGAAAAAGCCCCGAGTTGCCTTCTGCGTATCGGCCTATAGTTCTCCTGGATGAGGCTGGCAAGCTCCTTGAGCGGATCATCGCCGGCCGAATACATGAGCATCTGGAAACTATAGGACCGAACCTACACGACGCGCAGTTCGGCTTCCGGCGATGTAGGTCGACGGTTGACGCAATTGCGCGCCTGCGAGGCATCTGCGAGCGGTGGATCTCCGGGAGCAGAGTTGTTCTCGCGGTGTCATTAGATATCGCAAACGCCTTCAACTCTCTGCCCTGGGAGAGTATCGAGGACGGGCTTGAGCTTCATGGTCTTCCACGTTATATTGTCAGATGCGTGCAGTCCTACCTGAGTGGACGTACCGTAAAGTTCCCATCGCAGGTCGGCGAAGGAGAGCGGCGGATGGAGCGTGGTGTTCCACAGGGATCCGTTCTTGGGCCACTTCTGTGGAACATAGGGTTCGATCGAGTACTCAGGACCGATCTTCTCCAGGGAGTTGAGACAATATGTTACGCGGATGACACACTCGTGGTTGCTTGCGGGCAGGATTACAAGGAAGCGCGCTTGCGTGCAACCGCCGGGGTCGCCCGAGTCGTGTCCGAAATAAGGAAACTTGGGTTGGTTGTTGCCCTCGAAAAATCGGAGGCGATCTGTTTCCATGGGCATTGCAGAGCACCCCCACAAGGCGCAAACATTATTGTCAGTGGTGTGTCGATAGAGGTTGGTACGACCATGAAGTACCTTGGTGTTGTCTTGGATCCCAGATGGACCTTCAAAGCGCACTTCGCGGCACTCGCTCCCAAACTCGCTGCCACGGCAGCCATGCTTGCGCGACTTATGCCGAACCTGGGCGGACCGAATGAGGCGTGTCGCCGTCTGTACGCAAATGTACTGCGATCCAAAGCACTATACGGCTGCCCGATCTGGGCGGATAAGTTGTCCCGTCCCAACCGCGACATCCTTCGGCGAGCACAGCGCGCCGTTGCCATACGGGTTGCGAGGGCGTACCGGACCGTATCCTACGCCGCTGTGTGCGTCATGTCCGGTACCGCACCGTGGCACCTGGAGGCTGCTGGCCTGAGCGAGGTGTACTGGCGAAGGGCTGAGCAAAGAGAGGGAGGCACAAACCCCGCACCAGAGGAGGTACGTGCCTGGCGCGCCAGGGAGCAAGAACGAGTTCTGGAAGCATGGGCCGTGGAGCTGACGGATGAAGTATCCGGAAGCTACACGGTCAACGCAATAGCTCCCGTTTTGAAGGCATGGGTCAACAGACGCTGGGGCCACCTCAGCTTCCGGCTTGTGCAGGTACTGTCCGGTCATGGATGTTTCGGCAGTTACCTACACAGGGTAGTCGGGCGTGAAGTGGCACCCACCTGCCACCATTGCACCGTTGGTGCAGTTGACGATGCGCTCCATACTTTGGCGAGCTGTCCAGCATGGGAGGCGGAGCGAAGGCCTCTGCTGGACATCCTACAAGGCGAAGATGTCACCCTCGGTAACGTCGTCAGAGCAGTTCTGAATGCGGATGATGACGGCCGATGGAAGACACTACGCAAATTCTGCGAAGCCGTAATGAGCGCCAAGGAGGAGTCGGAGCGGGCCAGGGAGATGGATCCCGCAGCCCACCCATGTCGTCGAAGAAAACGGCGGGTACGCGCGAATGCGCGTCTTGCGCCATAACCGTTGCAAAAGCAGGGGCTCAAGGGCGATTGCGTCTAAAAGAAGGGATGCTGAAGCATCCCTGTAAGCAACATGCCGGAACCCCAACGCTCTAATTTAAAAAGGTGACGAGGGCGATCTGGTGGCTGCTCTTGGTGGTGACAAGGGCCGCTACCAATCAACATGCCCAAGGAGAACCGGACAACGGTAGATCGCGTGGCGGGACGCGGACAAGGCTCCGCTGTTACCGTATCCCGCCTAGAGCGAGTGATGGTGGCGCCGTGGGGTTTTAGTGGGTAGGCACAGTTGGCTAGTCCCACATAACCCTCCGCCAGTAGCAGATACGCGCCGCGGAGGGTATGCGTAAAGCATTTCCCCACGTAAAAAAAAAAAAAAAAAAAAAAAAAAAAGGTTAGGTTCCCCCCCCACCGCGGACGAACTTACCCGCGGCTCCCTAGGCTTGTCGTGCCGGGGGGGGCTCAGTACCTGGAGCGACCGTTGTATTACCGTCGCGAAGGGGAAGCGAATAAGGGATTGGCGGGCCTCCACTTTGCACGCCGGTCTGTATACAGGGCATCAGCGCTCAGCGGACGATCATTCCCGCGCGTCCCCTGCCAGCTGGAGCGATCGTTGATCGCGAAGGTGAGGCGAGGGACATAGGAGAGAGCTGCTCCATCCCATCTCGCAAGAGAAGGGAAGGACGCGGCAGCCGTCCATGACGGCCAAGGAGAACCGCGCGTCAACCGACGCGCGGCAGGCGCGGGCCTGGTGGTCGGTTAAGGCCACTGGCTGACACCACCACTCGGTCCATCATGCGCCGAGGTGGGGTCCTGGTGGTAAAAGTGGTGGGTGTGTTGCCATCGCACTGCGAGCTCAGACCCCCACACTCCCCGCGCTATTCTCCGAATGCCCCGGCGCGGGGGCCCGCTATCGGGTATCACCGGGTTAGGTAAGGATCGGCCGGCCTCCACTTTGGACGCCGGTCTTGATATGGGGCATCAGCGCTCAGCGGACGATCATTCCCGCACGTCCCTTGCCAGGCTGGAGCGATCGTTGATCGCGAAGGTGAGGCAAAGGACATAGGAGAGCTGCACCTGACCGTCCCGAAAGGTTCGAGAAGGACGCGGCAGCCGTTTAATACGGCATAGGAGAGCCGTTTCATACGGTATGCGCGGACCGTGTTGTGGGTTGTGGCCAAACGGCTGATACCATGGCCGGTCCAATACGCGCTGAGATGGGGTCCTGGTGGTTTTAGTGGGTATAGGCCGAACGCCTTTAGGCCGAGCCCCACACTCCCCGCGCTATTCTCCGAATGCCCCGGCGCGGGGGCCCGTAGTTGGGTTTCCCCAGGTTAAAAAAAAAAAAAAGGTTACGTTAGGTTAGGTTAGGTTAGGTTAGGTTAGGTTAGGTTAGGTTAGGTTTCCCCGGGTCCCCCCCCCACCGCGGACGAACTTACCCGCGGCTCCCTAGGCTTGTCGTGCCGGGGGGGGGCTCAGTACCTGGAGCGACCGTTGTATTACCGTCGCGAAGGGGAAGCGAATAAGGGATTGGCCGGCCTCCACTTTGGACGCCGGTCTACAGGGCATCTGCGCCCAGCGGATGACCATTCCCGCACGTCCCCTGCCAGCTGGAGCGATCGTTGATCGCGAAGGTGTGGCAAGGGACATAGGAGATCGCCCTACTGGGCAGCGTAGTGGGGCCGCGGTGGCGAAGAGTCACTGTCGGTCAGAGATCTTAGTTAGATCCGGGATAGACTGTTACTCGGTGCAGTTGTCGTGGACATGTCTCGCGGACTGCGCCCTGCCAGGGAGCTCGCCTTTACCGGCCGGCTTGAGTGGAAGGAAAACCACAATAAAAAACCCTGAATGTGCACGCGCTGAGACGCCCTTACGGGCCTTGCGTGGCGCTGCACCCCTTCTCTCTTTTTCAGGGTGAGCAGGTTGCTCGAACAGTACTTCGAGTGTCTAGCGGCCAACCCTTGGATACCTCCCGACCTCCAAGTGGTAACAGGGTTACTCGGGTGCAGGGGTCTCCGCCCGGGTGGACTTTTATTTCCCCCATGAACCAACCTCATATGGAAAATTTTATTGAAAAAAACAAAAACGACGAAAAGGAAGGAGACATTACGGAGAAGAGCAGGAGGACGAAAACGAAGGACCTGCGGATCGTATTAAATCGGATTCCGACGCCGATACCGTCCGCAGCGGAGGAGAGCGTAGACCAGACCGACTCGGACGCTGGATCGATGGTCAGCGCAACATCGAACAGTCGAGTGGGATCACCGCAACGGGACTTTGCCGGTCGAATGTGGAGCTCAAGAGGAGCAAAGAAGAGAGGAAGGGATGAAAGCGAGGGTAGCTCGACAGATACCCCCCTCTCCCGCGAACGGAAAAAGAAAGGGCGAGGCAAGCCATCGACAACGGGCGATGGCCTCGCAGTAACTAAAGAAGCCTACCTTAAGGCTAAGGAGGCTCAACTGAGAAGAAGAAGCGCTGAAGCTGAATTGATGGACCCAGCCGCAGAAGCCCAACAGACGAGCCCGGCTCCATCCTACAAGGAGACAGACGATTTTCTGAGCGGTCAACTGGGACTCAGCTCGGACTCGTCAGAAAATGTCCTCAGGCGCATCGAGGCGAGCCTGGGGATTGTGACGGAGGTGGCGTCGAAATCCAAGAACCTCAAGGGTCCCTTCATCCGTGCGTTGAAGGATGCCGTACAGGAGCTTAGGAAAGACACCATAGAGCTCGCCCAAAAAACAACGTCGGACGAGACGCGAGCGCTGCGAAAAGACAACCATCGTCTTCAAATCCAAGTAGACCTTCTGCAAAAGCAGATGGATACTCTAAGAAATCAAATGCCGACGCCGAAATCGGCATCAAAGGAGACGCGTATTCCGGACCTGGAAGAGATGGAGGCCCGCATATACCGCAATATTGGAGAGAGAATCAATGCGAGGATCGAGGATTTGGAGCCCCGTCTCAATCCTGAGAAACGCCTCCGACCCCCGCTCGCAGCAGATTCTAGAACTCAGGTCGTGGAAACGTCGATTTCGGCGCTCCCTCTGACAAAGAAGAACAAAAAGAAGAAAAAGAGCCCCAAGGCAAAGAAGAGTCAGCCAGCGCAAGGATACGAAAGTGTGCCCATCGACACACCGTCTACCACTGCTGCTGCGACACGCCCGCCTAATCCGGACGCAGAGGAAAGCGCCTGGATCAAAGTGGGCAAGAGAGGGAAGGCTGTCCAACGAAGGGAGGACGGCAAGAATAAGGCCCCCGCGGTAATATCCAGAACGCGCAAAGGCGTAAAAAAGAAGAAAGAGCGAGCATCACAAAAAGAACAGCCAAAGCTCCGAGCCCCGCGTTCGGCAGCCGTGAGCATCACGCTCTCAAAGGAGGCTCAAGATAGAGGGTTAACCTACGCCGGGGTAATGAAGGAGGCACGCTCAAAGATTGACCTGAACGGCCTGGGCCTCGAAGCGGTGACGTTCCGTCGAGGAATTACCGGTTCTGCCATACTTCAGATTCCCGGAACGGGAAGGGATGGCATAGCGGACACCCTAGCGACGAAATTGATAGAGGCGCTACCCATGGAGGGTATTAAAATCGCCAGACCACACAAAATGACGAGCGTCCGAATCTCTGGTCTGGATGACTCAATCACGGCTGAGGAGATCCGGACTGCGGTTTCCACAAAGGGAGAGTGCCCCGGAGACCAAATTCGGGTGAGCGGGGTGCACCCAGAGAGAGGCGGGCTCTTTGCGGCGTGGATCACATGTCCGATGGCGGTCGCCAAGAAAATTGCAGAAGGCAGATTCCTGGTAGGATGGGTGGTGGCAAAAGTCACTTTACAGAAACCCAGAGCACTGCGTTGCTACAGGTGCCTTGAAGCAGGACATGTGGCAAACCGCTGTCCCGTGGAAGAGGATAGAAGTGCGCAGTGCCACAGATGCGGATCACCTGGCCACAAAGTGGCTGAATGCACGGCTAGAGCCCACTGCAACATCTGTGCGTCAGCTGGAAGGTCGGCGCAGCATCGTTTGGGCGGTCCTTCGTGCTCGGCTCCCAAAAGAAGGGTGCCAAGAAGAGGACAAACTAAGAAAGTACCCCCTCCCCAGCCGAGCGGGGATATGATGGAGACAGAAGCGATCGCCACTAAGTGATATGCTGCCTATACTACAGGCAAACCTTAACCACTGCGCCCGAGCTCAAGATCTGCTCGTTCAGAGTATGGCGCAGTGGGCGATCGATATAGGAATCGTGTCGGAACCTTACCTGGTGCCCGAGAATGATAAATGGTATGGCGACGAACGGCAGCTGGCTGCCATAGTAGTTCCGGCGGGCTCCTCCAGGGTGACGGATTCGCGTCGTGGAAACGGATGGGTGGCGGTGAAGTTAACCGAGTTTGCTATCATCTCGGTATACTCCCCACCGAGTCGACCTATTGTGGAGTTTGAGGATCTTCTGTCCGAGCTCAGGAGTGTGCTGAGTTGGTGTGCCCCACTTGAAGTCTTGGTTGCCGGGGACTTCAATGCGAAATCCACGGTGTGGGGTTCCCCAACAACGAACGGAAGAGGCGAAGCTATCATAGAGTGGATGGCGGAGACCAACACAGTTATCTGTAATTTGGGATCGGTACACACATGTGTTAGAGGCTGGGGAGGATCCGTGGTGGACGTAACGTTCGCAACCCCTTGCCTCGCGCGTCGAGTGCAAGACTGGAGAGTTATAACGGGCGTGGAGACGCTCTCGGACCATCGCTACATTAGATACAGCGTCCTACCACAATCGCCGGTACCTCCCGTACGGGAGAGAATTCAACGAGAAGCCGGCCCTAGATGGTCACTCAAATCCTTGGATGTAGAGGCGTTGGAGGTGGCAGTGGAAGTCAGCTCCTGGTGCTCTCGCATCGAGGGCTCGACGGTCGAGACAGAAGCGGCGTGGTTTGAGACGACCTTGAAAGGAATCTGCGACGCCTCCATGTGTAGATCGCGGAGCCTGCCGGCCAAGATGAATATGCATTGGTGGAGTGCAGAACTGACCAGACTCCGGAAAGCATGCATAACGGCGCGAAGACGTCTACGGAGACTCAGGAGGTTGCAAGGTGCAGTGCGTGGAGGAGAAGAGGAGCTGCGACTCCGCGCAGATTTACAACAACAAAAAAGGGCGCTCAGAATTGGGATCATCGAGTCGAAAGAGCGAGCGTGGGAGGAGTTTCTGGCCACTCTGGAACTAGATCCCTGGGGGAGACCCTACAAGATGGTGATGGCTAAATTACGCCCATGGGCCCCCCCGATAACGGAGCAGCTACAAACACCTCTGCTAGAGTCTGTCGTGACGTCTCTTTTCCCAACGGCAACTGCGGAAATGGCGCCACCGCTAGACTCCTTAGGCGACGAACAAGCACAATCTGAGGTATCAGAAGCCGAGATAACGGCTGCAGTCCAGAAGATGACGAGCAAAAGGACTGCTCCTGGCCCGGACGGTGTACACGGTCGGGTCCTCGCGCTCTCTTTACGGCACGGATTGATGGAGAGGTTCCGGTCCTTTCTTTCATCCTGCTTGATAACTGGAATCTTCCCAAATAACTGGAAGAGCGGACGGCTCGTTCTCATAAGGAAGGCTGGAAAACCGGCCGATTCACCCTCGGGATACCGGCCAATAGTTCTACTCTGCGAGATGGGCAAGATTCTGGAACGAGTTATCTCCGAACGCATCGGGCGTCACCTAACATCAGACGGACCCGATCTGTCGGACTGTCAGTTCGGCTTTCGGCACAGAAGGTCTACCATAGACGCCATTGCTCGTCTAAGAGAAATAACAGAAGAAGCGGTAGCCCAAGGCGGTGTCGCTATAGCGGTATCGCTCGACATCGCGAACGCTTTCAACACCCTACCGTGGGAGGCCATCTTGAACGGGCTCAGGTACCACGGAGTGCCCACTTACCTGACGACAATAGTATGCGATTATCTGAGGAACAGGGAAATCACATACCCGAGTCGAAACGGATGGAGAAGACACCAAGTGCGGTGCGGTGTTCCACAGGGATCGGTCCTGGGCCCGCTCTTGTGGAACATCGGATACGACAAGGTCTTGAGGGGGGCGTTGATCCGTGGTGTGCAGGTTCTGTGCTACGCGGACGATACCCTCGTCGTCGCCGTCGGAGATACGTATCGAGATGCCTCCCTTCGGGCGACTGCGGGTGTCGCGCAGGTCGTCACACGCATACGGAATCTAGGATTACGGGTCGCCCTAGAAAAATCAGAAGCCATCGCCTTTACAGGCCGTCGCAGATTGCAGCCTCCAGACGCGCAAATCGTCGTCGGAGGCGTGCCCATAACAATAGCAAAGAAGCTGAAATACCTCGGTCTCACGTTGGACCCGAAATGGTCCTTCAAGGAACATTTTAAGGAGTTAAGACCGAAGATCGAGACGACAGCCAGAGCTCTAAGCCGCATCATGCCCAACATTGGAGGGCCGCGCGACTCGTGCAGGAAGCTATTTGCCGGCGTCGTCAGGGCTCAAGCCCTTTACGGATGCCCAATTTGGGCCAATGCGACAGGTCTCAATCAAAAGAACCGGACACTTTTGAGACAGACGCAGCGGATCGTCTCGTTGAGGATTGCTCGGGCGTACCGGACCGTATCTTTTGACGCAGTTTGCGTGATCGCGGGCACGTGCCCGTGGTATCATGATGCGGTCGCGCTTGCCGAAATTTACTGGCACAGGGATCGCTGCAGGAGAAGCGGCGAAGAACCAACCCCTGAGGCCATGGAAGAGTGGCGGACTGAGTCCAGCGACGCAGCCCTTCACCGGTGGCTCCAAGATCTGACAAATGCGAGTTCAGGTTCATGGACCCTTGAGGCCATACGGCCTGTACTCAAGGATTGGCTAGACAGGCGATGGGGGACGCTGACATTCCACCTAGTCCAGCTGCTGACCGGCCATGGCTGCTTTGGCTACTATTTGAGCCGCGTAGCCCAGCGAGAAGCAACCCCCTCCTGCCATCACTGCGGTTGTTTAAACGACACCGCTCTCCACACATTGAGAGACTGTCCAGCCTGGGCCTCCGAAAGGAGCACCCTTCGCTCAGCCATCACAACGCCGGATCTGACGCTTCCCAATGTGGTGATCGCCATGGTTGGGAATAGAAGAGCCTGGGAGGCGGTCGTCGCATTTGCCGAGGCCGTTCTCCAGAAGAAAGAAAACGCAGAGCGGGCCCGGGAAATAGATCCCGCAGCGCCGCCCTCAAGAAGAAGACGTCCTGGGCGCCGCCGCCGCGAATATCTCCGGCGCGCATAGCCCAATTAGGACAGAATGCTGGTTTGTTTTTTACTTGCTGTTTGTGGCTACCTGCTTCGCACTGCTTTCTGCTTATTATTGCTTTTGCTTATTTCTTTATGTTGCTCTCTTTGCGTTGCTTTTATATTTGTTGCTTTTTTGTTGCTCTTAATGCCTTTGTTTTTTGCTTTTCTGTGATGTTTTCTGCTTTTTGTTGCTTTTGCTTATTTTGCTAGCTTGACTGCTGTTACCCGTCCCCTGTGAGCTGGAGCGATCGCATGATCGTGAAGGTGAAGCAAGGGACCTAGAAGAGCTGCTCCTGACCGACTCGAAAGAGAAGTGAAGGACGCGGTAGCCGTCTAAGACGGCCAAGGAGAACCGTGCGTCTCACGATGCACGGCATGCGCGGGCCGGGAAGTGGGTTATGGCCTAACGGCTGATACCACGACTCGGTCCAATGACGCGCTGAGAAGGGGTCCTGGTGGTTTTAGTGGGTATTGGCCGAACGCCTGTAGGCGAGTCCCACACTCCCCGCGCTAATTCTCCGAATGCCCCGGCGCGGGGGCCCGTAAATGGGTTTCCCCAGGGAAAAAAAAAAAAAAAAAAAAAAAAAAAAAAAAAAAAAAAAAAAGGTTTCCCCGGGTCCCCCCCCACCGCGGACGAACATACCCGCGGGTCCCTAGGCTTGTCGTGCCGGGGGGGGCTCAGTACCTGGAGCGACCGTTGTATTACCGTCGCGAAGGGGAAGCGAATAAGGGATTGGCCGGCCTCCACTTTGGACGCCGGTCTGTATACAGGGCATCTGCGCCCAGCGGATGACCATTCCCGCACGTCCCCTGCCAGCTGGAGCGATCGTTGATCGCGAAGGTGTGGCAAGGGACATAGGAGATCGCCCTACTGGGCAGCGTCGTGGGGCCGCGGTGGCGAACAGTCACTGTCGGTCAGAGATCTTAGTTAGATCCGGGATAGACTGTTACTCGGTGCAGTTGTCGTGGACATGTCTCGCGGACTGCGCCCTGCCAGGGAGCTTGCCTTTACCGGCCGGCTTGAGTGGAAGGAAAACCACAATAAAAAACCCTGAATGTGCACGCGCTGAGACGCCCTTACGGGCCTTGCGTGGCGCTGCACCCCTTCTCTCTTTTTCAGGGTGAGCAGGTTGCTCGAACAGTACTTCGAGTGTCTAGCGGTCAACCCTTGGATACCTCCCGACCTCCAAGTGGTAACAGGGTTACTCGGGTGCAGGGGTCTCCGCCCGGGTGGACTTTTATTTCCCCCATGAACCAACCTCATATGGAAAATTTTATTGAAAAAAACAAAAACGACGAAAAGGAAGGAGACATTACGGAGGAGAGCAGGAGGACGAAAACGAAGGACCTGCGGATCGTATTAAATCGGATTCCGACGCCGATACCGTCCGCAGCGGAGGAGAGCGTAGACCAGACCGACTCGGACGCTGGATCGATGGTCAGCGCAACATCGAACAGTCGAGTGGGATCACCGCAACGGGACTTTGCCGGTCGAATGTGGAGCTCAAGAGGAGCAAAGAAGAGAGGAAGGGATGAAAGCGAGGGTAGCTCGACAGATACCCCTCTCTCCCGCGAACGGAAAAAGAAAGGGCGAGGCAAGCCATCGACAACGGGCGATGGCCTCGCAGTAACTAAAGAAGCCTACCTTAAGGCTAAGGAGGCTCAACTGAGAAGAAGAAGCGCTGAAGCTGAATTGATGGACCCAGCCGCAGAAGCCCAACAGACGAGCCCGGCTCCATCCTACAAGGAGACAGACGATTTTCTGAGCGGTCAACTGGGACTCAGCTCGGACTCGTCAGAAAATGTCCTCAGGCGCATCGAGGCGAGCCTGGGGATTGTGACGGAGGTGGCGTCGAAATCCAAGAACCTCAAGGGTCCCTTCATCCGTGCGTTGAAGGATGCCGTACAGGAGCTTAGGAAAGACACCATAGAGCTCGCCCAAAAAACAACGTCGGACGAGACGCGAGCGCTGCGAAAAGACAACCATCGTCTTCAAATCCAAGTAGACCTTCTGCAAAAGCAGATGGATACTCTGAGAAATCAAATGCCGACGCCGAAATCGGCATCAAAGGAGACGCGTATTCCGGACCTGGAAGAGATGGAGGCCCGCATATACCGCAATATTGGAGAGAGAATCAATGCGAGGATCGAGGATTTGGAGCCCCGTCTCAATCCTGAGAAACGCCTCCGACCCCCGCTCGCAGCAGATTCTAGAACTCAGGTCGTGGAAACGTCGATTTCGGCGCTCCCTTTGACAAAGAAGAACCAAAAGAAGAAAAAGAGCCCCAAGGCAAAGAAGATTCAGCCAGCGCAAGGATACGAAAGTGTGCCCATCGACACACCGTCTACCACTGCTGCTGCGACACGCCCGCCTAATCCGGACGCAGAGGAAAGCGCCTGGATCAAAGTGGGCAAGAGAGGGAAGGCTGTCCAACGAAGGGAGGACGGCAAGAATAAGGCCCCCGCGGTAATATCCAGAACGCGCAAAGGCGTAAAAAAGAAGAAAGAGCGAGCATCACAAAAAGAACAGCCAAAGCTCCGAGCCCCGCGTTCGGCAGGCGTGAGCATCACGCTCTCAAAGGAGGCTCAAGATAGAGGGTTAACCTACGCCGGGGTAATGAAGGAGGCACGCTCAAAGATTGACCTGAACGGCCTGGGCCTCGAAGCGGTGACGTTCCGTCGAGGAATTACCGGTTCTGCCATACTTCAGATTCCCGGAACGGGAAGGGATGGCATAGCGGACACCCTAGCGGCGAAATTGATAGAGGCGCTACCCATGGAGGGTATTAAAATCGCCAGACCACACAAAATGACGAGCGTCCGAATCTCTGGTCTGGATGACTCAATCACGGCTGAGGAGATCCGGACTGCGGTTTCCACAAAGGGAGAGTGCCCCGGAGACCAAATTCGGGTGAGCGGGGTGCACCCAGAGAGAGGCGGGCTCTTTGCGGCGTGGATCACATGTCCGATGGCGGTCGCCAAGAAAATTGCAGAAGGCAGATTCCTGGTAGGATGGGTGGTGGCAAAAGTCACTTTACAGAAACCCAGAGCACTGCGTTGCTACAGGTGCCTTGAAGCAGGACATGTGGCAAACCGCTGTCCCGTGGAAGAGGATAGAAGTGCGCAGTGCCACAGATGCGGATCACCTGGTCACAAAGTGGCTGAATGCACGGCTAGAGCCCACTGCAACATCTGTGCGTCAGCTGGAAGGTCGGCGCAGCATCGTTTGGGCGGTCCTTCGTGCTCGGCTCCCAAAAGAAGGGTGCCAAGAAGAGGACAAACTAAGAAAGTACCCCCTCCCCAGCCGAGCGGGGATATGATGGAGACAGAAGCGATCGCCACTAAGTGATATGCTGCCTATACTACAGGCAAACCTTAACCACTGCGCCCGAGCTCAAGATCTGCTCGTTCAGAGTATGGCGCAGTGGGCGATCGATATAGGAATCGTGTCTGAACCTTACCTGGTGCCAGAGAATGATAAATGGTATGGCGACGAACGGCAGCTGGCTGCCATAGTAGTTCCGGCGGGCTCCTCCAGGGTGACGGATTCGCGTCGTGGAAACGGATGGGTGGCGGTGAAGTTAACCGAGTTTGCTATCATCTCGGTATACTCCCCACCGAGTCGACCTATTGTGGAGTTTGAGGATCTTCTGTCCGAGCTCAGGAGTGTGCTGAGTTGGTGTGCCCCACTTGAAGTCTTGGTTGCCGGGGACTTCAATGCGAAATCCACGGTGTGGGGTTCCCCAACAACGAACGGAAGAGGCGAAGCTATCATAGAGTGGATGGCGGAGACCAACACAGTTATCTGTAATTTGGGATCGGTACACACATGTGTTAGAGGCTGGGGAGGATCCGTGGTGGACGTAACGTTCGCAACCCCTTGCCTCGCGCGTCGAGTGCAAGACTGGAGAGTTATAACGGGCGTGGAGACGCTCTCGGACCATCGCTACATTAGATACAGCGTCCTACCACAATCGCCGGTACCTCCCGTACGGGAGAGAATTCAACGAGAAGCCGGCCCTAGATGGTCACTCAAATCCTTGGATGTAGAGGCGTTGGAGGTGGCAGTTGAAGTCAGCTCCTGGTGCTCTCGCATCGAGGGCTCGACGGTCGAGACAGAAGCGGCGTGGTTTGAGACGACCTTGAAAGGAATCTGCGACGCCTCCATGTGTAGATCGCGGAGCCTGCCGGCCAAGAAGAATATGCATTGGTGGAGTGCAGAACTGACCAGACTCCGGAAAGCATGCATAACGGCGCGAAGACGTCTACGGAGACTCAGGAGGTTGCAAGGTGCAATGCGTGGAGGAGAAGAGGAGCTGCGACTCCGCGCAGATTTACAACAACAAAAAAGGGCGCTCAGAATTGGGATCATCGAGTCGAAAGAGCGAGCGTGGGAGGAGTTTCTGGCCACTCTGGAACTAGATCCCTGGGGGAGACCCTACAAGATGGTGATGGCTAAATTACGCCCATGGGCCCCCCCGATAACGGAGCAGCTACAAACACCTCTGCTAGAGTCTGTCGTGACGTCTCTTTTCCCAACGGCAACTGCGGAAATGGCGCCACCGCTAGACTCCTTAGGCGATGAACAAGCACAATCTGAGGTATCAGAAGCCGAGATAACGGCTGCAGTCCAGAAGATGACGAGCAAAAGGACTGCTCCTGGCCCGGACGGTGTACACGGTCGGGTCCTCGCGCTCTCTTTACGGCACGGATTGATGGAGAGGTTCCGGTCCTTTCTTTCATCCTGCTTGATAACTGGAATCTTCCCAAATAACTGGAAGAGCGGACGGCTCGTTCTCATAAGGAAGGCTGGAAAACCGGCCGATTCACCCTCGGGATACCGGCCAATAGTTCTACTCTGCGAGATGGGCAAGATTCTGGAACGAGTTATCTCCGAACGCATCGGGCGTCACCTAACATCAGACGGACCCGATCTGTCGGACTGTCAGTTCGGCTTTCGGCACAGAAGGTCTACCATAGACGCCATTGCTCGTCTAAGAGAAATAACAGAAGAAGCGGTAGCCCAAGGCGGTGTCGCTATAGCGGTATCGCTCGACATCGCGAACGCTTTCAACACCCTACCGTGGGAGGCCATCCTGAACGGGCTCAGGTACCACGGAGTGCCCACTTACCTGACGACAATAGTATGCGATTATCTGAGGAACAGGGAAATCACATACCCGAGTCGAAACGGATGGAGAAGACACCAAGTGCGGTGCGGTGTTCCACAGGGATCGGTCCTGGGCCCGCTCTTGTGGAACATCGGATACGACAAGGTCTTGAGGGGGGCGTTGATCCGTGGTGTGCAGGTTCTGTGCTACGCGGACGATACCCTCGTCGTCGCCGTCGGAGATACGTATCGAGATGCCTCCCTTCGGGCGACTGCGGGTGTCGCGCAGGTCGTCACACGCATACGGAATCTAGGATTACGGGTCGCCCTAGAAAAATCAGAAGCCATCGCCTTTACAGGCCGTCGCAGATTGCAGCCTCCAGACGCGCAAATCGTCGTCGGAGGCGTGCCCATAACAATAGCAAAGAAGCTGAAATACCTCGGTCTCACGTTGGACCCGAAATGGTCCTTCAAGGAACATTTTAAGGAGTTAAGACCGAAGATCGAGACGACAGCCAGAGCTCTAAGCCGCATCATGCCCAACATTGGAGGGCCGCGCGACTCGTGCAGGAAGCTATTTGCCGGCGTCGTCAGGGCTCAAGCCCTTTACGGATGCCCAATTTGGGCCAATGCGACAGGTCTCAATCAAAAGAACCGGACACTTTTGAGACAGACGCAGCGGATCGTCTCGTTGAGGATTGCTCGGGCGTACCGGACCGTATCTTTTGACGCAGTTTGCGTGATCGCGGGCACGTGCCCGTGGTATCATGATGCGGTCGCGCTTGCCGAAATTTACTGGCACAGGGATCGCTGCAGGAGAAGCGGCGAAGAACCAACCCCTGAGGCCATGGAAGAGTGGCGGACTGAGTCCAGCGACGCAGCCCTTCACCGGTGGCTCCAAGATCTGACAAATGCGAGTTCGGGTTCATGGACCCTTGAGGCCATACGGCCTGTACTCAAGGATTGGCTAGACAGGCGATGGGGGACGCTGACATTCCACCTAGTCCAGCTGCTGACCGGCCATGGCTGCTTTGGCTACTATTTGAGCCGCGTAGCCCAGCGAGAAGCAACCCCCTCCTGCCATCACTGCGGTTGTTTAAACGACACCGCTCTCCACACATTGAGAGACTGTCCAGCCTGGGCCTCCGAAAGGAGCACCCTTCGCTCAGCCATCACAACGCCGGATCTGACGCTTCCCAATGTGGTGATCGCCATGGTTGGGAACAGAAGAGCCTGGGAGGCGGTCGTCGCATTTGCCGAGGCCGTTCTCCAGAAGAAAGAAAACGCAGAGCGGGCCCGGGAAATAGATCCTGCAGCGCCGCCCTCAAGAAGAAGACGTCCTGGGCGCCGCCGCCGCGAATATCTCCGGCGCGCATAGCCCAATTAGGACAGAATGCTGGTTTGTTTTTTACTTGCTGTTTGTGGCTACCTGCTTCGCACTGCTTTCTGCTAACTATTGCTTTTGCTTATTTCTTTATGTTGCTCTCTTTGCGTTGCTTTTATATCTGTTGCTTTTTTGTTGCTCTTAATGCCTTTGTTTTTTGCTTTTCTGTGTGATGTTTTCTGCTTTTTGTTGCTTTTGCTTATTTTGCTAGCTTGACTGCTGTTACCCGTCCCCTGTGAGCTGGAGCGATCGCAAGATCGTGAAGGTGAAGCAAGGGACCTAGAAGAGCTGCTCCTGACCGACTCGAAAGAGAAGTGAAGGACGCGGTAGCCGTCTAAGACGGCCAAGGAGAACCGTGCGTCTCACGATGCACGGCATGCGCGGACCGGGAAGTGGGTTATGGCCTAACGGCTGATACCACGACTCGGTCCAATGACGCGCTGAGAAGGGGTCCTGGTGGTTTTAGTGGGTATTGGCCGAACGCCTGTAGGCGAGTCCCACACTCCCCGCGCTAATTCTCCGAATGCCCCGGCGCGGGGGCCCGTAAATGGGTTTCCCCAGGAAAAAAAAAAAAAAAAAAAAAAAAAAAAAAAAAAGGTTTCCCCGGGTTGAATGCCCAGTGCGACCCCCGGGGATCGCAATGTGGTGCAGGGCGCCACTCACTCAGGTGTGGGTGTCGCTCGGTGCCACAGGCGGTATGGAGGGCTCGGAGGAAGTTTTAGTGGGTCGGTAGCTCCCCTCTGATTAGCAGAGGGACTAAGAGTTTACCAGCCCCACAGTCCCCGCGTAAGCGACTGCATACGCCCGCGGGGCTGCATTCGTGCATTTTTACCTCCCTTATAAAAAAAAAAAAAAAAAAGGTTAGGTTAGGTTAGGTTAGGTTAGGTTAGGTTAGGTTAGGTTAGGTTCCCCCACCACGGAGTGCCCACTTACCTGACGACAATAGTATGCGATTATCTGAGGAACAGGGAAATCACATACCCGAGTCGAAACGGATGGAGAAGACACCAAGTGCGGTGCGGTGTTCCACAGGGATCGGTCCTGGGCCCGCTCCTGTGGAACATCGGATACGACAAGGTCTTGAGGGGGGCGTTGATCCGTGGTGTGCAGGTTCTGTGCTACGCGGACGATACCCTCGTCGTCGCCGTCGGAGATACGTATCGAGATGCCTCCCTTCGGGCGACTGCGGGTGTCGCGCAGGTCGTCACACGCATACGGAATCTAGGATTACGGGTCGCCCTAGAAAAATCAGAAGCCATCGCCTTTACAGGCCGTCGCAGATTGCAGCCTCCAGACGCGCAAATCGTCGTCGGAGGCGTGCCCATAACAATAGCAAAGAAGCTGAAATACCTCGGTCTCACGTTGGACCCGAAATGGTCCTTCAAGGAACATTTTAAGGAGTTAAGACCGAAGATCGAGACGACAGCCAGAGCCCTAAGCCGCATCATGCCCAACATTGGAGGGCCGCGCGACTCGTGCAGGAAGCTATTTGCCGGCGTCGTCAGGGCTCAAGCCCTTTACGGATGCCCAATTTGGGCCAATGCGACAGGTCTCAATCAAAAGAACCGGACACTTTTGAGACAGACGCAGCGGATCGTCTCGTTGAGGATTGCTCGGGCGTACCGGACCGTATCTTTTGACGCAGTTTGCGTGATCGCGGGCACGTGCCCGTGGTATCATGATGCGGTCGCGCTTGCCGAAATTTACTGGCACAGGGATCGCTGCAGGAGAAGCGGCGAAGAACCAACCCCTGAGGCCATGGAAGAGTGGCGGACTGAGTCCAGCGACGCAGCCCTTCACCGGTGGCTCCAAGATCTGACAAATGCGAGTTCGGGTTCATGGACCCTTGAGGCCATACGGCCTGTACTCAAGGATTGGCTAGACAGGCGATGGGGGACGCTGACATTCCACCTAGTCCAGCTGCTGACCGGCCATGGCTGCTTTGGCTACTATTTGAGCCGCGTAGCCCAGCGAGAAGCAACCCCCTCCTGCCATCACTGCGGTTGTTTAAACGACACCGCTCTCCACACATTGAGAGACTGTCCAGCCTGGGCCTCCGAAAGGAGCACCCTTCGCTCAGCCATCACAACGCCGGATCTGACGCTTCCCAATGTGGTGATCGCCATGGTTGGGAACAGAAGAGCCTGGGAGGCGGTCGTCGCATTTGCCGAGGCCGTTCTCCAGAAGAAAGAAAACGCAGAGCGGGCCCGGGAAATAGATCCTGCAGCGCCGCCCTCAAGAAGAAGACGTCCTGGGCGCCGCCGCCGCGAATATCTCCGGCGCGCATAGCCCAATTAGGACAGAATGCTGGTTTGTTTTTTACTTGCTGTTTGTGGCTACCTGCTTCGCACTGCTTTCTGCTAATTATTGCTTTTGCTTATTTCTTTATGTTGCTCTTTTTGCGTTGCTTTTATATTTGTTGCTTTTTTGTTGCTCTTAATGCCTTTATTTTTGCTTTTCTGTGTGATGTTTTCTGCTTTTTGTTGCTTTTGCTTATTTTGCTAGCTTGACTGCTGTTACCCGTCCCCTGTGAGCTGGAGCGATCGCAAGATCGTGAAGGTGAAGCAAGGGACCTAGAAGAGCTGCTCCTGACCGACTCGAAAGAGAAGTGAAGGACGCGGTAGCCGTCTAAGACGGCCAAGGAGAACCGTGCGTCTCACGATGCACGGCATGCGCGGACCGGGAAGTGGGTTATGGCCTAACGGCTGATACCACGACTCGGTCCAATGACGCGCTGAGAAGGGGTCCTGGTGGTTTTAGTGGGTATTGGCCGAACGCCTGTAGGCGAGTCCCACACTCCCCGCGCTAATTCTCCGAATGCCCCGGCGCGGGGGCCCGTAAATGGGTTTCCCCAGGTTAAAAAAAAAAAAAAAAAAGGTTAGGTTCCCCCCCCCACCGCGGACGAACTTACCCGTGGCTCCCTAGGCTTGTCGTGCCGGGGGGGGCTCAGTACCTGGAGCGACCGTTGTATTACCGTCGCGAAGGGGAAGCGAATAAGGGATTGGCCGGCCTCCACTTTGGACGCCGGTCTGTATACAGGGCATCAGCGCCCAGCGGATGACCATTCCCGCTCGTCCTTGCCAGCTGGAGCGATCGCTGATCGTGAAAGTTAAGTAAGGCTTTATGGAGATGGCCCTGTTGGGCATCATTTACAAGGAGTCGGCCTTTAGAGCCCACAGTTTATGGGTGGTGTGACGGTTGTCATCACCGTATACAGCGCGGCGGGCCGGGAATGGCGTATGAGAAATGCGCCTCCGGTTAGGGAGTTTTGCATCCCCCGTTGTCGCAACGAGTGGAGTTGGCCTAATACATGGCCCACAGGGTGAGTGATCCAGTGCGGTAGAGCGCTGAAGATCGAGTTAGTCGGCTTAACACATGGCCCACAACACGGTAGTGCACAGTGTGCGTGAGTGCTTAGTGCAGCGCAGTGCAGTGAGGAGAACCCTGCGGACTTGGAGTCTGCAGTGGACTGGACTACGCTGGACAAGGACAAGGGCGAGGATCACTGGAGTTTTTCTGGTAAGTCTTTTATATTTTTGTAAATATATTTGGAGACCCGTGTAAATATTATACACTTTATTATGAAGGTGAGGGTTCTTTACACCCATGTACATATATTTTCAATGTGTTGCGGAGAGGGTTCTTTACACCCATGTACATATCTGCGGTCCCCAGGGCTTGTCGAATCGTCGTATGTTATTCGACGGTCGCGAACTGGGAGGGTGGGCTGCTGCCACCTTAAAAAAGAGCGCTGCCGGGATTATTGAAGGGGCGATCGGCGTCGCTGCGGAAGTAATCACCGGCAAATCAGAAGAAAGGTTTCTTACTCACAAGGAGCCTAGGTGCGTTGTTTACGCTTAGAAGTCACCCTTTTGGGTTTGTAGAAGATAGGCTGCAGTGTTGCTGCTGAAAATGCGCGGTGGGCCCCGGTGGCGATGTGCTGCCGGTGGTTAGGGGTTCTGACCCCCCATCGGGCGACCTGTTAGCCGCATCTCCCGTGCTGTCACGTTTAGCATGGAGCTGCGGTCCAGGGGGCTTGCCTTAAGAGGCCGGCTCAAGTGGAAGGACACCACAGAAAAAACCCGGAAAGAGTGTTGGCTGGGGCGCCCGATCGGGCCTCGCGTGGCCAGCACTCGCCCGCATCTGCGGGTGCCAGGAACGCTTCCTGGCCGTTAGCGGCCAACCCGCGGGTACCTCCCGCCCCCGCGGCGTACAAGGGTTACCCGGGTGTGGGGCTCCACCCGGGCGGACTACTTTTTCCCTAATTATCGAGTGAACCCTGCCGCCAGCGATGTCCCTGAAGGATGTCTGGGTGAAGGCGGCAACGACCCATGCATGATGACGGATAAAATAGGAAAAAACAATAAAACTTATATATTAAATGAGAACGGAAAGGAGTTGCGAGTTGTTGTGACGCGAACGCCGACGCCCACAACCTCGCGTAGAGAGGAGGCGGTTGATAAGAACCGCGGTTTGGATAGCGGAGATGAGTCTGACCGGTCGATGTATAGTGCGTCGTCTGGCCATTCGGGCTGTGCTGGAGTCTCCCCAGCGTCCAAGTTTTGGAAAGCGCGTAAGAGGGCGCGCCTTTCTGAGTCAGAAGAGGGCAGCTCGACCGATACACCTGCGTCGGTCGCTGCTGCCGGTAAACGCAAGCCGGGACGCCCACCCACTACTGGGGAATACATGGGCCTAGCGGCTGCGAAGCGTGAATACCTCAGGACAGAGAAGGAATTTGAAAGGGCGCGCGCGGAGGCTGAACTGGAGAAGGAGATGGCCAACGCACGGAAAACAAGAAACACCCTTCCACGGGGTATAGAAGAAGTTTCCCTCGATGATGGTGACGACCACTCCGTTGTTATACAGAAACGAGTGGAAGAAAGCCTTAATATGGTAATGAAGGTCGCGACGAAGTCCTCGTCCCTAAAGGGGACTTTCGTCCGCGACCTTAAGGATGCCGTACACTCATTACAGATGGACTTCCGCAGGATCCTTGCCCGTTCCATAAACGATGAAACAAGGGCACTGCGCGACGATAACAAACGACTGAGGGCCCAACTAGAGGCCATACAAAATGACATGGTGGAAATGAGGAAGTCTATGGCAAACGGACCGACTTACAAGCCAGGAGACCTGGCCGAACTTGAAGCCCGGCTGATTAAGAATGTCGGGGAAAGAATTAACGCCCGCATCGAGGGTCTGGAGTCCCGGCTCAATCCTGAGCCCGTACTCCGCCCCCCGCTGGCGGCGGATAAAAGGAAAGAAAAGCAAATAAGCAGAAAAAATGACCCAACTGGTGCTTCGAAAACCATGGACGACGCGATGCTCCCGGCGACTGCTCCCGCGGTCCCCGCGAAGCGAAGCCCCGCCGTCTCGAACGCCAGTGTCCCAGAGAAAGTGAAGAAAACAAAAAAGAAGAAGAACAAAAAGAACTCGAACGAGGCACCGGTGGTGCCAGAAAGATCCATGGCCAGCACCTCTGCGTCAGCCAGGGCCCACTCCACCGCCGCCAGCGCTAACTCGACACAGAAAGATGCATACAGATTGCCTAACCCGGACGTTTTGGAGGACGGATGGCAAAAAGTTGGAAGGAATGGTAAGACCCAGCTTCCATCAACGTCAAGGGCTTACAAAGCCCACGGCGCTGTGGAGGTCGGCATTCCCCATGCTGGCAATAGGTCCAGGGGCCCACCACCAGCACCACCAAAGGCAAACGGGAGGGGACGTCGCAACGCTTCGGCTACTACCAATTTGCCGGTAGCGTCTAGGGCATTCAGAGCCCGGCAACAAATCGGGAGAAGTAGGTCAAGAACCGGCAGAAAGCCAGATCTACCACCAAAATTGAAGGCTCCTCGTTCTGCTGCGGTTGTTCTCACTATCTTCAAAGATGGTGGGAGCCTCTCGTATGCAGAGGCGATCAGAAGGGCGAAGGCGCAGATCAACCTCCAAGAGATAGGCGTCGATGGTCTTCGGTTCCGGCGCGCGATCACGGGGGCTGCGATTCTCCAGATCCCTGGGTCCCTGGCGACGAGCGGCCCTAAAGCGGACGCTTTAGCAGCCAAGCTGAAGGCTATCTATACAGAAGAGGAAGTGAAGGTTGCAAGACCAGTGAAAATGGCGGACATCAAAGTCTTCGGTCTTGATGACTCTGTCACAAAAGATGAGATAAGAGCAGCCATAGCCACAAAGACGGGTTGTCCGGCTGACCAAATTAAAGTCGGGGAACCCCGTGCCGATAGAGTAGGCCTCTTTACAGCCTGGGCACGGGTTCCCGTAAACGCTGCAAAGGCCCTCCAACAAGGTCGGCTCCTAATAGGATGGGTGTCGGCCAAGGTTCTTGTGTCGATTCCGAAGGACCTGCAGTGCTACCGTTGTCGTCGCACGGGACACGTAGCGAGCAGATGTCCTGAAGAAGTTGATAGGAGCGGCCTCTGCCGAAAGTGCGGTTCTGTAGAGCACAGAGCGGCCGAGTGCTCCTCGGTGCCTCACTGCCCTGTCTGCGCAGAGCAAAAGAGGAAGGCTGACCACAGCCTGGGTAGCCTGCGCTGTATGGCGCCCAAGGTTAGGGTGACACGAAGGCAAGCAGTCCAGAAGACCCGCCAAGCGCCTACAAAGGAGGGCGAAGCTATGGAGACTTCAGGGATCGTGGGACAGTAATGGATCACGCCCTGAAAGTCCTCCAAGCCAACGTCAACCACTGCGCTGGAGCCCAGGACCTTTTAGTCCAATCTCTGGCACAGTGGCATATCAACGTCGCGGTCATATCGGAGCCTTACCGAATATCAGACAGGAGTGACTGGGTAGGAGACAGCACTAATTCCGTCGCCATCGTCACTAACACCTGTGACACCCCAGTCACTTCCTCAATATCCAAGAATGGCTGCGTCGGTATCAGAATAGGCGCTATTTGTATTGTTGGTGTATATTTCTCGCCAAACCGCACCCTGGCGGAGTTCGAGGAGTTCCTGAACGAGGTTGATGTTGTCATCCGCTGGAGCAGGCCTTTCGGCCTGATTGTTGCGGGCGACTTCAATGCCAAGTCGCGGGCGTGGGGTTCATCAGTCACGGACCCTCGCGGCGTTGCGTTGCTGGAATGGGCAGCGGCACACGACCTGTCGCCGTTAAACCGGGGTTCCGAGTTCACGTGTGTGCGCATGGGCGGAGGTTCTGTGATAGACATCACGTTCGCGGAATCCTCTGTCGCGCCGCGTGTTCAAGGCTGGGAGGTACTGACCGAGGTCGAGACCCTGTCAGATCACCGCTACATTCGGTTTCAGGTCCTCCCCTCGGCAGATGCTCGGTCCGGCCAGTCCCCGGTTCATCGAACTCCGCCGGAGATCGGCCCCAAATGGGCCCTTAAGTCCCTTGTGCAGGAGGAGTTAGAGATTGCTGCGATAGTGGCGGCTTGGTCACGGCCAAGTCTCGCAAATAGCGAGGACCAGGCGACTTGGCTGGGCAAGACGCTTGGGCAGTTGTCCGACTGCTCCATGCGCCGATCCAGGGCCATGAATAACAACAGAAGTGTGCATTGGTGGAATGACGCTCTGGCGCAGCTGCGTGGTGACTGCGTCAGAGCAAGAAGGCGATACAGTCACTACCGCAGAAGGGCCAACATAAATATCGATCCAGCGGAAGAACAGCGTCTTTACACGCTGTTCAGAGAGGCGCAGACCCGCCTCAAAAAGGAAATCTCCTCTGCCAAGGAGAAGTCGTGGCGGGACTTTGTCGACACCTTAGAAGAGGACCCCTGGGGACGCCCGTACAAGCTCATCATGAGCAAACTACGGCCCCGAGGTCCTCCCCTCTCCACCACCCTGGACCCAAGTTTCTTGCGGTCTACGGTCTCGGTACTTTTTCCGCGAGTCCCGTCCACCGTACTGGACATTCCAGAGGTACCAGCAGCGACAGAGTCACCTTCTCGGCCTTTTACACCGGAGGTGACCATCTCGGAACTAGAGGGAGCACTGGCGAAACTGCGACGCAAGAAGGCGGCCCCTGGCCCAGATGGAACGCACGGAAGGGTGCTGTCGCTCGCGCTGCAGTACGGACTCGACCAGACATTCCTGGACCTGACGAGCAGATGTTTGGACGAGGGGAGCTTCCCCGATATATGGAAGACGGGCATGTTGGTACTTCTGCGGAAGCCTGGGAAGCCGGAAGACTCTCCGTCAGCCTACCGGCCCATCGTGCTGTTGAATGAGGCTGGCAAGTTATTCGAAAGAATGATTGCCGGTCGCATCAACGCGCACCTCACCACACAAGGACCGGACCTGGCTGATGCGCAGTACGGCTTTAGACGCCAGCGCTCGACAGTGGACGCCATAGCGCACTTGCGCAGAGTATCTGAGGAGACGACATGCCGGGGTGGGGTGGTAGTGGCTGTGTCTATCGATATAGCCAACGCCTTCAACACCCTGCCCTGGAGCACCATAATGGAGGGACTTGCATTACACAAGGTCCCGCAATACCTGAGAGCCGTTGTCGCGGACTATTTACGCGGAAGACGGATTTTGTTCCCAACACAGGAGGGCTGGTCCAGCCATGAAGTGTCGTGCGGGGTGCCACAGGGGTCGGTCCTTGGGCCGCTCCTGTGGAATCTCGGCTACGATACGGTGCTACGGTCGGCGTTATTGAGGGGTGTCCTGCTTTTGGGGTACGCCGACGACACGCTGATCGTGGCATCCGGGTCAGATCTGCGAGAAGCTAAAATTAGAGCAACGGCTTCGGTCGCTCAGCTTGTAGCAAAAATTAGGAAATTAGGTTTAAGTGTCGCTCTAGACAAATGCGAGGCCATCGCATTTCTACCTAAAGGCCGTGCACCCAGAGGATCTGTCATCACGGTTGGAGGAGCAAGGATTGAAATAGGCGCAACAATGAAATACTTGGGGCTGACGCTGGACTCTAAGTGGTCCTTTACACCACACTGTACAGCGTTAGTCCCAAAACTAGACGCCACCGCTGCGGCCCTAGCGAGGGTAATGCCCAATATCGGCGGGCCCAGCGAGAGTAGACGCCGTCTTTTCGCGGGTGTCTTGAAGAGTAAGGCCCTCTACGGATGCCCGATCTGGGCAGAGGAGGCGAACGGGATCAGTGCAAATAGGGCGATCCTGAGAAGAGCCCAGCGAAAGATCGCAATCAGAACGGCTCGAGCTTACAGGACGGTTTCTTTTGATGCCGCCTGCGCGCTCACTAGACTGCTACCCTGGCGGCATGCTGCAAGGGCTCTCTCGAGCGTCTACTGGAAGAGAACTAGGGCCAGAACATCAGGCTCTGAGCCTGAACCAGACGTAGTAAGGTCGTGGAGGTCGGAAGCGGAAGATTCCGCACTCGAAAATTGGACTGTAGAGATAGGGGAGGCCAGGGCTGGGCGTTGGACGCTTGACGCTTTGGGCCCTCATTTGCAGGAGTGGACGAGGAGGAGGAGCGGACACCTCTCCTACTGGTTAGTGCAGATACTTTCGGGGCACGGTTGTTTCGGGAGGTATCTGTGCAACACGGCCGGCAGGGAGGAGACCACGTCCTGCCACCATTGTGGTTCGGCCAATGACGACGCTCGCCACACCCTCTTCGAGTGCCCAGCCTGGGCGCTCGAGAGGAGCTCTTTATACGATGTCGTTGGTCGGATTCAAGACTTGAGGGGAATGGTCGAGCAGATGCTCCAAAACGAAGAGAAATGGCAGGCTGTTGTCACCTTCGCATCTCAAGTAATGAGCAAGAAGGAGGAGGCGGAACGGAAACGCGAGATGGATCCGTGTTCCGCCCCCGCGAGGCAACGCAGACGGAGAAGACGACGCTTTCAAGCGTCGACACTGGGATAGGGAATAGGGTCTATTTACTTATTTATTATTATTTACTTTTTGTTAGCAGGCATGGGCACTATTGTGCCCTGTCTTGCGCTCAGTTGTTTTTATACACCTGTTGTAATTTTTCTTTTGTTTATTCATTGTTTAAACGAAATTGATGGCTATGTCGTCGCGCAATAGCGCCGGGGTGCTTTCCCTTCTCGGGGGTACCCCAAAAACGAAGTGCTGCGCGCCGAGGTAGGGTGCTAAGCAGCAGCCGCAGCGACATCCCGGGTAATGTAAATCGATACCGGGTCGCCGCTGATGCGGTTATTCTGGGCATCGGTGGTTATTTTAGTGGATAGTGGCCTCTTTGCGCTACAGCATTGAACTGCGCTAGGGGCTGAACTCCACACTCTCCCGCGCCTTGCACGCCCGCGCGGGGGGTTAGCTGGATAAAGAATCAGTTTTTTCCACCGTAAAAAAAAAAAAAAAAAAAAAAAAGGTTAGGTTAGGTTAGGTTAGGTTAGGTTAGGTTAGGTTAGGTTAGGTTAGGTTAGGTTAGGTTAGGTTAGGTTAGGTTAGGTCCCCCCCCACATCCCCCCCCACCGCGGACGAACATACCCGCGGATCCCTAGGCTTGTCGTGCCGGGGGGGGCTCAGTACCTGGAGCGACCGTTGTATTACCGTCGCGAAGGGGAAGCGAATAAGGGATTGGCCGGCCTCCACTTTGGACGCCGGTCTGTATACAGGGCATCAGCGCTCAGCGGACGATCATTCCCGCGCGTCCCCTGCCAGCTGGAGCGATCGTCGATCGCGAAGGTGAGGCGAGGGACATAGGAGAGAGCTGCTCCATCCCATCTCGCAAGAGAAGGGAAGGACGCGGCAGCCGTCCATGACGGCCAAGGAGAACCGCGCGTCTACCGACGCGCGGCAGGCGCGGGCCTGGTGGTAGGTTAAGGCCACTGGCTGACACCACCACTCGGTCCATCATGCGCCGAGGTGGGGTCCTGGTGGTAAAAGTGGTGGGTGTGTTGCCATCGCACTGCGAGCTCAGACCCCCACACTCCCCGCGCTATTCTCCGAATGCCCCGGCGCGGGGGCCCGTTATCGGGTATCACCAGGTTAGGTAAGGATCGGCCGGCCTCCACTTTGGACGCCGGTCTTGATATGGGGCATCAGCGCTCAGCGGACGATCATTCCCGCACGTCCCTTGCCAGCTGGAGTGATCGTTGATCGCGAAGGTGAGGCAAAGGACATAGGAGAGCTGCACCTGACCGTCCCGAAAGGTTCGAGAAGGACGCGGCAGCCGTTTAATACGGCATAGGAGAGCCGTTTCATACGGTATGCGCGGGCCGTGTTGTGGGTTGTGGCCAAACGGCTGATACCATGGCCGGTCCAATACGCGCTGAGATGGGGTCCTGGTGGTTTTAGTGGGTATAGGCCGAACGCCTTTAGGCCGAGCCCCACACTCCCCGCGCTATTCTCCGAATGCCCCGGCGCGGGGGCCCGTAGTTGGGTTTCCCCAGGTGAAAAAAAAAAAAAAAAAAAAAAAAAAGGTCCCCCCCCCACCGCGGACGAACATACCCGCGGATCCCTAGGCTTGTCGTGCCGGGGGGGGCTCAGTACCTGGAGCGACCGTTGTATTACCGTCGCGAAGGGGAAGCGAATAAGGGATTGGCCGGCCTCCACTTTGGACGCCGGTCTGTATACAGGGCATCAGCGCTCAGCGGACGATCATTCCCGCGCGTCCCCTGCCAGCTGGAGCGATCGTCGATCGCGAAGGTGAGGCGAGGGACATAAGAGAGAGCTGCTCCATCCCATCTCGCAAGAGAAGGGAAGGACGCGGCAGCCGTCCATGACGGCCAAGGAGAACCGCGCGTCAACCGACGCGCGGCAGGCGCGGGCCTGGTGGTAGGTTAAGGCCACTGGCTGACACCACCACTCGGTCCATGATGCGCCGAGGTGGGGTCCTGGTGGTAAAAGTGGTGGGTGTGTTGCCATCGCACTGCGAGCTCAGACCCCCACACTCCCTGCGCTATTCTCCGAATGCCCCGGCGCGGGGGCCCGTTATCGGGTATCACCAGGATAGTTAAGGATCGGCCGGCCTCCACTTTTGACGCCGGTCTTGATATGGGGCATCAGCGCTCAGCGGACGATCTTTCCCGCACGTCCCTTGTCAGCTGGAGCGATCGTTGATCGCGAAGGTGAGGCAGAGGACATAGGAGAGCTGCACCTGATCGTCCCGAAAGGTTCGAGAAGGACGCGGCAGCCGTTTAATACGGCATAGGAGAACCGTTTCATACGGTATGCGCGGGCCGTGTTGTGGGTTGTGGCCAAACGGCTGATACCATGGCCGGTCCAATACGCGCTGAGATGGGGTCCTGGTGGTTTTAGTGGGTATAGGCCGAACGCCTTTAGGCCGAGCCCCACACTCCCCGCGCTATTCTCCGAATGCCCCGGCGCGGGGGCCCGTAGTTGGGTTTCCCCAGGTGAAAAAAAAAAAAAAAAAAAAAAAAGGTTAGGTTAGGTTAGGTTAGGTTAGGTTAGGTTAGGTTAGGTTAGGTTAGGTTAGCTCGGACTCGTCAGAAGCTCGGACTCGTCAGAAAATGTCCTCAGGCGCATCGAGGCGAGCCTGGGGATTGTGACGGAGGTGGCGTCGAAATCCAAGAACCTCAAGGGTCCCTTCATCCGTGCGTTGAAGGATGCCGTACAGGAGCTTAGGAAAGACACCATAGAGCTCGCCCAAAAAACAACGTCGGACGAGACGCGAGCGCTGAGAAAAGACAACCATCGTCTTCAAATCCAAGTAGACCTTCTGCAAAAGCAGATGGATACTCTAAGAAATCAAATGCCGACGCCGAAATCGGCATCAAAGGAGACGCGTATTCCGGACCTGGAAGAGATGGAGGCCCGCATATACCGCAATATTGGAGAGAGAATCAATGCGAGGATCGAGGATTTGGAGCCCCGTCTCAATCCTGAGAAACGCCTCCGACCCCCGCTCGCAGCAGATTCTAGAACTCAGGTCGTGGAAACGTCGATTTCGGCGCTCCCTCTGACAAAGAAGAACAAAAAGAAGAAAAAGAGCCCCAAGGCAAAGAAGAGTCAGCCAGCGCAAGGATACGAAAGTGTGCCCATCGACACACCGTCTACCACTGCTGCTGCGACACGCCCGCCTAATCCGGATGCAGAGGAAAGCGCCTGGATCAAAGTGGGCAAGAGAGGGAAGGCTGTCCAACGAAGGGAGGACGGCAAGAATAAGGCCCCCGTTGTAATATCCAGGACGCGCAAAGGCGTAAAAAAGAAGAAAGAGCGAGCATCACAAAAAGAACAGCCAAAGCTCCGAGCCCCGCGTTCGGCAGCCGTGAGCATCACGCTCTCAAAGGAGGCTCAAGATAGAGGGTTAACCTACGCCGGGGTAATGAAGGAGGCACGCTCAAAGATTGACCTGAACGGCCTGGGCCTCGAAGCGGTGACGTTCCGTCGAGGAATTACCGGTTCTGCCATACTTCAGATTCCCGGAACGGGAAGGGATGGCATAGCGGACACCCTAGCGGCGAAATTGATAGAGGCGCTACCCATGGAGGGTATTAAAATCGCCAGACCACACAAAATGACGAGCGTCCGAATCTCTGGTCTGGATGACTCAATCACGGCTGAGGAGATCCGGACTGCGGTTTCCACAAAGGGAGAGTGCCCCGGAGACCAAATTCGGGTGAGCGGGGTGCACCCAGAGAGAGGCGGGCTCTTTGCAGCGTGGATCACATGTCCGATGGCGGTCGCCAAGAAAATTGCAGAAGGCAGATTCCTGGTAGGATGGGTGGTGGCAAAAGTCACTTTACAGAAACCCAGAGCACTGCGTTGCTACAGGTGCCTTGAAGCAGGACATGTGGCAAACCGCTGTCCCGTGGAAGAGGATAGAAGTGCGCAGTGCCACAGATGCGGATCACCTGGCCACAAAGTGGCTGAATGCACGGCTAGAGCCCACTGCAACATCTGTGCGTCAGCTGGAAGGTCGGCGCAGCATCGTTTGGGCGGTCCTTCGTGCTCGGCTCCCAAAAGAAGGGTGCCAAGAAGAGGACAAACTAAGAAAGTACCCCCTCCCCAGCCGAGCGGGGATATGATGGAGACAGAAGCGATCGCCACTAAGTGATATGCTGCCTATACTACAGGCAAACCTTAACCACTGCGCCCGAGCTCAAGATCTGCTCGTTCAGAGTATGGCGCAGTGGGCGATCGATATAGGAATCGTGTCTGAACCTTACCTGGTGCCAGAGAATGATAAATGGTATGGCGACGAACGGCAGCTGGCTGCCATAGTAGTTCCGGCGGGCTCCTCCAGGGTGACGGATTCGCGTCGTGGAAACGGATGGGTGGCGGTGAAGTTAACCGAGTTTGCTATCATCTCGGTATACTCCCCACCGAGTCGACCTATTGTGGAGTTTGAGGATCTTCTGTCCGAGCTCAGGAGTGTGCTGAGTTGGTGTGCCCCACTTGAAGTCTTGGTTGCCGGGGACTTCAATGCGAAATCCACGGTGTGGGGTTCCCCAACAACGAACGGAAGAGGCGAAGCTATCATAGAGTGGATGGCGGAGACCAACACAGTTATCTGTAATTTGGGATCGGTACACACATGTGTTAGAGGCTGGGGAGGATCCGTGGTGGACGTAACGTTCGCAACCCCTTGCCTCGCGCGTCGAGTGCAAGACTGGAGAGTTATAACGGGCGTGGAGACGCTCTCCGACCATCGCTACATTAGATACAGCGTCCTACCACAATCGCCGGTACCTCCCGTACGGGAGAGAATTCAACGAGAAGCCGGCCCTAGATGGTCACTCAAATCCTTGGATGTAGAGGCGTTGGAGGTGGCAGTGGAAGTCAGCTCCTGGTGCTCTCGCATCGAGGGCTCGACGGTCGAGACAGAAGCGGCGTGGTTTGAGACGACCTTGAAAGGAATCTGCGACGCCTCCATGTGTAGATCGCGGAGCCTGCCGGCCAAGAAGAATATGCATTGGTGGAGTGCAGAACTGACCAGACTCCGGAAAGCATGCATAACGGCGCGAAGACGTCTACGGAGACTCAGGAGGTTGCAAGGTGCAGTGCGTGGAGGAGAAGAGGAGCTGCGACTCCGCGCAGATTTACAACAACAAAAAAGGGCGCTCAGAATTGGGATCATCGAGTCGAAAGAGCGAGCGTGGGAGGAGTTTCTGGCCACTCTGGAACTAGATCCCTGGGGGAGACCCTACAAGATGGTGATGGCTAAATTACGCCCATGGGCCCCCCCGATAACGGAGCAGCTACAAACACCTCTGCTAGAGTCTGTCGTGACGTCTCTTTTCCCAACGGCAACTGCGGAAATGGCGCCACCGCTAGACTTCTTAGGCGACGAACAAGCACAATCTGAGGTATCAGAAGCCGAGATAACGGCTGCAGTCCAGAAGATGACGAGCAAAAGGACTGCTCCTGGCCCGGACGGTGTACACGGTCGGGTCCTCGCGCTCTCTTTACGGCACGGATTGATGGAGAGGTTCCGGTCCTTTCTTTCATCCTGCTTGATAACTGGAATCTTCCCTAATAACTGGAAGAGCGGACGGCTCGTTCTCATAAGGAAGGCTGGAAAACCGGCCGATTCACCCTCGGGATACCGGCCAATAGTTCTACTCTGTGAGATGGGCAAGATTCTGGAACGAGTTATCTCCGAACGCATCGGGCGTCACCTAACATCAGACGGACCCGATCTGTCGGACTGTCAGTTCGGCTTTCGGCACAGAAGGTCTACCATAGACGCCATTGCTCGTCTAAGAGAAATAACAGAAGAAGCGGTAGCCCAAGGCGGTGTCGCTATAGCGGTATCGCTCGACATCGCGAACGCTTTCAACACCCTACCGTGGGAGGCCATCTTGAACGGGCTCAGGTACCACGGAGTGCCCACTTACCTGACGACAATAGTATGCGATTATCTGAGGAACAGGGAAATCACATACCCGAGTCGAAACGGATGGAGAAGACACCAAGTGCGGTGCGGTGTTCCACAGGGATCGGTCCTGGGCCCGCTCTTGTGGAACATCGGATACGACAAGGTCTTGAGGGGGGCGTTGATCCGTGGTGTGCAGGTTCTGTGCTACGCGGACGATACCCTCGTCGTCGCCGTCGGAGATACGTATCGAGATGCCTCCCTTCGGGCGACTGCGGGTGTCGCGCAGGTCGTCACACGCATACGGAATCTAGGATTACGGGTCGCCCTAGAAAAATCAGAAGCCATCGCCTTTACAGGCCGTCGCAGATTGCAGCCTCCAGACGCGCAAATCGTCGTCGGAGGCGTGCCCATAACAATAGCAAAGAAGCTGAAATACCTCGGTCTCACGTTGGACCCGAAATGGTCCTTCAAGGAACATTTTAAGGAGTTAAGACCGAAGATCGAGACGACAGCCAGAGCTCTAAGCCGCATCATGCCCAACATTGGAGGGCCGCGCGACTCGTGCAGGAAGCTATTTGCCGGCGTCGTCAGGGCTCAAGCCCTTTACGGATGCCCAATTTGGGCCAATGCGACAGGTCTCAATCAAAAGAACCGGACACTTTTGAGACAGACGCAGCGGATCGTCTCGTTGAGGATTGCTCGGGCGTACCGGACCGTATCTTTTGACGCAGTTTGCGTGATCGCGGGCACGTGCCCGTGGTATCATGATGCGGTCGCGCTTGCCGAAATTTACTGGCACAGGGATCGCTGCAGGAGAAGCGGCGAAGAACCAACCCCTGAGGCCATGGAAGAGTGGCGGACTGAGTCCAGCGACGCAGCCCTTCACCGGTGGCTCCAAGATCTGACAAATGCGAGTTCGGGTTCATGGACCCTTGAGGCCATACGGCCTGTACTCAAGGATTGGCTAGACAGGCGATGGGGGACGCTGACATTCCACCTAGTCCAGCTGCTGACCGGCCATGGCTGCTTTGGCTACTATTTGAGCCGCGTAGCCCAGCGAGAAGCAACCCCCTCCTGCCATCACTGCGGTTGTTTAAACGACACCGCTCTCCACACATTGAGAGACTGTCCAGCCTGGGCCTCCGAAAGGAGCACCCTTCGCTCAGCCATCACAACGCCGGATCTGACGCTTCCCAATGTGGTGATCGCCATGGTTGGGAACAGAAGAGCCTGGGAGGCGGTCGTCGCATTTGCCGAGGCCGTTCTCCAGAAGAAAGAAAACGCAGAGCGGGCCCGGGAAATAGATCCTGCAGCGCCGCCCTCAAGAAGAAGACGTCCTGGGCGCCGCCGCCGCGAATATCTCCGGCGCGCATAGCCCAATTAGGACAGAATGCTGGTTTGTTTTTTACTTGCTGTTTGTGGCTACCTGCTTCGCACTGCTTTCTGCTAATTATTGCTTTTGCTTATTTCTTTATGTTGCTCTCTTTGCGTTGCTTTTATATTTGTTGCTTTTTTGTTGCTCTTAATGCCTTTGTTTTTTGCTTTTCTGTGTGATGTTTTCTGCTTTTTGTTGCTTTTGCTTATTTTGCTAGCTTGACTGCTGTTACCCGTCCCCTGTGAGCTGGAGCGATCGCAAGATCGTGAAGGTGAAGCAAGGGACCTAGAAGAGCTGCTCCTGACCGACTCGAAAGAGAAGTGAAGGACGCGGTAGCCGTCTAAGACGGCCAAGGAGAACCGTGCGTCACACGATGCACGGCATGCGCGGACCGGGAAGTGGGTTATGGCCTAACGGCTGATACCACGACTCGGTCCAATGACGCGCTGAGAAGGGGTCCTGGTGGTTTTAGTGGGTATTGGCCGAACGCCTGTAGGCGAGTCCCACACTCCCCGCGCTAATTCTCCGAATGCCCCGGCGCGGGGGCCCGTAAATGGGGTTCCCCAGGAAAAAAAAAAAAAAAAAAAAAGGTTAGGTTAGGTTAGGTTAGGTTAGGTTAGGTTAGGTTTTTTTTTTTTTTTTTTTTTTTTTTTTAATTTCTAGTAGGCCTACCCCCCCGGCGACTCACGCCCCGGGGCCGAGGAAGCTAAGCGAAAATAAGTTTTTCAGGGGGTATTTTTATTAGTAAGAACAAAAGAAATTTTAACATGTTTGAGGTGGTTGAGGGGCAGTTTTGCTATTTGATACATGTTCTTTCCCTCAACCACCTGCGTAGAGTCCGCGTCTTAAAAAACTAGTAATTACATTAAATACATTGTTATTGAAGGGTGCAATAATTATTGTTAAGAATAGTTTCCCACGTGTAATTAGTTTGGATAACAAGGTTATGATATAGAATAGAATAGAAATATAAAGTTGACAATTATAAAGTTGGATTAATAATAGGATTACACAGTTTGTGCTTATATACTAGTGATAGAACAGTGGTGCTTATGTCTATTATTTTACATATTATTAACCTAGTTGTTGATACAGTTGTGCTTATAATTAAGATGGTTAGCATGGTGTATAAAAACTTAGCATGTACGTATAATAATAGAAAATAGGAAATAAAAGCTAGTGCGTAGTATAATTTTACAATAAAAGAAAAACATAAAACATGGGATATACAAAAAGTGACAATTATTATAAAGTATAAAAGCTAGTGCGTATTAAAAGATTGCAATAAAAGTAGTACATAAAACATGAGATATACAAACAGTGACAATTATTATTAAGTATAAAAGCTAGTGCGTAGTATAATTTTACAATAAAAGAAAAACATAAAACATGGGATATACAAAAAGTGACAATTATTATAAAGTATGAAAGCTAGTGCGTAGTAAAAGATTACAATAAAAGAAAAACATAAAACATGAAATATACAAAAAGTGACAATTATTATTGAAATTCTAGATGCCAGATATGGTGGATATCGATCAGGCTGTAGATGGTTGATTATTAAACTCTTTGAGAGAGTCGATGATTTTGGTTACCAGGTTGAGAAGCGATTCAATTGTGTGTGGTTTGTTTTCAGTTAAGGAGTAAGGATTTTTACTTTTTCTGTTTCTCTGAAGGTGTTCGTGTCTAATGTTAGCGAATCTAGGGCACTCTTCTATGAGGTGTTGTAGTGATTGTGTAGTGTTGTAATCGCAAGGGCATAAGTCGTTGTCTGTAATGTGAAACCGTTTTAGATGCTCTTTGGCAAAAGAGTGTCCTGTGAGTAGCTGTGTAGTTTGAAAAGTGATAGGGAATTGTTGTGTGAATTTTTTAATGTTGTGTATGTTTAGTAAGATGTCTTTTGTGTGTTTGGCGGTCGGTTCGTCATTGAATCGCTTCTCCCATGTGATTGTAGTTTCACGTTTAGCTTGCTTTTTAATATAGGACATTGGGCAGTCGTTGAAAGTGTACTTGAGGTGCGAGTTAGCAGCCGATTTGGCTGCCAAGTCGGCCTCCTCATTGCCACGGATGTCTGCGTGTCCTTTTACCCATTTGAAGCGTATATGTGTATCGGGGTTGTCGGCGATGGCTTTGTGTATGTGAGTAACTATTTTGTGTGTAGAGTTGGGTTGAGTGATTGTCTGTAGGGCAGCCATTGAGTCTGAGTTTATTGTGTAGGTGTGTTTATTTTTATTAGTGTTTTTGTGTGAATGTGTGATGGCCCAATTGCATGCCCCCTGTATGGCAAGCAATTCGGCTTGATATACGGAACAAGTGGGGTGCAGCTTCCTCTTCCATTGGTGTAAAGTAGTGTTGGTGTTAGGGGAGTGCGCAATAAACGCAGCTCCCGTCTGTCCATTCTCCTGCTTACTCCCGTCAGTGAATATATTTATGTTATTTATGAGGTGTTTATCGGTATTGTTTCTGTGAGTGCTAAACTTTAAAAGTGGTCTGTGGGCTGGGTGTAATAGCTCGGTGTAGTGTGTGGGTCGTTCGATGTCAATGTCATCAGGAATGTGTTTGCTAATGCCTTTGGTACGTGCGCATTCGATTTCGCACGATTCAAGAACCTTGAGGTCAAGTGGAACGAACCCCGCAAGCGCAATTGCGGCGTTCGTGGATACGTTCCTAAATGATCTCGTGGTCCTCAAAGCAAAGCCGCGTTGAGTTTTTAGAAGTAGCTTTTTGTTATACCTTTTGTGTGCAGCGTGACCCCAAATGGAGGCCCCATAAGTGATAGTTGGTTCGATGACCATTTTGTATATAAGTTGTAAATTTTCGGGGTGTGGGCCCCAAGTGGGTCGGGTGTATGTAGTGAGTTTGTTGAAGATGTGTAGTGCTTTGTTTGTTACATGTGCGATGTGGTCTTTGTAGGTGAGTTTATTATCAATGATGATGCCAAGGTATTTGATTTTGTGTGTAAATTGTAACGGTGTGTTGTCAAAAGTGATTTTACATTGAAGCGCTTGTGTGGAAAATGAGATGATTTGGGTTTTGTCGGGGCCAAATTGTAGTTTGACTCCGTCGCCCCATTCCTTAATTATGTTTAGTGTTTGGTTGGTTTTGTTCTCGAGGGCGTTAATGTCGGTGTCAGTGACGATGAGCAAAATGTCGTCAGCGAATGCTTGTAAATGGCATCCGGTGGGTAATGTGGTGTTTAATAGTGAGTTTAAGATGATGTTCCAGAGAACAGGCCCGCAAGCCGATCCCTGGACACATCCCTTTTGTGTGTGTTGTGTGACTCTAGTGTTGCCGATTTGAATAGTGACGGTTCTGTTGTTCAGGTAATTGTGTATGAGTTTAAAAATATTGCGTGGGCAATGCACATTGCGCAGTCCACTCAGCACCGCCGGCCACCAAGCGTTATCGAAGGCAGCCTTGATGTCGAGCGAAACTGCGATGGTGTGTTGTTTGTTATGTTTGGCTGTGTGTATGATGCTAAGTGCTTCTTGTAGTGCGTGTATTGTGCTTGTTTGTTCGGTGAAGCCGAATTGATGTCGGTTCAATAGTTTCATCTTATGTGCATTGTGTGTTAGACGTTTAGTGAAAAGTTTTTCCAGCACTTTCCCGAAAACAGGGATGAGGCCTATGGGACGAAATGAACTGAGTTGTGTATAGTCTAGTTTGTTAGGCTTAGGTATAATTTTAACAATTGCTTCCTTCCACGGTATAGGAAAATGTGATAGTTGAAGGCAACGGTTGTAAAGTGTGGTGATTAGGTCGGGATAGTTGAGGGCGAAGGTCAGGCAAATGTCACTGGTGAGGTGATCATTCCCTGGCGCCTTCGTGTGTCTGATGGAGCTGATAGCGCTGGTAATTTCAGCGAGAGTGAAGGGAGGGTCATCTGCAGTTTCGGGTATGTTATTGGCTTGATTACGGGTATGTATGTGTCTTGTGTCAGTGTCTGGCGTGTCGTGAGGGTAAAAGTGATTGAGTAATGCAGTGGCGGTTTCTTCCTCGTTCTTTGTGTATATATTGTTAACTTTGAGTGTGCGTGGTTGAATGGTGTTGTGTGTTTTTAGAAGTCTGTTGGTAATCGACCAGACGTCCTCGCCACCCTGCGCTTCGCAAAATTGTCTAAAATGTTTAGTGGAAGTTTTCCTGATGGTAAGAGTGTATTGTTGTTTTGTGTCGTTATATGTTTTTAATAAGTCCGGAGGGGGTGTTTGCTTGTGTTGAGTGTGCATGTGTATTTTATGGTGTAGCCTAATGCATTGCGATTTTAGTGTTTGCAGCTCGTCACTCCACCATGGAGCTTTAGGTTTGTGAATGCCTGTTTTTAGGGCGAAAGAATCATTGCAAGCTAAGTGTATAATTTGTGTAAGTTTGGTGATGAATTCGTCTATTTGTGTAGGTGTGAGCGTTGATATATTGATGTCCGAGATATTGTGTTTTAAAATGTTAGTGTGAAGCGTCTCTCTGAAAGTGTGCCAATTGCCTTTGCTGGTATTGTATTTAAATGTGCTGTTGGGAATAGCCCGTGCTATGGGGTCGTTAGTACAATCAAGATGGTATGTTATGGGGTTGTGTTGAGTGGAGGGAAACAAATGTTGATTCACCTCCCAATTGTGTATGTGGTGGTGTATAGGTATTGTGGATAAGGTGAGGTCAATAATGGATGACCTCGCAGTTCCATGTGTAATCGTCTCGAAGGTGGGTGTAAACCCGATGTTGTTAATGTGTATGTGATTTGAGTTTATGATGTCTATGAGATTCAGGCCTCTCGCGTTGCTGCGAGAGCTGCCCCAAAGTTGATGCCACGCGTTAAAGTCGCCGCCGACTATGATGTTAGAGTTGATATGTGTTTTAATGAAAGTGTCGAGGGTGTCTAATGTGTTATTAGCGTCGGTTTTCGGTTCAATGTAAACCGACGCGATGTAGAGTGTTTTTGTTCTGGTAGGGATGGCGATGACAACCATATTACCTGTAGTGTGTTGTGACATTATATGTGCATTAATGTGTGATTGTGTGATTATGCAGGCCTTCGTTGTGTTAGCCGAACTGGACTGAAACACGCGCAGGCCTGCAGTGTTTTTGACAGTGTTGTTGGTTGTGTAGGGCTCTGAGATGATAGCGATGTCTAGTTTATTTGTGATGAAGTGTTGTGTTAGTTCTTGTGTAGCGTTGCGAGACCGGTCAAGGTTCGCCTGAATGATGTTTAAACTTGTGTGCATATTATACGTAATTAACTTTAGCCTCGACACGGGCGCGCATGGCCCTCACTTTGGGGCAACGGTCTGAGTCGGCACGGTGTGTGGTGTCTGTGTTGGTGTTGTATTGAGAGTTGTGCTCGGCACAATTGGCACACTTTAGAGTTTCCGCCTTGCACTCTGCAGTAAGATGGTGGGCAGAGCACTTGGCGCAAGTCGGGTTCTTCGCCGGGCAGCGGCTCTTTGTATGCCCGAAGCTTAGGCAGTTTTGGCACTGCCTAAACGGCGAGAAGTTGTCACAGTGTACCCTGTGTATACCCACGTTAATCCTGCCTAGGTCGGCGAAGGCTTTCCAGGCAGGTGGGGATGTGGCTAAAACGACGTTGTAGAGTGCTGTGTTGCGATTTTTCGCGGTGAACTTAATGTGGAAAGTGTGGTTGGACAGTGATGGATTTTGGTCCTTAATAGTGTTAACAAGCTCTGCCTCCGCGATGTTTTTGTTGACGCCTTTTAAGATGACCATGGGGTCTAATCGTTTTTCGTTTTGCGCTTGTATTTGTTCGTTAGTCTGTAGCTGTTTTAAGGCGTGTGTTTTGTGTTGCTCGTTTTCAAATACCATTTTGAGTTTGCGGTTCGAGAGAGGGGTGACTTTGAGGGGAGCGTAACCGCCGCTGCGGAAATCGATGGTCTTACTTATTTGATGAATAAGCTTTTCCGCATTGTCAAAACCCTCACCGCAGACAACTATGGATGGGCCGGATGGTGGTTTAGGGATTGCAGCAGCTGCTGCATAGGATTTCCCCTTGTGTTCAGTGCTTTGTGTGTTTTGTGCGAGGGTGGGTTTGGGTATGGACTTTATCTGTTTGGATAGTTCGCCCATGGCTCTGTATGACTCGTCGAGTAACTTTGTGTGTAAATCGATTTTTTGAATCAATAAAGAAGTGTCAGGGTTGGTGGTGTTGGTGTTTGTAGTTGAGGGTTCGTTTAGTGAGGGTGTTGTAGTCTCCAGTGAAGCTACTAGTCCGAAGAGTCCGTTGATCGCCTCCGTGACGGCAGTTTTAATTTCCGTCTTAATATTACGCGAGGCGGCGAGCGCATTAATGCCCTTGCGTCTGAGCTCGCGCGCCAATTCCAATTGGGTCGATTCGGACGGGGGGCTTTGTGATGTGCGGGCGAAGGGAGGGCTCAAGTTGTCGACTAAAGACCGCCTTGCGTCAGTTGTGTTGGTGAGGGGTGTCGTTGTATCAGATCTGGGCATTTTGGTGGGAGTTCGGGCTAACATTTTGTAGGGAGAGTAGCAGACTGGGCGCAGCAGCTAACAGGAATGGACTCGCCGTCAAGAGACGAGCAGTTTGAGTATAAACACGGTGTGTGGGGTAAAAAGTTAAGGGAGAATAAGATAGGGGGGTGCGGGTAGGGGGAGCGGAGGGGAATGTGGTGAATGTATTTGAGTTCTCCGAAGGAAGACGAGTAGATTAAGCCCAAACACGATAGTGAAGGGCCTATAGGTGTCGATTTTCGAGTTGTGGGGGGTAAACTAAGTTTTTGGCGAAATGGGGGGGGTTACGAGAGGAACGGAGTGCAGGAACGTGTAGTGCTAGTGATTCCGATTCAAATCCGACCCAAGCACGATGTGTTTACGTGAGATAGTGAAAATTCACAAAATTTATGAAAGTCGGGGCTAATCATCCACCTTACCTGGCAATGTTGAGCGGGATTGCAGCTGAACCGTTGCCTCGAAGGTGTTGGTGTTCGGGCTTTCCTGAGTGCCCGCGACGAGTTCTTTCAGATGGTGTTGGTGATGATCACGGCGCTGGTGATCACCAGGAACTTTTGTTCCTGGTGGAGCCGGTGGTGAGAGGTGATGAACCGATGAGAGCAATTCCGTCGAAGAAAACAATTGCGAATGCGATGGTGGTATAATAATAATTTTAGGGTGAGTGGATCCTGTGGAAACCCTGGAGTAAAGGTGAAAGCTGTTGATTTCTCAGGAACCGCTTGACGAAAATTTATGGTATTGGTGTCGTCTGATGCGTCAGACGACGCCGGTTCTGCTGTTATGACGTGCGTGTAAGTTGTGCGTAGTTCGGAGGGCGTTTGAACGCAAAAACTAGTTTTTGGAGTGTTTGAGGGGCTGTCGGTGCTCCGATTTTAGAAATCAATATATCAGGCGATAGCTCCTACTCTTGCCTATAATCCTGTACAGCCGTGGTAAATATAAGTTGAAGCGCCGTGATTTGGCGACTGAAAAACTCCAAAAATCTAGTTTTCAGCTCCTGAAAAATCAGGATTCCGTCCTATTGTTATGATACTGGTATTAAACGATGCGCCTTTGATCGCTCTATCGTTTAATATATAAAAATGTACAACTTTGTATAAACTGACTTAGTAATTTGTAATTAATTATGAAAATATGAAAAAAAATCTCTATCTCCGGAACTGCTTCATGAAAATTTGTGAATTTGGTGTCAGAAGATGCGCCGCAAAGAGCCGGTTCTGATGGTGTAATGACCTTGACGGTGGTGCGTTGTCTTGGTGGGGTTCCAACGCAAAAACCGGTTTTTAGGTGATTTGAAGGTCTGATGATGTACCGAATTCAGGGTGTGATATATCAAACGATAGCTCTTGAATAGGCGTATAATCCTGTATAAATTTTATGTGTATATCTAGAAGCGCCGTGATTTGGCGACTGAAAAACTAGTTTTCAGCCGCTGAAAAATCCAGTTTATGTCGAATATTGTCGTGAGTGGTGTCAAACGACGCGCCTTGAAGAGGTCTATCTATTGGTATATTAAAAATATATGGTCGTAGATTCACTTAAAAAGTTATTGAGTTTTTACCGTAATTTTTGTCACCAAATCCACATTTATGACTCCTTATCGTCCAAAATATGGTCGAAACGTGCACGACACTGTGTTCTATCACTATGATAACACTATATAATTTTATTTACACTATTACTATTTTTAAAATTGAAAAAACTGAAAATTTTAATGTTTTTGGTCCAAAAAAAATAGAAAACAAAAATAATTTAAATTGCACTTTACACTGAAAGATAGAGCGGATTTTTCCGCATCTATTGATATGAAAATTAACACTGTAACTACACTAGAACTATTTTTAAAACTTTTAACAAACTTTGTGAGGGCGCGGAGCGACGTGGAGTCGACCGATTTTAATGGCGTTTGGACGCGGACTGGTTAGGTTAGGTTAGGTTAGGTTAGGTTAGGTTAGGTTAGGTTAGGTTAGGTTCCCCCCCCACCGCGGACGAACATACCCGCGGATCCCTAGGCTTGTCGTGCCGGGGGGGGGCTCAGTACCTGGAGCGACCGTTGTATTACCGTCGCGAAGGGGAAGCGAATAAGGGATTGGCCGGCCTCCACTTTGGACGCCGGTCTGTATACAGGGCATCAGCGCTCAGCGGACGATCATTCCCGCGCGTCCCCTGCCAGCTGGAGCGATCGTTGATCGCGAAGGTGAGGCGAGGGACATAGGAGAGAGCTGCTCCATCCCATCTCGCAAGAGAAGGGAAGGACGCGGCAGCCGTCCATGACGGCCAAGGAGAACCGCGCGTCAACCAACGCGCGGCAGGCGCGGGCCTGGTGGTCGGTTAAGGCCACTGGCTGACACCACCACTCGGTCCATCATGCGCCGAGGTGGGGTCCTGGTGGTAAAAGTGGTGGGTGTGTTGCCATCGCACTGCGAGCTCAGACCCCCACACTCCCCGCGCTATTCTCCGAATGCCCCGGCGCGGGGGCCCGTAGTTGGGTTTCCCCAGGTGAAAAAAAAAAAAAAAAAAAGGTTAGGTTAGGTTAGGTTAGGTTAGGTTCCCCCCCCCCCCGCGGAAGAATTTACCCGCGGGTCCCTGGGCTTGTCGTGCCGGGGGGGCTCAGTACCTGGACCGACGTCAGTGTCGCGAGTGCCGTCGCGAAGGGGAAGCAAATAGGGTTTCGACCGGCCTCCACTTTGGACGCCGGTCTGGTATAAGAGCACCAGCGCTCTGCGGACGAAATTCCCGCCAGCCCCATGCCAGCCGGAGTCATTTCTGATGGCGAAGGTGAAGCTGGGGCCCTTTTGTGTCTGTGTTTGTGTTACTTAATTTTGGAGTGTTCCTCAATTTATCGCTCCCGACTAGTTCGTCTTCGTGAACCATGCGGGATGCAAGTAGAGGTGTTCAATTGTTGTAGTGGGCTTGTCTTGATGAGCGAGTCAAAGTGTGGAGATAATCCACATTGGATTACCTGATACCTGAATCCCAAGTTCCAGGGGCCCGGCGAGGGGACGCATGGTCAGGAGGTTAAACCTGGCCACTAGGGCCTCAGAGGGGAGCTACCCCTCTTAAATATGAAAAGCCTAAAGCATGGAAAGTTCAGATAAAGAAGAGACTACCCCAGGAGGGTCAAATCCCTCCCATGACCACGATCAGGTCATGGCAGCCGGTCCGCATCGTATTCTGGGGGCGGACCAACTCCATGCAACAGATACAACACCGACGAATCATGGCTTGAATACGGACTTGATTATCAAACAGTGCAGAGTGGTGCTGGAGCGCACTCCATGCTCAACACCAGTGCCCTCAACCCCGGACGAAGCCGCCTTTTTCAAATCGGCAGGCAACGACCCAGATTCGGATTCGAGTAGGTCTATGGTGAGCATCGGGTCAACGCAAAATATGCGGAGCCCCCGAAAACCGGGCGAGGCACCATGTACTCCAGCTACAAAATCCCGTTTCTGGCGTCCCAAAAAGCGCGCAAGACAGGACGAGGAAGGGAGCTCAAGTGATAGCTCACCTGGAGAGCTCACAAAAGGGGAATATATAAAAAGTCTCAAAGTACAGAAGGAGAAGGCTGCGGAGGCTGAACTGGCGGCTCTTTGCGCTAAGTCCCCGGAAGCTTTGACTGTTGGAGACTCCAAGAGGAGAATCGAGGACAGTCTGGCTGCGGTCGAGAAGGTGGCCAGGTCTTCTACCAATCTGAAAGGTACCTTTGTAGCGACATTGAAGAAGGCCGTCGAAGTGATCAGGGTTGAGGCAGATAGCTTGGCGGTTCGCACCCTAACGGAAGAAACCCGCGCTCTTCAGCTCCAGAATGAACGTCTCCGAGCACAACTGGAGGTGCTACAAAGCGAGATGCGGGAGCTCAGATTGGCACTGAAGACTACCAGTGACCGTGCCAGTCTAGAGGAGTTGGAAGCAAAAATACTTCGACAGGTGGGTGAGCGGATGAACGCCCAAATAGAAGGCCTCGAGTCGAGGCTTAACTCAGAACCACCAATCCGCCCCCCTCTGGCGGCAGACCGCAAAGGCAGGAAGTCTACGCCAACTGCCTGTGAGGACTCTCCGCTCGAACGAACGGACCCGAATAAGAACGGGAAGATATCCGAGCTAGCAGAACCTGTTGTCGGAAAGAAGGCTCGGAAACAAAGGGCAAAAGTAACCAGAAAAGGAAAGCTGGTGGAAGAGGAGAAACGTCAAGCCAGTGCACCAGCAAACCCCACTCCATCGATGTCAAAGGGACTCGATAGTGCGTCGACGCCTACCCACGACAACGATGGCTGGACAACTGTTACCCGGAGCAACAGAAAAGGGGTGAAGGCAAACCAAAACCCTATCAGGGTTCCTCCTCTCCCAATAAGTCAGAAGAAGAAAGCCAACATGCCTCTGTCAAGGCCCTTCCCAAAATTAAAGGCACCCCGCACCTCAGCAGTTGTGCTGACCGTGCCCAGGGAGTCTGAGATGCGTGGCGTCACCTACGCATCAGCCTTAAGGGAGGCTAGATCAAAAGTAGACCTAAGAGACGCCGGAATAGAAGGAGTGAAATTCCGCCGGGCTGCAACGGGAGCCACCATCATACAAATCCCCGGTGCAGACAGCGGAGGGAAGGCCGATATACTGGCTGCGCGTCTAAAACAGGTTTTGGGTGACAGTGGTGTCAGGGTCACCAGGCCCGTCAGGTGCGTCGACGTCCGCATATCCGGCCTGGATGACTCAGTTACTTTAACGGAACTTCGCGATGCAATTGCAGTCAGAGGAGAGTGTCCGGTCGACCAAGTTAGGGTCAGTCATATAAGGCAAGACAGGAGGGGCCTCGGAGCGGCGTGGGCCAACTGCCCGATTACAGCCGCCAAAAAATTAGTCGAGGGCCGATTTCTCGTTGGTTGGGTGGCGGCTAACGTCACTGTAGCCAAGCCGCGAGAGATGCGCTGCTTTAAGTGCCTTCAGGTGGGGCATGTAGCCAGCCGTTGTGTGTCAGAAATAGACCGTAGCCGTCTGTGCTACCGCTGCGGTGGTAAAGACCATAAGGCGGCGAGCTGCAGTGCTAAACCTAGCTGCTTACTCTGCAAAGAAGCCGGAAGAGAGTCCGACCACAGATTGGGAGGGAGTAATTGTACCGCGCCAAGTGTTAGAGTACCCAGGCGCCGTACGTCACCAAAGAAAGCTCTCTCAAGGTCCCCGCACGAGGAAGTCGCGCGTATGGAGGTTGTGGATACCGTCGAGAACTGATATGGCCGTACGATTCCTACAGGCTAACTTGAACCACTGCGCTGCAGCGCAAAACTTACTATGCCAAAGCATGGCGCAGTGGGACATAAACGTTGCTATAATTTCCGAACCTTACACCATCCCGGACAGAGATAACTGGCTGGGTGACCTGGACGGCCTTGCGGCAATTGTAGTCACTCCCGTTGCCGACTCGCCCAGTATCGGCGCAGTTAAAAGGGGCCATGGCTGCGTCGCAGCCAAGCTCGGCGATGACATGTGCATTATCAGCGCCTATTTTTCGCCGAACCGATCTTTCGCCGAATTCGAGGCTTACCTAAACGAAGTTGCAAGCTTGGTGCAGTGGAGCCGGTCGGGGCACGTAATAGTCGCTGGTGACCTGAACGCTAAGTCTGCCGCGTGGGGGTCCAGAATGCACAGGCGTGACCCGTACGGCGAAGCGCTTTCGGAGTGGGCCTCGAGCCTCAACATGGTAGTCATCAATAGTGGCACGGAGGCAACGTGTGTCCGACAAAATGGTGAATCAGTGGTAGATGTGACGTTCGCTAGTCCTCTGTTGGTGACCCACCTACGAGACTGGGAAGTGCAGACGGAGGTCGAGACGTTGTCCGACCACCGCTACATACGGTTCCGGATTCTCCACTCATCCGCAAGTCCGACCGCAGGTCCAAGGGCCAACTTGAGTCGGAAATGGACACTAAAAAAGCTGGACAGGGAGCAATTGGAGCTAGCGGCAACGGTGCAAGCTTGGAGCCCTCGACCGTCATTACCATTAGCCATTGACGCGGAAACGATGTGGTTTGACGAAGCATTGGCACACATATCAGATGCCGCAATGCCGAAGTGTCGCCCTGGCAATCGCCTGAGCAAAAACCTATACTGGTGGTCACCGCAGCTCGCCCAACTCAGAGCCGAGTGTGTTGCGGCTCGCCGACAATACACTAGGTCCCGTAGAAGACGGCGCCCTGACGATGAAGAGAGTAGGCGTGCGTACAGTGCCTTCCAAGAAGCAAAGCTGGCTTTACGCTCTGCCATCGGCGAAGCAAGGGAGAGTGCATGGCAGGAACTACTTAACACCTTAGAGCGGGATCCCTGGGGGCGCCCATACCAACTGGTCACAAAGAAGCTACGCCCCTGGGCTCCACCTCTCACAGTCACAATGGAGCCGGCACTACTGGAATCAGTGGTCACGAACCTGTTCCCTACACAAACCATCGCGAATCGCACCCGACAGGTTAGCAGTGAAAACATCGAGGACGTTCCCGAGGTCTCACAGACTGAACTCGCTGCCGCTATTTCGAGGATGATGGAAAAGAGAACTGCACCTGGACCCGACGGGGTGCATGGGCTTGTCTTGGCGCTGGCCCTTCGTGCTGGCCTCGAACCCCGCTTCCGCGATCTCTTGTCGGAATGCCTCAGGAGAGGCATGTTCCCGTTGAAATGGAGGATAGGTCGCTTAGTCTTGCTGAGGAAAAGTGGAAAAAGCCCCGAGTTGCCTTCTGCGTATCGCCCTATAGTTCTCCTGGATGAGGCTGGCAAGCTCCTTGAGCGGATCATCGCCGGCCGAATACATGAGCATCTGGAAACTATAGGACCGAACCTACACGACGCGCAGTTCGGCTTCCGGCGATGTAGGTCGACGGTCGACGCAATTGCGCGCCTGCGAGGCATCTGCGAGCGGTGGATCTCCGGGAGCAGAGTTGTTCTCGCGGTGTCATTAGACATCGCAAACGCCTTCAACTCTCTGCCCTGGGAGAGTATAGAGGACGGGCTTGAGCTTCATGGTCTTCCACGTTATATCGTCAGATGCGTGAAGTCCTACCTGAGTGGACGTACCGTAAAGTTTCCATCGCAGGTCGGCGAAGGAGAGCTGCGGATGGAGCGTGGTGTTCCACAGGGCTCCGTTCTTGGGCCACTTCTGTGGAACATTGGGTTCGATCGAGTACTCAGGACCGATCTTCTCCAGGGAGTTGAGACAATATGTTACGCGGATGACACACTCGTGGTTGCTTGCGGGCAGGATTACAAGGAAGCACGCTTGCGTGCAACTGCCGGGGTCGCCCGAGTCGTGTCCGAAATAAGGAAACTTGGGTTGGTTGTTGCCCTCGAAAAATCGGAGGCGATCTGTTTCCATGGGCATTGCAGAGCACCCCCACAAGGCGCAAACATTATTGTCAGTGGTGTGTCCATAGAGGTTGGTACGACCATGAAGTACCTTGGTGTTGTCTTGGATCCCAGATGGGCCTTCAAAGCGCACTTCACGGCACTCGCTCCCAAACTCGCTGCCACGGCAGCCATGCTTGCGCGACTTATGCCGAACCTGGGCGGACCGAATGAGGCGTGTCGCCGTCTGTACGCAAATGTACTGCGATCCAAAGCACTATACGGCTGCCCGATCTGGGCGGATAAGTTGTCCCGTCCCAACCGCGACATCCTTCGGCGAGCACAGCGCGCCGTTGCCATACGGGTTGCGAGGGCGTACCGGACCGTATCCTACGCCGCTGTGTGCGTCATGTCCGGTACCGCACCGTGGCACCTGGAGGCTGCTGGCCTGAGCGAGGTGTACTGGCGAAGGGCTGAGCAAAGAGAGGGAGGCACAAATCCCGCACCAGAGGAGGTACGTGCCTGGCGCGCCGGGGAGCAAGAGCGAGTTCTGGAAGCGTGGGCCGTGGAGCTGACGGATGAAGTATCCGGAAGCTACACGGTCAACGCAATAGCTCCCGTTTTGAAGGCATGGGTCAACAGACGCTGGGGCCACCTCAGCTTCCGGCTTGTACAGGTGCTGTCCGGTCATGGATGTTTCGGCAGTTACCTACACAGGGTAGTCGGGCGTGAAGTGGCACCCACCTGCCACCATTGCACCGTTGGTGCAATCGATGATGCGCTCCATACTTTGGCGAGCTGTCCAGCATGGGAGGCGGAGCGAAGGCCTCTGCTGGACATCCTACAAGGCGAAGATGTCACCCTCGGTAACGTCGTCAGAGCAGTTCTGAATGCGGATGACGACGGCCGATGGAAGACACTACGCAAATTCTGCGAAGCCGTTATGAGCGCCAAGGAGGAGTCGGAGCGGGCCAGGGAGATGGATCCCGCAGCCCACCCATGTCGTCGAAGAAAACGGCGGGTACGCGCGAATGCGCGTCTTGCGCCATAACCGTTGCAAAAGCAGGGGCTCAAGGGCGTTTGCGTCTAAAAGAAGGGATGCTGATGCATCCCTGTAAGCAACATGCCGGAACCCCAACGCTCTAATTCAAAAGGTGACGAGGGCGATCTGGTGGCTGCTCTTGGTGGTGACAAGGGCCGCTACCAATCAACATGCCCAAGGAGAACCGGACAACGGTAGATCGCGTGGCGGGACGCGGACAAGGCTCCGCTGTTACCGTGTTCCGCCTAGAGCGAGTGATGGTGGCGCCGTGGGGTTTTAGTGGGTAGGCACAGTTGGCTAGTCCCACATAACCCTCCGCCAGTAGCAGATACGCGCCG